>JAWWEW010000001.1:83767141-83841344 GCA_035583185.1 Anabacerthia variegaticeps | reverse complement strand
CCAGCCCCCCCCCCCCCCCCCCCCCCCGCCCCCCCCCCCCCCCCCCCCCCCCCCCCCCCCCCCCCCCCCCCCCCCCAGAGAGAGAGAGAAAGAGGCAGAGAGAGAGGGAGAGAGAGAGAGATTGAGGCAAGACTCCCTTTTGAAAACATTCTTTTAAAAGGCACATATTTTGGGCACAGATGTCCTGAGGACTATTGTATTGTGGGGGGTGGGGAGGAGCCAGCCTAATCCTGACACATAACCTACTTCAGTGCAAGTAGATTTAGAGAAGTTCATTGAGATTCAGGGTTTAAATATGATGCCATTACCAGATAGATGATGGGTTGGTAAATAAAAACTCTTAGCTGCAGGAGTGTTTTAGAAACCAGAACCTATTCTTACCTCCATCCTCTTAGAGAAGGCTCTGTTAAACAGGAGACACGGATATTGCAGCCATGCCACCGTCCTCCACCCCCCCTCCCCCCCCCCAAAAAAAAAAAAAGAAAAAAGAAAAAGACACTTTGTGCCTTCTCAAAGTTGTAATTTAGAGACATAAAAAAACGGTGATAGTGAATTCCTATAAAGTGATGAAATCTTGGGAATCACTGAAGACATTCACACTTTCCAGTTCCTAATCCTAATAATAATTGCTAAATTGCAGTCTTTTGGCATAAACATTCAAGAGCTATAGCCGCCTTTTCAGCCTGCAATCACTGGCAGAGAATAATGTTTACTGGGCACCAGAAGTTTTAAAATAAAGACAAAACCTCCTCTAGACTTGTATAGTTTTAGCTGTTCAGTGGGAAGGCAATACTGGGTCTACGCAGGTTCTAATCAAAGGAACAGCGAAGGCAGTCACCCAGGTTCCTTGTTTAGGGTGTTATGTGCATCCCTCATTGAGACCAACACTACCATCATGCTGCATATGCAAAGAAAAGAAAACACAATCTTTGGGTATATTACTTGACAGTACAGGGATCTGAACTACTTGGTAGAAGGCCCAGTTATGAGTATGTCTGGCAATTAAAAATAATTGGGAAGCAGGTTTGCCACTAACTCTTCCAAGAATGCCAGTTATGATATAATGATGTTTCATTAGACATGCTGAAAGCTGTGAGCTCCGTATGGCAATGGCAATTAGGAAGGATCATAAAGAAGAAAAAAAAAGAAGAAGAAGAAGAAACATTAAAAATATCCCAGCTAAGATTAGCATAGCATTTAATGGCCACTTCATTAGCTAATTGATTTCTTATTAGTTACAGGGAATAGCCCAGTTAGGGGCTCTGCACAGCTAATTAACAGCATTTACACAATTAGTCAGTTGCTCATTTTGTAACCAAACATTCTTGGAATCAACTGTGGCTGTGATGCTTTGGGCCATTTGATTAATTTTATTTTATTTTTTGCTAATATTGGCTTAACCTTCAAATAAAAAATTCACTCCCTAGGGCTCCACCATATTTAATCACAACATTATACAAACAGAAAAAAGCTACGTCACACAATCTTAGGACATGAATCGGTTCCTCTCTCTTTTATTTGCAAGTTGTTTTATGGGCCCCATGAAGTCAATAGCATTCAATAAGCAGAATCGTCTGTCTTCTCTCTTGACAGCTGAGTTTTTGCCCATCAAACATTATTATTATTTAGCAATTGGCAAATGGAACACATACATATTTTTTTGCTTGTGTATTGGAAGAAGAATGTAGGAGGTCTGGCTGAGATATTTATTTATAATGCAGTTGCTTCCTACTGCAAAAGAAATGTATTTAGTAGAAAACTCACCATTTAATAAAAAGCATGTTTTCACATTAGTTTATACCTCTAATTAAGGGTGAATGGGGAAAATTGCATGATGTTATAAGGGTCAGAAAGGGACAGGCTGGATTTATGTGACACTTTTTTAGCAGCTCTGAGAAAATTGATGTCCAAGAACATAATAAATAACAATAATAGCATTTAATAAAACAAACAAAAAGAAACTTGTCTGTTCATTTTCAGTTTATGGCGGCACTCCATAATCTCATAGCACCCAATTATTATTCTGGCAAACCTGATTTCCCTTTCACTCACCAGACTCCTATGCACCAAGAAGAGCCAAACTCTGATCTTGCTGTAGGCAGTAATGATATCCCCCCGATACAGGGGCTCTCCTGTGAGACAGAAGCCTTTTAGCATTGATGCATATAGGCTGTTAGCACTGTAAGAAGACGTTGCATATGTGAGCAGAAGGTCAATGTTTTCACTTGCCAGTTTTCATCGGCACATTGGGATTCTGTATGAAATTACCATGAGCTAATTAAATAAAACCAAAACCTCATGATGATCAATCAGGTCAGAGATGATGCTGAATCATCAATATATTAATTATTGTGTTTTGTTTTTCTTTCATTGCACTTATCTTTTTTTTTCTTCTTGAATGTTTCCTCACAGTAAGTACAAAATGGGAAATAATTTTCATTTACCGTTACTGTATTAATTGTGGCTAATGGAAAAACACTCTCTCAGACACATAATGGCAATTATTCCACTTCTCTCTCCTTTTTCTTTTTTTTTTCCCCCTTTTAATGAGAATTTATTTTGTAAGTGTTTTGCAAACAGTGAACTACAATGGATGGTCATTTCAGTGTTGTATTCTTTTTTTCTTTTTTTTTTTTTTTATTGTATATATAGATGATACATTTTATTTCATCCCACATTGTTCCTTGTTTAGTTGATAATGCACATCTTGTTTAGTTGCTTCAAGGGATTGTGAGAATCAAGAAAACCTCCAAATTACGTCATTTTAAAGTGGTATGTTGTCAACTTGGGACTTCTTTTCCTGCTGTGGAAATCTAACATATCTGACAACTCTTTCTAAATTCTGAGTGACATCTACAACTCTCACACTGAACTCCTTTGTGTTCCTATTAAATACAGCAGAAACAACAATAAAAAACAACTACGGATTTGTGATGTTTTACCAGATTCCAAATTACTGAATTAGTGAAAGTGAGCATTTAGGTGTCTGTGCGGTCCTGGTGTTAGTCTCTACAGGATGAGGCAGTGCATCAAAAGTAAAGGAAGGCTTAGGAACTGGTAGTCTTGTCTCCAGCTCTTATTCTCCAGCTTCTGCTGCAGATGGTTTTCTACTGTGTTCACTTCCTGCAGTTTGCTTCTCTGATTTATCTGGATGTCCTTACATGTAGCAACTACTCATTTATTTCAAAGGATGGCAAAAGGGAGTCTGTAATTTCCACACCTGACATCCATGATTCTTTGGTTTGTCTTTTCATACACAAATGCTACCACTTCAGTCCTCCTTTCATCTTCAGTCTCTGAGTATTTCAAGGTATCTTCTCAAGGTCTTCCAGTTAGAGAGCAAGACAAAACAAAATCAGTTTCTGAAATTCTTTTCCACTAGGATATATATCCTGCAGGCAGCTTCCCCTACATGTGCTTGTGCAGGCTTCAACCAACAGAAGCTGTATAGCAAAACCTGAGAGATGCAACTAGTTGATCTGAAATGCAAAGGAAAATCATTTCTCTTCTCCTTCAAGCCCTTTCCTGAAAGAGACAAATATATTTTTTCTGCTTATGATGGCTTAGAAACCAGTTTCTTACATGGTGTCTGTTAGGCTGTGTTACTCCAGCCAACAGCTCTCCACTGGGACGTTGTGAGTACAGTAGAAGCAGCTTTCTGAGTTTCAGTCGCACATGGTGATTTTGTGAGATGCATCACCCAGTAGTTTCTTGTTGTGTTGATTTTGGTGGGTTTGAAACACCCAGTCCCTTAAGAATAAACATAACATTTCCCAGTCAATTAAAAAGGAAAAAAAATTTCAGATACTCTCGTACATATCTTTCAACCTATTTTGCCCCACTAGTTGTTTTTCAAATGCTTGTCTTGTTTTCCATGAGCTGGAATGCCTTTTTGCTACCTGGGCTGGTCCTGTTGCTCAAGTCAGAGCATCATGACTGCTGACAAACACAGAAACAGACACTTAACATGTATATCTGAGCCAGTGCTTTTAAGCTATCCTGTGCAACTCTGTTCATCGCCCATATGCAGAGATGACTGCTTGTTGATATTTGAATAGTGCAAATATTGAGTGCAATTTAAGCATCTTATAGGGAACTTGGGAAATTCAAGTGATATTTTTGTCTCTGTTGTATAAAGTGTAGAAAACTCTGTATCTTCTTGCCTCAGTTTCTCCTGTGAAATGAGCATGTTGAAACCCTGAGTAGGCCACCTTGAAGGTACATGCAAGACATGGCATTGGTGTTTATATGTGTGAGGGAAGCTAAGCCCCACTGGCCATTGGCTGGCATACACTGGCTCTGTAGGATGTGGTGTCAGGAGATCAGAGGGCTGTCTCTGTCTGCTGGCACTGAGTAAGGGTCATGCAGAGAATATTCACCATTGTCAGCAGTGGTCAACAGGATACACTGTGAGTATTTATTTTTTTTTCTCAGTAATAGCTATAGTTACTCTCCAAAGAATTGGAGGAGGAAAAGGTGCTATGTTCTCCCCACCTCACTATCTTTTTGCTCAATATCTTTTTGCTGAGGATGTAACATTACTTGGACAAGAACCACTTCACTTCCATGGTTCGCTTCCTGAAGCCTACCCCTGTCCCAGTCCTCATTCCCTATTGAAAAAGAGGCAGAGCAATATTTTTCAATGATTAAAGAGATCTGTCTCTGTGAGGCAAGTAGGTTTTGTCAGTCTTTAGATTGCAAAATCACCAACTCTCTTCTCTGGAGCTGACTATGCTGTACCTTTTCTGGAAAGAAATTACTAAATACAATTCTAAAGGTGAAAAAATGTTATTATGATAATTTGTGCTGGTTTTGACTGGGGTAGGGTTAATTTTCTTCACAATGGCTGGTGTGGGGCTGTGGGTGCATCTGAAAACTCCTGAATTTTAAACTTTTCCCAATACCCCTCCATGACGACTTTCAATATAGTCAGCATTGACAATTTTTGAAGATCTCTTCCCAAGCTGATTAAGGTGGAAGACAGAGGAAGAGGGGGGACGTTTGGAGTGAGCAGCTGTGTGATGCTTTGTTGCTGGCTGAGGTGAAACCACAACATCATCTGATCTAACACTGTAGAAAATGTCCTGTTGGAACAAAGAATTAGCCATTCCACAAATCCCCTACAATTGTCAGATCTGGGAAATTGGTATCCATCCCAAGAATCAAAGAAAGAAATCTAAACTCAATGAAGAACATGAAACTCTAACATCCCACTTGCAGGATAAAACAGAAAATGGACAAGATATGCAGAAACTATTTCTGGACCACATAATATATACAGAGTCAACAGATGATGCATTAAAACTGACAGCACAAATATATGCTGACTTCCCTTTCAATGCCTCTCTTACCACACTGTCTCTCCCTGTAATACTTTCCTTCACTCCACTGATATAATCTATGTACAAAAAAAAAACCCAACGCCACCCTCCCAAAAAGAAAAAACAAACAACTAGCCAAAAAAACAAAAACAAAACAAAGAAACCATCACCAACAACAAAAACCCCCCAAAACAAAACAAAAACCCACAACAAAACGGACAAAACAAAGAGGGCAAAAAGAACTTGGGATTCAACTCTGCTTGGCAGGAAAGTCAGTGATGATCAACAAAGCCTTATGATTCTCAGAGCAACACAGAGAAGGTTGTGTGGGATGAAGCTAAATGGATAAATAGCAGAATGGAAACAAATAAAAGTGAAATAATTATCTTAAGGTACAAGCTGACTTGTGTAGGTGAACATCAATGAAAAAAATTTCCTACACTCCAAGGAGAGTCTCACTTGCACCTGCTGTGCTCCTTATATACTTTTCAAGGAATGTTCATTGTTCCAGTGTGATCTGTCAGGCTGCAAAAATGATGGGATTTCAATGTTTAATCCTGCAGAAGTTGAGCCGTAAAGCTGCCTGGACACACATGAAACTTTTTGTCTCTCTGTTGAATCAATCTCTTCTACAACCCTGTGAGAAAAGTGAGGGAATTGAGCCTTTTTCCTAGCTATGTTTGTCTGAACTGGAACCACATGTTTAGGGAGGACTTGAACTGCCTAAATCCCCGAGGGCAACCCAGCATCTCTGTCTGAGGTGTTCCCCACTGAGGAACTGGAGATCCCATTGGCAAGCAACCAGATGAGAACCGTGTTTGGAAAGGAATGAGCTTGTGGTCCCTTTGAGGACTCTGAGAATTCCAGTGTCCAGCTGTATCAACTGAACCCTGGTTGCCCCCGACATCCTCATGTCCCTGATCCAGTACAATAAGTGATGTTGGAGGTAATCCAAAATGGCAGTAGTTTTTGATGGCCAGAACATTAAGTTTTATACTTCTACAAAATCAGAAAGTGTGACGTTCCTCTTTCATTTTAAAAGAGCCGTATTAAAGTGGGGCTGGGTGGATGGTTGTCAGTGGAGGAGAATGTAGTGCCAGAGAAGGCTGTCACTCCCTCAGTCCTGCTGCCTCTGCCATGCCTAGAACCTGTGACCCAGGACTGCATGGTGTCCCACCAAGTAGTAGCACCTCCAGAGATCACAGACAGAGTGAAAATGCACCCAAATAGCATCCAGAAGTGAACTGCTGATGAGGCAAATGGCACTAGGCAGACTGATTCTGTTCAAGGCAATTTTTGTCTTTCATGTGGAGAGGAGAGGAAAGGCTGGTTAACTAGTCTCAGAAGAAGTAATCCTAGCAGATGGAAACTAGTTTTTTGAGATATGGGCTGCTTAGACTGGTCTGAAAGGTATTGAACTGAACAACAACAAAAGGACAAGGTGGCAAAGGAGAGAGAAAGAAGGAAAATCAAGGTACTCAGAACAAAATTAATCAAAGTGCCAGAAACCTGAAGAAAAGTCTCTAATTGCTTCCATGATTGCAAGAAGCCCAGTAATAAGCAAAAGGAAAGGGATCTGCTCACTGATTAGTGCACACACACTCCACTTGGTTTTATAAGCCACCAGAAGGAAAATTGGCATGACTGGAATGTTAAAATCAGTGATACATAACTTTTATTCAAGGACCAATGGAATTTGCCTAAAAGAACAGAGAAAAGCAGCCTACCTTGAAAACATTAGCTGTCTCTGAATCAGTATCATGTACTCTTAAATGCTTATGGGCTGCTGTTCTGAAACATAAAGCAGAAGATGCGGGGCTGCTGGTGCCTATTGCTGACTGCCAAATCACTTTAGAGAACAGCAAACACTGACTGCCTAAACACCCATCTATCAGGTGTAGGAAAAGAAAAGCTGTGCTATCATGGAGAATTTCAGTCTGAATGACACCTATTGGGAGTTTAATGCTGCCAAGTACTAAAATACCCTTGAAATTTTGCAAAATTATAGATGACAATATTCTAGCTCAGAAAGGGTGACAACCAACACAGGACAGTTTGGGATTTGGCCTCATCTTGACAGACAGAAGCTGAGCTGAGAGGTAGAAGTCAGCAGTTGTTCAGGCTCAGATTGTCTGTTTATGTAAATAACATAAAGTTCACATCAGCAATATATTTACTTCGAATTTCTCAGAGTTCCATTCCACAAAAAAGTGGAATAATTAGAATGTGAGTCAGTTTAGAGGATGTGAAATGGTAAAATATGAAAGACTGAATGATTTTAAAATATTTTATAAATTATCCAAGACCTAAAAACCTAAAGTCAAGGAAGAAGGTTTGAAAACAGCCAGGTGCATATGGGAAGAGAAAGCATTCATAGCAATTAAAAATCCAGTATCTGGAAAAAAGAAAAGTGAATAGCAGTAGGAAATAAAGAAAATTGATAAGGAAAGAAAAAGCATACCAAGGCAAAGCTATAGAAAGCAGAATGTAAGGCAAAGGAAGGAATTTTTGAGTATCTAAAGAGCTAAAGGAATTTCAATAAAAATGCTGTTTCACTAATGAGTTAGACATGGCAGAACTGTCAGTAAGAGACTAAAATACACTATAAACCTTTCTATACCTTGATTGGGGGAAGAGAAAAGAAGAAAACAGATACTGTATTTAAGTCATACAATAATAATAAAATGTATTCCCCTTTCACAGTGTCTAAAGATGGTGCTAAATTATAGTTACCAAAATAGGACTTTTCATATTATCACGTCCAAGAGTTTCAGGCTGTGAGCTAAGAAGAATGATGGGTCATTAATGTTGAGTTTCAGTAAATTGTGGGAAATAGGGAGACTTCAGAAAAAAAAAGTAGATGCGCCCATATTTAGAAAAAGCAGAAGAGATACCTCAAGTAATCAAAACTGCTAGATAGCATTCCCTGACAAGGTAGTGGAAGAGCATGTATGGGACCAGATTAACAATCATTTAAAGGAAGGAAATGTCATTAATAATTATTTATAGAAGAATCTTGTCAGACTAGCTCAGGATAAATTTTAATGTGATTACAACTTTGGTTGATAGAAGTAATAGTATTTGCAGTGTAATAAAATTCCAACATTATTGCATATGGGACCACACATCTTGAATAACAAATCAGAATATTATAAAACCAATGTCACACATTAAATAGACTGAAACTGAGCTCAATGGTGCATCCAAATCTGATTCTAAACAGGGAGTCTCCATCAAGAAGGTACTTCCTTGTTTGTATGGTTTTTTGTTTTTTTTTTCCATTTTTAGCAATACCTTAAGGGTCAAAGATGGAGTTCCTCACAGCTGAGATAACAATTTGGAGATAGCTGCTGATAGAGAGAGGAAATGCTGGACCCAGTCAAATGAAAAGCGCATTGGGGTGGCTGAATGTGAAATAGCCAGTCTGGGAACAAAACATAAGTTATAAGGTTGCACTTCCAGGGGAGCTCTGCTTGGACAAATAGAAAATTCTGAAAATAGTGTTTGTGGCCAGGGTACAAGTCACTTGAGCACAACATCCCAGCATTGCAGTAAGGTCAGAAGGGCTAAATCAGTTCTGGCTGGTATAAAAAAAAAGGAATAGGGAGTAGACTATTTCCACTGTTCTGGCTACTGAGGCTGTGTTTGTTGGGGTCCTATGTCCAGATCCAGTACTCAAAATTCAAATAGATAATAAAAAAAAAATTAGCATGAGTTCAGAGAGGAGCTCTGAGAATAATTAAAGGATAACTAATAGGAAGAATAATTTCCAAGAGGAAAGGTTAACGGTGACTTGATCATGGCCTGTAAATACCTCCACAAGGAAAAGATTTAGGTACTACAGGTTTTTTCAGTCTGGCAGATAAAGGTACCGTGACTAATAAGACCAGTTGCTGGAAACTGAAGTGAAGCAAATTCAGACCAAAAGAAGGTGCATATTCTTTACAGCAAGGATAATTAATCATTTGGAGTGATTTACAAAGACTTGTGCTGGATTCTTCATTATTGGAGTTTTTTTAAACAAAAATGGAACATTTTTTTTGAAAGAGCCATTCTCCTGCAAGCACAACTTTTAATCTTGAAGCACAAATTCATATAGGAAAGTTCTAGAGGCTTGATTACATGGAAAATAGTGAGACAGTCACAACAATTCCTCTTGGATATAAAACCAGTCGGTTTAGGAATCTACATCAATCACGGGTTTATATATTTCTTTATATAACACTTGGAGAATTTAATTTTGGTTTTGTGATGAAATTTGGTTTCCCACAGATTCACAGGATTCCAGGTGTCAGGGCTTTAAAAAACACAGTGCAACAAAGGCAAATGTAAGTATTTTCAAAAGTAGAAATAGTTGGGATTACTCAGAGGATGGGATTCAGTCTTAAAAAACATAGTGATCAAGAGATGAAGCACTTGTTACGGCTTTTCATTTTACAATTTTATTAGTTCAAATCCCTCAGGAATGAATATTCCTCATTGGTCTGATAAAAATTCATAGCAACCATGTTAATAAAATGTCTCATCACCTGACAAATATAGTAGAAAATATTTTAAAAATCTGTTTGACAAAGTAGTCTCCCAAGCTCTTGCGGCAAAGTCAAAGACTTAACTATAAATAGCCAGAGATAGTGAATTGTCATCCACTGTGCCAAAACATGACCTATTAGCCTTCAGCAGAAAGTCAGAAAGGAGCTGGAAAAATGGTTGTTAAGAAATGAAGTGACAACTCTGTGTCTCTACTTCTCTGAATCTATGAATTACTATTTTCTAGAAATCTTTTGACTTTCACCAGTAATTATTAGACAAGCTATCTTCTAATTTGAATGCTATCACCAAAGGCCAGATGCTACCATCAGATCCCTGTTATCTATTTCCAGAATTTGGCTAGCGTTAAATCTGTCATATCTTTTGGTATTTGCACCCAAGCAGCTTTCCATCAATGGCAGTTAACACCACATTCCACCATGAAAATAGTTCCTTCTCTGCTGTGATGGGTTTTTAGTGACCTGCATGGCTGGGGATCATTATAGAAGAGGGTCAGTCATGTGCTATGACCAAAAAAAATGTGTACAGCATAGCCCGAACCAGGATGGCTGATTGTCATTCAACAAGTAGACTGTTTTCTTTAAACTAAGTAAGTTGATAGTTAATCTCTTTGGGTTTTGCTCACAGCTATACTCTTTCCAATGAAGAAGTGAACCTGAATCTTTTTGAATGTTTCCAGGAGGAGGCTAATGAGCTTGATTACTGTTTTGAAGCCAGCTCTAAGAATTTTTAAGTAACTTCTAATGCACTTTTTTAAAAAGAGAAGGGACATCTGCACCTTCCAAACAATACTCTGAACCTGTGCACCCATATTCACAGGTTCAAGTCCTGCAAAATTTCAGTCACCTGAGTCACTTGATACATCCCTGGCACCAGGCTGATGGCACAGCTATGCACTGCAGAGATGGGTTGCATGAATGCCAACGGTACTTAAATACACGTTTCCCAAAACAACTTGACCTTAAAGAAGACAGTTTCTTACACCTTGCCTTGCACGTGGGACAATGAAGCACAATGAACAGAGGGTTTATGCCTTACTGATCTACAAAAGACTTTCTTTTAGGTGTGTTTGTATTTATACCACCCTTCACTGGCAAGCAGTACTTTCCACCTGGGGTTGTGCTGTTCTTTCAGACTGTGCACAGAGGAGGCTCCCAGCAATTTTCAGCCTGAGTTGGAAATTTCTTCCCTGCAAAAAACCCAGAATCTTCCTCAAGAATACTGAAGAATTTCAGCTCTGGTACTATTGTGTAAATTGCCTTTTTCTGATGATCAATTTCCTTCAGTCTGTGCTGCACTGTAGTGACTCATGTGTGTCCAGTATTCTTTATGCCCTTTTTTTTTTTTATTTTGGCAATACAAAAGTGATTGTGTAATTAACTTTAAAACATCTGGGAGTTTAAAAACCCACAAAGCTGTACCAAGAAAAAGGTTGCAAATGGGAAATAACCATGAGCATGAGATCATCTCTGTATCACTGCAGACTTCTATTAATGTTTGACTCAAAGAGATCATTTACTCTAGATTCCTTGAAATCTGTTTAATTTTTATTGACATTCTGGCAATATGTTAAACATTCTCATGCATTTAATTCTGAAGTTCACTGTTTTCTTTTTCCTATTGATTTGTGACTCTTTCTTAAAGTAAAAGAGCAGATTCTTTATCCTTTCAGCTCTGTAAAGAACATTTTGGATGTGACCCTTTGGTGCATTAAGTGGGTCTTGACATCATTCTCAGCTGGTGCAGAGAGGTGCTGCTGGCTGCCTCCCACATCGGCTGATTAGGTGGAAAGAAGGAGAATAGGAAAAGGCATTTTTGGACAGGGTGAGGCACACGTGGGCTTGGCTAAACCTCAGCTGGCACAGTGTTTCTTGTGGTCTGAAGCAATCTGGTATAAATTAGAACTGTCCCTCCTTTGGTACAGGAGGTGATCTGTGTCAGGAGGTCCAGATTCTGTTATGTTAAATTATATGATCTGGTTGTTATTGAAGATCATCACAAGAAGATGGGAAGACAGAACATGCCTTAGGTAGCATAAAATTTTGATTTGTGGTGGTTTGGGATGGCCACTTTGCTCTCAGGTGGTGAAATCACGGTAAAGCTATGACACTCATCTCACCAAGTGTTTATGCCATATGAGGACATGTTTTGCCTGTGCAACAATCTCAGACAAGACATTAATTTTTTTTTTCTAATGGGGTGCTGAAATTTCTCCTTGTACATTGTATATCTCCGTAGATAGAGGCCTGCTCTCCTGTTTAACTAGGCGTTGTCAACATCTGAAAATCTGCTTTGCCACTTAATCAAACACATTTGTTAGCCATGTGAAAAGATGAGAGGTTCAAAACTCTTCCATAGAAAGGTGTACTGCATGCTTCAGGAGTGTGGAGAAAGCGATAGCACATCCTGTGCTTCTTCATAAGGTCTCTGCTGACTCTAGCAGGCTGGTCAGCTTTGAATTATTCAGCCCCAGACCCTCATCACACAGCCTCTTCAGCTGCTTCTAGAAATTCCTGAACCTCTCTGGCTTTACACATCCTGATGCCATTCTTATCCCCCTTGACAGGAGCAAAGCCATAAGGGAACTGTTGTGGAGCTGCAAGGGGAACAGGATCAGACCACTGAAGAGTACCCCTATCCCAGGAACTAACCCTGCTACTGCTGCCAGTGCTCAGCAGTGTTTGTGCTTTCTGCAAGGCATAAGGCAGTTGTTGGCCACAAGAGCTGTGGCTGGTGCCGAGTCCTCCTATCGTACCCAAAGAATGCAGGTATTTCTGCTTCCTGAGCCCGTCTGCTGGTACAAACCTAAAAATGAACAGAATTCAAGGTGCTGTAAAAAGACTGAAAACTAGGAGACTTTTTTTCCCACCTAACTACAGTGTTGGAGTAACTGAGAACTGGTGGGCCAGCCCGCACACCTGGAGTGGCTGTGATGGGCTTGTATCAGCTCTCCAGGAGAGACTGGCAGGGAAGATGGGGATGCAAGGGGCTTACTATCTCTGTGAAGGATCAGCCTGGGTACAAGGATCTCGTCAGTGGAGTGGATGATGGACTAGTGGAGAGCCTGTGGATCAGGGGAGAAGCCTGTAAGGAGGCTATCAAGGAGAGAGGGTATTACAGGTGCACCATCAGGGTGAACAAGTGGATGAAGTCCCTGAAGAACAGAACTTAGTTCTCATAGGGGAGTCTAACCTCCCTGACATCTGCTGGAAGGGCAGCATGGGACACCAGGAGTCCAGGAGGTTTCTGGAGTGCATCAAGGATAACTTCTTGAAACAAGTTCCAGTGGGGACAATCAAGGATAGCTATTTGTGCTATTCACTGACAAGGGACAATGGGTTGGGGATGTGTGAATCAGCAAATGGTAGAGTGAGAGGTCTTGCAGGGAGTGAGGAAGGAGAGTAACAGAGAGCAGACACTGGACTTTAGGAGAGCAGATTTCAACTTATTTAGGAAACTGGTAAGTGGGATCCCAGTGAACACTGAAAGGCAAAAGAGTTTAGAAAAGCTGGCAAGGTTTCAACAGCATTCTTCAAGCAAAAGAACAGTCCATTCTAGTACTTGCAAAGACAGACGGACATCAGGACACTCCTTTGAGTAAGTAGAGAGCTCATGATGGACTTCCAATGCAAAAAGGCATCATACAGAAGATGTGCCATAAAAGAGGAATATAGAAATATGTAGGCATGGTGTTAGGAAAACCAAACCTTGTCTAGAGATAATGTTTTCAAGTGACATCAAGGGTAATAGAAAGAGGGTTTTTTTCTAGCTACACTGTTAGCAAAGGATTAAACAAGGAAAATGTTTGCCCATCACTGAATAGGAGGAGTGGATTAGTGACAGTGGACACAGACAAGGTTGAGGTAGGTGTCTTTGCCTCTTTGCTGAATCTGACTCCTGTGCTACAATCTGTTGATAAAATAGGCTGCTATGAAGTATTCTGTCACATTAATGACTTTTTTTATTGTAAAATCTTTTATGTTTAGCTATTTTTTTTTTAATATCTGAAGTACTGATGACTACATATCTTGGAAGCAAGAAGATAGGAAGAGGAAAAAAAAAATAAAGATTTTTTTAGCTTTATTTTTACTCTGCTTCTCATTTTCTCAATATACTTAATAATAGGAGTGGACTTAAGTTTAAGTTGCATTTCTATATTGGTTGAAAAAAAGAAAGCACAAATACAGGGGGCTTCCCAGTAGTCACTGTGAACCTTTCCAGCTTGTGGAGATGTTTTCCACTGAAATAGTTTACCTCAGTAGAATTTTTTACACAACTTTATTACACACAAGGACTTTATTATTTCTCTGCTGAGATGCAACCCTTCAGCCATAGATGCCTGAAAGCCCACTGAAGTCCTTCCACAGAGTTCAGTGGGCTTTGGAATGGGACCTGGAGCCTTCAGGAATTGAAGTTGGCTTTCCTAAGAAGTTGGATGCTGCTCTTCCCCTCTCAGAGCCTCTGACTTCTATGCAAATATTGGAGGATCTTAGTTCAAAGTACTGTGGACTCATTCTGAAAAAAAATACTCTAATATTCCAGGGTAACATGAAATGCCCCTGTCCTGACTGCAGGGAGTCATCTTCCAAGTCATTGTGCATGTGTGCATATATCCTGAGCCTTAAGAGGCAACTGCAGAGCACGTGCACTGGCTGTCTGGCTTTCTGTCCCTGAATGAGTGAGCTTCAGTGTGGGAGAACAGTGCTCCAGATCCAAGAAGTCAGAAAGAAGTGAGTTAGGGAGTTAAGGAGGAATTTGAAATGGAGAAAGGAAAATATTTGGCAGATAGAAAGAGGCCAAAATGTTCCAGGTGTAAGGGACTATGTGAGAGACAATGCAGAAATGAGCAGGAGGGGGAGAAATCTGAAAGGCAGGGAGTCTTGCAAGTTGCTTGCTCTGAAGTCCCAGGGATGTTCCTTACTTTTAACCTCCCAGTGTTTTTTGAGAGTGAGGTCATTGTATTAGAGAATTTCCTAGGACTGCAGCCCAACACAGGAAAATTCTGCTTAAATATACAGGCTTGCTGTGTTAAGCCCATAATTTTAAGAGGATCGTTGTTTTAACAAGACTTTTTCAGAATGCAGACCTATTTTCTGAAGTATGTTTTGGATTAGTGCAATGAAAACACATTGGTTTTATAGGTCAATTCTCTACTATAAATTGCTTCTCACTTGTAACAGATTTTTATCCCTTAGTCTTTTAAGAGAAATTCAGAGGATGGACACACAAGTAGTTCAGTCTCCAAATAAAAGCTGCTTCATGATGCTGACAATAGTAGTGGACCTTGCTCTAGTGGCTGGATCCTCAACATCAGTGGGTTGGTTATTCATGCTGCATTACCACTCCACTGCCAGGCTTATCCAATCCATTGACAACCAATGGCTGTTCTTAACTACCTTTATCTGGCAAAACCCTCAGAGGAGATGTTCTTCACTGGGAGACAGCAGGAATACCATTGTCTTATGCCCCTTTCTTCCTAATATAGCCATAATCAGACCTTGTACATCCCTGGGAGTTTTTCCTGTGTTGAGGGGCTCCCACTTTGCTTCTCACAGCAGCTCTGGGCAGCAGGAACTGGGTGAAAGAAGCTTTAAGGGAGCTTCATCCTGAATATTTAGCTCTGTGCTAACACGGTCACAGGTGACGTTTCCCAGAATGCTGGTGGATGGGATTCATCTCGCCTAACTCAAATCACATGCCTGCAATATGCCTGATCTGGGCACATTTGGACTCCCCCTGCCCCGGAGGCAACAGCAGGAACTGTGACACAAGCAAGTCACCCACCCCAGCTGCCTCTGACTCCTGCCCCGCCATGTGGTGGGGGCTTGGTCTCAGGCAGAGCTTTACGTCTCTCCAGTCATAGCTCAGTCTGAACACCCAACCTAACACTAGGAAATGAACCCCATAATGTGCTGATGGACTCTCACCCCTTCTTTTTTTTTTTTTTGTAAAGAGAGTGTCATCTACCATACAGAAGGTGGATTTTTGTGGCTGTGGCAGAGTTGTACCTGGGAATCAACTGAAGGACAATATTATATGGACAAGTGGTTCACAGACTCATCCATTACCTCTCAAAAATTCTTGTAACATGTCTGTTTTGGTATACTTTTTTGCAGATGTCTTTCAATTATGTGTCTAGCCCTCTACATTCTGCTTTTTACATCTCACTAATATTTTTCTGTAAATAGGGGTGCCCAGTGTAGTTAGAATTTTTTCATGGACTATTGAATTTTTCTTCTGAGTCCAGAGGCAGGAGATTGAAGTTATTTTCCTAAATTAAGACAAAGTAAACAACTTTGACACCCTAAAAAGATAAAGTGCTAGTTTCTCTTGCTTTGAAAGCAAAACACTTCAGCTTCTCTTTAGGAAATGAAATTTCAAATGTTTGTTAATATTTTTTTAAGGATGAAGGAAAAAAATTAACTTAAGAACCAGGATAAAAAAGGTTAATCACATGTTTAATGAAGCATTCTGCATTTATACAAATAAGTTTTTTGTATAAATTAGGAGCTTTTTTCCTTCTTTCATGTTTTTTTTTCATTTGACCACTGAACCAAAAAAAAAATCAACTGTGCCCTGAGCTCAAGTTTATATGTTTTGAGTGCTAATGACCACAAGAAGAATAACCCAATGTAAATAAGTTACATTTTCAAAATTAATGAGATCTGATAATTCAGTTTATCCAGGTAATAAAATCCATCTAATAAAAGGTATCCATCAAATATAACTTTTCCAGTTCTTAAAAAATATATCTTTCTTTGCCTGTATATCATCTGTGTGGAGATAATGAATACCTTGTGACATTGGGGTCATAGGTCAAATCCCAGACCTTATTACAAATCTAGCGAAAATTACTTTTTCACTGACCTATAGTACGACCTAATAGTCTAGGAGGAGTTAAAGGCCAATTGTTCATTCAGTATCACCAAATAATATATATATAAGTGCATATATATATTTAATAACACTGATGCAATGAAAACTTACTGCTGTAGTTATGGATTTACAGCATGTCCATGGGGATTTCTCATGCAGATCTCAAGATGTCAAGAAACAACATAACAGCAACACTCTGAAGTGCATGTTTGAAATGAATGATGACAGACCTTGGTGTGTGGGGTAGGGTTTCATTGTTCCTCCAGTGATTTTCCCGCATAGTGCATCCTTAACAACTCTAGACAACAAGCCTTTCTCACACTTTTAAAGATGTTGGTTAATTGCAGCTACTTTTACTGTCTGCAAGGAGACATGGTGCTGAAGGACATTGCTCTATGCAACAACACTGCCAGTTCCAAAGCCTTTCCAGGAGATACTCTTTGCTGCAGTCTCAGCTGGTGTTCCAGTATGTGGGACTAGACTGTAAAAGAGAGCTAGGGAAATGAGCCAGCTCCTCAGAAAAGCCTTTAGAAAGGGTTATGGGGAGTTTTACTTGCTCAGCTCTACAGCACAGCCCCTTGCATGACTGCATAGGAAGGAAAGATGGCTGGCCCTCATTGTATGCAGGACCAGGACCAGAGAGCAGGGCTGGGGTAGTGGTGTGGCCACTGAAGACTTTGTAACATCTCAAAATTATACCCTAAAATGTTACACCAGCCAAAGGTGCTGGTACTGTTAAAAGAGAAGTTTAGATGTAAAGAGTATGCTGCTGCCTTTATCGTGACACTGTCTGGCACCAGTTGTTATCAGGCCTTCCATGAGAGCCTCATGTGGCCAGAATGGCGGAGCCTTAAATAATCACACGTTTTCCAAGTTTGTTTGCTACCTTCTTTCAAGGTTCAGACATTCTCAGCACACAGGTCATTCGCACAAGTCTTTCTCAGCAAACTTTTCTCCCAGCTCCCTTCCAGCCTGCTGCACAATAACATCTCCCACGTTTCCTTCAATGGCTGTGCTGAACAGGATCCTGTGCATTTGAGCCTGCCCTGATTTGCAGGTCTGCTGCCCTATAATGACTGACAAACAGGCCACAGATTACTTCCATTTTATGACTTGAGTTTAGGGAAATTGAGCATCCTAATTAAACACAGATGTAAGGTTAAAGTGTAGAACAATCTGGACTGGTTTTCATTTAAGTCCTTTTCTGATTCATTTGGTTCCATAAGAGAGTCACAATTAGAAAAAAATATTTTGTCGATGTTGAAAGACATGTGATGTAGAACTGATTGGATTAAATCTTAGTTCATGTGAATTTTGGCAAATTCAATTAGGAGAGGCCCTTGCAAGCACTCTGTGGAAAACCTCCAATGGCTTTGCAAACTGTATTTGGATTTTCCAGTCCATAACACTGCATGTGTTGACAGGGCACCATCCCAGCATAATGTGTGAGCATTGCAAACAAGTTCCTTTGCTTTGTGGGAACCGTAAGGTCAGGAGTAGAGTGAAACTGCAAACCCGGGCTCATTTGAAGATTCCCAGACTGAGCAAAAGACCAGGTGAGCGTGGGTTAAGGGGCAACATGAGGAAAGACCTCAGTGAAGGGTTTTGAACTGCTTGTGATGGTACAGAAGTCATAAGCTAGGTGTGAGAGCTTTCAGTTGCTGGGGTGGCTTTTTGTGCAATTTTTTTTCTCATGACTGGGACAAAAGGACCCCAATTTCTGGCTATAACATCTACATGCCATCATCATTGAAAGAAAATCAATACTTGATATTAAAATATTTTTTTGTGAAATGTGTTTTTGTCTCTGAAAGCAGTAGGTTTGATACTGCTACTTTTTGACAGACATCTGGTTGCTCCGAGATTTAGTTCATAACCTTTTTGTGGGGAAAATATTCACAGAAGTACCTGTGTCAAGCTGTATCTACTTGGCAGCAGGAAGAGGATTGTCTGAGTTCTGTCCAAACCAAGCCTTGCTTCCCCTAACCTCTCTTACCCAAGCAGACAGAAAGAAATACCTTCCTGTAATAAGACTGAAATGGTTTGCTTTTATTTTCTGACTTTCTTAAAGATAAAATCCAGCTCCTGGCTTCCCCTAAGCTACACAGGAATGTGCATCCATTTTAATACTGGTAACATATGTCATCAGTTTATATTATTTTTAATAATCCTTTGTTCTGTCTGTGCCAGCAAAACATGATCACCAGGACTCCTTTGGCTTGATAACCGTTCTGTATGAACCAACAGACAAACAATCACAGCCTTTTTTTAAGAAAGCAGTTGTTTTCATTCCTTTAGAAATGTGATGTTTTGCAAAATGGATTTGCTTTTTTCAAGTCTCTCTCTTCTCTAGTCAGGCACTGGAGAACAGTCTAAATAAGAAAATATAAGAAAACAACTAAACAATAAAACCAGCATGTTAAAATGGACCCCTGCAATAAAGTCAAAATAGAAAGTGAGACGAAGGCTTGGTGAAAGAATTGTGGAACTCTCTGGCTGTTTCCCATCTCCCCCCATGGTGGGGTACTGTCACATGTTCTTGAGGGGGGTAAAGCCCCCTTTTGCTGTGGCTTTCTAAGAAGCCTCTAGCTGTGTTAGCTTTGCCTAAGTGGTTAAACTGATTTCAGAAGCTTAAGAAATACTCGTTGCTTTTTGATTCAATTTACAGAGCTCCTTCTTCTTTCCTTTCTCTTTTGTAAAATATGGAGGGGAAAAGACACTTCATGCTTTTTCTGGAAACAAAGAAGGCACAGCCTCCCTCCATGAACCCCTCCAAGCCCCAAAATGAGCAGCTAAAGATACCTCGTTTGTGACAGAGCAGTTATTTAGGCTGAAGTGGCTGGGGCTGGGTCTGGCTCTGGCTCCTTTGCATTGAATACAAGTTTCAGATCAATGGCTGAGGCTCCTGAGCAGGCTGATCTCTTGGCAATATTACCTTGCAGCTCCTTCAGTTCTGTAGTTTACAGTGAGGACAAGTTTATGCCTTGCCTACACTCAAGAGTCTCCAAGACAAAGCTGTTCCTGTTTTCAACTTCTATCAAAATTTTTGCATTTAGTGATTCTGCCAGCAGCAATAATTGTCTGCATTGACCCTTTCCACTGCAGTTCCCTTCTTCTGTGCATCTACCAATATCAGCTTGTGGCACTCAAGTTTGTTTGAAAATGTGGCAATTCAGCTTGCTGATGTAACTCAGACTCCTGATTTTATAGACAGTTTTCCCTTGCAGTGCAAATTTCTCTCCTGGTATCAGCTCTGGGCTCCACTAAGTCAGTGGTAATTTGGTTTTTCCTTTAATTAGTCCAAAATATCCTGTTTCATCTTCAGATACTGTCATGAATTTACTCCCTCTTTTATCACCTCTGCATGCTCTGAAACTTTCTTCCTATACTCCTTAAGTTCTCTGTTTCTATTTTGCCCAATTCTCTTCCCCTTAAAAGCTGTACTGTGGTTGAAAGCCCTTGTAGGGAAGCCCAGGGAAATTTTCTCTGGAGAACCTTAAAATAATACATGCAATTTTCTGCAATCTGGTGTGCCACAAGGCAGAAAAGGAAATTGCACTCAGATCTTTTGTACCATTAGAATTGACATACAGATTAATCCTACAGACTTAGGTGGAATCTGAGCTGACTCTTCCACCTCTCTGAGTTTTGAATGTGTAATTATGTCTCTGTGAGGAGAAAATGGATAGATTTTGTATGACACAAATATTTTTTCCCGTGTCTGGCCATCACAAGCAATGAAAGCAAATTTCTTTATACTTCTTTGGAATAGTGCATACAGATCCCACTTACAAATTAAACGCTATAAGGAGAATCTTCTTGAAACTTTGCTGTAGTTGTTGGGAAGCCAAGTTGGTTCATATTGCAAATCGGAAAAGAAAATGACCAGGCTAGTGATTACTGTTTTAAAAAGAATTTTTCCTGGGACGTGCTTTGGAGGCATTTGGGAGTGGTGTTTTGTTTGTTTGTTTGTTTTGGGGGGTTTTATTTGTTTGTTTGTTTGTTCGTGGGGGGTTGGGTGGGGTTTTTTTGTCTGGTACATGTGAATTGATTAATTACATCTTACTGAATTGTGGATTCTTAAGTTATTTTTTACTGAGGTACTTTCCCAAATCCTCTGTTGCTAAACCAATTTATATTGGCATGGTCTTAGTATGTTACTCCTAAAATAGTGCATAAAATGTCACATAATTAGTTCTTGGTTTTTTTTGTTGGGTTTTTTTTCCTTTTCCTGTAGTGCTATTGAGGAATTTTGTACAATTAGCAAATATAAAGCCACATCTTGCCTCTTCTTACCATTAAATGACATAGATTTTGAAGTTACTTTCCTAAAATGACGTCAGTAGTAGAGGTTCCACTCCTGCATTTCCCAGCACGTAGTGTGACTTGGTGCAATTCTGCAATAATAATTTCAAACTCATTAAGAAAAAATCTAAACATCCTATTACTCTGTACATTTCATATGTACAGGGAAGCAGCTAATAAAGTTCATGCTTATGTCAGAGAGGAAGGGAAAATTTGCAGCATTTTTGACACTTTTGAAATGAAAGTGAGAAAATCTCAACCAGGTGTGCAGATCTGCCTGCTTACCACCACAAGATGGATTCTGCCTTGTGCTTTTGAAGCCAAGCAAAGAAGCAGGACCAAGAACTTTCCTAACAGTGTCTTGGATTAAGTAGCTTGGAGATGGACCAAATTTGTCATTTCCAGGGAACTGGTTGGAAATTTTACATCTAAATTGGAAATAAATTCCATCTAAATGGAAAAAGATATTGTCAAACTGTTAGGAAATTATTCATGCCCATCCTCTGTTTTCCTATGGTTCTCTTTTGGCCTGACTCATCCCCTTCTGGAATTACTGGATATCCCTCCCCTGGATTTTTTGGAAGCTTATCTGGTCCTTTGCTTTTTATCTGAGAATTATTTTTTTTTTTTTTGAGTTAATGCAGAAGTAAACATTTATTGTAGGGACAATAAAAAAATGAAAAGCAATAGTGTTTTACATAAAAATCATTCTGCTGTGGACACTGTGCACACAATCTAACAAAACTCTTAGGAACATTTAAGGGAAAGGTAGGGTCCTTTACTTTGGGGTGAGTATCACAAGGAAGACCTTAGCTACACTAAGATCATACCACGAAAAACCTACTGTATACATCTTGCATTGAAAACAAAAGGTGGAACTTCATTGAAATAATCATAAAACTATTTTTCCTATACTAACTACAGCTGTGGGGCATGTTTCTATGGAAACGGTTTTCCTTATGTGCTTCTCTATAGCTAAAGGTCTCAAATGGACCTTCTGTCTACTCATTGCCCGTATAAACTGCAGATTCTGTACAATAATCTCTAACACAGATCAGCTGAAACTCCTGATATGTGTCAGAAAACATTATCAGGAGGCAAACACCAGTTATTGCAGGTTCCCATAAATTTATAGATAATCAGGTCCTTAGTGGCAAGTTGGCATCTTAAGTGTGGGGACTGTACTGAGGAGTTTTGATTAGAGGTCATTGTCCTATCCAAAGCTGTAACACACAGCAATGAATTCTGAGACTTCGCCTTTGCTGTACAAAGATTTATGTTGCTTTGATTTGAATAATTTATGCTGTATTCTGCATTCTAGATACCAGACGCTAAAAACAATTTGTTCTTTATTGACATAAGTAAAACACTTACAAAACTGATGATTAAATGAGCCACGCACCTTAGAGTTTTCCTTATCGTAAACCATCACTGTAGAAAAAGGCAGCATAAGTGAAGCTGATATTCTTTCAGCGATATCTGACAGTACAAGCTAGTTGGTAGACAAAGCCACATAGACAGTGAAACCAGTTATTTAAAAACATAAGATAAATTACCCACCTTCTTCAATTTCCGCAAATTATAAGATACTAGTCCATACTGTGCAAGCTGTCTTTATATCGTTCACATTAAGAGACACTTAAATGTAAAGGTATACAAATGTAATCATTTTTTTATATGGTCCTGTAGAGATAGTAATCTGTGTATGAATAATGCAGAAGCAGTTAGAGACTGATATGTACAAGAGTGGGTCTTATTCTGTTCAGAAGAAGGCAATAGGTACTTTTACATTTACTATAAGAACTGAAAGAGTTGGTTTTCAAACTGTGGGATGTTATCATCAGTAGACCATGCACCATAGCTATGCATATCATTACCAGAATAAGACTCTGTTACAGCTACTTCTAGTAAATTATGAAGATGACAGGCAACAACTTTTGAGGCCATGGTAGTACATAGAAAGGTAAGACTCATCTTATCTTGCTTTAGAGTGACTCTCAGAGAACTGCTTGGGATTCTTCTAGACTCGACAAAGAGGGACTCTCAGAAAGTGGAAGGGAACTATCCCTCTGGAGGCATGAGGTACAGGCTGAGACAGGTGATACAAGTGAAAATTGGGGGTAAATTCCCCCCTTGGGGTAATAGCCTCTTTATGCAGTATAACAGAGGAACCCTGCACCACCAGCTTTAACTGGACATCTAACTTTTAGATAAGTAAACTTAAGTGATGTGAGTGCAGTACTAATTCTCCTTACACAATACCATCAATGTTATATTTTAAAGTGCGATTAATTTATGTGTTTAATTTAAAATCAGCTTCATTTTTCATCAGCTACTTTCTCAGTTTACTCTTTATGTTTCACTCAGTTCAAGCAAAATAAATAAGTCTGACATTTTACATAATAATTTCCTCTTTCTGGTTTTGTTCTGTGGCATGGGGTTTCTTAGACCTTTTTTTCATGGGAGAGTTTTATGGTTTGTACTTTACATAGCTGAGAAGTGTACATCCTATGTAGCAACCTTGGGCCAACCTGCCTGGACAGTCATGCTGAATTCAGGTAACAGGTGGCAGACAGTAGTAAGCAAGGAGTGTGTTCTGAAACACAGCTCTGCCATGTTCAGGAAACAACTGGGGATTGAGGACAATGTCCTGGTTTAATACTGTGGGCAAACCATGTGTGCGGGCCACACACTCAGTCCCTGCTGCTGTCATGGGGTGTTATCGATCGGCCACGTGTTGGAAGGAAAAGTCCATACCATAAAAATGGCTACAGATTTCCTGAACTCACCACTATTATGACTGTTTATACTAGGGTGGCATGTTCCCAAAATAACCAGGGGTTAGTCTAACCATTTGGGAATCAGGCTGTGGCCTCCTGAAGGAGTCTGTATTTGGAGTAATTCCATTTATTCCTGTGGAATTTCATTACACCTTTTCCTGGGCACTCAAAAGAGGAGTTTTGCTTGTTTATTTGTCACACCTCCCTCACATAAATTTAACTCCATGGCTTTTGCTATTGTTTGAATAGCTAGGGTTTTTATTTCCCCCAAATGAGTAGTTGGAAATGTGTGGTACACTGAAAGTTTGTAAAAACACATTCAGCACAGGGAAATGCTGCAAAGTAGATAAGATGTAGATGACATTGTCTCAAATAAGCAGAAAGCTGTGAAAAAGAGGATCCTGAAAAACATGAATTTTTCCAGAAAAGACCTAAATAAAAAGACACACACACACAAATCCCCTGAAAACCAAAACCAAATCCTCTTGCCTTGTTTATGCTTTTGAACCATTACCAGATACTTTTCAAGCATATTAAGTTTATATCAGCCATCTGAGAATACCTCAGACCAATGAAACATCTCAGAAACCATATTACAGGTGGTCTTTATTGAAAAATTAAATAGCTTTTTTAAAAAAATTAAGAATTACTTACTGGTGAGTTACAAGTACAAAGACATTACAGACAAACATTAAAAATATATGTACTTATTCCATTTTTAAGTCTCATTTGTTTCACTATCAGGTTCAGTAGTTTAATACTCTTATCTCCAGACTGCTTCCAATAACTTCTGCAAAAGACAGTTGTTAAGGACATATGTCCTAACACTAACACAATTTGCTATACTCCATTTTTTTCAATTTATTTCTTTTCCCCTCTTTTTAACATACCGATATATAACCAAGCATACAGAAGCTGTAATTAAGCCCCATGCATCTGCTTGAGCTTACTCCCTTTTTCCCAGCAGCCAAAACAAACCTCTGCTAAGGTTAAATGTGAAGAAAATGAACAAGCAAGGAAAATTGCACTAAAAAGAAGGCACTCTGGAGCTGAGCAGAGCAGTGGGAGCCTCTGGTTGATAGCTTTCTTTGTCCCTGACAGAAGCCAACTGTGCAGGAGAAGCTTCCAAATCTGAACTCAGGCACCTGTAAGTCCCTGAGCATTCACCCCTTGGCCCTGGAGGCCCTGGTTGCCTGAACCTGTGCTGATGGTCTGAAGCCTCCTCAGCTATTGAGCTCAGTCTCTTCTAGTTTCCATCACCCTTCAAGCAGGTGTTCCACTACAGTTCTGCATTTTCTGCTCCAATGAAGAGCTGCCCTGTTGAAACGGTTTGTTTTCATCATTTATAAATGCCTCTTTCCACTATCACTTTAGCACTTTCCATGTCAGTGTGTGTTTATGCTACCAACATCTGTAACTCAACTTACCTTTTGAATTATGTAAGAGTTGTAAGGGCTGCCTATTGTAATGTCATCTTCATTAATCAGCCTTTTAATTTTGCAGTATATTGCTGCTAGGGGTGAAGAAATGCCTGATTTGGCTTTGGCTTTCACCATAGCTGTTTGCTTCCATCCTTTCGTTGCTGCTTTCTGTGGGATGCAGGAACCTGAGTAAACTTCCCTTTAAAATCTCTGTGCCAAATTTGGATCTATTTGTTCCCCTCTCCCTTAATTAGGGTGGTATACTATTGCAGCCTTGCAGCAACAATGTAGCAGAACTCAGGGTGAAACCTTATAGAAAGGAAAGTGAGTTTAATTTGCAGTAGAACTAGTCTGTCTGGCTCATTCTCTCACACTGCACACTCCAGTGTCCCAAGTCTTGGTTCCACACAACCTGACCAGTGTTTCCAGATTCTTGACTCCATAACACACAGGACAAGAGGTGCAGCCTGGTGACTCCTCTTTACGTCTCTTGGGGTTTTAAAGTTGTGATCATGCACTGGTTTTCCCCGTACCCACTTTTATGAGTTGCTGATGATTACCCTCTTTCCTCACTTCTGTCTTTGTACCCCACCTCTGGCATCACTGAGATTTATTCTCTCTCATTTGTCTCTTCTTCTGACTGCTTTGAAACTCCAATCCCATTCTGCTCCCCCTTTTTTTTCTGCTCTCCCTTGTTCTGCAGCACTGAGAAGCTGCATGTAGATCTGGCATGACTTCAAGGACTTGCTAGTTTAACTGCCAAAGCCACATATCCCTTCTACATTTTCTTTCATCTGGTATTCTCATATTAAATCATCTCTATTCAGATTGATTTTACTATTTCTATTACAGATTTCTGCACATTCAGGATGATAGAGAACTGTAGGAGACCTTGGTCATCCCCAGGAATGGTTTCTATAGTTCTCCGGAGATCGATTCCTTGTTTGAACTTTTTAGTGGAACTCTGGAGCTCTGCATCACTCTCACAGAAATCTCTGCTAGACTGTACTGGGAGTAGTTTTCTGACACTCAGTGAATCTCCTCCAGTCCATCTGCTTGTTTGTTTGCACTTGCCTTGACTACTTAAGGCTTTTGGATGAGGGTTTGCAGCAATATCAATAACAAGGCTGGCTTATTTTCACACATTTCGAGACAGACTGCATGTCCTTGGTGCTCTCTTCTTCTCCCTGCACATAAAGGAGACCTAAGTATAGAAAGTATTTGGCATCAGTTGAATTTCTGTTTGGTCCAGGATGTCTGTGTTCAATATCTTTCAGTTACTCTTCTCCACAGTCCCACCACCTTGATACTACCATAGAAAGCAACTAGTGCAATTGCCACTTTTGTGTGGCTGTTACATTGGCAAAGATAACTGATTTATTTCTATCTAAATGCTTCTTTGCCAGCTGTTTCCACATCTGGTATCTCTCCATAGGTTTTTAAGGAGTTCAAAATTATACTGTGCCTTCCTTTGTGGTAAGGAAATTTTGCTTCTGTCCAGCCTCATCTATGTACTTCATATAGCGGAGAACTAGTTCAATTTTATACTGTGTACCACTACTGGTTTTCTTCAATAGCACGAGATAACACTGCTCACTGGATTCACTGAAAGGCATGGCAAGTATGGTTGTAGAGAGCACAATGTCTGAACAAGCAACTATATTCCTTCAGTTTTCTGAGGGACAAAAGATCTAGTATTCAGTACTTTGTGCAGAAGCTCTGGGGAAATATCTCATCTCTGCTACTCAAGGAAGCACAACAGGGAAGCATATGCCTGTAATGTCTATGTTAGCAAGTAGTCCATCCTAGTAGATGCTGATTTCTAGAGCAAAATAATGTTTGGCACCCAACACCCATGTCCTCTGCATTCTGGGGAGTTTACTTTGGTCTATGTCTAGTCACTTCCTGGGGAATTAACTGCCACTACTGATTGGTGTGCCCCAAATCAACTCCTTGTGCACAGATTTCAGAGGGGCCCAGTACTCATCAGATTTATGTGATAAGTATGATCCTGGGCTGAACAAAAAGGCTGGTGTGAACATATGGTACTGGCTGAATACAACATCCTCTTTTTTAGGAGCAGGAAGGAGTAGAGGGATTATGACTGGAGTGGATGGAGCTATTTGTACGGGCTATAGTAGATACCTAATTTAAGTACTGACTTTAGAAGGCTGATAACTATAACCTTACTGCATGTAGATATTCCCTGTTAGGAAAAGACTTAGAAAAAGATCCTTAACTAGGTGCTTCGAATCAACCCTTTGAGGAACCTTCTCCTACCCCCGGGTGTGGCAGTGAGGTGGTGACACTAGCCTCAGAAATGAAAAATTCAAGTGTGGTGGTACACTCAGAAGTCTGGATGTCTCTCCAGACTCTGAGCTTGGACTCCTAAAAGCAAATGGGGAGATTAGTATGTGAACCCACCTGCAAATTAATTCCCAAAATCAGGCCTTTGAAAACATCATTTCCCTCTCACAAATGTCAGAGCATTACACCACAAGTGTCTCACTCCAGGATGGAGTGTATTCTGATGCTGTGGGGACAGTAGTTACACTACAGGTTTTCAAATTCTACATTGTGAATTTATGGCATGAATGTGCATCCAGAAGCACGATTTTGAGCTGTGATTTTTACGATCACATGATAATTCAGGTAGAAAAGGACCTCAGTGAGTCATCTAGTTCTGCTTACATGGGGTCAACTCTCCAACTAATCCACACGCATTTACAACTGCATATGCCATGCAATTCCTGGTGAATGTTGATTTTTTTCCCCTGTACAATATACTTTGATTAATAATAAGGTTAGGTGTAGATTAAGGAGGCTATATCATTTATTATCCGTAAATAAACAATTATTTTAATAAACTGAAGAAGAATAGTTATTATTCTATAAATAATTGTGCTTGGAAAACAAATTTCAGAATTTTTGATAATAATTTTGAAAAGTCATTGCTTCTGTCATTCTTTATGTTCAAAATGGCTTATAGTGGCAGACAAGTCTGATATCTTCTGTTCACCTTGGCAAGCAGGCAAATCACATGAAGTGGCACAGTTTGCATCCCATATCTGCCTTAAAGAAGAAATTTGTTATTGTTGAGCCCCATTACTGATCAATTGTCTAATAAAAAAAGAACAACAAAGCAACGTTAAGAAATGTCTATTCAACCACCCCTGCCAAAAACTTTCTTTAACTACAATTTAGAATTAATAAATATACTGGGACAATTTTTTGTCCCATTGGGCCTGCTTTATTTTATAATCACTTTAGAAGTAATAGGAATTGTGCACAATTTATATTTGACATTTCATTCAATATATCTATTATAAAAGGATGATGTATCTGAACATGAAGGATCTTGAAGATTAGGAAAAACATAGGAACGTTCCCTGGTAATGCACAAATAAACCACAAAAGGAGTTTTCTTCTCTCTCATTCACAGTATAATTCTTTGAAACATGGTATCATATTTGTAAATCCTTCCTCAAGCAGCATGAAATCTGTGTCCACAGAACCTGAATATTTGCCATAGGAAAACAAAACAACAAAGAGAAAAATAATAGTTTTAAAAATTTTAGAAAGTAAGGGACAGAAAACACAACCATATTTGCTGTTATCACTAGTAAAATATGTTTAAAATTAATTGCATCTGTGGGCTTCTGGAAAAAACAATCACATAAGCTATTACATCAAAATTTAAATTAAACAACTTATTCCAACCACTCCAATGAATTTTATTGATATATACATAAAAAGTAGGAATTAGTCAGTCCCGAACCATTATGTATCCATTTGACTGTCCAAACTATGAATATAGCAGGCCTTGACACTTAGTCCCTACATACCCTGCTACATATGCACACAAAGACAAAGTAAGACTGTTCTAAGGTGCTGACTCCTGCATATCAGTGGCCAAGGCCTGTGCTCACACCACTCTTTCTGTGTGTGGGGGATGGAGGAAACCTCTGGCAGAGGAACAGCAATATGCAGCTGGTGATGGTAACTTTTTAAACTGTTCCAGCTAGGTCTGCCAGATTTAATCTGATCATATGCTGTAATGGAAAAAAAAAAAAAGTAATTACTTAAACCTACCCTCTTGAATGCACTCTCTAATTTGAGGTGCTTCACCTTTTGATAATTTATGAGATATGAGGGACATGACATTTTGAAGAGTACAGTACTTAACTTATTAGGGTTGAAGACAACAGGAATTGACAACACACACCACAGTTTGAAATCTGGACACGTTGTCTCAAATTAGAGAGGGAATGGAGACACATACACAACTAGCCAATTTTAAAAGGGCTTTGCTTTTCCCAGCCAGCCCACTGAATGGTTTGTGCATCTTCATTGTGCAAGCATGGGGTCTACGTCCTGCATTAGTCCTCTCTTTCTGTGAATCATCCCTTTAAAAGTTACAGGAACCCCTCTGCTGTTCATTATGTAAGTCTTAAGAAGAGCAGCTATTTTTGGGTCACTGGTGATCTAGACTCATCTGGCAAGAACAGGTATGATGGGTCAGTCTATTGGACAGCAGCAATTACTAAGTATTATTTCCTCGTAATCTGGCAAGACCTTATTCAATGAGGGGCAGAGATCCCACAGAGATGCTGTGAAGATACTTTTCTGCATTTGGCTCATGAGAACAAGATGTGATGAGCTGTGCAGCAAAGACAAAAAAAAAAAAAAAAGAAGAAAAAAGGGAGAGAACCTGTTAAACTTATTATCTCTGTTATGGAAAATGCCTAAGGGTCCCAAGGAACGTAAAACTGCCAAGCAGGAGACACAACAAAAACAGAAGCAGTGCCCTAAACTTTTTAGATTATGTAGATAGGGCAGACAAATGAAGACAAAATGTTCTGTTTAATTCCCACCTGGCAGGTTGGAAACTGAGGCAGAGAAAGATTAAGAAGTGACTTAGCAGGACACAGGAAATCCCTGGCACAGCCGCAGATCACAAATCCCAGATATTCCAGGCGATCAGCAGCAGCATCACAAAACTCTTTTGTTCCCAAACTTGTCTCCTTCTGGATTGCACTGGTGGCTTTTATCTACACCAAGAATTTCATGTTACTGCAGAGCAGGCCTCACGATTTCTTTTTTTCTGTAAATAAGCTTATACATATTAACTATATATTGCACTTCACGCCACACCTTAGATCAAAGTGGGCCTTCTATCAAAGGAGAGTGGTTAAACTCCAGGCAGGTTGAGCTGACCCATCTCCTTCCCCAGCATGACCCTCCTGAATGCTTGATCAAGTCACAGGAAGGACAGTGATGGCTCGGAGAAAGGCCACAATGACCTCTGCTAATATTAACAAGTTTCACTCCCCATGAACACAGCAAGGATTCATTAGCACAGGGAGGATCCAAAAATATATAGGAAGAAGAAAATAGGCAAATGAAAGATGCACTCAATTTTGCCTCCTCTAAAACTGATTCCCAGAGGAGTGCAGTCAATTTAAGTAGTTTAAAAAGCTGCAGTGTCTAGAGGCAATGTACTTAACTGTTCCCTTCCTCCTTGCACTTTTAGCACCCAACTCATTGTCTTTTCCTAGTTACTGGAAGGGTTTATGCAGGTTTTCCCCCTCTCCTACAACCTAACACAGGCTCATTGCATGTTTTCCTGAAACTTTTGGCCCCTATCCCCGGGCTTGCCTTCACCAGCAGCCGGCCAGCTCTCACCAACCCACAGCAGTGCAGCTGCAGCAAGCTTCTTTTTGGGTTACCCAAGCCTGGAAAGGCACTCAGGGTCTCCAAAGCCTTTCATATCCCTCTAGTTGCTCCTTAATGTGTAAAGCAGGAGTGTCCCACCACAGTAATCAATTGATGCTTTCCTTCAGCATGGTCTGTACAAGGGTTTCCTTGGAACCTCCCTACAGCAGGCAGGCAAACCACCAAGAGCTGATAATCTTCTAATTAGAAACACGGAGTTAGTGAATAACTCATGCTTTACAAATAAGTCAGCACATGGAGGTCTCAAGACCCCAGTGTATCCAAAGGAAGCCCGAGAGAAACTAATTGACATCTGTGGGGGCTACAAGGTCTGTTGGCTAGCCTTGCAGCTCTCCACAGCTGCTCATGCGTACCCAGAGGAACTAAGGGGAGGCTGCAGGCGGCCAATTTTTAAACAAAACCAGAAACCTCCACAGCCTTGTCAATGGGTGAATATTTGTGCATGTGGACGTGTAGTGAGGGGTGTAAACAGGAGTGCATGGTGTGATTTGGGTGCACAGTAGCCTAAGTCCTACTTATTTAGCAACATTGAGGACAGAATTCCCCTCTTTAAGGAAAAATAAATGAATAAACACTCTTGTCTCTGACAGTGACTCTCACCCACTACCCCAAACACAGCAACACTGCTATACTATTAAACCTTTTGCTCCCCACAGCTTTCCTTCACTCAGCATTAAATGAGGACCCAGTGCAGCAGAGGGATCTGCAGAGGTCAGTCCTGGACCTCCACTTCCTTGGGGCAGTTATCAGGAGACCCAACTAGTTCTGAAGGCCATATCCTCACTGCTTACTCACGATGAGCAGCTGAGCTCTTGTGAGTGAACCCTGGACAAACCACTGGCAGGGCACTTCTTTGGTGCAGGGGTGGAGTTCAACTGAGAAAAAAGGACTATCAGCTGGGAAAGTAAGTCCCAAGGCCCCTCCACTTTGAGCAGAGGAAGGAAAATGTTTCACTTCTGCCACTTCCAGTGCCAGCAGCCCCACCAGCATCACTCTTTCCCCTGGTGCTGGTAGGTGACTCCATCACTTCCCAGTTATCCCTGGACCATCATCTCTGGGGGCTCCGGAAGGCAGCACCATTCCAGGACCATCTCCTTCACCCAAGTTCTGGTGGTGATGGTTCCTCTAGGCCAGGCAAAGGCTGTGTGGAACCTGCATCCCAAGCGCCTGCCTGCTCTCCTTGTGGCACAAGCAGCAGTGCAGCAGATTAAGTCAGTCATTTCTAAACTTGTAGATTTCACATGGGAGACATGGGGAACCTTTGAAATGGCAGTAAACCACATGACAGAGCTTCAGTTTTCCCTGTGTTTCTAAGTCTAGCCAAATCTAGTCTTTAAGCATTTCTAAATCCAATTCATCCACAGAAAGCTTGCACACTTGCAGATACTTGACTTGGAAGATCTCTTTGTTGCCCCAACCTGACTCTGTATAATATGCTTTGGTGAGCTGGAGAATTTAGTTCACTTGGAATGAGGTTATGCTAAGAAACAAGATTGCTATCCTTAAATTGCCTTTGTCATTGGAAAAAAAATAAACTCCACTCTTTCATATCCTATTTAAAGAGGCACAACGCAAGGCCCTGTCAGCATAAGTGTCATGCTCCACCATGCATGGTAGGTGCTCCCAAGGGCTGTCCCAATAGAGGTAGTTCCTGGCATTAAGAGAAAGCCAAAGGTGAAGCACAGTCACAATATAAGGCCAAAGCACAAGGATGGGATGTTCTGGGAGTAATGAAACACTAGGGAAATTAAGAGGGAGGTGCATGTATCTGAGAGAGGTTTCGATATGCAATTCAGGGGCAGAGCATATTAAGTGAAGTTTGCCATACCAGTTATCCCACTGTTTTTACTCTGTCAGAGTATGTTTTTTGTCTACTTCCACTCTTCTTTTTTTGTGCTAGATATGGGAATGTGTTGTGGTGAAGGGCAGCTGAATGCAGTCAAAGCTGAGGGTGTCTCATCTGGGTAAACAATTCTCCCACTGGCAGGTTTGCTGATGTTGTTTCATTTTGCAGAAAGTTGAGGATGTTTGTGGGAAAGCCTTGATGTTAGGTTGGTAATTCCGGGGAGCACTGCTAACTGCACCTCCTCATGCTGCCTCCCAGGGGGCTACCCCACTGAGGGGACCAGAGAGTCCAGTAGGGAATTGGGAGTCTTTTCATGCCAATGTTCATGAGGTAGAAAGCCAGTAACCCCTTGTTCCCCAAATAGGGGAGGGAAAAGAGGGCAGCGAAAGGAGGAGAGGTCAGATTGTTCTCACCACCGACCCTTTAGTAACTCATTTGACAAGGCCCTTAAAAGTACATCAGACTTCTGTCATATAACTTGGTTGCACCACTTGCTTCTAGCTAAAGCTACTGTTCCTCGGCTTCCCACCTCTCCAAGTCTCACCTACAATAATCCCTATCATAAGCACCTCTGCAGAACCCTCCTCTGTATAATATAGGGGGAAACCCTGCCTGCTGCCGGCCATAGAATGTCTCCATTGTGGCCTCATGCAGGCGCTGTATATAATCTTTCTCTGCCAATATATGTCTTCATGAGCTGCCCCCCTCCCCCACCTCAAAATAAAACGACTATTCTTTTCTGCTTTAAGTAGATTTTGTGCAATAAAAAACATTTTATTGCTTCCAGTAATTGGTATTTAATTTGCAGGCCTTTACAACTTGCAAAGAACAGACTGCTTTAGCTGGAGAGCTGGTCTGTGTGTGCATTTTGTGGATTTTATTCCACTGCCACTTGCTTAGTTTACTAGTGTAAAACGATACAATTATGGTTTTGCAATCAGAAAGGCTGCAGATAAAGACCTGGAGAGACATTATAAAGTCCTGGGTCCAATTTGAAGCAGCAGGCAAGACAATATAATTTTAGGGGGCGCTGCCAGCCTCAGACATCAAAACTTGACTCCTGTTAAGTGTTTTCCATTTTACTGTCAAAATATCAAAGGCTGTTATTTAAACCCGGAGTCTCTTAAAGTCGATTTTCTTTCTCTCTCCTTCTCCCCCACCTCTTTTATTCCCTTTAACTACCCCGATAAACGCGAAGTGAGGTAACCTGTGAAATGTTAGCCCCCTCGCTCCCCACCTCACTCTGTAGGGGCAAAGACGCCCGCCGCAGCCCTTAATCCCTTTCTGGGGGTGAAATCCCGCTCCGGCCGGCCCCATTCCCTCCGAACAGGGCCCGGCGGTGTCGCGGGGGATCTCTCTGTCCATCGAGGGCCGCGGCTGCGGGGAGGGCGGCAGCCGGGGCCGGGACCACCTCAGCGGGGATGGGGGAGACGCATCTCCACCATTCCTCAGGAGAGATGGCGCTGCGACACCCACCGATCCCCTCCCGCGGGTCGGGGCAGAGCTCAGCAGCAGCAGAAGCAGCAGAAGCAGCAGAAGCAGCAGCAGCAGCGACCTGCCTGCACACCTCACCCACCCCCAGTTTGCAGAACGGGGGACCGGGAACGAGGAGCGCGTCCCTCCTGCCCCTCTCCCGGGCACAGCTGCAACGCCGCTGCCTGCTTACGGGCAGGCCGCGCCGGACACGGATGCAGCCCAGGGCAGGGCAGCATCCCGCCCCGTCTGATACGGAGGCAGAGGGGACCGGGGAAGCCCCGGCCCGGACGGCGGCCGGGGGAGGGAGGAGAGTATCTCGTCGCTCTCACTGAGTGGGAGGTCGCGGGACTTGTGTGTGCCTGTGCGTGTCTGTGCTCGCACGCGTGTGTGGACGGATCCGTCTGTGTGCGGGTGCGTGCGTGAGTGGTCCCTCGTCTGCTCATCCCCCGGGTCCGCCCGGCCTTAGGGACCGACCGCCGGACGAGGCGACGACGAGTGTCACTTAAAAACACGCGTGTCGCTTCTAACGTGGTTTAACTGCGCCGCCCCGGCGGAGCGCGGGTGGGCTGGGAGCCCACGCCTTCCACTGGCACAGTCCCGCGGCCCCGGGAGGCTCCGGCGCCCACCTGAGGGACAGCGCAGGCCTCCCGCTCTGCCCACGGCGGGGGGCAGCGAAATAGGCAGGCGGGTGCGCTCTGATGTACCTTATTATTACTGTTATTGTTTTAAAATATAGCTAAATTCACGAGCTTCTGCTTGCAATAAAGTGACAAATAAATTATTCCTTCCCTGGAGTATTAATCTATTATTTGATTGAAGTTTACCCTGATGTTTCAACAATTCAATTCTGCTAAGGGAAGGATGGAAGGAAGATAGTTCTGCCCTTAACAGAAAGAATAAATAAATAAATAAATAAATAAAGCCCTAAATAGTCTTCTGTAGGGAGGAAGTTAATATACTCAATTATTTTCTGAAAAAAGATCATAACATCTGGAAATTGATATCAAATGGTGTACAATCCCTGAGAGACGATAAACTTCCACTGTATAATATTTCCACTAGAAATCTTAATAATCCCATAAATCTTCCTTGTGAATTGGGAAAATGTAACAGTTCATTGAAATACTCATTGGGAAATAATTGAAAAAATGTAATAGTTCACTGAAATATTCGTGGGGTTTTTTCTTGCTTTGGTGCTGTTGCTAACTCTGTGCATGTGTGTAAATATTCCTACTTCGTTTTAAAGACATACACGGAATATTCCCTTGAGCGCTGCATACCATAAAAGAAAAATATGCCCTTTTGACTTATTAATCATTATTACAGAGTTCAAAATTGCAGCGTCCCTCGCACATTACTGCAGAAGGCAAACAATTCTCTCTGTGTGTATTTCGTGTTGCTAAATTCAGTACAAACTTTACAGCTCTCAACTTTTTTTCACTTTTTTTTTTGTGATTTTTTTCCTCATAGACTCTTCTTATTCTGCTCGAAATAACCAGAGCAACTGAAATCAAGGGGGCTACTCGCCCATTAGGCTGGCCCACTCCATTGTAATTAATTACACACAAAGGCAATTGCTTATTGTAATTCACCATGTGAATGTTTAATTTTCCAGAAGTAAAAGTAGATGAGGATTTGAACACGTCTAGGCTCCTTGTAATGAATATATGAGTAATCAAAGTTGCTGGAAAGATGCAGCTTTATATTTATTAAAAAAAAATAAAAATAATTGTGACAGAGAAGAGATGTTGCGCTTGTGTGATTGCATATGTTTGCCTCTGCCTCGGTGCAGGAGAGAGCAGAGCATTTGTGTGTTTTTGTACTGAATTAATGTATCCCTTTGGTTACGTTGCTAGAAGTCGGAATAAAGACAATTAAGCCTTTAGCATTTCTGTCACACTCCATTAATTACTGTAGCCGCTGCTGTCCCGACCACTTCGTAACATATTCATCAGGTACGATACCCGACCAGCAGTCTCAGCCGCGAAGTAGGCTATTGTTATTTTAAACTATAGCCTTTCAAATGTTCTTTATTTTACTTTTCATACAAGATTGTTTTCCCCTCCTTTAAAAACGTTTTTCTAAAAATAAAACTCAACATAAATGTTTTAAGATTAGATTTGCGAGAAAACAGTTTAATTTTCACCATATGTTGCCACAGCGGTTTGTAGATTAAAAAAAAAAAAAATCTTTCCATTTAAACTACCAAAAAAAAAAATCTAATATAAAAATGTATTCTTCCCAAAGCGTCTCCCTCCTGTGGGCCACTTTACGGCTCCCAAATAAATCTTTAAGGTTGCAAGGAAGGGGAAAAAACAAAAATACACTGATGATGGAAAAGCAAGTCCTGCCATGATAATGTGCTTTATTAATATTATAGATGTGTAGTGTGCTGGATGGATCAATCATATCCATTCACAATCAGGATTAAGAGAGCCTATTTTAATGAAAATCTATTAGTCTCTCACTTGAGACACGGATGCTGCTTAAATCAATAAACAGCATAAAAGAATACGACGCAGGTTTCTAAATTAAAAAAAAAAATCCCATCTATGAAATGTGTTAAGACGTCTGTAAAATCCTGAAACCCTCGATCGATACTTATAAATATTTAATGTTTTTTTTTAAACACAAATTGAAAACCATTAACACTGCATCCATTCTTATTATTAAAACAAATTGTCCTTGGAATTATGTGCTGTGGAAATGGAGCCAGATTGAAAGGGCATCTTCTGAAATATGTTTACTCGCTTTCATGTAAACCAATAAAAATCTGCAGGAGTCTGTAGCGTGAGCAGAAAGGTTTGATGTACAATGTCCATGATTACAGTCTCTGAATTAATCACGGGAGGGAGAGAGAGAGAGAGAGAGAGAAAGAGAGAGAGAGAGAGAGGGAAAGAAGGAAGGAAGGAGGACGGGAGACGGAGAGAGAGGACTCAGTTATCTGCTCAACAAAATCTTGCTCTTCGGGTCAGCATTTATTAAAGTATGGATTAAACTGATGATTTTTCTGTTTGCTTATTTGCCCCATTTCGACCAAAATAAGCTGAAGCGGGGGAAGGTGGGAGGAAATCGGTTTCGCCCTACGTCATACCATGAGTCAATGTACATATGTAAACTCCTCTAATAAATATGAAATCCAATACTTTGCCTTGGAAGTGCTTAAAGCTAATGCAACATTTAAACTCATTCATAATTATTCCTTTGGTTTAACTCACAGAAAAACCACAATGGTCAAGAGGTTCCTTTGAAAGAGGAATTAAAAAATAACACATGGATTGATACCACGCTAAATAAACTCTCCTCTGCGGTACAAGGTCCGGACTGTTCCCTGCCAGGCTGCCCTGCTCGCAGATGCCCTCTCTCACGTCGGGGAGGGGACAGTCAAGGGGCGGGCTCGGGTCTGCGGAGTGGAATCAGACTCGTAGGGGCGGCTGTGGGGCAAGCGAGAAGAGGTGAAAGAAGAGGGGGTAGAATAAACGGGACAGCCCTTTTGTCAAGTTAGAACCCCCAGCAGGGCAGAATGCTCCTGTGCGGTGCGCCGAGGCAGTAAAGGAGGGAAGAGGGGTAGGATTTGGGGGCACGGGGCCCCGGAGGTGACCCAACAGGCCGGGCTATCGGGGCAAACCTCAACAGGCTGCTGATGGCCCGTCCCGCAAGGGGCTATCGGGGAGAGTGGAGTGACTTATGCTACGGCAAAGGGATATTCGGGGTGCCGCTCTGAGCCGGGGGCAGAGGGAAGCTCCGAGGGGCGCTGGTGACTTTTTAGTTTTGCGACAGGGTCCCAGGAGCTCCGTGCCTGCAAGGGAGTGGAATTTGGATGGCAGTTCCTTCTCTCTCTCTCTCTCTCTCTCTGTGTCTCTTTCTCCCTCTCTCTCTCTCTCTCCCCTTCCTTTTATCCCTCTTCCCCAGCCCATTATCAGGAGAAGCAATAAGGGCAATTTCTCTCTGAACGCGCCGTCAAAGTTCGTAGTGAAGTCAAAATTGTCCCCCGCTTTTCCCTCCACCTACACCACCTTGCCCTAGGTCCCCGCAAGGCCGAGGGCCATGCGAACAGCGGGGCCCGGGGGCGCTCCCCGCCTCCCGCCGCTCCGTGCCGCCCGCTGGGACGGGACGGGACGGGCCCGTCAGCCCTCGCAGAGATCCTCGGTGCGCGGAGAGCGCAGAGGGGCCGTGCGCGCCCGCGGGGCTGCCCGCGCTTCCGCGCCCTCCGCCGCCTGCCCCCGCGGGGCTCCGCGGCGTGGGGAGGCAGCCGGATCCCCCGGAGGGCTAAGATTTGCACCGCTTGTGGGGGTTTTGTTTGTTTGTTTGTTTTTATTATTTCCCCGTTTTCTCTCCCTTTTCCTTTCCGGTGCTTTGTTTCGCTTCTCGATTTCGGAGCGAGTCTGAGACAAGTTCCCCCCCTGCTGCAAGGCTCCCCGTCCCCCCGCGGCCTCCCTGCTGCCGTCGAGGGCACCCAGCAGCGGTGGCCCACGGGCACCCAGCAGCGGTGGCCGCCTTGCGCGCCCGGTGGCTGCCCCGCGCCGAGCTGCGCCCCGCGGGCTGTGGGAAGCGGGGGGCAACCAACCTTCCCACCGGCAGTCCCCGCGCTGCCGGGAAGCAGGGAGGGAGGGAGGACTGGCAACGGAGCTTTTTTTCCCTGCTGTGTGAGGAGTCTTGGATTTGCCCCTCTCCTCGGGATCAGGAGCCCCAGCGGTGGCAGGAGGGGCCCGGGGGTCTCCGGGAGAAGCGCGGCCCCGCGCTCGCGTGGGCTGCAGGCGTGGGGCTGGGCGCAGGGGGGAGCTGCGGGAAGGAGAGCGGGACGGGGGCGAGTGGGAGGAAAGGGGAGATCCGGCGGACTTGGTGCAAACTCCGGCAGCTCGGGGAAGCCGAAGAGCACCGTGCCACTGCGGGGCAGGGGACGCGAAGTCAGTAAATATTTATCCTTGTTTGCTGCTTGCTGCGTGGGAGGCAGAGGGAGGCTGGGCACGGTGGGGGTCGGTGCCGGTCGAGCCGAGGGCTGGGGGAAAGTTTCCATGGCGGTGGCTCAGCCACGGTACGGAGCCTCTCCCACGAGGGAGCGGGTGCCCGTGTCCCCGCATGTCCGTGACACCCTTGTACCACGCCATCAGCGTGTGCAACAATTCACCACGAGCCCTTACACATGCAGACTGCATGGCAGAGCCACAAACAGCGTGTCGTCCCGGGATCTTTCCTCAGCCATACGTTACTTCCCCGTCTATCGTTTGCCTCTATTATTTATGTGGTGCCGTGTGATATACATTAGAGCCTCGGATTTGATTGGCGTTTGCGATGACAAGACCTGTTTGTTAAGTTGTAAGGCTTTCTCGGCTCCCTCACTTGTTAAACGAACTCTGGAGGAAGGATGCCACCGAGACACGACAATATAATAAATGTCAGGGATATCCGCAGTGCCGAGATCAAATGATCAATCCTTGTCCCCTAGATAATCATTTTAAATTCGCACAGGGGGAGATTGATTTTTTTTAAGCCCTTTATTAATTGCTTCCTCGATTATTATTTTTTCCACTCCTCCTGTGGAGGTGTTAACTCTGGTGCTGGGGGCACCTTTGGATTAATTAAACGTATTTTTAGTGTTTTAATGTTCTGCTAGTTTTCAGAGCAGTCCCAGACTCCCCCGGAAAAGAAACAATGGCCCCTTGCTCCAACAAGGAGCCTGCTTTGGTTGTGATTCAGAGCAGAGGGTGGCGTGATGATGGGCTCTGATTATCTCAAATTCGAGGCGAGGGAACGAGGGGGACGTAAAAAGCCAAACGACCAGAAGACAAAATTCCTCCAAATACCGAGTAACCCTCCGCTTTAAAGCCCGAGGAGAGGAGATAGAAATAAATAGCTGGAAAGTCGACTCCGCGTGGGGATCAAAAGGTGCGGAGAGGCGCTGAAAATGCCGGCGCTGTTATCTGGAGACGAATTTCAGGCAGCTATTCAAGCACACAGAATAGTAATTATTTCAGGAATACAACAGAAATAAGTGCAGCCTACCGAGAAAAAGGTGGGGAGATTATTGCCAGTTCTATCTTAAATCCAGCAGGATATGTTTCGTCGGGACGGAAAAAAAAAAAAAAGGACCGGTTTAATGTTCTATTTATCGCATAAAAACTGCCATGTTAACAAACTACCCCTCTGCTGCATGCAGCTGGATAGCTCTACATCCAAGGAAACATTTTAGATTTTCATTTTCCCCTACAGTATCTTCAAATAACATAATAACAGTAAACAAGAAAACAGATCCTGCAATGTTTACGCGCATCTGGAGTGACCCCTTACCTACGGATATCCCCCACCCCTCCAGCCAAGCAACCCCCTCCAAATCCTCCGAACACACCGACACGGATCTCCGAGGCATCTCGCAACTTGTTTAGCTGCAGCACACGTCCCCCTCCGCGTACCCACCCACCGCCAGCCAGAATCGGCAACACTTTTAAAACAGCATTTCTGTTTCGCCGATTATTTTGACCATTTAATTAAGAGAAATTAGCTAAATAGCAAATCAGGTAAAATTTCCAGTGATTACAACAAATGCACATCTCCGGCTTTTTATTCATTACCTTTTTTATTGAACACTCATTTTCTTTTCCTCTTGACAGCGATACATATAATTGCAGGAACACAGTTATTTGATTAGCTGTGGGTCCGTTTTTACTCACAGTGTTGCCACGCACAGGATGTCCTTACAATCAATTAAGTCTTCCTCGACTTTCATTTCTGCAATCCATTTACAGAGTGCAGATACCTATTTTCATGTTTTTCTCTTTCCCCCTCCCTTGCTTTTATTCCTCTCTCTCCCTCTCTCTCTCCCCCTCTTTTTCGCTGTTGCCTCTTTGCCTCCCTAAATCAAGGTGCAAAGATGCCAAAGAGTGATGAAATGAAAAGAAAGCCAATTGCTGGACTGAGGTGGGGGAGATAGCTGCTCGGAGTCCGCCTGCGACTATGGAGCAGTCAGTAATTGCTGGAGACAGGGAGAGCTGGGGGTTGGGCTGAGGTAGCCATGTATAAATAGTGTGATCTCAAATTGAAAGGCATAAATAACAGCAGGAGTGATCTAACCCTATACAGCCCATCTTCTACGTGCAAAAACAGCGTGCAGAGGACGGCCACATCTCCGATTGAAAACAAGTGGATCTCTGTGGATAAGATCATCGGGCAGCCATGGAAGAACTTACGGCTTTTGTATCCAAATCTTTTGACCAGAAAAGCAAAGAGAGCAGCAGCGGCAGTGGCAGCAGCAACAAGAAGGAAACGATCACGTACAGGGAAGTTTTGGAGAGTGGGTTGGCTCGCTCTAGGGAGCTTGGAAACTCTGACTCTAACCTGCAGGACATGACCGAGAGCAGCAACCACTGCCCGGTGCATCTTTTCAAAGACCACGTAGAGAGCGACAAGGACAAACTGAAGGAGTTCAACACGGGCAGGACGGCGGAAGGTAAGAGCGGGGCTGGGAGCCCTCGGCCCCGCGTTTCTCGCCCCTTCCCGGCCGTCCCTGGCTCTCCGCAGCGGGGGCGAATCTGTCACCGTGGCCCCGATCCCGGCCCCGGCGGGGCTAGCAGGATCGTCTCCTGAATCCTGCCTCCCTCCTCCGGCCACCTCCCTCCCGCAGCGGCGGGAACAAACGCTTAGGAACGCGTACTCCTGCATGCATAAAGTGAGCGTAGCCGTGAAAAATAAGTCACAACTTCGGTCCTGCCCCCCCCGCCAGCCCTCGTTCACATCCGAAATCGATCCGCTGCGTTAGGCGTTCACTCGCCTGGGGGAAGGGGGCAGCGCAGGACGTCAGACGTTTTTGTCTATCTATATATTTTTGCACGAGGAAACCTCGTCCCGGGAGCTTTAATGCCTTAGGAGACCTGTTCTTCCTGCTTCCGGGCCGTCGGGATGCTGCTGTTTCTTCTGGGGGGAAAAGGGATGTGGAGAGGCTCTCCCTGAACATTTTGTCTTGTGTCGGTCAGCCTGTCGTAGTCAGAGGCTCCGGCTGGAGAGGCGAAGGAGGAGAAGAGCCTGGCTGCGGGGCAGCTGCGCGGGCCCGGTGAGACAGAGCATCCCTGCGGCGAGAGCCACCAGCCAGGTCCCTCGGTCCCCTGCCTCTCCTTTCACCTCGGCCAAGGCAGCATCGCACCCGAGAGGCAAAATGCCATTCCTTCTCTTACCGAAAAGAAAATTAAATTTAAAATATTTTTATTTTTTTTAAAAAGCCAGCGAGCTAAAAATCCCGCACAGGCTCACAGGAAAATGAGAGAATAAAAGGGGGGGGGGGGATTAGAAAGTTGAGAAAGTGTCTCTAGGCAAGTTAGACAGGTGGACCTGTCTGGGGAGCTACTGGCTAGTTTGGGGTAATAAAAAGCAGTTAATAGGTTGGGGAACAACAACCAGCCTTTCAGCTGTTTCCTACTGTTTGATCTTGTTTAATATAACGTTGGGCGATTTAATTTACAGCCCAAACGTTTATTTAATATCCTCCTCTTTTCTACCCCCCTGCTCAAACAGAAGAATGGGTTACTATCACATATCCGGGTACCCGTGTTTTTACACAAGCCAGTACCACTCAGAGCTGCTTATTTTTCTTCTCTGGTCTAGAGATTGAAAAACGAGAGGGTTCAGTTTAGAGGAATCATCCGCGTAGGAGATTACTTTAAAAAAAGAAATCAGGGCGAGCTTCAGGAAGAAAAATTAGAATGGAAACGAACAAAACAAACAAACAAAAAAGCTCCTCTATTACTTTCCCTTTTCCTCCTGAATTGAAATTCTGGCTTGTATGTTTAGCTAATCTAATCTACGGAGAGGGGCTGGGGGTGGGGATAGAAGGGAGGAGTTGGAAAGAGCTGAGATGCTTATGACAGTTTAAATTCATGCCAGGTTTTAGTCTAATTTCAACTGATTCCGGCGTGTGATTTGAGTCCCACCGATAAGCTAGTTAATATTTTATACCTATCACGGACATGCTGTAGCCTCGGAAAAGAGACAGCTTTTGAACGCGTCTGATTTTCCCTAGGCATTTTCTGGTTTAGCACCCTCGTCTTTTCATAGGTATTCCCCTTACCGGAGAAATGCGAACAAAACACCATTAAAACCAACCAGCGAACATCCCCTGCCTTCGGAGGCCAGACTCTTCCCAAAATTTTATGCCGCCGGTATCAGCCCGGAGGAACGATCACGGTCAGGGACAGTTTTCATTTTGGAAGTGAAAACGAGGGCTTCAGCTTGGGTTCGGCCTTACTTAAGCCCAGACGCAGTTCAGGACGCTTCAATACGTTTAATTAATTTACGATTTGCAGGCTCTCATTTGCGTTTTGTGATGTTCCTAAGTATATAGGTTAATATATGTGCATACACACATTTCTGTGTGCATACATACATATTGTATGCATGTATGTATATAATACGTGTGTATTTGGTAAGGGAAAACGGATTAATTTGGGATCGCAGATGCGACTCCCCCCCACAAGTTCCACACCTCCCAGAAGGTGAGGTACGACAAAAGAGGTAGAGAGAGCAGGATTGTCCCGGGACTCTGCCCGTGCCCGCGCTGGATGCACAGCCGGAGGGGCGCCCCAGGCAGGCAGGGGATCCCGGGGAACCGGTTCAGACTATAGCGGTGTCCCTTGCTCTTCCTCTTTTCGTTAGTTGGATTTATAAGAGGGACAGTGCCCTAGGCTTTCTGGCATCAGGCAAAAGGGGGAATAAAAAAAAAGTAGTAAATAATTCGCCAAAGCAAAAGAAAGCTCCCTCCCCAAGACAGAAAAGGGGAGCTATTATACCCGCTGCCCGCCTCTGCTCGGGACAAGCATGCACAGCGGCTGCCTCCGGTCGCAAGCTTCTCCCTGAGCCCTGCTGGGGTTCCATGAAGGCTGAGATGGTGCTTGTTCTTTCGGAGGAGCTGAGGGCACCTATGGCCTTTGAGTCTGCTGCTCCATACAGGGCCGCGAGGGCCCGCCGCCCCAGGGGTTTCGACCCGCTGGCAAATAATTTGGGGAAAGAGTAGTGGTAAGGGGGAGAGGGACAGACGGTCTCGGTCTCAAGCCCAAGAAAAGTTTCATTTACGAGGCAAATATTTTCACGGTGACTTTACCATGACAGCGGTGGGGAGCTCCTTGCATAACCCTCTTTTTACTTTGGGAGAAAACATCGAAGGAGAAGTCCCCCTTACCCCGCCTCTTCCCACCTCCTGGAGGTATCGGGGCACCGGCGGTTTTCGTCCCAACTCCTTCCCTGAACCGCCCGTGCCTACTGGAGGCACGGGTTCCTCCTATCCCTGGAAAGAAAATAAAATTATATTTATCTGTATAGTTTTTCTGAAGTGTTTCAGACAGGCAGGACAGCGCCGCTCCCTTCCTCCCTCCGGTCCTCGTGTGATGCGCCCCTTGCCTGGTCTAGGGACGCCCCCTCCCCCTCGCCGGTTGCCCGAGCAGGTTGCTCTGAGTTTGGGAACGAAGAGAGGGGACGAGGGAGACCCCCGTGTGAGAGAACTTCGGAGAGGTGCGAGGGGAAGCTCAGTGTCGTTTTCCCCTTCTCCCTCCCGGCAGGGATCTACGAGTGCAAAGAGAAGAGGGAAGATGTGAAATCAGAAGATGAAGATGGACAGACCAAGCTTAAACAAAGGAGAAGCAGAACCAATTTCACATTAGAGCAGCTGAATGAGTTGGAAAGACTTTTTGATGAGACTCACTATCCGGATGCCTTCATGAGGGAGGAACTAAGCCAGAGGCTGGGACTGTCTGAAGCTAGGGTTCAGGTAAGAGAAAGGTTCTGTTCCTGGAAATGTCCTCATCTCACTTCCTAACTGCCAGCGGACCCTTGCAGAGTGTCCCGTTTCATGCCAAACGGGGAGGTGAAGGCAGAGGCGACACGTGTGATGGAGAAGCTGTTTGCAACTCCTCTGTACCTGTCTTGCCAAACAGTAATTCTGCTCAGGGAATATCTACCCGTGCATTTCGTTTCCTAGGACGGTGGTTTAATTTTTTTTTCGGGTGGTGGTGGTGGTGGTGGAGGGAGGTTAGGGTGGTTAGGAGGTGCTAGTGTTGGTAAGTGTCTAATAACTGAACAACTGCTTTTTTATTATTATTACTCTTTTCCTTGTGAACGTGCCATTAACTCTCCCTTAATCCTCACTTTCTTCCCGGCTTTTTCTTTTATGGGGCCATTATGTAAAAAAAAAAAAAAAAAAAAAAAAAGGCCCAGGAAACAATCGCCGTGAATAAGGCTAGACGGTTTGGGTGCTGAGGGACGGGATTAGCCAGAGCCGGGGGAAAGGTGCCCGCTCTGATTCGCGCAGCAAGCATATGAATGCATGGCACCCCATCTGGTGGAGGTTCCCCCCGTCCCTCGCATCCCGCTTCAGAGACAAGCTAAATGCCAATTAGACTTCGAAATCTTAAAAATAGATCCGGGTGCTGTAGTTCTGGGGCTACCAGAGCCGTCTGTTTGGGTGGCTTCACATCGATTATTTTAAAATTCGATTTCAGTTTGGTGCAGAGGAAGAATACCGTCTCTTCCCCAGTCCAATTAAGGAATGCTTCTACAAAACACATATCATATTAAAAAATCTTGTCCAAACAAACAAAAAAACCAACCTAGAAATAATTAATAAGATCAACCTGTGGCTCTCTGAGCCGGCCTAGAGCAGGATAAATGTGAAGGAAATCTTTTCTTGGGTTAAAATTCTTCACCTGGCCTAACGCAGGAACAAAACTAAAACCCAAGAAAAAAAAAGTCACCGAGGCAACCCCATCACAGAACAAAACGTCTTCACACCTTGGAGAGAAGAGATGTCCATGTATATCCGCCTCTAGGTTGTATGTGGGTGGGTACATATAGGCACGGGTGGGGGCCTCCGTGCCTGACCTCACTCCTAGGGCACAGCGGGAAGTTAAGAAAGATTGCCATGAGCTGGAGTGGGGAGCAGGGTCTGTTTGGCCACCTCCTTAACTGTGGAAAACAAGCAGACAGTACACCTCTCAGCCAGCCTTTGCCTGAACAAGCTACTACCTTGCTTTAAACAACTGTCTCCTGGAGGCATATCCTTAAATAAATGGAGTACCTAGGTTGCTTTCATTTTATTTTTTTTTTTTTTTAAGGGCTCTATTCTTCCCTCAGCTCCTGTGTCTTTCAGTACAAACCAAGCTGGGCATGGGATGGTGCCGGGCATATGCCTGAGGAAGGGCAGATTGTAGGGGATATTGCAGGGGTTCAGAGTGCTGCTGGCCTACTTTCTCCTGGAAGATTGATCTAACAACACTACATAAATTAATGAAAAGATTAAACTTTTGCTGAAGGGGACATCAACTCTTATGTCATCTTCCCAGATCTTCTTACTTGGGCTCTGTAATATCTTTCCAAGGCCTTGATGTACTGTTTCTATAAAAATAAATTACTTGTAATTGAATTCTGCACTCTTTCTTTCAAGTACTTTATTACTGAGGAGCACCTTAACAGGATGTTCATAGTTACAGGAAAATTGGTGCTTCAAGTGCTTACAGATCTTAAAACAGCACAACAACAACAAGAAGCCAAAAAAATTACTCAAGAAGAGATTATGAGAGAGGTAAAGCCCCCGAGTTTAATTATCTTATATAAAAGATTTCCAAGGCTAAAAATAAAACTATAAATAAAATAAAGAGGGAAAGAGGAGAAACGGATAATTCGTTAGGAAATAAGCAGAGAGTTTATACCCATCAATAAATGGAAGCAGAAAAAAAAAAGGGGGTAAAAGGTATTTGTTTCCTCCCCTCCCCCCCTTTTACTTTCAGAATTGTTCTCTGATTCCTAACTGAACCTCTTGTCCCTTGCTGTTGAAGGATATAGTTTCAATTTAGTGTGGAAATTTGCCGTAAATAAATTGAAGCTCCTATGGTAGCTAGTCCTTATTAACCTTTTATTTTTAGTGTTGTACTGGAAACTCATATCACCCAGCTGTCAGGGTTATAATTGAAAGTTATGAGACCATAGTGAGGAGCAGGCAGTAATTCAATTACAACAAATATCTTTGGGTTTATGGTGCAGGGCTAAATTAAATGTCATTATTCACTGTCTCTAATGGAAATCAAAAGGAAATCAGATTAGAGCATTTGTGAAAGAAATCACTGAGTGATCCTTAATGAAGAAATAACTGTCTAAAACAGTGTACTGTGCTTTACTTAGCATATTCATGACTAATTGGAATTGATCGCGAATCACACCAAGCCTGATTTATTATCGCTTAACGCAGTGGCTAATTCATCACTTTTATTTCTCATAACCTTATTTTTTCGTAGCTAAAGGGAAAGGGCACTTCGTTTTCCAGATTTAAATATAATTTCGGTTTGAAAGATGTTCTGATTTGCAAGAGAAGTTGTTTAAACGCTGCTTAAATTCCTTCTGACAATTTACACTGCTTTGGCTAGGCGGGTGGGGGGAGTGGGGGTGGCGTGGGGAACACACACAAGGAGATTTCCTGCAAGGATTTACAATCATCAAAAAATGTATTATTGTCGCTACAGCTTGAAAATATTTTGCATGCCCATATTTATATATATATATATACGTATATAAATCCCTAACGGTCCGGTTAAAAGGAGAAGCGATGCATGTTGTTGGTATTTGCGTAGTGCTGGTAAGGAAAAATAGGCTTGTACGGCACTGTGCTGTACAGGGCAGCGAGGCTGCAGCGATGCCCGGTTAGCGCGGGGAGGGCTGCGTTGGCGACTGCCGTCAGGGATAGGGACCGGTGGGTGGGTGGGTCGATCGTTCTGTATGTCTGTCCGTCCGTCGGTCTGTCTGCACCCACGGCGCTCCGCAGTCACCCGCTGCGCCCTCCCCCCACGGACACCCTAGGCAGGAAGAATGGTGCTCTAAATCAGAGAAGGCCAATTCCTACTTAAGAAAATCACTGAGGTACCCAAGGTAATTAATGCCTTCGGAAGCCTTTCTTTGCACTAATTACTCCGTTGTAAATGACCATCATTAAGGCAATTGAAGAAAGCTTGAAGGGAAAATTTGATGTAGGAAGTGCAGTTAGTATTAATTAACCGTATGATCTCTTGGCAAGTGCAAGAACATCAAAGGTTGTAGGTATTTACTTAGCTACAAGATTTTATCAGTGGTGAAAGTCAATGTTTGTCCATATTCGGTAGATTTTGGTGTAGAGGTAAGGGTCCGCAAAACATTTCGGTCCGTGCCTCTGACGATGCTTTGGGGTGAGCTACTAACCAAGCCCCGCGGAAGGGGAAAAGTAATGAAGGTCTGAAATGCCCCTGGAAAAGAAGCACGGGAGTCGCAGTGGCAACTGCAAGTTCTGCACTTGTTTGAGTGAGAACGGCTGGAATTGGGACAGGATTATCGGATTACAGGCGTCTCTCGCTTAGGGACATAAGCACTTATTTACACCCTAGCCTGCAAAAGATGTTACTCTTGTCTGTCCAGAAGTCAGCAGCAGCGAACTTTGTTTTCTCTTAACATTTGAGGGACGGGGAATGATTCAGACCCTTTTGTGTAAATTCAGTGCATCTTGTCAGAGATCATCGATTCCAAGCCTAGCTCGGGAGAGAGAAGGAGGTCCTGTCTCTTGGGGACCAGACCCCAGAGCCTGACCTGGCCCACGCTGGCAGTTCCTGGGGTGCTAAAAATGTGACTAGGAAGGGAGTGAGGGTCCCACCCGTCCTGCTTGTGGTCTTATTTTGAGAACGGCCCCTCTCTCCAGACGGGTGCACAAAGACGGCCACTGCCTATCCAGGGGACGCGGGGACCTCCGAGATTAGATGTGGAGCGGTCGGCTCCCGGTCTGCCCGGCTGGGAGGGCGCTTCCCACCTCCTAGGTTCAGCTGAGAAACCACAACAAGGAGGAGGCCCCCGCTCCCCCCCGGCTCCGAACAGCCCCACCGCAGCACAGAGAGGGGTTCACTCCACCTGGGGCCGAGCCCTCCACATCTCGGCTGCTCCCGAGAATATACCTTAGCAAAGTTGTGCAGAGTCATTCGCCTCGCCCCTCTATCCTTAGTCCCCGAAATAATGCTCTCTTAGCAGCTGCGTAGGCCACCTCCATTTTGTTGTTGTTGTTTTGTTTTTGTTTGTGCTTTCTTTTCACAGGTATGGTTCCAAAACAGAAGAGCAAAGTGCCGAAAACAGGAAAACCAGATGCACAAAGGTGAGTGAGGGGTGAGGGCAGGCCGGGGGGTGTCGGTCGCGGACCCCGGGGTGCCTTAGTTGCTCATCCGGCCCTATCTCTCCCCGCAGGTGTGATTCTGGGAACGGCCAGCCACTTAGACGCCTGCAGAGTAGCCCCCTATGTGAATATGGGAGCACTGAGGATGCCTTTCCAACAGGTAGTTAGCTGTTTGTTTTACTTTTCCCCAACAAGCTCCGACCTCCTTTCGTTTGCAAGGGAGGAAGCCGGACACGTTTACAAGTGCCGTTTATACAGAAGTTGGCGCGTATTAAAAGCAGGCTGTAAAACTTGGTGGAGGAGCCCCCGCCTGGCTTTGGGGAGCTCAACGCCCCCGGGGATCGGTGAGGGGGCCGAGCGGGGGGGTCCCAGGGCCCCTCCGCCGCGGTGCTATGGGCTGGTACGAGGCCCCAAGGCCGCCCGCAGACCGAACTGGCCTCACGGGGCATCGCCTTCCCGGGGCAGGGAGGGCCGAGGACCGCCTAGGCAAGCCTCTCCGCCTTCTGCGGCGACGGACCGGCTCGGTCCCGAGCTGCCCGGGGGGCTTAGGTCTCCGCCTGGCGCCGGATAGCGCTGCGGGAGGAGGGTCTTCCAGCCAATGAGCAAAAACATGAGGGGCAAAAACTGTACGGACCTTTGCGCTGTCATTCTCCCCCTCAGTCCCAGGTAGGCTGGGACCTAACCTTCTCCCGTGGACGAGGCCGTCCCAGAGGTGAGGAGGCTGCTCTGCCCCTGTGATGGTCAGCTGGGACGGGGCAGTGGCGGACAGCAGGCACTGACGCCACTGCGGGGCCTCGGTCCATGCCCCAGCGAGGCGCAGCCCTCCGGGGAAGGCACTGGGGAAAACCGGCACAAGGGAGATGAAATTCCGTCCCGCCACTAGCTGCTTGTAACTCCCTCTCCCTCCATTTCCCCCCCCCCCCCAGTCAATTAATCGGGGAATTGATTTTTCCCAGCCCAAAGGGACCCTCCACCACCTTCTCCGTCTCAGAGACACGTGGAGCTGACAGATTAATTGTATTGATTTTTAAAGGACATATTTGGATCAAAATAATTAAATACATAAATAAACTCTTCCCCATTCCTCCCCGAACCTACCCGGAGCTGAAATCTCTCAGTCAACCCAACGTGTTTGTGTAGGTCGAGAAAGCTCCAAAACAAACACCAGTCAGGTATAGAAGGGACCCGTAGCCAAAAAGTTTTTAGCAAGGTATAAATAAATATCCCTGAAAAAAAAAGTTTATATATTAAAAAAAAAATCAGTTATTTAGCACTTGTTGGAGCCCATGCGTTGGGCCGCATACTATTTATTTATTTGTTTATTTATTTATTTCCATGAAGAGGAGGCTCTAAGCGTGTCTTGGGGCCCCTGGTTGAGTGCGGAGCGGAGGTTTGCCGCTCTGACTGCGGGGGGCATCCGATCACAAGTCGGTCTTTTCAGCCGCCGGGCTCCCGGGAAGGGTCGGGGCCGGGGGCTCGGGGTGGGGTGGGTTGGGACGGGGCAGGGGTCTGAGTGCCGGTTCGGTGGGCCGGGGGCTGACGCCGTGTCTCTGTCGCCGCCGCCGCCCAGGTCCAGGCGCAGCTGCAGCTGGAGGGCGTGGCCCACGCGCACCCGCACCTGCACCCGCACCTGGCGGCCCACGCGCCCTACCTGATGTTCCCGCCGCCGCCCTTCGGGCTGCCCATCGCCTCCCTGGCGGAGTCCGCCTCCGCCGCCGCCGTGGTGGCCGCTGCCGCCAAGAGCAACAGCAAGAACTCCAGCATCGCCGACCTGCGGCTGAAGGCGCGGAAGCACGCCGAGGCCCTGGGGCTCTGACACGCTCCAGCCGAGACCCCCCACAACACCCCGCCCCAGGTGCCCGCGGCAGGCGTGTGTGTGACCCGCACGGACCACCGCTCTGCCCCCCCGCTCCTCCTCCTCCTCACCCTCCTCCTCCCCGGCCGCAGGGCGAGTAGCGAGCGCTCCGGCCTCCCTGCCGCCTTCTCTCTCTCTTTTTTTTCCCCTCAATTTTTTTGTTTGTTTGATTTTTTTTTGGTGTTTTTTTTTGTTTTTTTTTTGTTCGCTCCCCGTTCCCCGAGGTCTGCGAGCGCTTGGCGGCTGCGCCCTCCGTCCGCTTTGCTCGCCCCCGGGGACTCGGCGGCCGAGGAGGTGCCGCGGTGGGGACGCTCCGTGGACACAGACACACACACACACACACACGCAGCAAACACGCACCCATGAGTCAGAGACTCCTCGGAGGACAAAGTAGGTGAGAGGAGAGAGAAAAAAAAGAGTTTAAAAAAAATCACAAAAAGAGAGAGAGAAAGGAAAAAAAAAAAGGAAACGATCTCTAAATTATGTTAATCTGTGAACATTGGGGACACTTCGGATTTTTTACCCTGGCAAAAGTGATCGCTCCGGCATAACGTCATCTGCTGCTGTCAGTTTTGCTACCTTGTGCATGTGTCAAACTAAACACGTTTTGAAGATCAGAAATATATTAGAACGAAACTAAACAAAACAAATAGTAATAATAATAAATAATAAATCCTTGGGGCTGGTCTCCATTAAAGATGACATTTCTTTGTTGCCAACAGTATTATTTCACTGCCATGAATCTCTTCCATTACTGAGGAGCTGCTGCTGCAGAACTGGTTTGAATTTAAATGTGGAATTTCAGATCTGAGGCAAGGCAGGTTTTTTTTTCACTTCTTTTCTTTCAAAAAAAAAAAAAAAGAAAAAAGGGAGCAGCAATAACAAAAAAATATGTGTCTCAAATGGCTATGTTCTTTGAAAGGAGAAAAAGAGAGTCTAGAATTTGCTAATTGTTAGTGATAACTTGGAAGATGGGAACAATAAGAAATGCACCTGTTTTACCAGAATCACCTGAACTTAAAGAGATGCATTGTGCCATAGAAAGAGGTCAATTTTATTTTTTTTTTCCTCAAATACCTGGATCTTTGCATCAAAATCTTGCTGTTTTACAGGATGTAGAAAGAATGAATTATACAACAAAGATGGACATACAGTTTTAAAGCATAATACTGATGCAGCATTAATTTTAAAGAAATGCAATTAAGTGCAGTAAAGTGCAATACTGTAAATATTATAGATTAAAAAAAAATAGCCGTACTTATTCTGTTAATAACCAATTCTCCAAGAACCATAACTTAAGTCCGTCATGCTTAGACTGGTGCATTGCAGCTCTTTGCCAAAATGACAGTCTGAGCATTCTATGAATGGATAAAGTTGTTTGTATCGCATATGGGAAAAGGTAGATTCCATGATTTCTAGTCAACTTAATGTGCCATATTTATGGGAAGCAAGACGAAAAGTCTGTATGACACTTTTACAATCATTTTAATTAAAAAAAAACCCTTCAACAACAACAAAAAAACCCCTAAAACAACCCATAGAAGTGCTTTGTAGAAGTGGACAAGTTCAATATTTGGCCATTTTAATTTTTGCCTATGATTTAGACACCAAGTATTAAGCTAAAGCTTAAGCAAAGTAACTACTATAAACCCAGCAAGAATGGGGACCAGGGAAGTCCTCCAAATTGTTTTACCAAAGGTGTCTTAAGTTTACTGACCCTGCTTCCCAATTTTACTCTTTGTGTTATTCACTTCTAATTAGGTTTGAGGATTTTTGCTTTTAATTTTTGATTGGGAGGAGAGAGGAGGGCACAAATATTGGTCTTGTCTTCATCTGAAAAGATAGCTATTTGTTGCCTTTGTTACCAAGGTCTGTGTTGTTGAAAGGTTAGCCTCTCAATAGTACTGTTATTAGGCCTGCTTTTTATGTCTTGTTTAGCAATCCATTACTAGTTTTGGCTTTTGCTGATATTTATCAAATTCAAATATTACTGTAGGACAAAAATTCATGATTAGGATAATTTTAGACACTTTTCTGTTTTTTTTTTTTTTTTTTTTTTTTTTTTGTGTTTTTGTTTTGTTTCTCCTTCAAATTTTGATATTTTCTAGCTATCAAAGCTTCTGCAATGTCAAAGTTGTGCCATTTCTCTTCTGCTTATTATATGATACGTAGTTATATTTTGGATTTGCTAGGGCTGATAAATGTTGCCTGCCTTTTTTACTCTCTGTGAAAGCCTAGCACCTTTTTAAAGCAAGGCCAAAATATTAAGGTAGCGTTACTTCTTCCTGAGAGATACAGACCAAATCTCAACAAATTAACAATTTCTTATTGAAACAAAACTTTATCTAGAAAGTAAAATATTATTCATGACGATGTACACATTTCTTGTTAAAATGGGAAATATTTGGAATGTTTCCAGCACTTCCAAAATGCATATCTGAAAAATAATAAATATTACTGCAGAGATGATTTAGGATATAATAAGTAACCTGTTGTACTGGATACCCACAGACATTGAAGGAGAATTAGATACACAGTGTTGAAGACCAAAGGTATAGACCTTTTGACTGAGTAGGCACTGCTTGCTATCTGTACCTGTGATCTAATTGTTACCACTTCAAATCCTCTTCTAAGAGTTAAAGAGAAGCTTTCATGATTTTTTCCAGTCCTGCGCTGGAATTTCACAAAGGAGTGATTTGCACCCTCGAATAATTCCATAGAATGAACTTATTGAAACTGTAGGCTTGGGATCTGAATTTTCTCAGTGATCTAAGTGAGGCTGAAAAGCGCTACCCATCTCACAGTATTGCACGGTGCATGTACAGTATGCATCCACCTTGTATGGGAAGGAATAACTTTACCACATTTGCTGTTTTACTAGGTACGAACACAGCAAAAAATACTTGTAGATTTATCTCAGGAGTTTTGCTTCTTTCTTGTATTCAAAATCCAGTGCTAACATGAATACAATTCCCTGCTAAGATGAAACAAGGCTGGTAGTGTAGCATACATCTTTCCAGAATGAAATATTCTTACAGTTTTTTCTGATTGCTTTCAATGGATGTTTCAAGGACAGTACCACAGAAGGGAAGAAGGTGGCAAGATTCATCAGCTTAGGCTGTTTTGAAGGAGGTACCGCTGATTGGCCTGGGGAGAGGGGCAGGGTGTTGCTGTGAATCTTCCAAGGCACCTCATGCTGCTCTTGCATTTCATTTAGCATAAAAGGAAATTAAAAGGTACAGTATGTAAGGGTTGTTACTGAAACCAGTTCTGCTTTGCTTATTTCTTAAATGGGCCAATTGCATCAGTGGTGGTAAATAAGCATTGCCCTGCTTTTGATGATGCATGTAGGTGGCCTCCTCTTCTTGTCATCCTTACATCACTGGGAAGAAATGAGGCATCCTATCTGGGCTATTGTGTACTGGACAGTACTTTTCTCTAAGTGTAAGTCACTGTGGCTTCCTTCACCATGTGGAGGTCCAGTGATCATACAAGTTGAGAATCTGGACCAAAGCATCTCCTCTGTCTCTGTTACTGTGCAGTCTCTCTCTCTCTAATTTTTTTTTTAAAATTTGTTTGGTTTTTTTTTTTTAATTTGTTTGCTTGTTTTTTAATTATTTTTCTTAAGTAGGTTGGAAGTCGAAGATGACATAGTCATGGTCCTGAGGTGCTTATTGAACTTTAAAAGTGTTGTAATTCTTTTAGATTCTCAGGCATGTTAAGCCCCATTTATTGTTCACCATCATCCAGCCTTATCCTTGTGTAATCTTTCATCTGAGAAGTGTGAGATTTCCAAGATCATCCGAACAGCAGCCACTGAGCAGAATTTCCTTAGAGGAGGCCTTCATTTAGTGTATGTGAATTGCTAAAGAAACTTTTTCAGAAGTTTTTTCTGGTATTTGAAATATAGCTTGAATGAATGCCAAATGAGTAATGTTGTTTATAAACAAGTCTATAAGAAAGGCTTCATGCATTACATGGGCCCCTTTTTAATGGAAAAATTAGATTCTGGTGTTTTTGAAACTGTCAAATAAGCTTAAGCACTTCATTTATTTGTATCAAAATAGCAAATTGACTCCATGGCTCATTTTTATTGGCTTGGAAATGTGTAAAAAAAGTTTTTTTGCTTAGTAGGGTCATATAGATGTAGTGACATTTTGGTTAACATCATAATAATTAGCACTTACATAATGTTTATTTCCAAAGCACTGTATAATGCCTATTATTTAATCCTCACCAATTATGAACTAGGTAAGAATTATTATGCCCATTTTTTTAAAGAAATTAAAGCATATAAATCAAGGGCCAGGCTTCATCACCTGTTGTCAGCACTAAGTATTATTACTTTTGTTTTTGTAATGCAGCAGCATCCCCCAGGTCACAATCTGACATGAACTTTGTGGTGGTCAACAACTGTCTGCATAGCAGAGGCCCTGCTCCTAGAAATTTAAACTGACTTCAGCAAAAGTCTTGAAGGGCACATTGGATGTGTTTTAGAGTGGCAGAATGTGCCTGTGAGTTTTTCCCATGGAATATGTAGTTACTTCCCAGTCCTCTGACTCTGTATGTCAGTGGGAATTTGGGTTTATGACTCAGTGAAGCCAAGTTATGTCAGTGTTAAGACTAGAACCAAATTTCCAAGTTCCCAACAGGATGCACAAATTGCTAGGAAACCCATATTTCCAACTTCCCCTACTATAAATTTTTCACACAGACCAAGTGTACAGATGTCAATTCTTTGCATGCTTTATCTGCTATATCTTTTAGTCCTATGTTTGCCTATAAAATAATAATAAGACATGATTTTGAATTGACATAACATTGACACATTGGGACAGTTGAGTAAAATAAAATAGACATGTAGTTCTACAAAAGTCCAGATCCCTAAGGTAAACCCAGGTTATGGATTCTTTTTTTTTTTTTTTTTCCTTTTTTTTTTTTATTGGTGACAAAAAATACTCATGTTTTCTGCTCATTTAAATGTACTAAGCAAAATAATTTTTGTTTTTTTAACCGACAATTTAAGTTTTTGAAGACAGTATTGCTTTGGAGATGGCAGGATTTCTTTCACCTTAAGTTTAAGGAAAACTTTCAAAGTATAGAAAAAATGAATTACACATCTTTCTTATAAATTTGTTTATTTTTATAATATCTAATGATCCAGATGGTGTCCTTCTAACTGTTAATTGTACCCAACTCTACAAGGTGCACACAACCAATATGATTGGAAATTTTTTGTTTCTTGTTAAAACGGATGGTTGTAGTGCTCAGCTTCTCATCTGTAAGCAACCTACTCACCCCTTATGTTGTTTTCTCTCCCTGATGTGACAGAATTTCCATGACAAACAAGTTTCCAAACAGCTGTGGATAACATGGCAACAGCTTCTCCTTTGGTCACTTGAAAATCACTACTGGTTGCAGCAAGATGTGGTAGGGCTGGAGAGGGCCTGGTATTGCTTGGAGACTGAAAAAGAAAAACAAAAAAGGAAATGCAGTGTGCTACAGAGTATGGTCTCCTCTCCTCAAGAGATGAATAGAGCCTTCTGCTTTCTGACTCATGCTTTTTGTAAATTGACATCTTTAAGTCACACCTTTAAAAGGTATAATATTGGTCCTCTTAGTGTAACGTGGTGGCCAATATTATACTGGTTATTTTTTTTAGCTGGCCTCTCTAGCCAGGTCAGTGGAAGGCCATAGGCTTTGGTGTTTGAGGCATTCTTCAAGAGGGGTATGATACCAGATATCCCTCAAATTTTGTCTGTTAGACAGATTTGATGCTAAAAGTTGGTGCCTAATTTTAGTAAATCAGCCTAGAAATTTGCTGATTTCCAATAAATAATTGAAACTTGATGCAGTTCATACACCTTATTTTGAAAATTGATATTTAACTAAAATCAGTTGAAGAATGTAGAAAATATCAGATTTTGAAGCTGAAGATATTTATTGAAAGGCAGTACTTTCATGAATCTAGGCTTACGGTAATGTATTAATTACATCAAAGACAGGCAAATATCTCTGTTTCTTTGTATTAATGTATGTGGATGTTTTATTTATTTTTGTTTGAAAATTTCTAAATGTGTATTATTTTAATTATGTTGAGTGTAAATTTGACAATGCTTTGCATTTATTTTTATATTTTAAAAACTTCTTGCTTTTGCAAAGGTATGAGCAGCCAGTATGATTTGCAGTCTCATAGCATTATTTTCGTTATGTACACGCAGTGTGTCTGAGTTTACAGACGTTTCAGGGATTACTAAAATGAAACAAACAAAAAAAATCTCCAAAACCAACTCATCTTAAAAATTTGTACCCCTTTGTTATTGCAGAAGAGAAAAACAAACAAGCAAACAACTTTTTTAATGTTTCGATTATGCCAGCATGCTCCTACATGAATTCACCAGACATGTTGAGTTCGATTTTCGGAGTGTATTATGTTGAATCACATGATATGAATGTACATCTTGTAAAAGTGAGATATGAATAAACTTATAAATATTTGTAATCATGTGTTAACGGATATGCAGAATAACTGCTACCAAAGGGAATAAGAGTAACAAGGTATTTCCTCATGTTTTAAAACAGACCTTTTGCTTGTGTATTTAGTGCTTTTCCTTTTTCAAGCACCTTATTCACTTTCTCCTTGCAACGAATCAAAGCTGTTCATCTTATTCAGTAGTCATTTCATTCATTTACGGGTCTCTCATTGGCTTTTACATAAGTTGTACAGAGTAAATTGTAGCTTAGTTATGATTAATTAGAAGTTACTTTTGCACCTCTTCTACTAGTATGATGATTGCTTTGTTTTGTTTTGTTTGGTGTCCTATTTTTTAAAGGATTGATAATTTTTCCTTGGTGTCAGGAGGAATACAGTAGCCTTCCTGGTGGACTGTTTTAAGGATTGTATTTGATGGGTCTGATCTTTTGCCCGTTCAATTCAAAAGGAAAGTGTTACATCAGACTTTTATTTTTCAGGTGATTAAGAAGCATTTTCTATGTCCTTGCTTTTTGGTATGTTAGAGGTAATTTTCTCCTATAGTTTTATTCTTTCTAGTTGTAGTTTAGCTTTCTGATATTGAAAAGTATAACTAGGGAATCCTCTTTCTCCTGAGCACTGTACCATTTCATCAACAGTGTTAAAGCAAACTGAGCTGGTTGGAAGTCTTTGTTAGGTTACGGTTTATGGATCAGATTCTAAACTTCCAAACTAGTCACAAAGGTTTGGTTAGACTTTTCTTGGAAAACCAGTTTTTCTGACATATAAGTTGCATTTAAACTTCATCAGCCTTATGAGATGGATAGTTCCATATCGTAGCCCTTCCTCCAAGTCCTCCCAGAATCTCTTTATTATTTCTTGCCTGCAGTTTATTATATATGCTGCAGTCAGAACCTGCACATAACTTTTCTAACCTTGCATTTTCTGTGGGTGTTTGCATTTGTTGGAGGTCTGACCTGGAACATACCTGGAAAGCAGTTGGTACAATATTCCCACATCACGATTACTGTTTTTCTCTGAGCCAACACCACATACTGACATCCTGTTTTTCACATCAGTAGCTATGTAAGAGAGACAGGCAATTATAAGAAAATTAATCCTTCCTTTTTGTCTCTTAAATATATGTGGGCAGTGAATGGTTGTCAGTAGCATGTACTATAAGAGCTATCAGAAAAAGTACAAAGTGATAACAGTGTGTTCGGAAAGATTATCTTCACGAGAAGACTGCCTAATAGCTATTTATAAACAAATAAGTTTAAACACTCTTATTTTTTGTCTATTCACATTCAGTTTAGATGTTGAAAGGAGAAATAAGTTCTTTTGGTAATTTGGCTGTTAGGAAGAGATTTTTTTTTTCCTCTTAATTTTCATTAATTAGCATTTTTTTTTTTCTGGTGGTTACTTATTCTATTGCTTTCTGAAATCACTGACAGTTCTGAGGGAAGTTTTCTCTCTCTTGTCTTTGGGTATGTTTTTCTTCTTCTTCACATTAAAATTTATTTTTAATTCAAAAAGAAATTATACTTTGACCTTACTGCAATCAGCATTGTAGGCTACTGTCTAGTTCTCTCTGAATTTAATTAGATAAAAATAAACACAGTAACAAATTCCTCATGAATTGTCAGTAAAGTTTTACCTCTTTCTTGAGTAGCTTCTCTTAGAATATTATTTTTTGGACTGCAAACATCTGAAAAGAAAATTATGAGGAGCTACACAGGAAACAGGTCTGAGTATCTGCTGGCATGAATACTCACGAACTTTGAAAATGTTACCATTGTGTGTGGTTCAGTTCTATATTGCCTGCATATCCAAAAGTCCACTTAAAATCAGAGAGAAATCTGTATACTCCAATCTGCAGGAGCAACCACAGAAAGACAGAGCTACGTTCAAGGACCACAGGTAAATTCCTAGAGATTGGATAACAGAACAAAAGGAAATGTATATAATTTCATTTCCCTGAATCAAATACTCAGACTTCATTACCAATATGATTAAGGATAATGATCTTACTCTTACATTTAATTGTTGGTTTATAATTGCTGCCAAGAGGCTACAAAAACAGCGTTGTATCCAAAAAAGTTTTATCCAAAAAGGGGACTTAATGCCTCACTCTAAAGTTAGACTTTAGAGGAATTTAAACCGTTCCAAAACCTTAACACAGGACTCTGGGCTACTTCTCAGGCTTTATCAAAGCCTGAGGGCTGCAGGTCCCCTAGTTCCACATTTAATTTCTCCATGTGTCTCATGTTCTACTTGTGTGTATGCCTGGCACCTGACAGATCTCTGTGGTTGGGAGGCTTGCTCCCTTTTTTGCCTGATTGAATTACAGAAATTAGGCATCTGTTTAATTTTGCTTAACTTTAGATGTTTACAATTCAAACAGGTACATCAGAACTTGTCAGTGGAAGCAAGCAGACACCTTCAGCAAATAGAACTCTGGTGAGCATATTAAGGTGTGCCTTAGAAGACTAGTTCAGATGTAGCCACCTTCTCTATAGATGTGTGTCTTTGGACTGACATGTCCAATTTCATAACAATTATCTTCCACATGCCTCCTTATTGTCTCGTCTACTGTACAAATGACAGTGGTTCCACCACTTTTTTTTCTTCAGAGGGGGAGATTTCCTTTTACACCATTACTCGGTGTCTAGTATATTCACACAGACCTTTACAATCTGGGTTTTCCTGACTTCCTTTGTCTTAACAGGTGGGGTATCTGAAAAACTGAAACCCTTGCTCCTGGAGTAATAGTTTACAGAACAGGCTAGACATGGATCACCTGGGTGTGACCTGACTGTAGCTGATGCTGCTTAGATGGCATAGCAGGCAAATGACCTTTCTGCTATGATTTTCATTCTAATTGTTTTCCCTACTGTGATTTCTGATATTATAGTCAATTAAAGTGTAAATTATTTTTCTACAGATTCTTGGGGAAAAGAATCATCTTATTGTTTACCCTAGGCGAGACTCAGTACAATATTTGAATATTTCCTAAATATGGTAGGTTTTCACAGTAAACTTCCTGGATTTCATGAAATTTCTAATTTTCCTCTCTTCCTGGTTATAAAAATACCTCTTGAGAGGAGGTGTACATAAACACAAAAACATTAATAAACAAATCCCTTAAAACTTGCCAGAATTTAAATTGCCATATACATAGCCTTAGAATTTTTAAGGGAGCAATGTCACATGGTTCTGTCTCATGCTGTCATGTACATTCTTGCCACAGGACCTCTGCTTCAGTTGCTGCATGAGGTAAACTGTGCTCAAGAAGTGAATTGGGACTGTGAAGAGAATGAAGCCATTTTCTAGGAGGATTCCTTACTTGCATGAGATACCAGTAGGTGTCTATATGTAGGTAATGAAGGAAAAGGTGGCAATAAGTGTAATTTTGGCTTTATCATTAGCACAGTTAGTGATCATGTGGGAGAAGTGGATATAACTTGCTATAGACTTCCAAGCTGATACACTGAAGGTAGTAAGACATTTCCAGGATATCAGTTAATGTGTGGCTTTCTGTTTTCTGGATGTTAAAGTCACAGGACTGGGAGTATGATTTACAGAAATTCTCAGTGTTGACTGTTACAACTATAATGAACACAAACTATGTAGGTTTGGGACTTCAAGGAAGGAGCCAGCATTGCATAGCAATGTAGATTCGTGCAATATACCACTGACTTACTGTCTTACCTCAGGCAGATCATTGTGTCTTTCTGCTTCAGTCTATAAAATGGGTTTAATGACACTCTCCTAATGTGTACGTAGGAACAACACTCTTCTAGTGTGAACATAGGAGGCTTGTGACCATAAATTCGTTAATCCTTATAGTACACTGATATACTAGATTTGCAAGCATCAGCACAAAACCCATGAAGCAACCATAACTCTGTATTCAATGCAATGTTCAGAGGATGTGCAGTAAATAAAGCATGAGGATAAAGAGAAATATTGGGCAACCGCTGTATTCACTGAACACTATGCACTGAATAAAGCTGGGGTCCTGTGGAATAAAGAAGACTTATCATATAATTAAAGAATGTTTCATTATGTGTATACACATGGGAGTAGGATCTGATTCCATAGTAACTGCCAGTAATGGCTCTTCCTGACTTTTGGCTGTTTAATGAATTAATGAACTTTTTTTTTTTCAGCTTTAAGAACCTTTTTGTTAAACATTTACATATGCAGTGGTCTGTAGTTATCCCTTTTCAAATTAAAAATAAAAAGCCTGACTGCATACACTGTAGAACCATTAGGACTGGAACACTGGACTCTGCTGAAGTCTAGAGATCAATTGATTCACCAAAGAACTTATGTGCATAGGAAGACAAAGATGGTTATGGTGTCTGAAGCTTACAAAGGACTTGGACAAATGAGCCACCTGACACCAAATGTACAGAAGACTCTATTTTATGTGTATTGGAGCCCACTGATAGGAGGGTTGGTTGAGGGAAAGGGCTTTAGGGCCTCTTCTGATTAGGAATCAGTTAAGAGGCAGGTTCTGAGTTCACATAAGCTTTCAGTGCAGCTTGAATCTCTGTGTGATATCAAGAATGTGAAAGGCTCACGAGTAATAACTAACTGTGGTGAAGAAACTGTGTATTCACCTTAGACAAATTTATATTTTTACTTGGGAACAATAGTCCCAGACCCCTTTTTTCCCCCCCCCCCATCCAGATGCATCCTAGTGTGACCCATACATCATGAAATGTTCTTCATAGTTACTTGTGATCTGCTGCTGGATATATAATTGTTTAGGACATAGAAAGCTCTAGGCTGTAAGCAGAAGCAAGGCCAGCTCAAAGCAAGGGTAACAGCTAGGAAATGCATAAGGTGGACAAATCTGAAGTGATTTCATTAGGTGTGCAAGCTCTAACCTTGGCATTAGAGGGTGAGATGAATTAATATTTCATCATTGACTGACAAATGAGGTCTTTCTTCAAGGGCTAATTTAATTTAGTTTAGACCATGTTTACCAAGGACTACTAACATGTATGGATATTTGTGGATGAACCGACTTTTCTGTATGTGTGGGCCTTAGGACTATTGATCATGACAAAAATTTGCAGAAGGTGCCAGCTATTATTAATATAGGGAGAATGCTACTGCTCTTCCTTTAGTTACTGTCTTGCTATAAAGGGAAAGCTGTAGTGTTGATAAAATATTTCACTATTTCTCAGTGTGGTAGAATTAGGACAGAGTCTGATTTTCTGGGAATGTTTATTTCTTGGACTCACGTACTTTTTTTCTTTAGCATTTGAGACTTGTTACAAGAGGAAATAACTTTTGTTGACCACTGATGGGTAGAGATATGTTCACTGGTATAGGTAGATGTCTGTGTCTTTGGAAAGTCCAGCTTGTGGGAGTCAGGGTTTGAACTAAGATGTTATGCTCATGGGAAGCTTTCTGCTTATCAGAGAGGCACATGGTTTGCATATCTGTGCCTGGACATTGCTTGTCCCTTCATCCTAAAGAATTAGGTATGGAGCATTTGGAAACAAAGCACATCTGGGTCTTGAATGGTGTCTAATACCTCTTCTTTGCAAACGGTTCAGTATTTTGTTCATGGAGAAGAAGAAAGAAGAGGCTTTTTTACTATGGATACTCTTCCTGAATAAATTATACACTAGTTGACAGCGTGAGGTCTGGAGTAATTTTGAAGAAGAATAATAATAGAGAATAAGGGAGAAGATGTGTCTAAGTTCCAATAACTTATCTTCTTTACATTTTCAAATACTAGTGATTTATCAAAACTATATTCTTCTCAAGAACTGAGAAAAAGCAGGTTCTCAGGCCTGTTGCTGTAAATGTCTCTTTCTGGGCCTCATTCACTTTTCTTTAGATCCTAGAAGTTGTGCAGTTGCAGAAAGGGATAGCTTTTCCTGGCAAGTTTCCTGAGTTTCTCTCAGGTGTTTTAATTGCTTAGATTTATCTGCATTCTTAGTTCATAGAATCATAGAATGGTATGGGTTGGAAGGGATCTTCAAGATCATCTAGTTCCAACACCCTGCATATGGACAGGGACACCTTCCACTAGACTAGGTCACTACAAGCCCCATCCAACCAGGCCTTGAACACTCCCAGGGGCTGGGCATCAGCACACCTCTATGGGCAACCTGTTTCAGTGCCTCATCAACCTCACAGTAAAGCATTACTTCCTAATATCTAATCTAATTCAGTTTAAAGTCATTACTACTTGTCTTGTCACTGCATGACTGTAAAAAGTCCATCCCAAACTCTCTTGTCAGCCCCATTTAGGTACTGGAGGGCTGCTATAAGGTCTCTCTGAAGCCTTCTCTTCTCCAGGCTGAACAACCCCAAGTCTCTCAGCCTGTTTACACAGAAGAGGTGCTACAGCCCTCTGATCATTCTTGAAGCTTTCCTCTGGACTTGCTCCAACAGATCCATGTCCTTTTTATGAGCTGTACTTCAGGTGAGGTCTCACAGTCAGAGTGGAAAAATTTCCTTGACTTGCTTGTTGTGCTGCTTTTAGAGCAGCTCAGGCTACATTTGGCTGTCTGGGCTGTGAGCACATATTGCTGGCTCATGTTGAGCTTCTCATCAATGAACACTCCCAAGTCCTTCTTCTCAGGATGGCTCTCCTTCCATTCTCCACTCACCTGGTATTTGTGCTTGGGATTGTCCTGACCCAAGTGCAGCACCTTGTACTTGTCCTTGTTGAAACCTTCATGAGGTTTGCATGGGCCTACCTCTCAATCCTGTCAAGATTGCTCTGTGTGACAAAGTTATTGGTCTTTTATTCCTTTTATATGGATGCTTGCTCTATACTGCACCTTGCACCATAGTGTTCTTTCTATAAATAGGTTAAAGTCAGATTGCATAAGTTTTCGCAGTTTTCTGAAAAATGATGATAAAGGTCTATCACTGCCCAACTAACACTGAGTTTTGTAAAAGTAACAGTACTGTTACCATGCTTCACAGCACGGCTAGGTCATAAGCTAGCCTAGTCTCAGACTTTCACTTGGGCTGTAATCCATGAAGTTTATAGGGTTTAGCAAATTATATCTTCTTGAGCTTATGCTTACATGAAGGAAGAGTAATGCTAGCTAGGGTCTGTAAATTATAGAATATCACAATATATTGCAAATAGAATTACATCTTATGTCGACTCAGATGCTGGAGTCTCTTGTTGGTAGCCAGCATCCTGTTCTCAACAGTGAATGCTTGTTTGATTTCTGGTGATATTGGAGTTGGTTCTGGTATTTAAAGATTTGAGTGGCTACAGACTTACCTACATAAAAGTCTATGTCTCTCTTGATGTTTTGATTGGTCAGTAAAGATTAATCTGAAAATGTTCCAGTGTATAAAGGCAGCTGCTGTCAAGGTATTCCCTTTGGAATCTACTTCTTAAAGTGGTCCAAAATAGTTTCCTTGTCTCTTGAGGTATGCTGCAAGGCACATCTCTCTGCTTTGGCTCTTGGTGATTGATATGGCCTGCTTTTGCTTTGTCTTGATTGTAATTTGAGGAAGGGTTCTTAAAAACCCAAACAAATGTTCAGAATATCCACACCTATCTTACCACACTATGAAAGCTGAGTACTGCTTGAATACTTCAGTGTGGTTCTGCTGAAGATGCAGGACAACTGCTGATTTATATCCTCTATGCTCCAGGCCCTTGTTTCAGGTCTCAGTGATAAGCATCTGTCATCTTTACATACCTCCCTGACCCCAGTCAGAAGTGGACCAGGATGGAACTTGTATGATGCTTTTTCTACTCACTTGTATGTGCATTTGTGGTTTATTTTCTGGGATGTTATTTTGTCCTTTATTCACCTCCTTTGCATGTGTAATAGTTGTCAGAGAAGCAATCTCTGGAAATGTAGTTTCCTCCCTACTACTAGAAGTATGAGATGTTTTCTTTGCTACAGTGTGTTTCCTTCAGGACTACTACATGAGGCTGCCTTAACATAGACATGACAATACTGATCCCTGAGGGCAGGCTACTAAGCTTCTTGAACTAAGTGCTATTTTTGGAAATTTCATACAAGACTTTTGAAAATTACTCAAACCCTCTGTACTGCAGGAGAACAAGATTAGAAAGGACTACCCAATTAATCAAATAAAATTACCCCAAATTCAACCCAGCCATGGAATAAAAGGTTCTTTTCCAAGCATTCGGAGGCCATAGGACTAGAACACAAGAGACACAAGAAGCTCTCTTTGGGAGGCTTGCTTTTTATATAGACCTTTCCCTGTCCCCCAAATCTTGTTAATAGAACTCCACCTCCTCATGTTCACACATTGACAAGACTCCCAGAAAGGTCATTCCTTTAAAGACTGTATGTGTACATGCTGTGCTGTGTTTAATAAACTTTGAGAATTACCATCTTTCATGTCACTCAAGTGTCTGCATGTTGAGGCAAGAGAGGCTTTTATCATTATTAATAATATTATTTAAACGGCCTGTTGTACCTACAATATAAGTGATTGGAAAAGGTGGCATAGTTTAGCTTTTTGTATGTGGATGTAGGAATGAGAAAAAAAGTAATGTTTATTTCAGAAAATAATGGTATCTATGGCAACAGATGCAGTTTCGTCGGGGAAACATAAGCAACCATGTTAGAAAAGAAGAGGTTATTTCAATAATGGCTTTTCAATTATTCATTGCACAAATTTCACAAGTCAAGTTAAGAAGTACTGCCACAGTCAAACTAATGAGTATTAAGTTAATTTTGATACTCAACAGTGATTATTCCTGCAATTAAATATTCCTCTCAGGTTATGGCTAAAAAACTGCCTGAGAAATATTTCCTAGAGAGGCACTAACAAAAACAAAGTTTGACATTTCTCAAGTGGAAATAGAATGCAAACTTTTTATAGCTGTCCTTGTTACCATTTTATATTCATGATGTCTCTAGCAGGATAACAAAGATTTCTAACTACATGTCCACAGGCAGAATGGGTTATAGCTGAATATTTATTTAATTAGTACTTAAAAGCTTACCTAATTCATAAACGTTTGTGTTAGGGGTATGTGGTTCCTACAGGCACATTAGTGGAGTTTCTAATTTAGATTGTTTCTTGTTAATAATTCAAAATAGTGACATCTTTCCAAAGCCTTAGGTGTTGTCCCTGCCTGCTGCTTTGCTTATATTGTATCTGCCTGAAACTGTAAGTCCGTTTACCCTCTTGCAATATCAGCTGCTTCCAAAACTGCAGCAAGAAATGTGAGAAAGCACTTTATATCTTTGTTTATAGTAGTTGTAGAGAGCCAAGACTGCGTGCTAATGATCTCAATAGTGACTAATGAGTATTGAAGTTTTCAAGAAAGAAAATGTTGAAAGAGACAAAATAACAGAAGTAAGAGAGAAAGACTAAATCAGACCACCAGCATTAAATCCTGACACCAACACCCTGGAATTTTCAGCTGAAATTCAGATCCATTCAGCCAGCCAGTATAGGATATATGCCCCAATTTATGCCTTTAAAAATTATTTTAATAGATGTTAATTTTCAAATTAGTAATTAGAGAGAATTAGGAATTAAAAGAAGGTACAAGTTCTGTACCATTTCACTGTGAATGGATTAATTTTATCATTAAAAAAGCATGCAAAGAAAAACATGTGGAAAGCGAACATAGATCTGTCTCAGATACACACTCTGGCAGCAATTCCAATGCTAAATCCTTGACTGGCTGCTTTCTTTGTACATGTGTACTTTAGTACACTTAACCCAAAATTTACATACACACAATTTGCCTGTGGAGAACTGGGAAGGTTGCACCAGAGCTTTTGAGTGGCTACTCTAGATTAGTAATCCTTCTTCTTCATCAACCCTGCTTGAAAAAGGAATTCCATTTTATATGCTGGACATGCTTCATGGTGAGTGTGGTGGAATGAGACTTTTCTTCTTTACATATGTGCCCAGACAGCCTGTGAGGGCCTGAAGGCACTAGGAATGTGATTTCTCACCTTATGAAGGATTACACAGACCTGAATCTTCAAGCACCTTGTCCCCAGTGAGTTTGTTATAATAAAGAGTGTTTTCATTCTGAAGAAATTCACCATTGTAGAGGAAGAATTCGATATATTCAGTTTTTCTGAAGACATAATTTTAGCTTTTCTTTCACTCCAAAACCCCTGAGCTAAATATTTGTTTATGTTTGTGAATGTGGTATGTTTTTCTGTGATGCTGGTAGGGGAGATTTAGATTTTGTTCAAATGTTTTGTTATGACAGAAAATTACATTTATATTTTCAATTTACTGTTTAAAAAATAAACACTACAGACAAAATTTTCTATTCTGACCTACACAGCAGCTCTCACCTCCCATGGTCTGTTCTTCCTGCATGAGGGGAACTCCCATTGATGTGTGGATCTAAGAGAAGAATTTTGCCCTGAGGGCTCAATTTTGCTCTGAGATTGACATACGCATATCATCAAAAATAGAATAATCTATGCATTTGAGGAGCTATCAGCAGCTCCTGTGCAATGCTGTTGCTCTTGGAGATTTCTGACATCCTACTAAGATGTGTGATAGGCTGAGAGGCATCCTAGGTCTAATGGTTTTGCTAACACTGCCCCCCCAAAAAAAGATAAAGTAGAAACAAAGGGCAATATTTTTTTGTTATTGTAATTAATCAAAGTGTGACATCTCAGACAAATTTAACAAATACTTTTTCCTTATAACACTTCCTTGTGTAGCTCTCATTATGGAACCTCCTCAGATGGGTGCTCAGTCAGGAGCTGTCTGGCTGCATGTGCATTTTCACATTCTCCAACATTCTCTGAGAGCCATCTGCAAAATATGGCATTTATGACTCTTAGAAGAAAGAGTGGGTTCCATTGGACATAAGAATCATGGTTGCATTGTGGATAGAATAGTACTTCAGTGCTTTCTTGCTCTGTGGTGTTTGTGTATCTAGTGAAAGCTACCTGAGGGGCAAAAATCATCACCTCTTCTCCTTGCACATCAAGTCTCCATGGTCTTTCTTTACAACTGTTTTTCTCCAGGTTTTCCTGCCAGCCTGAATAATATGACCACTGAGCTCCAGTAAGCACAAGTTTGGGTAGAAATTATCATTGCTTCCCATCGATTTTCCCACCACTCCTGATCCTACACTTCCTCGTTTTGTACTAGTGGTGAAGTTCTGCTCATCTCAGCTATGGTTACTTTCAGGAGTCTCTAGCCATCTAACAAGCACATATCTAGTCCAAAGTAAGGTTTCTTTTTGCAGTATAGCAAGAAGTGGGCGTCATGATCCACTGCTTGATGGAACTGTGTGAATAGCTGTGGCTAAAGGGGCAGGTTTCCCGCGCTTGCTTTCCACCACCTTTTTCTGCTGTCCTGGTGCCAGTAAGACAGTGCTAGCATGGTGAAACATCTTGAACCATTTGTTAGGTGCACGTTGCTCAGAACTCTAAAGCTGACCTATTCTTGCCTAAACCAGATATTTATTGCAAGAGAAATTTATAATGATTATCCAAAAGGGTACAAAAATAGCTCTCTCTGCATTGTACTAGCAAATATCTGTGTCAGCATTTAAGAGACAGTGTCATATCACAAAAAGCTTGCATTCTGGTTTTTAACTCCACCTATGCTATAATATTCCTTCCTGTTGGAAGTTTCAAAGGTTCCTCTTCCTGCTATATACCAGGAAGAATGGCTGGAAGCTCTGTTTTCTCTTTGCTGTGATCCAGAAAGGACCCTTTCTCATTGAAATGGGCATGAATAACAGAACCTCCTTTTCCTCTGGAGGAGAACTATTTCTTCCACAGGTACATGCTGAAGAGCAGTTCTCAGCACTGCCTACTGGGTCCCCTGCACTCTCCCAGCCTCACACAGTTCCTCTAGGAACATCAAAAGGATTCTTCAGAGCAATTGGCTAAAACACCTTTAAAATAAATGGAATGGTTTGTAGCTCCCAGGAACTGGGCTAATATGATTTTTCCATTAGTTCTTTAACAAAGGTCAAATAATCATAGTTTGGGAAAGCTTGTTTATGTAATGACATACTTCAGCCTCAGGGATTAGTTACAGCTTGGAGTGGGATACAGACTGGTATCCATATAGGTATTGACAATGTATGTTTCAATGCTAGCCCAGCACTCCCACTAGTTAATTCAGTCAATGGAGACTGTTCTAGATTCCTTGGGACTGACCCACTTGCAAAGGGGAAATGTTCTAGTGCACCGGAGACCTCCATGAGACTTTTTATGTAATACATATGAAAGAACTTCTGGAGAGACAGCTGGCACCTCACAGGATACACTACAGCATCTGAAATGGCACGTGATTTTGCCATGGATCTGCCTGTTGAGTTGACTGACACCTCATTCGTTTGTAGTCATCTACACTGTTAACCACTAAGTTTAGGCCTCTGAATCTTGAACAATATCCCCACTCCAAAGTCACTGTGCCGTGACTAAGTCCTGGAATTTAATCATGTTGACTGTGTCATATGATATGGGATTAGTCAAACAAATTCAGTGGTATTCCTCCTGATTTTGTAACTGATGTTTACCAAAAATATTAAAACTTTAATAAATAGTACAGAAAGATTATAATTTGGTCTTGTTTGGATGTTTATATTAGTCTGTGTTTTTTAAAAATAATCTCTTTTTAAACTGTGACTTCGCATTGAATGCACTAAAGAGATTCCAGATGTAATGAAAATATATTTCCAGCCTGTTACTTGAATCTGTATTCAGGGACCTGTTTTCTCAGTATATTTTCTCAGTATATACTGTAGTGATCCTTGTTTGCTGCTTGGAGCTACAACATACCTTCTCCACATCCTTACTTTTGCTTAAGGTAAACTTGAGCCAAAACCTGCTACTTCAAACCGTTCAAATTCAAAATCATTCACAGACATTTAAAAGTACTCACAGCCATACTCTTCAGTAGGAAATATTACACATATTACAGGTGGGGAAACTGAGAGGAATAAAATAGCATCCTGAGCAAGTACATGAAATGCTCGATCTGCTTCAGGCCACTAGGCATGCTTCCAGGCAATATAGAAATGTATAAGAGCTATAAAGCAATTTCTAGCATTCTCACAATATGTGATTATCAGAGATAATACTTACAGTGTGCCCACTGTGGGTATGGCTGGTGACACAGCTAGAGAAATGTCCCGTGTTGCACTGGTGGATGGTAGGACACTGATAAAACACTGGCTGATAGCCATCCTCTTCACGTCAGCTTCCTACAATGAAAAGCATATGTCTGCAAGTCATACACAAATCATTGATTTTTGGAAAAAAATACCTCAAGATCAACAGAACAGCAGATACGTGGCTGAAATATGATTTGATTCCTGGAAATGACATAAATGCCAGACTGCACTTGATTTTGTAGATGTCATGCTTTAAATCTTACCACACTAGTAGATATAATCCTCTGATGGTGACAATCCCACCTTTTCAAGCTGATGAAGCCAGTAATGAAGCATCTGCCATGTTCCTGATGGACACAACAAAATATTGGCTGTAGAAAGAAAAGTATGTTACAAAAAACATTTTTTGCATTTGTAGACATTCACTTCATATAAGGAAGAAATAAAACCAAATCATTAAAGCATAGTTTTGAATCTGTAAAGCAGCAGAAACCTGCACTGAGAAATGCATCAGGCTGAGGAAAAAGCCTAAAACCAAATATGGCATAAAAATCTGGAATCCTTCCTTAAAATTTATGCAATGCAGCTGAGTCCGTCTGTAGCGGGCACTCTAGAAATCACTTTTAGTTAAATCATACTTTTCCTGCCTTTAGTTTTTTCCACATGTCATAAAACAATATTGCTTTACTCTACTGGTCAGATGGACCAAATAACTTCTCCTAATGGCAAAGGAGACTGCAGGCTGCATCCTGTCTCCCATCATAATGGGATCCACTGTACAGGAGCTCTGGAACTGTTGCCACTTAGTAATATTGGCTTTTCTACCCAAGGGAAATAGGCTGATGCTTCCCAGATTTGCTGGACTGGCTAAGGCTCTGCTAAAGACCATATATAACTCAGGGCAAAACTCCATGCTTCAGAGGGGTCTGTGGCAGGATAGGCCTTCCCTGATAAGATCTAAAATCCAATCAGAGAATGCATGCTATGCAAGCCATCATGCAGGCTATCAGACAAGCTCAACTGCTGGTGCCAGGACGCTATCTTGGTGTTAAATTCTGCTAAAACCATCCTGATTCACCTGACTTTGAATACACATCCTGCTTTTGAAACAGGATTTGACAGACAAGATAGTCCACTGGTCTACAGATTTGTGACTACCAGTCAATCACCTTATACTATAAGAGTCCAGTCCCCTTTCATATAGTCAAAGTTCTTCTCACATAAACCTTCTTGTGTGTATGTATGGAGATTCCCCTCTTGGCTGGGGATGCCCTCCAAGGATACTCCTCCAGGTTGAGAAAAAGAGATCTCCTCACAAGCATTGGTCTGGGTGAGTTACATCAAATTTCTACTTAATAATAATTTTCCCTTTGCTGGCTCCAATATAATTGCTTCAACAATTGCTTTAGTATAGTGCCCTATCCTATCTTATACTATATTACTATATTACTTAGGCCACAGTTACTAGTAAATTATTAGTATTGTGTAGTAAATAATTCTGATTTTTACTGATAATTTGTAATAATAAGTGATTCATTTTATATATTCTCATTTTGCCAATAATTCAAACCTGCGGGACAAAAGTGATTCAATCACACTTCTGTAATTCCTTGAATTCAAACCATTGACATCATCCAAGGCTAAGATTGGATTCAGCTGCACCTAGATACTCTCCGAGAAGGGGTTTAGAAAGCAAGGGAGTCCTTTCTTTCTCAACAGCAGGGCTTCTTTAATAAATTTTGTCTAAGCTTTCCACTCCCACCTGTGACATGGTCCAGGAAAGTAGGTGAGTGAGTGCAGACTACCAAGATCAGAAAAATACCTCTTGCTTATAAACATCTTTTTGTGTGAGGACCATTCCCTGTTCACTTACAACAGATTGGGGGTGAGCAAACTGAAAGAATTGTCTGGCAAGACTATTGAGCTGGGTATCCTTTTAGTAATCCCAGGGCTCAGCTGGATCTTTCTGAAGCATTTGTGGGTTGAAGTAGAGTTTTTCACTGTCAGCTGCTGAAGTTTCATTTTCCAGGTTAGATTGCCAGCTGCAGACCATCCACGTATTTAGTAACAAAACCTGTTATCTTGCATCCTGCTTTAGGGCTTGAATTTAGGTCTCTACTGATTGGGATATGAATGTGATGTGACTTACGAAGAGATAATTTAGTGAATGGAAGCAAAAATCCACCTGTTGTCCTCAGGTTTGCCATATAATTCTCTCTCCCTCTGGCACATGGCATGACCTGTGGCCTCAACCTCATCAGGACTAACTTTATTTCCTTTCCTGCATCTACTACCTCTGATCATGATGTTCAGAAAAATTACTTTAAGGGTAGGACAGAGACTTAAGACTAATTTTTCAGGAATAGTTTGAGTACTGGAAGGCCATTGAACTTTCCTTATTATATCAGGTACTTTCGATTTTTACATATCAGGATCTGAGAGCAAGAGAGACAGCTTTTCCCTTCTACTTTCCAAAACTCAAAGATAATAAGACTTGAAATGTTGGTTTCCATTTATCTTATTTGTCAACATTAGAAATGGTACTGCTTATTTCTATTTCTTATTTTAGACCTCTTTTCAGTAAGCTTTCCCCCCCCCCACCCCTTCTCTTTCTGTGTCTCTTTATCCTCTCTCTTGGGGCTCAACCTTGTCAGTGTTGTAGTTCATTCACATTTCACATTGCTGGTCAAAGTAAAGTGCTTAGGGTTATGAAATGTTGATGGATGGCTGAATGAAGCTGCAATGTCATAGACCTCCAAATCTATTGTACTTGGTTAGAAATTTCTTAGGAACCCTAATCCTTTAAATCATTTTTTGAATGAAAGCTATAGAGAGACACAGTATCTTGTTTTCCTAGAGAACACCAGAAAGGGCAGAGAAAATGCTTGGTATTGATCAAAACCAGCCCCATGAATTCAGGCTCATCTGAGGGTGGGTTGTTCAATGAGGTAAGGCCTGTGGTGCAGAGGCAGTTATCTGAGGCAGTATATGAATTTGGTCACAGGACCTTTGGTTAGTCAGTGTTGTCTATATATTAAGATTACCAGCTTTGACAGTCAGGAATAATCTGCAGCTTCTACGTATTTTGAGAAGGTTGTACCCCAAAACTATCTTGTTGAGTTTATTGCATTATGGAAAGAGAAGGATCAGATGATACGGTGTCTTTTTTTTTTTCCTTTCTTTTTTTTTTTTGCCCCCCCTAAAATTGCTAAAGTGTCATTCCCCTCTGAAGCTAGGAATAAGAATGGTAATAATAGGGTTGGTAGGACTTCCCTTCCCGTCCCGTCCCGTCCCTTCCCGTCCCGGGCCGGGGG
>JAWWEW010000001.1:83665726-83767041 GCA_035583185.1 Anabacerthia variegaticeps | reverse complement strand
TTCCCGTCCCTTCCCTTCCCTTCCCCTCCCCTCCCCTCCCCTCCCCAGAGTATATACAGGGCTTACCACCTCAGTGTCTGCTTTTTCAAAAATTCTTTTAAAGTCAAATTCTGAGAAATCTTTCAGAGTGAAAGCAACTGACAAAGCTCTAAACTTCCTTTTTGTGTCTCTACTGTTTGCTCCAGACTTTTCAGAAGATTTTTTGATAATCAAGAGTGGATACAAATTATCCTGGTATTTAAACTACTTATAGTAGATGAGAAAATCTCTGTACTAAACCTGTTTTCATTCAGTCACATTTTCTGTAAAATGGTCCATTGGCATAAAAAATGATCATGTGCCACCTCAGTTTAATGGCATATATGCTTTGAAGAGGGTACTGACATTTGGAAGATTCATGCAGTCACTCAATGATCCTTGTCGGTCCTTTCCAATCTGGTGTATTCCATGATTCTGGAATTTTGCAATTGTGCACGTATGACCAGCCAGTAAACTTTACAAGTCAAGAAAAAAAAAAATTGCAAGTAAGTTTTTATGACTTGAAATGGGGCTAAATATACGGCTATATCGTCAGCCAGCATAACCACAATGTACTTTGAATGATCTCAGTAAAATCACTCTCATTTGATTTTGTTAAGGACACAATGACCTATGCAGTTCCAACTTGAAACAATCAGCTTTCTCACTTACTCAGGAGAATCTTGCCAAATTCAAAAGGGAAAATCTTTAATACTTTTAAGCTGTGAGGGTTTAAAGTGATGGATTTGCTCAGAGTTGAGAGGAAAAATTTAATCTGACTTCTTGTTTTGGATTAAGAAAAGTGCTTCCAGAGCCCTGAATCTGAGTGAAGGTTGGCCTCACATTGGTCTGTAATAGCAGCACTTCTTTTGGAATCTCTAGCTCTGCAGGGATTATGAGAACATGGAATTTGGAGAAAGAAAATTTGGCTAAGTCAGATAATTTATTCCCCTGAAAGAGCTGAACATTCCATAAACAGATGACAGACTAGCCCTTATGTGTAAATCCTACTGAATTTACACAGTGAGGAGACCAAAACTGTAGTAGCAGCTCTTAAAAAAGCCTATGAGTTGTGAACACATAAGAGGAAAATATTCTATAAATTCTTGCACTGTCCTATAGTATGTTTCTGCTTGATTGTAAAGATTTTATTCAAAACCAGGTGTCATGAGAATGTAGAAAAGATGATTATTATGGTATGAATTTGTTGGGTCATTTCATAGGGGTGTTATTACTGTGGTCTAACTTCAAATTCAGCTTTGGATTGTAAAATGCCTTAACAAAATCTGAGAGCACATCCTGCATTTTTGCAGGAACTCATGGGGTGAGGATGCATTTTTCTCAGTTATTATACAGACACAGCTTTGTTTATGTGGTTGGGAGACAAAAAGACAATTTGCAACACTACTCACTCTGTCAGCTCTTGCAGCAGCCTCAGACCTTTTACAAATTTGCAGATATGCTTATGTATGTAACTCATACGGATCTTTCATTTTTACATGTCATATCACTAGTTGTGTACAACACATTCAAACTGTCTTTCAGAAATAAAAAGGAAGATAAGAGGTAACTTTGAGTAATTTTCCTTTTTTTTTTTTCCCCTTTCCCTTTTTTCTCCTTTCTTCTGGCTCTGCTTAAAACTATGTTTTCTTAAGTTTTCCAGATGATGGCCTTCTGTCTTTTGGCAATTCTAACCATATGGAATTTGAAGACTGCTTTTATTTATAATGCATTTTCAGGCGTTTGACAACCTGCTTGGGACTAGAGTGTAGTTTCAGCCTTGCTCATCATGTTTGGAGATCTGTCATCTTGAGCAAGGTGAGATAGTCTTAGAAGAGGCAAGCCTGTGACGTCCATGGAATGTATGATAAAGATGTAGTCAAAGACAAGCAGAGGGAAATTATATTTTCCCACGTCGATGTATCTGTTGTGGTATTTGCCAGCTTCTTTTTTATACCAGAGGTGTGAGTTTATTTGTCTTTCTTATTTATTACTGCACCACTGATCTTGGACCAGATGTTCTAAGTCCTGTGCATCTTGAGAGCAGCAAGTTTACTGAATGTGTGCAGACCATCTGCACCTTACATATGTGATGGATCCACTCCTTCCAAGAACTGTTAGATTTACTGAGCTTGTGCAATGTGGCTTGCACACCTAGGAAATGATGAGAGGAACTGCCTAGTTCTTATGATGCTTTAGAAAGAAGAAATGTCTTCCACTGCAGGAAAATGGACCTTCAAGAAGGAGGCATGCTTCCCCATTTGTGAAACTTAGTCTGTGAGGTTTGGACAGAAGACAAATTCAGTGACTGTGAAAAACTTCAGCATCTGAGAGAGAAATCTGTTCAACAGTTAATATGGCTTCAGGCTCTATAATCCCCCGAGGCAGCAAAGCAACCTCTGTGCCTTAGAAACTCCTTCAAGGTGTCAGCCTTGTCAGTGTGGCACTTGTGAACCACTGCACTGGCAAGCCACAGAGCATGTAAAGGCTTCAGGTCCCAGATGATCAGTCTGGTAGAGGACCTTGGAATTGATGCAGCTATCCACAGCAATGGGAAACAGGCAAGATACCAGGTCAGTTTCTTGTACACAAATTAATCTTCAAGAGGTAATTGGTGGTGCTGGAAATAAAAAGGAAGGAAGAAAGTATCTCAAGTGGAGTAATGAAGCAATGAAGAATTTCACTGCAAAGAAAACTTTGGATGAGTGGGAGATAACGGTAGAAGATGTGAATGATCCCATCCTCTTTATCTGCTTACAAAAGGAGAGACAAAAGATAATAGCTCTGTCTTATAATAGGTTGTACTGAAATCCTGACAGATTTCTTTGGTTTCCAGTTGCTTAGGCAGTCAAAATTAACTGTGAAAGTGTTCAGGAGGAGTATTTTACTCTGAAATAATGAAATATAAGGACTTTTTTTTTTTAAAAAAAAATATATTTTTAAAGAAAAATGTATTAAAAAAGAACGTGAAATCTGTAACAGTGAAGGTCTCTGTAACTGAACAGAAAATTTTGAAATTTAGTGAAGCAAGACCTGATTACAAAGGAGATTGATACCGGGGTCTGGAACAAATCACTGGAACATTGGGAAATAACTCTTGACAAAGGAGTTAGAGCTTGTCAAACTAACCAGGTGCCCAGTTCAGAATGAAGGGCAGGACATAACTGAGAATCCAAAACAGTGTAAAGAAAGATGCTTGATGAAGTTACAGCTGGAGACCTATAAGAACAGCATCTGGACCTGCAGATGGCGTAAAAAGTAGTACAAGCCATAAACTGGAAGAAGGTATGCACTAGATTGCATCACTGAAATAGTTGGTAAGAAGCAGAATACAGGAGATCAATGACAGCACCATTTGCTCTGGGGGATTCTTCACAAGACCAATTCATCAGAAGATGAATGGACTATCACCCTGAAAGCAAGTAAGACATTTATTAATTTTAAATTGGATACTGGTGCACATGATGGCATGTTGATTGAAATAATGTTATCCTCCTGACAAGAAGCAGATAATGGAGAGTCAGTGGAGGTTTACAGGGGTAAACTAATAGCAACTAAAGTTAACATGAGGGTAAATAAAGTGGACAGATACAGTCTGTATTAACTTTGTGGAGAAGATCCTTCATTATGGAATAAATAATGTGTTGAGCCTTTGTTCTCATCAGGATGATGGGCTTGTGAGAGAGGACAGGAGGACAGTATACCTGAGGAAGCATCAGAGGACACCAGCTAGGGAACAAGCTGCCTCTGAGCATAACTCACACCAGAGGAGACAATCAGCCTCCCTTCAGTCCCTCTTCCTATTCAAATTCCATTCCTCTGAAGAAAGAGGCAAAACAAGAGGATCTGGTTGAGTTTATTACCCCAAGAATTACAAAAAATGTAGGAGAATGAGCTGTGGATACATTCTTTGTTCATCTCTAGAGAAGAAAATAGGGACAGAATGTTTTCTGTCTGGATGGACCAGAAAAGAAGACATGAAAAAGACATGAAAAAAAAAGAAAAAAGTCATAATATTTGTATGGCATAATTTTCAGAGATATTGTCTAATACTAGATTTTTTTATATGCTGGATGTATAAGCAGGGCTTCAGGAAAAGTCTTTGGAAAAACACAGCACATTTTTTTGTGTCTTCCGTGTCTTATTGAGAAAACCTTGTTTCTTCAGACTTCCATTTAGTTTGTGCATAGTAGTCCCTTTGTATAACAAAATGGTTTTGATAGTACAGAAGAAATTGGGGCACCACAGGCAATATGTTAATATGGGAAAAATGCTAAAAGAAACTGAAATGTCAGAAGAGAATAACTGGAATCTCTGAGCGTCCTAGAACAGAACAAGAGCTGATGGGTTAGTGTGATGCCAGCAAAATGTAAATTTTCTGTAACATAAATAACACACCTGAGAAAGAAGGTTATTTGGCAAGACATATAGGTAACACTGAAACCACTGCTGTTGACAAAGAAATAGTAGATTTCTGGGAATGATGGATTACATTAGGACAACTGTACCTTATACTTGTGCCTGAATAAATAAATAGAGAATGCTCCTACACAATGACATTGCCTGACCTTAAAAAAAAAGTCTCAGAAATAAAAAGAATTAATTTTAAGAGGATGGCATGCACAAAACTATATTGTCCACAGGTGTTTCAAAGCAGGATTTCAGTGGTCTTCTTGCGGAAGAGCGGTCACAGCTAGACACTGTGGTTTATGAATAGTAGATGCTAACAGGAAATGAGAGTTAATAAGCTCAGGTAGAAAAGGAGGCTTTGCCATGGTTGTAAAAGACTTGATGTCTTAGTTGTGGGAGGCCTTAGCTATTACTATTTTATTAGCTGAAATCGACTGCAGACCACTTATTGGTGTTACTGAAAATGGCCTCGTGAACACTCCAGAGAATTCACACTGTGTTTCGGCCCCCCCCCCCCCCAACTCCAAATGGATGATTTGTAAATTGAATCTGAACCTGGAAGAGATTTGCAGACACAGGCGTACTCTAAAGCATTTTACATAAGTGGGGAAGTTCAACATTAGCCTGATATCCTAATAAAAATAAACTTTTTGTTCTGAGGTGAGCTAAGGACCATGGGTTTCAGACTGACTACTTAGCGTGACGGTCTACATCAAATAATTAAGATTAAAATGATAGTGACAAAATCAGCATATTCTGTATCACTACTACCACTGCATGAAATCCTGTTTCAGGAATCATGATTACTAAGTTTTTATTAAAAAGTTTGTGAAGAATAGTCACAAAGACTGATACAGGTTCTTTGAGGAAAAATAGTCCTGACAGAAAGGGGAGAGTTAATCTGACCTTACATGAAGAAGCTCTTAAATTCTGCTGCATATGCCAGAAATAAAGATCAAGGTGTAGGAAAGTGTTGTATGATGGAACAGAGGGAAAATTGCCTGGAGCAAAGTACACATAGAATATTTACAGAGATTGGGGGGAAAAAAGTCCAAACCAGAACACTATGAACTATGTACTTACTATTATTCTGACTTCTCTGAGCTAATTTTGTTGGGATATACAGGTAAGGAGCTGATGATGGACATCAAAGATCTATTCTTTCCTAACATATCTTATTTGACAGCAACAGGCCAGAATTAGTTGTGTGTGAATGTAAGCCATTTGCAGTGCAGTGTTGTCTTAATTGTCTGTATTAGGTTTGCCTAGCAAGGTTTTGGTAGCAGAGGGACTAAATGGGTGGCTTCTGTAAGAACCTGCTGGAAGCTTCCCCTGTGTCTCATGGAACCAATGCCAGCTGGCTCCAAGATGGACACACCGCAGCTGTCAAAGGCCAAGCCCATGAGTGGTAGCATCTCTGGGATAACAGATTCAATTAGGGGGAAAAACTGTACAAGGGCAACTGCAGCCAGAGGCGAGAGTGAGAATATGGGAGAGCAACAGCTCTGCAGACACCGGGATCAGTGAAGCAGAAGGAGGAGGAGGATGAGGTGCTCCAGGTACCAGGGCAGAGATTCACCTGTAGCCTGTGGTAAAGACCGTGGTGAGGAAGGCTGTCCTCCTGCAGCCCATGGAAGGTCCTACTCTGGAGGAGGCAGATGCCTGAAGGAGGCTGTGACCCCATGGAAAGCCCATGCTGGAGCATGGTCCCAGCAGGAACTATGGCCTCATGGAGAGGAGAGCCCATGCTGGGGCAGGTTTGCTGGCAGGACCTGTGACCCCATGGAGGACCTGCGGTGGAGCAGTCTGTTCCTGAAGGACTGCACCCTGTGGGAGGAATGTGGGGGAACTGAAGAAGTTCATGAAGAACTGAAACCTCTAGGAAGGACTCACATTGGAAGAGTTCATGGAGTTCCGTCTCCTGTGGGAGGGACTCCCTGCTGGAGCAGGGGAAGAATGTGGTGGGTCCTCCACTTGAGGAGAAAGAAGTGGCAGGAGCACTGTATTATGTACTTGCTGCAGTCCCGTTCCTCATTCCCATGTGCCGCTGCAGGGGAGAAGGTAGAGAGCCCAGGAAGAAGGGAGGGTTTAGGGGAAGGTGTTTTAAGGTTAAGTTTTTATTTTCTCATTATCTTAGTCTGATCTGATTAGTAATAAATTAAATTAAATTATTTTCCCCAAGTTGAGCCTGTTTTGTCCGTGATGGTACCTGGTGAGTGATCTCTCCCTGTCCTTATCTTGACCCATGGGCCTTTCATTATATTTTCTCTCCCCTGTACAGTGGAGGAGAGAAGTGATAAAGCAGCTTTGGTGGGCATCTGACATCCAGCCAGCATCAACCAAACATACCAGCTATGTGCTAGTCCCAGTGAGCTTCTGATGGGTGAAAAGCAGTGTATGAGACAGGAAACAAATGTGGTGTGTTTAGACAATAGGTCTCCAGGTTATTAAATAGCCAGGAGAGGCAGCTATCCTGTCTTCTTACTGGAACAGGTCTAATCTTCCACAGGAAGTGAGACACCACTTCAGACACTGTTGGACAGTTTAGTTATTATTGTGACTTCATGTGTTTGCATTAATAACAGTTTTAATTATAGCTGTCGTTACATTCTGCCTTGGAATGGAACGTGTGGTATTTGGGGCTGTGCCTTCAAAGGCTGAGCAGCTTGGCAGGGCACTGTGAGGCTCTTGTTGCAGCACACAGACAGCTGGATGCAGACAGAGGATTATTCCCAGCACCTCTGGTGCTGAGTAGCACTGAAGACCACAGAGAGAAGAGCAAGAGGGCCAGAAGGTAGCCTAGAGGCAACTTGCTCTCCACCTATGATTGATCAGCTAAGACCCTGTGGGAGATAGGCCATTTGCTCCTGCTGGCAGAGGAGATGCCAACTCACCCAGAGAGAGGGATTCTGAGAAGTATCTGAAAGGGGAACCTCAAGGAATGTCCTCCTCCCACTGCCAGTCATTCCTGCGGGAAACACTGCCTGCCTCCTAAGGAGGTGGTGAGTCCCAGTGACTCACCAGGTACCTCAATCTTTCTGCCCAGATCCTCCTGCACATTTTCAGGGCTGTGAAATGTCTTTAGGACTTGGTGCATGGACAGTAGAAATTGTAGGACTTCCTTTAATATGAATAGCCTGACAGGTACTGCAGGTGAGACATTTTTCTGGTATGTACAACTTAACTCTGGCAGGTTGAGATGGTGTGACTTGGTTCCAAGCCTAATAAACCAATAGAACGTGTGTTTACTATGAATGGGCTCATTCATTTCAATGTCAATGCATGTATACACGTGTTTGTGTGTGTGCGTGCATGTAGAGAGAAGAGAATCCCTCTTTTCCCTTCTCCTCATGGCTTATATCATGCAGCATGCCGACATATCCAGTCTAACAACTTCTTCATGAGGAATCTGAAATAAAGAGTCCAAGGAAAGTTTAACGGCTTCGTAGCTTGTAATTCTCTTTTGGCCGCGTTTTGTTTGTCAGGGAGAGCACAAGAATGAGGCCACACATAATTTAACACCTTTCCCTATTTAGAGTTTGTTAGTTTAACTTTTTCTGAGATTGTTTTTTTAAAAATGTTTGTCTGAATTTAGTGGTTGTGAAGGAAAGTGACGGCCCTAAAGACTGTAGTTTTCCTTGCAGAATGGGCACAGGATGAGCTCCAGCAGAGTGCATTTCCCCACATTACCACTCTGATTTGACCTTGAATGACCTGTTGTAGGGCCCAGCAGAGTTGTTCTTCATATCTTTCCAGTACTTGGCATTTTTGTGAAGACTGACAGCTGGACTGTGCCAAATGTGGCAGTGCTTCTGAGAGGCTGATCCTTGTCCAGATCAGAGCCTGACTTCTTTCACATAGGCACAGTGTTAGAATAACCTTTCCAGTACTAAGGAAGCTGTCAAGCAGAGCTAATGGGACAGAGATCTCAGGGTAGTATTTCAACACCTGCAGCAATGGAAGTGTCATCTTTCCCAAGGGCTCTGTTATTACATCTGTGCTTAGGCTCTAATACTTGCTGGGCCTTGTACAATCTCAAAGTAAGATAGACAAAAATATGGGAGGAGAAATGCTTAAAGTAACAACTCCTCTTAGCACCAGATCTCTTTAATAAAAGAACAGAGGCATGGGGACATAAAATGTCTTTATCTACCATGGTTAAATGTAGAAAAGGACTTTTCTTCTGGGATTCTGTTTGGGGCTGTGATTAAGAGACATTTAGGCTCTGTTTATCAACATCCTGAAAAATTCTGGTTATTTAGATGCAGGAGGTTTCTTGGACCCATCTTTGTAAAAAACTGCTCTCTCATATTTAGTGTTTTTCACATAGTATCAATATTAGCAATGACTAGTGAAGAAATTACTATTACTGTTCACGAACTCTGGTCTCTCAGAGGAACCATATATGTGCAGAGCAGAGGGAAAAGAATACTGTTAGTTTTTAATACTGAGTCACTGCGACTGATCTTCCTTCCTTCCTTCCTTCCTGCCTTCCTTCCTGCCTTCCTGCCTTCCTTCCTTCCTTCCTTCCTGCCTTCCTGCCTGCCTTCCTGCCTCCCTGCCTTCCTCCCTGCCTTCCTGCCTGCCTCCCCTCCCTTCCCTTCCCTTCCCTCCCAAAAAGGTGTTTTTCTGAAGACTAAAGGTTGGGTGAAGTGATTTCCTCTAGGTGCCAAAGTGTCTTCAGAAAGTTTTAGTGCAGTGGGCCACAGTGATATCAGCCAGCACTTGTTTCAAAGGATATCTGTAAAAAATTCACGGTTAGATTCCTGCATCTCAGGTCACATGAGAGTGTAACTATTAATAAGTTCCAGCTGCTTTGTAAGGTTTCACCAGCCATTTGTGGATCTTTATTTTTTTTTTTAAGGATATTTTTTAACTGGATTTTTAATTTTTTTTTTTTCCTGGATGTATATTAAACCTTTAAATCTTTTCTTTTCTTTTTCTTTTTTTTTTTAAAGTTCACATTAAACACTCCTTTTGTGTCCAAGCTGAGGGAGTCTTTAATTACATTAGCTAAAAAAAAAGGGGAAAAAGAAAGGAATAGTTCTGATTTTGCTCTTAGTTCTCTATGATTGTGCCATCTCCTCCAGTCATGCTTTTTGTATTTATTTTCTCAGCCAGGGGCCTGTTTTAATACTGCAGCTGATGATCTAAAAATGTGTGAGCTATGTCTTACCATACAAAAGCCACATAATATGGATGAACAGCTCTCCTGGGCTGGCTGAGCTGTGCTGTGCTCGCGGCTGAGTAGAGCAGCTCCAGTCAAGGCTCTCACTCTTCCATTCCAGGTACCTGCTGGAGCCTCAGCAGCCTCAATGACTGGTTGCAAAGCAGCACCATTCAGGCAGTACCTGAATTCAAGGATGTCCAGCTGTGGCTCCTTGCAGTCTCAGCCTGCTCCGGTTGCTGGAGCCAGTCCCAGCAGCTTGATGCCACTTAAGAATGGCCTTACACCCTCCTCTGAGCTGCTTTGCTCAGTGCTGTGCAGCTGCCAGAGCTGAGGCTTGAAACTGGCCTGTCTGTTCTGCCTCCATGACTGTTATTTCAGAACAGGAAAATGCTGAATAAGAAAAACAAATATAGTGATGCTGTTTTTCTCTCCAAACGTAGGGGTCTAAAATTCTGGCATGAAAATCTTTGTTTGGAAATTTGGGCCCAGATCATGCAGAAAGCAAACACAGAGACTTACTGTAATATCTGTGTTTGAATTTAAATGAGAGTAGGCAAAGGGATTTCTTCATTTAAAGTTGCAGGATTCAGAAAATGAGAGTACTGTCAAAGATGCATACTGTGAAGAAACTGCAAGAACAACCCTTTGCCAAATGGTTATTAGCAGCAACAAAAACATGTAAATTCCTTGTTGCAGATTTGGTGTGTGTCATGCTTTTGTTTATCCCACATGAACCCATAACCTCCTGAATATATGTATATATACCTACATCAGACTCATGTGGATGAGTACTTACAGTATATATACATATATATATGTATTTTGTAGATGTGGTTCATCATTCTGGGTAAAGAAGACAAACACAGAAGTAAACAACATTTTAGTCAGTACTTATTCAGGATTTTATAGTAAATCTGGGGCATTGCCATGACAATTCCAAAAATGGTTAGTTAATAAGTTTTGTATTTTTGTAAAATTCTACTCATTTACTGCAGCAGCACTGAAAACTTATTAAGAGTGCTTGTCCAGGCCAAATTTACTTGGAAAACTCAGAATAATCCTCCTTCTTCTATGTAATTTTTGTTTTTCTCAATATAAATGTAAATTGATACAAATAAATATGTTCTCTTTGCCATTAAGCTCTGCATGTCTACAAAGTTCGGCGTGAAATGGGAAATGCACCTGGAACTTCATAGCTCTTATGTAAAATTAATAATAAATGTTTTCTTGCCAACATCAATATGTTTATATTATGGTCATGGGACTTTCTCTGATGCTTAAATTATTTAAGACATTAATTTTTTATCTCCACTCAAGCCTACTACATAAAGTTGCTGAGTTTGGTATCAAAGGTGGTGGTTCAAATCAAATTGATATTGCATTTTAATTAAAATAGTGTTAGGACACATCTCATGGTCTTTACTCAAACAAAATGTATTGGAGTAGTGAAAACTTGCTTTTCCTCTGCTTTCTGCTTTGCCAGGTGCTGGCAAGGCTGGAGGTAGGCAGGTGGCACATGCAATTGTTGCTTCACTCCCTGCTCTGTGGTTTTATTTGACACTTTTAGGTTGTGCCACTTCAGGCTGTCCCACAGAAGAAAAGATGAAGGTTGAATCACAGAACCAGATCCTCAGCATCTCTCTTATACTGTGAAATGCGCTTGATTGTAATCGTGAAGATTCCCAGCATGGGAACAGGCGTATGCCTCTGTCTCCTGAAGGATGGATTTCCACCACACATGGTATATGAGCGGGAGGACAGTCATGCCTGGGTAAGTACCTGGTCAGTGAGATTTTGGGGTGGACCAAGGATACACGGGAAGCTTGGTCTGGATTTGCTGATGAAGTCCTTCTGCTCTTAGCTGAAGCAAAGGTCTTAAGCATACAGGATCTGGTTCAGGTTTTGGTTTCCCAAGCTCTCCTTTGTCAGGCTCACTTTCATCCCCTGCTGTCTCCATTTATATGCTCCTTCTTGGTGCTCTCACATTGGGTGAATTTCACATCTGAAAAAACCCAACAGACAAACAGATGACTGTAAGTTACTGACAGGTCTCTTGCTTCTTCTTGTTCCAGGAAAAAGGCAGACCTTAGCCCCTTTTTAGGGGAGAGGATTTATTGAAAAAGTGAAAGCAGTGATTTGTCACTACCTGAAGAAAAGATTCAAAAGCCCAGCCTTCCACATGGAGAGAGCAGCTGGCATGTGACAAGTTCCCAATAAGACAGTTGTTCTGGAAAATACCAAGATCAAACCACAACCTTTTTCCCAAGAGAGCATAAGTCATGACAAATAAGTGGCCTGGGAGCTCTGAAAAAATGCTCTTATGGTACTTTTGAGTCACATTGACTTAAGGCACTTGAGATACCTGAGTTTGAGTAATGCTGGTTCCTTTACAGTATTGCATATGTGCTTTTCTTATTCTGCTTGTGGCTGTGGTGTAGGAAGAGACCTGAATAGGTACAAGAGGCCTGGCTGACATGATCAGCACCTCCCTACCATGTCTTTGAGGGAATAAACATGTTAGCCATGTAATTGCCTGAGCTGTTACTGTTTAAGAACTGTGGTTAATCATCAGTACTTGACCACGGATAAATTATTAGCTCCAGGGTCTCCAGAATCATCCTATGACCCTTTCATTATCATCTCAAGCCTGTATTCTTCTACATTGCATCATTATCCTAAGTTTATAGATATTTCATTCTACAAAGAATGGCTACTTCTTACTATATCTAAATAAAATAAAATAAAATATGGTTACCTCTGTTCAAGTGGGTTGACCTTGGTTGAATACCAGGTGCCCACCAAGACACTCTATCACTCCCCTCCTCAACTGGGCAGAAGGACAAAATATAAGAAAACGCCTGTGAGTGAAGATGAGGACAAGGAGAGATCACAACTCCAGTAGCCATCATGGACAAAACAGACTTGACACAGGGAAATTAGTTTTTACCAATTGAATCAGAGCAGGATAATTAGAAATAAAAACAAATCTTAAAACACCTTCTCCTGAGCAATCCCTTCATCTTGGGCTCAACTTTGCTTCTTGATTTCTTAACCTTCTCCCTTGAAGCAGCACAGGCAGACAAGTAATGGAAACTGTGGTCATTTAATCACATATTGTCTCTGCCTCTTCCTCCTCCTCAGAGGAGGACTCATACTCTTCCCCTGTTCCACCGTGGGGTCCCTCCCAAAGGAGGCAGTCCTCCACAAACTGCTCCAATGTGCGACCTTCCCATGGACTGCAGCTCTTCACAAACTGCTACAGTGTGGTCCCTTCTAAGGGCTGCAGGTGGATATCTGTTCCATCATGGACCTCTGTGGGCTGAAGGAGACAGCCTGCATCACTAAGGTCTTCACCCTGGACTGCAGGGGAATCTCTGTCCCAGTGTCTGGAGCAGCTCTTGCCCTGCCTTCTTCACTGATCCTGGTGTCTGCACGGTTGGTGCTCTCCCCTATTCTCACTCCTCTCTCTGGCTGCAGTTGCCCTTGTGCAGTTTTCCCCCCTTGTTAAATCTGTTATCCCGGATGTGCCACCACTGTAGCTGATGAGCTCAGCCTTGGATGACTATGGCACATCCATCTTGGAGCAGATAACATCAATTCCATCAGAAGCTTCTATCAGCTTCTCACACAGCCACCCCTACAGCCCCCCTCTACCAAAACCTTGCCATACAACTCAATACATTACCTCAAACCAGTATGAAAATCTAACAGAGATTAAACAGAAGTTTAGCAAACATAAGGGCAAATTGAGCAATAGCCACCTGGTCATCAGATAATTGCTGATCCAGCTAAGTAAGCTAAAACAAAAGTTCAGGCAGGTGTAGACAAGTTCAGATGAAGCCATAGTTGCCCAGGAAATTCATGGAGTCACCATCCCTGGAGGTGTTCAAGAAATTACTGGACCTGGCACTTAGTGCTATGGTTTAGTTGACAAGGTAGTGCTTTGTCAAAGGTTAGACTCAATTTTCTTGAAGGTCTTTTCCAACCTAAATGATTCTATGAGTCTGTGATCATCATGCATGTTTTCTTCTTTTTTTACCTTGAGCATTCATGCTCTGATTTTTTTCTGTAGTCTGCTTTTCTCCACCAGCAAGAACGTTTTCTCATGAAATTTCTTTTGTAACTATGTTTTCAGATAGAAGCAACAGCATGCTAAAGATTCTGGGATTAAACTGAAGCTCTTCTTATAAATTCTCTGCACTTAATACACATTAGGCTCTGTCTGCCACATACCTGATGATGAGTAGCCAGTGTGTTCATCAGTACTTGATCAGATGAGTGTTACTCCATGAAAAACGAAACAAATCTCAGATATAGCCCAAGCTCTGCCTTTCTAAGCCATTCCTCACAGATGTATGTCTAACTCATTTTACAGACTTTCATTTATGAAGTTTTCACAATATTTCTACATCCTTAACATAAGAGCAGATTTTAATGTCTAGCTTAAACTTCTTGCTGTAATTGACGCCTTCTGTGTTCAGATTCATCATAAATGTAGAGAACTTCCACTTTGACATACTCTTTTCCAAGGAAGACACTTCCAACATGGCTATCCTTATAGAAAGCATGCAGGAATTTAGGGACTAAACTGAAACTCCTGTAAACACTTAGGTAGTTGCTATTTGTGGAAGTATGCTGCCCATCTCCTGTAGGTGGATAGTCTCTGTGAATTCTGTATATCCAAGTGTAGGTCCTCAGCCTGATGGCAAGAGCCAAAGTGTGCTGGAAGCAGTAGCAGGATTAAGCCTTTACTGACTTAAGGGGCCTAAAAAAACATAGAACCCATACCAGTTTTGACCTCTAACAGATGGTAGCAAAATGACTGCTACAGAAAACACCGTGACATTAGAATTACATCCGGCTTGGTGGTGGTGGAACGGACTACACAAAATCCCATAAGAAACCCCAAATGTCTGTGACTGTTTATTACTTAAAAGTTAGTGCGGGCTTTGAGACTTCTCAGGCTCATAGGTAGCTGTCTGCCTACACTGGAAGAAGCGTGTTCCTCAGTCTCATCCTCTTTCTGATTACCAGGCAAGGCACCTTCCATCCTCAGATCAGTTATTTCAGATCTCTGCTGCTGCATGAAAAACATATTAGGAAAGGTCTTTTTTCAAATTGCATCCCCTCCCATGGCTGAAGCAACATGTGGGTTTTTTTTTTTTTACAGAATACCCGACCTGTGATTTCTGTCTTGTGTCAGGTTCCTTCTTATATGAGTAGCAAAGTATGGGCTTATCATTCTTTTTCTTAATATAGCATAGGTGTAAAAATACTTGTTAATCCTCTGCAATTAGAGCATAGAACAGGGCTTGAGTTTCTTCTCAGTGAAATCATAATCACAAATATTTCTAGTATTACATTATGCAATGTGAGGGCTCTTGCTAATTCCTTTTCTCTGTGGAATGGGCATGTGTTTTGGCACTACAATCTAAAAGTCCAGGACTAGCATTTTACTGATTCTTGCTGTCCTGTGCCTTATAAGCTGGGTATATAAGTTTTAAGAGTAGCATGTTTATTTATATATGTTGCTGCTAATCCAAACTGTCTGCTAAACTAATCCCTTGTTAAAATGAAATCAAGTCAGCTATTTTAGATTACAAAGTTAAAACAATAGCTCAGCCAGACACTTCACACATCTGTTTTACTTTTCCTGAATAGGTATGCAGCTTTTCTTACATTCTTTCTCGGCAAAAGTGCCACCAATTAGCTATACTTTTCTTTCATTTTTCTCTTGTGACCTAAGTCTTGTTTTCTTGGTTCTTTTGCTGATTACTTTTAAAATGCTGGTTTTTTTGCATGTTTGTTTTCTTTCTCAGTAATACATTTTAAAATGGATAAAAATTTCATGCTTATTACTTGTTAATATGTTATCATACTCTATTACCCAAATTCGGACCAGAGGTAATTCCAATGTGGGAAATGCCAAAATAATACATTCTTGGAGATGAGATCTTAGACAGATATGGAAACCCAAAGTAGGCTTTGATTTACTTACAGTCTGCAGGAAATGAAGCATTACCGTCAATGTGGTATATAGAGATTTTAACTGAAGATAACTTTATTTCCAGCTTTACCTGCTGCTTTGATTTAAAGTGTTTTTCACATCATCTAATTTTTCATAAGCTTTCACATGTTTAAGGTTTGGCTTTTCTTAAGGGATTGTATAAGTTTTCATTTTGTGCAGAATCCACTCTCTTATGTAGTGCATTTGCCAAGCACTTTAATATTACATCAGGTGAGGGTTGCTCCAGCCTCCTGGAGCCAAAAATGTGGAACAATGGGGTTTACCTCACCACTTTTTAATAAAATGTTTTTTGGACTCATGTTCTGAGAAGATGTCACTGCTACAGCCAAGGTAGCCTTCAGGCCCACCCTAATTTGATATAATTTTCTTTACCCATTTGTTTCATCATCCCTATTTGAAAGGTGGAGAAAAAAAGGCAGGTTGACCCCATCTCAGTTCTATACTTAACTGTACGTCAACCACTTGAAAATTATCAGATGAGGAACTTTAAGTGCTCACCTGCACCAGAAATGTGAGTGACAGTGCATCACGAAAAGGTGGGAAGAGTTGTTGTTACTTCCTTTCTACTATACAGAAAATAAAGCATAGAGAAATCATATAAGGTGAATTCATATTGTTCACTAACATAGGGATGTAGCAGTCTGTAACATTCTGTGTTGGGTTCAGGAACTGAAGTGGTCCAGTTTGTAGGGGGCACAGCTATGTACTGAGCACAAGTGTCCTCTCAGCATCCCTTCCTGAGAGTAAATGCCTCATGCCACTGAGCACTGTTCCCCTGTGGGTGTTCATGGGTACACGGTCCCGTCACATTTCAAGCAGGTCTTTTAGCCCCCATACCCAAACTCCCATGTTGCCTTGAATGGTGACATGTGGTCTTTCATGTAATTAATAACGTATGCACACAGGCTTTAAATCCTGCAGGATCTTAATGAGAACATGCGGTTGCAGCCTTGGGCCCAGCAATAACTCGGCAGTACTCACACAAGCTCCTATGTGAGATGAGAAAACACTGCCTCCTTTCTCAAATGTGGGCTAGAAAAGCAGGGCCAACTCTCAGCCAGTGTATGGGACTGCATGTTCTCACTGTCAAAGCTCTTCATCTGCTGTGGTAGCTCCTTGTCAGCTACCCTGCAACTGCCTCCGATGTGAAGTCAGACTTGTTGGCTCCAATCTAGCCAACATGAGGGATGGTTAAGACAGGAGGTTGCATCAAGCTCATTATTCTTCTCTTTCATGAAGTCCAAACCCTACTGAAATCATTAGAGAGTGACCTTGTTACATGAAGGATCTTCCTTTAAACCAGAACATCAAGACTGCATATTTCTTCATAACTTCTCTCATTTGGTGGAAGCAGGAGGCTCTGAGTAAAGTCTCTGAGAGGAGTCCACAAGGAGGTTTAGTTTGTCACTTAGTAAGTGTCTAGTGATATGTTTGATGTTTTAATGCTTCATGTGCAACCCCTTCTGGCTGCTATCCCTCAGGGTCTGGCCAGAGTGGCTGCCCACCATGGCAGACAAAACTGCCAGACATGTTGCTAGATTTTCCTACCTCATGGATTTCAGTTGCCTTGGTTGAAGGAGTGACTTCAGAAAATTGGTGGTGGCACAATGACTGCTAAATGATGCTCCTTCCCTCCAAACCTGCACACACTCCCATGTTATGGTTCCTGCAGGCAGAAGGGCTAATCAGTGCCATGCAGGGCTGCCACCGAGGTAAAAAACTGAGCCAGTGCCCCTGTAGAGTCAGATGGGATCACCTTCTTAGTGTTTTTTAAAGTTGAGCTTGACATTGAAGGCACACGTGAAAGTCAGCAGAAGTTGCCTGTGTAATTTTTATAAATTTGCCAGTGCACTTGGAGCCTCTGTAGCCTGGACCAAATTCCACCATCACATCTCCACTGACACTCTAGTCTTTTCTAGGCCATGTGTCGCCCAGCACCTTGGGTGCTTCTTGCACTGATCCTCAAAAACGTGTTTGGATCTGTTCCCCAAGAATGGGAATCACTGCCCCAGCCTTCTCTCCCATGGACAGCTACATCTGAGCTGCTCAGTGCTATCTCTGTAGGTGATGGAAACAAATAAGCACTTACAGGATATGGTTCATATGGCTTCTGTTTTTGGAGGAAAATAAGTCTTATAAGAGCCCACTTTATTTTCATCAGCTTTAACAGGAATTTAGGGTAGCTTGCTCTGACACAGATATTTTATTTCAGAAGATAATGCTATTTCAATATCCTGAAAAACACCACACAACTCCTGTGTAATGATGTTTTTATGAAGGATTGTAAAATCACATGGCAAATTAAAGTGTGTAGCATTTTGTACACCTGGCACACTTTCTGGTTGGGCTATTATCTATTTTTTACAAGAACCTCTGTACTGTATAGGCATGTTCAGTCCTTGATGAAAAGTGTGCAACTGGATCTTGACATTAATAATTTGACCAACCTCTTACAAGGAGTAGAGGAATATTTCAGCAAGTGTTCAATGCCCTGTTCTATTGACCTTCTCCTGTAATCAGTAAAAACAGCAAATAAGAAGTAGCAGTGGGTTATCTCCTCAGCTTATGTTAACTCTCTTGCTGGAGAGAAAGATATTTACCTAGCTTAATAAGCAAGTACGTAATGCTAGTGCTGTGAAGAAAGAGATTTGGAGAAAGACTGTGGCATTTGGGGCATTTACTCTCTGTCTTCTGATTACATTAGTTTTTTCTGTACTTATTAAAGTTAATGCCCAGGTACCTCTGGTAACTGCAGCAAAGAGTTGCTGCCACCATCCTGTGATCCACAAATCCATTGTATTCCTAGTCCACCTCCTGCATGGGATAGTTACACATGGAGTAACAGACCAAGTGATGTCCCAGTCATGCTTTTGCTGTGACACCCAATAAAACTTACAAGTAACTCAGTCCTAGATAATATGCTCAAGGAAATACTGTACTGGTTTGTGTTAGAATAATGTACTGGATTTCTGGCACTGATGAAAACAGGTTTTAGTATGCCATTCTGAACCACTGTGGCAAAATATTGATCCTGATTGCTGGCATATGTCATATTTATAGCATTTTGTATTCCCTTCTTAGACATTTCCATTGTTCTTGTAATATAATTTTATATTGTCATAGCCATTGAGTTGAAGGATAGTGGACACAAGAAATTCAGTGATTCCTGTATTCTATTTTTAAAATCTGAAATCTTTTTCACGTACCATTGTATCTCTTTTTCAAGTCTCTCTATATTTTGATGATTTACAGTGTTGCAAGGTTTGCTTTTTTCACCCATATTTTCCCCCTAGGCACAGCTATATGATAGCAAAATGTGATTATGGCTTTCTAAGCTGCAGTGTTACAAAGAAAATCACAAAGATATTTTAGAGCTCAATTTCTGTTAAATAGTTGAACTTGCCCAAGTGTGGCAAAAAGGTCTATGACAATGTAGGTAACTGAATAGGTGAAGCAGGCAAACCTCCAAATCCTAAACTAGAGGCCTTTCTACTGACTACATGTCTCTCCAGGAAACACTGAGGCTATCACTAAGAGAAATGGAGAAGGGACAACCAACATTACTCCAGACTTCTCACAGCTGTACAAAGCAAACTGAGCTTCATGAGGGTTGTCAGCAAAGAATGAGCTACAATAAATATCTGGGATCAAATCTGTGACTGTGATCTGGCAATGCTTTGCATCACCAGCATGACGTTTAAGAGCTGGAGGTGATTCTGCCTGGTAATTTCTACTTCGTGTTTTTAAGACGATGGAGTGTGCTCTGAAGCACCCATGAGATGCCCCAGTATCTTCACTGAGATGAGAAGTACTGTGCATGCTGTTGGTTCTCAGGGGCTTTAGGGGAGGTATATTGCAGTGGTAAGCTTAGTTGAAGGCAATGTCTTTCACCTTGTCCAAAACTACAGAGTTGAATACTTAGCTTATTAATTCCTTATGTTTACTGATCTGTTTGTCTTTTACACCAAGGAATGTTTGTCCCATAAATTTTGCTAATTGAGAAGGTGCAATTAAGCCTGTGTTTTTGCTCATTCCCATCCTCTAAACAAAAGAAATGAGTAAAAGACCCTCTTTATGAGGAGAGGGGGACACTGCACGCAATGGGGGTACAGGAGTAAGGAGGGAGAAGGAGGAGGAGGAGAGAGAGTTGTGCAGATTTCCTGCCCACACTTCAAAAGAGACTCCCTTCTCCTGTATTATTTCCTTTCCCATTAGCTTCACTTTGTTGGTTTATGGTTCCAAAATGCACCAGGAGTCAACTCCAGTGCAAACCTGATATTAAAAACTAACAGGCTAATGCCAGGGAAAACACACTCTACTCCTGGTTTCAAAGACAGATTTTCTTTTTTCATAAGTGCAGCCATGCTTTTCTAATAAAAATTCATTAAACAATGGTTATGAAAGATGAAGGGTGGGGGAGGGGGAAGGGATATAATCAAGTGAGTCCCTTTGAACTCACTTGAAAAAATACAAAAGCAAACAACCAAGCTGTTAGTGTCACACATTTCCCTTATGAACAGAGAGGCCTATCCAGGTTTTGCTCACAATCCAGAGAGTAAAGATGAGTTAGGCATCTTATCTAAACTTCTCCCTCTGAAAACTGTAGGATTTCTATTCTGTAAACATGGATGTGGAGGCTCTTTTGTGCTGCTTCAGTTTACATTATTGCGGGTCTAAACGAGCCTTGTAGAGAACTGCTTAATTCGTTTATGTAAAGTAAAAACAAATGTAGAAGCCCTCGCTATTTTTTATTGTTAACATCCCATTGGGAGGCAGGAGAGTAAATATTTTAGAACTTTAAAGCAATCTACTTAAGCTTAATAATAATGCTGGGTTTCAAGTAACAGAGAAGAGTACAAGTCACTGGAAGATCAAAGATTATGCTGAGTTTTATAGCAAATCTGGGCAAAGATCTCCTGGGAGGGGTAAATCTTCAGAACTCTCCTTTCCCAGTCTTTCATGGTGATCATTTGACATCTCTGGAACAAGAAAGTGAGGAAGTGAGAATTCAGGCAGTTCTCCTGTGTCCAGAGAAACAGGAGACTACACAACTGAAGGAATGCTCACATTTTGCCTAGTTTATAGCTTGAAAATTATGAATTGAAAAAGAAAAAGAGAAAAAACAAAAGAAAGATAAATGTGTTAGAAATACCCTTTCTTTTCCTGGGTCAGTTTGTAATCTCATGCTAATTGAATTTTGAGTGAGCCATCCTAAATAAGATTACTGACAATTTCTCTGGGTTTATGTTAAGTGCTTGTGCTTGTCAGCAAATTTTCAAAATAATTTTCAGAATCATCTGTTGAGAGACACTAGATACACTTTACATTCTTCCCAGCAATGTTGTCCCTTTCACCTAAACAAGAAGAGGAGAGTGCTATAATTGGGGCAATGGGTATGATTGCATGTTATAAAAAAATAAAAAAAAAAGGAGAGTAAAAAGAAACACCAAGCAGAAGAGCTGATAATGAATGATGCCACATAACAATACAGTAATATCAGGTATGTGTGTCTGTGGATGTGTTCAGGCAATTGATATTTAGAGAGCATAATCAAGAATCTCCAACATAGGAAAAGAAACTGGGCCACATTATTTTCCCATGGCTGAAAAACTTTCCACTGGCCTGGCTTCCAATTATAAAAACACTGGAGTCCTCTGCCATTACACCAAAGCTTGTAAATTTCCTAATGAATATTTAAAATAACCCTATGGAGTTTTTTAATGTTAATGTATTTCAGCCTTTGACTAACACGAATATCCTACAGGGCTGCCATCGTGTTTAGCTACATGGCTAATTCTATTCTTTTCTTTTAATGCTAAAATATAGTGCCGGGGAAAAAAAAATAATAAATCTTTGCTTCATCTTCTCCTGGTGCACATTTTAGTGTTTTTGTTTTTGTTTTTGTTTTTTTTTTCCCCACTGTAAAGTTTCAGACACAGAGCAGATGCAGGCAGCCAGTTTCTTTCTAGGCTCTTACAACACAAAAGCAACACGGACACTCCCCCCAGCCCCCAAAGAAAGCAATTATTGAAAATCAATACCATAATAATGGTGAACAGCACTGTGTTTTTTCTTGATAGCCAATTATGAGCAATTTACTAAAGTTGTCAACTCATGGCAAAACAAATAGTGTTAATAGTATAGATTTCATAAAGACCTATCTGTCTTGTTATTGCTGCTGTCTGAGTGGTGTTCCAAGTTCAGGCTGGTAATGGAGCAATAACTCACGCAGCGATGGAGAGAGCACCATCACCAACACTGGTTGCCTTTGGAGCAGGGGGACTGAGCACTGCCACCATCCAATATGTCCAAATGTGACTCCTTTCCCATAAATAACCACTGGGTTTTTATAAGGTAGGGGACCATAATACCTAGCAAATGCTTACGTGCTTTTGGGGTGTTTTTGGACAGTGCGATAAACGCCTGCAATATTTTGAGAAGTATTTGGGGACTGCAAAGTTAATGATGTATTTTTGATTGCTGACTTCTTCAGGCTTGAATGCAGGCAATGCAGATTTGCCTTGTGTCTGCATAGCTTCTATCACAACGGGAACTTCTCATCTTCTTAGTGCTACTGGCATGCCAGATTATGAGCCAAAGGAGTATAAAAGTGATGTTAATGTAGTAGACGAAAAGTTTGGTATCAAACCAAACAGATTTCTTTCTGTTGATGACAGTGTTACTAGGCCAAGTTCCGCCAAATTGCTTTAACTGTGGGAAGCTGTCTCTCATACATTGCAGGAAACATGACAGCCTCCGCCTTCTTGAGAGGAACACGGAGCTGATCTTGGCACTGCACACTTGCAAATGAGTTCTCAAAAAGCAGGAATATTTCCCTCTTTTCTGTGACAGAAAATGGCAGCAGGAAGAAGGTAAGTAAAAAGCTCTGTGGATCTGAGGTGATACCACCATGGGAAAAGCTGTGAAGGAGAGTTTCTTTCTTTGGTCTGTGAGAAATTCTCAGATGTGAAAGATGCTCACATCAGGTCAGACATGCTGTGTATGTCTGCACAGCTGAGCTTCCCAATGAAGGTTTTCTTTAAATCCTTAAAAGTCTGCTAAAAAGGTATTATTCTGGTGCCAGTCCAGAGCATGCTGGAATGGAGCCCCACATCATGTTTGACCTGTCCAAGTGGCCCATGAGGGGATGGGAAAGACTGCGCTGAGCACATGACTGACTGTGCTGAGCTCAGCCCTTTAATCAAGTCCAGGCTTTGAGTTTCAATCTGAAGTATAATGCTGGGGTCCAGCCCAGATGATAGATGGAAAAGCTCTTTGAGGCCTGGGACTTCAGCCTGCTTTCATGTTTCTTTGCACTTCAGCTCAGCTGTCCACCTTTCTAGGAAACCACCATTCCTAGTCCCAAGTTTGGTTATGCATAGGTGCAAAAACACGGTGTGGGAACACAAACCAGTGTCAGCAAATGTTAGCTCCTGTCCACATATGAAGGACAGTTGTGCACAGAGAGTTTTCAAGCTGTGTCCATCCTCTGGCCTCTAAGAAGCACATAAAACCACAACAACAAGGTATTGCTCCAGGGAACAGAAGGAGCAGAGACACAAATCTTCTTGTAAGCTTCTACTCTTCCTGACCTCTGAAAGATGTATGTGTGTGTATTTGGTATTTAAACTGAGGTTCCTCCTTTTTCGTCCTTTTGCTGCTAAGCACTGGAGGAGTGACACTGGCCTTTCGCTTGCAAGGAGCTGGCAACAGCTGTGTCTGGTGCAATGTCTGCCACACACATGTGGCGCTCCCTCATGACGGTCTGGTGAGGGTCTGGAGACAGCAGAAGCACTTGCTGGCAATTTTTAAACACTGATCTGCTTTCCTTTAGAGCATCCTGGGCTTTGGAGCAAGTGCACACTCTACTCTCCCTCCCTAGGAGCAGCTGTCAATAAAAATGGGATGTCTGCATTGGGAACCCACTCCAAATGCTCCCTTAAGCTGCCTTGTCTGCTTTAATCTGCAATCTCCTTTCCCACATACTGGAACAGCTGCTCTGCTGCAAACTCCAGCTGGTGCTCATGGGGTGCCTTAAAGGCCTTAAAGTGTTTCTCTGCTGGAGACTGTGAACATCTCCTTTGCCATAATCCCATCTGTGTGTTGCAGGGGTGGGAGCTGGCGTCTCAACTTTTCTGGACAACTTTAGGAAGAAAATCTTTCTGGAAAATAAAGGGTTGATTTTTTCTTCTTCGTGCCTAATCTGTTTCTAGCTAAGCTGAGCCTGGTGAGCAAATTTTAGATGCCTCTTTAAGCGTTTGCAGATCTCACTAGCAAAGAAGAGGAAACTGTTTTTGGGAAAATAAAAAACAGCCTGCACATAGAGGAGAAATTGGAATCAATTTCCACGTCAGGTTTAAGGTTTGTTTGAAAGTTGAGGTTTGAAGCTGAGATGCAGAATCAAGTATGGTAGCACTGAAACAGGGCACGCCTTTTCATGAGATTCTTCACTAGCAGACATAAATTCAAGAAGCCAGCTAGCCTTAAGGGTTTTCTACCATCTTAGGTTGTGTAGAAAAGAGGGCTGAATTCTCGGAGCCATGTCTTACTGGATTTGTTCTGACAATGAAAGAGAAGGGGAAGTATCTTACTACTTAACAGTGAATGGGTGGATGTGAAGCTTTATTTAGTGGATCAGAGCAATCCCCAAAGCCATTTAAAGACATGAAGTGAGGAAGAACAACCTCTTCAAGTGAGACAATGTTAATAACATTTGGCCAAGTTGCTGTCACTAGTACAGCTCTTCTTGAGCAAAGAACCAAATCATCTTTAATTGATCATAAGTTGTTAAAGACAAAAGACAGTTCTGCTGACAACAATAGATTAATAAGCTGAAGTAATATCACCAGTGAACTTTACACTATTACCAATGCCATGTTTCCAGTTGTGACCAGAGCACCAAAGTCTGAGTGATGAGCAACACAGCATGGCAGGAGAGTCGTTCACTAGATCTTCCTTTCTGCACACTTACCGGTGTAGAAGGAGTGTAGAGGAGGTCTCAAATGGAAAATAGAAAGCCAGAAGAACTAGGAAGGAAATGTGTCATACGAACATTCATCAATTTGGAGAATAGTGCAGTTAGTAGTAACTACATCTCTGTCTATTAGACGAAGGATTTTGCTACTATTTTTGTGTAACTCTGTGCCTCTGCTACTTGGCTAAACCTTGACAGTAGTTTTCCAGAATCACTATTTCTGGAAAGTGATCCTCCCCAGAGAAGGGCTAAGACTGTCTTTTGAGATTGCTTGCCTGAAAATCAGGTGGCATACTGCTGATCCATGTAGACTGGTTCTCTCTTCTTCCAAACATATAGAAGAGTTGTCCCTCTTGGCTTTTCTCCAGAATCTGCTGCATGATATTATAAAGAATATTCACAACATCTCACTCTATACCTCTAATATAAGTGTCTTAAATTAGTAGCATAGACTCACTTTTCCTTCTGTAGTCCTCTCTAGATGGAAAAACAGAATATGAGCTCAAAGTAGATGTTGTGAATGGTTCTCTGGAGCAGCATTTCTCTTCCTCTCTGTTGTCTACAAAGAGCTTCTAGAAATGCCACACCCTAATTTAGGTGCTGAGTTTTGGTGCCTGATGTTTGCAGGCCATTGTGAGTAAATGTCCTCTGAATGTTGTGTGCTACCAAAAACATCTCATCAGTGTTCTGGTCTGTGAAAAGGTGCTACTGCTAAAATACTGTTTGGAGAACAACAGCACTAAAACTCTGTCTTGAATAATTTGTTTCATGCACCGTCTCTCTTCTGGCATGTGAATTGCGTGTTAATAGCTTTCAGTTTTCTCACATTTGTTGGTTATTTGAAACTATTGTCTGAATAATTTCTATGAATAATTCTTGATCTGTAGGTCTTTCACACTCATTTCACTGGGATTATTTGAAAACTGAAATTCATCTTTCAAGCTGAGTTAGTTTTTATTGGTCTCATAGATCATAAAATGTATTTCTTTTCATGGAATTGACTGTTGAAAAATAGCATGTATTGTCCTATGAAGGAAGACATTTGGGTGCATGATGAGCAAGTCTCATCTGTTTGTAGGATCTATTTGGTTTGTTTAAACTATCACTCATAGAAACAACCATAGTGTTAAACAGACTCACCAGTTCACCTTGCCCAGTCCCCTGCAATCTCAGGTAATCATAGAGTTATTCAAACATTTGAGTACTGATTCAAATACTTACCTTTTTTTAGCCTATAAATTAGCCCAGAAGTAACTTTTCTTATGCTTTTGATCAGCTTGCAAGTCCTGAAAACATTAACCCCTTTCTTGAGGACATTTTATTTCTCCTACATCTGGTCAATATAGAAAACTCAGAGAGAAAGAGAAACATGGAATATAAGAAGGGTAAGATGTAAGACTGGAAGGAATCTCAGGTCTCTGCCATCACCAAGTCTAGGCAATATTTTAAAGAGGAAAAGTTAAATATTTATAAGCCTTAGAGAACAGTTTATTTTGGATTAGTTTTGCATATGAAAGTTTGGGTTGGTTTCTTTTTATCTCAGGAGGCTCTGTTGTGCCTGTTAGTCACTTCTCTGCAGGAGTACCTCAAGGAACTTCCTATTGCTTTTGCAAATAAACTGCAAACATTCATATCAGCTGGCTGTTTCTTGTCCAGAAGTGAGACCAAGTGTGGAAGTCCATTTTAATATTTAAGGGATTTTTTTCCATAACAGCAGTACTATGCTCTACGGCATATTCTCCTCATTTGCACTAGAGAACCGTTCTGTTTTTATGTACATCCCACAGTGTAAATGAAGACAGGGAGAAACCAGAGAATTAGTTCTTGAAACACTTCACTGTTAAATCGTCTTCTCTGTATCAGACAGCAGTAGCTGGAGTAGAAACAGCGAATGGAACAAATGGTAACATTAGTGAATACCAGCATGATAAAAAGTCTTTTATTCCCAGTGCCCAAAATGCTTATCTTCCAGTAACAAGCAAGAAACCAATTCAGTATCATCTTCACCTCATCCAATTTAAATCCAATAAATCAGTTTTTATAGATCACTATTTAATTAGCCAATTCAGACCCTTGTTTCTGTATTAAAAGTAGCCAGGTCTTAAAGATTCAGTGCCTGTCTTTCAGACATTTTGAAACCTTCACCATAATAATATAAATCCTTCCCCTGTGTACCATGGATATAATGCTCACTGTCCATCTCATCTAGGTCCTTTGAAAAACATTTCCCCTAAATGCAATGTTGCAGTGCAACAAAGAGACTTTGGGATGTGAGTTTTAGTTGTCTTTGCATTCACTGACCCCCAGCAGATGGCTGGTTGCTCAGGACAGTCAGAAACAGGTTATGCCAGTGCTGTTCCAGACATGTATTTGAGCAGCAGCATGGCATGTGGCAACCCACAGGTTTGCTGAATTAGGTGAATAATACTGGGGGCATACATTACCTGCTGTGTGAGGCCAGAAGACCATAGAGCTGGAAGGAATCTTGGGAATTTGTCTGGCCCAGATTCCTTTCCCAGGGTGGGTCCCTGGTGTCTCTCTCATTCTGGTGGATGTTTATCTAACTTGCAGTGATGTTAACACCATGGCCTTGCGAAGCAGTCTATTCTGCTGCTCCATGGTCTCTGCTGTTAGGAAGTGTCTCCTAGATATAACTTGAATCTTTCCATTTATTATTTCAGCCCACAGTTTCACAAGTTACCAAACACAAGCATGAGGAAGAGATTATCCTCTTTTTGCAGGAGAACTTTTACACACTTGAAGACTCTTACTAAGTTTCTTCTCATATTTATTCCTTAAATACTTCAAGTTCCTTCAGTATTTCCTTCATTTCAGTTTGTGTCCTCTAGATAGTCATCCTTGTTCTTCTCTAAATTATACCTTCTTGCAGTGCCCGAATAATGGAGTCTTGTGGGGACTTACTAATGTGAAAGAAACTGGAAAACTTCATATGTCTTTTGAACAGTGTTATTTTGTTTATACATATAGGCTGGTACATTGCTTGCTTGCTTCATAATGGCATGATATTGTTAACCTGTGCTAATTCAAAGTTAATTCCTGTTATTATTACACTTCTGATTTAAACCACTGCCAGTTTCTAGCTGAGTGTACTTGAGTACATGACCATTTCATTCTATCATGTTGTAGCTATCTTCTACAATACACTACCAAAAACTTTACAATTTCCTTTCACTGTGTGTGAGCACAGCTAGGCAGAATATTTGGTATAGTACTATTGCCATGAGCTTAACTTGAACAAGTGCAACATATATTTATTACTTACTTGAAAAGAACCTCAACCAAATAGCTTTCTTCTGTCCCACAGTGAGGAAAAAGATGGTTCTCAATTTCTAAGTTGTCAATTTACTTTCAGCTCTGTCCTGGTCATACAAGAGGAAGCCCCATAGTGTACACAGTATGGGATTTCCTCATGTAGCATCATAACAGTGCTACAGTATTTCAGGATAAGTGAGGACCACACACAGCATCCGCAAGTGGAGTTTGTGAGCTGGAGGAACATGGAGTGTTCTGCTGTTTGTGGCCACAACCCCGTCAGGGCTGGAATCAGACAAGGTGGTGGGATGCGCTATTCACTTTTCTGTACTATGCCAAACATTCAAACATCTGCTAGGAACAAAGGAAGGGAGATTCTCTTTTTCAAGACTTTCTGCACACATCCTGCTTGCAGCTTTTCTAGACATTACATTAACCACAGACTAATAAAGAACCAAACAAGAGAAGACGTTCCAGCATGAAGAAGACTCAATAGCGTGGATGAGTGTCAGGAGGGAGGATGCTGAGTAGGTGCCAGGAACCCTTAGGCCACCCCTTGCCTCTGCCACTTCCTAGTCTCCCAGTCCAGTGTTTCTCTAACCATCTTGCACATGAAATGTAAGACCTGGGACTTTCTCTTGCTCCATTCTTAAGTAGTGCTTAATAACAGCCTGTACATACTACGGTAATATAAAATACACTAATAAACCTCCCTCAGACCCCTAATGGAGAACTGTTCAGTAAACAAGCAGGAAACAAGGTGATGTAAGTTGCAATATGCAATAGCCCCAAAATAATAGAGAAGGTGTAGTGACTATGGACAGTTGATCAAACAATGCAGCCTATCAGCTACAGAAGGAAATTATGTCAGTTTCAGAAATGGGGGAAAACTGTGATTACAAAGACTGCTTGAAAGTAAACTGGTCTTCAACTATCTGCTCCTGAGCTGTCTGTAAGTGACTTGGCAAACAAGTAGGTACTTTTGATCTTGGGACTTTCAACAGGAATGGGATCTAGTTGCTCATGCCAGCGGTTACTGTTATGATTTCTTTTGCTCTCTTAAGTATCTTTTGGTTAATTTTGTGTAAATCTGGACTCCATTAGTCACCATAAACAGGGAACCATTTTAATCTCTGTTTTCAGAAGGAGAGGTACTTACCAGCTCCTTCCAGACACCAGATTTGGTTAATAGCGGTACCCACCTGCTTTGACACAGTACATCTGTTTCAGCTTTTGGTGTTTTGAATACATCTCAAGTGTTTGATCATCTGTGCAAGTGTACAGACAACCACAAAAGAATGAAGAAATGGAAATTTCCCAGGCAATGACCAAAGAGATATTTTCATCTTCTTACTTGCCTTGAGACCCGAAGTGCAGTAGAGTTTAGATGGTCAGTTGTACGCAAAGGAAGAATATTTTTGAGGTTGCAGGAAACTCTGTGAGGTGATGATTTTCTTGAAACCAGACCATATACGAAGGTCTGACTTGTGCCGAAGTTCTCTTGATGTGTGAGTGAAGTGCTTGGATCCCCTTTCATTACCCGAATAGTGTAAACCTTCATCTCTCCCAGCAGAGGTGCACTTCAGCTCAGAGAGATGATGGAAGCTCCTACAGAGAGACTCACACCAGCTTTTTCACTATTCAGTTTATGCACTAATAACTGCAGATCCAGAGGAAGCGGTTACTTAGATCTGGTTTTAACAAAAATCACAATAAATAATGGGGTATATACTTCATGAGCTACCCAGCTTTGAGCTCTGTGTTGTCATGGCTAGATGGCTATCTTTCCACTTCATTTAAGGATATGCCTAATTTAAAGATATGCCTATGCCTTCTGTGAATAATGTGTTCACTGTCACTCATAAGCTGGTGGAGGTGAGCCTGCTGCCAGCTGAGTCTGCCCTATGTCAGGAGGAGAGGAGAGTGGTGAAACAGCTGACAAATTGCATTCCTTGTGCCCTGCTGGGCTTTTGCTGGTGCTGCTTAGAGCAAGACGACTTGGTCTCAGGCTGTTGCTGCAGCACAGACGCAGGTTTTACCCTTTACTTTGTGCTGCTGAGGGCAAGCAGCCTAATTATGGTTTTCTGTGATTCTGGGTTTTTTTGGCAGCTAAATATTTGTATTGGACCTCTGTCCCTCTGCAGGGCAGACAGACCCACACCATTTTTTTTCTGTATGGGAAGCAGGTGCTTAGGGAAGAGCATAAATTCTACAGAGCTAGGAAAAAAAACAAAAAACACTCAATAAAATAGATGCTACGGGAAAAAAAAATACAAATCAGTAATTCTGCCACCAGGCACCTGCTGGCATTGTCAGCAAAATTTAGTAAGAGAGGTGTACTGAGCCACATGTTTTGCAAATGCTTTTTTTTCGAAGCCTGTTATAGGTCTCTCTGCATGTTTATTTATTACTGTCATCACAGCACTTCATTCAGGCTTTTAAAATGATTCTGAAAGGCATGAGGTTTAACATCCACAGGTCTGATGTCACGCTTTAACCTCCAGGAGATGACTAGCAAGGGCAGCAGCTGGGTGACATTTCCCACACTGTTCCTGCAGCATGTCTCTGCCTGGAAAACTAACTGTTTGGGGCGAGAGGAAGAGGTCATGTGCGCACTCACACCATTAGTTGACCTTTCTGTTGATAATATCTACAAGATGTCCTTTCTGACAGCTGCAGCAACAGAGTCATTTTTTGATAGGGACACATGTCCAGGCTGAAATCATCAACTCATTTCATCTAAGCTGCAGAGCAGCTATCAGAAAGTTAGCACCTTTTGGCTGTTCAAACAACTGCTCTGGTTTTGAACTAGTGGCCTTTCTGTGACAGGCTCTGATATCCTATTACCATTTCCCAAGCCATCCAGCTCCCCTGAACATGTGTACACTCAAAAAACAATTACATATAAATGTAAATGACTCTGAAGTGCCAAGTGATAGAGATGTGACCTTCACCTGGGTGAGGTGGCTGGGGTGAGACAGCATGAACTGGAGGTAAGTTGACACCTACAGTTTTGTTGTCTTGACAGTTTCAGAAACAGACTCTAGCCCTACACCCTTGCTGCTCTTTACTTCCTTTCACCTGCACCCTCCTCATGGACAATAAAAATGAGATGCAATACATCACTTTTGTGATGGCTCTATTTTCAATTGAAATGAGACATCAGGGTCTTGCAATGACTCGTGAGATTTACATTCATCTGTTGTATCAGGTTGTTAGGAAGCTGTAGCTCTGGTCACTTCAAAGTACTTGTTATTTTGAAAAATTGGCCAGAACTTCAGCTGTTGTACATCAGCACAACTCTGTTGCTTCAGTAGAACTGATTTACTCCAGCTGAGGATGTGGTCTCATATCATATGGCTGTTTTTTAACTTAAAAGTATATATATAATGCTGCCAAGTACAAGACATGCAGAGTTCAGCATGAGAGTAAAGGAGAATTGTTTATGAGAGGATCTTGTTCCTGTATAAAGACATTTATAGTAAATGATTAAGAAATTATGTGTCCCTACATTTTCTAAGCATGCCATGTTTGGATATAATTGTGTTACTTTGAATATTATTACTTCCATTTACAAAGTGAAATTCCAGCCCTGCTCTTTGAAAATTTGTCCCTTCGTACTTAGTAAATCATAATTATAGTGTCACAGTGTTTACCAGTGGACCCTGAGGGTCAATGGACTGCTTCTAAGAGATTCACAGAAGGTAACTAAGAAAATCAAACTTATTGTTAATAATGTTGAATTCATCATGCAAGGATGTGCAGCACCACTGACAAATGTTTCAGGGATGGTAATTTGTTAAAGGCTGGAGAGTGTTTTCAATAAGGTTATGTTTCTTGCCACCTTTCTTATTGTTTTTCTTCATGTTCTGTTCCCATTCAATTTTCAGTCTCTTTCTGATGGTGTGTTTCTGTTTTCTTTCCTTTCACAAAATAGGATTTTGAGTCTTTAAAATGTGTTTGCCTAACCTATACCAAGGCATTGGTGAACATTAAGATATTGCCTCCATCCTCAGAGCTTCAGAAGTGACTGTCAGTGCTGGCACCTGAGGAAGGGGTTTAGGACAGAGATATCTGTCCAGAAGTGATATTCCCACCCTAACAAATCAGGTGCTTTGTGAGTTAACTGTGTTGTGCTTGGACTTCTCAGATCTTTGTATTTCTTCTGTTCCTCCTATGAAAGATCATATTTTTAATGAATATGTACCTTATATGACAATGCTGATTCTCTTGAAATCCCTGGCAAAGTGCTGAACAGGTATTTATGATAAAAAGATACTTTCTTCATTGAACAATGCACAGTGTAGACAAAGTGACTTTAATAGTTCCCTGACACAATGCTGACCTGCATAAATGGAATCTCACCATCTCTGAGCCCTTTCTTTGTGCTGTGTTCAAATTCTGCCATCAGCAAAGCATGCAGATCTCTGAAGGAGTTTGCTCGCTTGCTTTTTCATCCTTCACCTCTCCCTGGATGCTGATGGCTTAGCTGGGACAGAGGGAATGCATTTCCTTCAGACACCTCATCAAACAAGGACTTCAAAAAAAAAGCTCACTTTTTGCTGGCTATTTTGAAATTGGAGTCAGTTTAGAATTTCCAGGACAGAATCTCACACAGGCTGACATATACACTATTGAACTGAAAATTCATATAATGAACACCAGGATGGGTAAAAATGAGGATTAAATGCACATATCATTAAGAGAACTGTAACTTATTCTAACATTGATTGTAAGGGAGAAACTTTGCTGCTGGGTACTCTTTAGTCCAGAGCGAGAATTTGTGTGAGGATTCGGTAGAAGGCAAAGACAAGAAAACACATCTGAGGCTACATCCACAGCTTTTGTGAGTTAAATGCATGTATTCTCAGGGTAGTAACCCCCCAAGGAGTATGAAAGTGCCCCGCAAGTAAGGTGTCAGGAAGAGCTGATAAAAGACTGATTTTTTTTTTAATTACTTCTTTACCAAGACGTAAGAATAGCTGAAATTTGCCCATTTTCAGCACAAAAATAGCAACATATTCATTAGAAGTAATATCCCACACAACATTTTTTCTTTTTTTCCAAAAAAGGAGAGTGTTCTTTCTTTTTCATCCCCTCTCCTCTGCCATCGAAACAGAAAAAAAGGACACAAAGGAAGAAGAGCAGAAGAACATGAAAAAAACCCCATAAATCTGGAAAGGCAAAAATAGTAATATTCAAAATTAAATGTTCCTATTTTCACCACAGAGAAAAGAATTTTGAAGGAAATTAAAATAGTCTTACTGTTTTTATCCAGAAATATTTTTTGATAGAAGACTATCTCCTTTATCAGAATCATTGTGATGTTTATCCACAAGGGGCTCAGCAACATCACATAATTAAAGAGGTGGAGACTTACAACTTAAATGTTAAATAGCAGTGGGAGAAACCTCTCTGAACATATTCAACTATGCACCTAAAATCCTGTTTAAGGTTGTAACAGAACAAGTTGTTACAATACCATATAAAACCATTCCCAGTTTCCTTCCTAGTCATGTGTTCTTGTCGTCTCCACTCAAGGCCGGACAGAACAGTTGTGCAGTTGAATAGCAAGACTGAATGAGGAACTTAGCTGGTTTAAAAGTTAACCAGGAACGTAAAAAGAGATTTCCAGATTTCTCACCAAATTATTGGGTGGCCATCAGTGTGAGTCCTGGCAAAAGTAAACAACCAGCTATTCTTGCTGGAAACACCTTGGCCTTGTGTGTAGGTCTTGCCCCATGTTTCAGTCAAGGTCTTTGGGATGCTGACTTGCCCAGGGGAAATTTTAGAAATGAAGTTTTCTGTACTGTACACAATGTGGGTGGGCATGAGGCTGACACCGGACCTTTTCATATGAAACAGGTAATACAGTTTGTTAAACCAGAACTCTGCTTTTGTTCTAACTTTGTTTGAATGTGTTGACTTCACTGGAGCTGCTTTTCATTCACATCACAACAGGTGGGGAGATATTTCGTGTTGAGTTTCATAACACTTTAACCAAGGAAAACTGAAAAAAATGCACTGATCTTCAAATTCTGTAACTTCTGAATGTTTACTTATAGGTATCTTAATGCATCATATGGCCTAAAATATCACCACAGCACCCATCTTCCAGGCACATATTAACAGTTCTGTTTTCTCTGAACACACTGAGAAACTGAAGCACTGAAAAATTAAACCCAAAGCCACAGAGGAAATTTGTGCCACAGCTTGGACTAGAACTCCAATGTCCTTCAGGAATATTTATGAAAAGAAACTATGCAAATATATGTGCCCTTATAAGTAGTGTAGCAGGATTCACGTGAGGACTGGGTGGACAGAAATGTTCAATAGGAAAGCAAGGTAAGCATCATGCAGTAAGTGCCCTTTGATCTTATCTTTAACCATCTCATGCTGCTGTATACCACTGGCCCAGACTAGGGTGAATACCTGGGCTAAAAATCTTGTCCCCAGTACATATAGAAGTGTTTTTTTGTTTACTCGAATTTGCTTTCTGATAATTTTTCACCATGTATATCTGGACCTCTTTTAATGTATTCCTTCAGTACCATCAGTGAGGCAATGTAATGCCGTTTTTCTAAGGTCCTGAATGTTTACTTCTGCAGGTAGGGTGATTATGGGCATGATGGAATGATGTCTTTAGTCAAGTGTAGATCTTATCTTCCCATGTAACAAGGTAGCCTAATGAAATGAGTTTTATTCAAAGATCTTGTCTCATAACGCTTCAGGAAAACATGATAAATTGAATGATTCTTTTAGCAAATGCATCACACAAAGCACTGGCATATTGCTTATGAAGTTTAATTTTGTAATAGTTCATGGGGTATAATATACCTGTAGCTATTTCAGTGGAATGAATTTTACAGGCTCATTACAAAAGCAGAACTGTTGTCCCAAAATATTGCTTTTCTTGTTGAAGTGTTGCTCAGATTCAGGGCAATTTGCATGTATAACCTCCAAGGAATTGCTGCATCTCAGTTTTTAATTTTTTTCTTTTATTGTTCTATTATTATGAACTGTGGTGAAACTGTTATTTAAGTAGTGAGAGCCTAGCTGTTATTAGCAGTGGTCTTACTGACTGAATGTGGCAGACCACATCTAAATTCAGAAGTAGATTTTTTTTTTAAACTAAGAAATGTTTGGTCATTTACCAGCTGAAATAATGCAAAACTAGACAAAAGTGAAAATATTGTAATTGGGCCATATTTTTGTTCTCTTGGATCTCAAATGTGGTGGTTTTTAACATTTCTTAAGACATGTATTACCTTTAATGGGAAGATGACTGACGAAATACTTTAGGAAAAAGAGAAGATACTCTCCCAACAGAGCTTTGTTTCCAATAGGAATTCTGCATTCTCATTATTGTAGAATAGTGCATAAATAGTGAAACTTGAGGGGAACCTTGACTGTACATTGCCTGTTCTTCATTGTCCATTTGGACTTTCCTGAGCTACAGCTGTGGTGGGTCAGGAGGAAAACACTCCCCTGCATGCGAGACTTTCTGGGATTTCCAAGTACATTCCCAGGAGCAGTGCTATGAGTGCAAACATTAACACAGTGTCCCACCTCTTCCTTGCATGAAAACTACCCTCCTTTTTCAGACGAACTGCCACATTTCTGCTATTTGGCTGCTGGGGAAAATGTAGAGGTTGATAGTATAGTTTGTCTTTAGTGGAAATGGATGACAGGGTGACCTAGCAATCCGCATAGGTATCACAGAATCACAGAATACGCTGAGTTGGAAGGAACCCACAAGGGTCATCAAATACAACTCTTAGCCCTGCACAGGACCATTTCCAAGAGTCACACCATCTGCCCAAGAGCATTTTCCAAACACTTCTTGAAATCTGTCAGGCTTGGTACTGTGACCACTTTCATGGGGAGCCTGTTACAGTGCTCAACCACCCTCTGGGGGAAGAGCCTATTCCTAATATCCAACCTAAATTTCCCCTGACACAGCTTCAGGTTATTCCCTTGGATCCTATCACTGGTCACCACAGAGAAGAGATCAGTGCCTGACTCTGTGCTTCCCCTCATGAGGAAGTTGTAGACTGTGAAGAGGTCTCCCCTCAGTCTCCTCTTCTCCGGGATGAACAAACCAAGTGACCTCAGCCACTCCTCATATGGTTTCCCCTCAATGCCCTTCACCATCTTCATTGCCCTCCTTTGGACTCTTTCCAACAGCTTAATGTCTTTCTTATACCATGTGACCAAATCTGCACACAATATTCCAGGTGAGGCCGCCCTAGTGCAGGGCAGAGCAGGACAATCCCCTCCCTTGACCAGCTGACGATGCTTTGCCTGATGCCCCTCAGGACAGGGTTGCCCCTCCTGGCTGCCAAGGCACTGCTGACTCATATTCAACTTGCCATCAACCAGGACACCCATGTCCATTTCCACAGCATCTCGTTCCCCAGTCTGTATGTACATCCAGGGCTGCTCCATCCCAGGTACAGAATCCGGCACTTCACCTTTTTGAACTTCATATGGTTGGTGATTGTCCATCCTCTAGTGTGTTGAGGTCTCTCTACAGGGCCTTCCTGCCTTCAAGGGAGTCAACAGCTCCTCGAAATTTTGTGTCATCTGCAAATTTGCTTATTATCCCTTTCAGTCCTGTGTTCAAGTCACTTATGCTGAAGAGCACAGGGCCCAAGATGGAGCCCTGTGGAACCCCACTCGTGACAGGTCACCAGTCTGATGTTACCCCATTCACCATTGCCCTCTGTGCTCAACCCATGAGCCAACTGCTCACCCACCACATGATGTGTTTATCCAGCTGTGCTGAGCATTTTGTCTAGAAGGATCCTGTGCGAGACAGTATTGAAAGCTTTACTTAAATCGGAAAAGATTATATCAACTGACTTCCCTTGATCAACTAGGTGGGTTACCTTGTCATAGCAGGAAATTGGGTTTGATAAACAGGACTTTCATGAAGCTGTGCTGGCTGTGACCAATGATAGTGGTGTCTTTCAGGTGTTATTCAAAGTGACTTAAGTTTTTGGCAAGGTATTCACTTGGTGTCTCCTGGTCCCTGAAGGCTGGTGCCATAACCATTTCACCTTGTATCCTTTCTTAAATAAGGGAGTGTATTTTTAAGTGCACACTGTTACTGAACATACAGTGGTGGTTCCTGAAGGAGGCTAAACTCAACCTTCCAGTTTGTGCTATAATTATAACCAGAATGTATATCCACCACCCCTTCATATTGAAAACAGTGTGGAAGCAAGAGCTGGTACAAATATGTATTTGTTTGAGATGCAAGAGGCGTAGGTTCCTAGCCTAGGGATTTCTAAAGCACTCCCAGGTAGAACTCTTTTAACTATAGACTATAAAAACTCTGGGACTTTCACAGCAAACTGGGCTCCTTACTTTTCTCTAGGTTTTTTTTTTATCAGCTCCATTAATTTGTCTTTGCCTTTTTCTTTCCTACAGTATCCCTAGAATTAGAATGCAGAAAAGTAACAAGGATGAGTTTGTGGAAGCAGGATCAAAGAGCAGAGCTGAACTGCATTGAAATTGATGTGAATTTTTCAAAAGGTTAGAATACCACAGGCTTCTTTCATTCTGTCATTCTACGTTGCTTGTGTTACAGTAATCTTTAGTGAAGCCTACTGAAACTGAAACCTCACTCTGTAGGCCATTGCCTACCAAATACTGGCCAGACCCCCAACTTCCTTGGATTCACTGGCGTCATGCCAAGCCTGAGTAGTGAGGCTCAGAACCCATCTCCGCTGCAAACATCTCACTGGATAGGAAACACCTGGGCTCAGGAAGCTCAGATTTGGAGCCTTTACATTCTAGCATAGCAGAAACACTCATTACTGCTAACATGAACCCTGCAATGGGGGAATTGAGTGATTTGCCCCAAGTCATGCAGTAGACTGTGACAGGATTGGGTCTCCTGAGACCCTGACTCAAGCTCTCAGTCCTTTTCTGTCTGTCTGAGGAAATGCTGTGCCACTTAGGGAACCAGTTCCAACAGCAGTTTCCATGCTTTTGGGGTTGAGTGGGAAGTCCATGGGCACGTTAACTAGGAAGAAAAAAGGTCTGGTACTTCTGTTGGAGTCTGAATGCACACTTGAAATATTCTAGCCTCTGAGGGGTAACAGACTGGAAACCAGTGAGCTGTAATATTATCTCAGTTCATGTTATTTGATCTAGTTGTAATGAAATGCTCCTTTTATTGATTAATACAAACCTCTAATTTTTGTCTCTTGAGTGAAGAAAATGAGCTTTCTGTAACTTGTCTTTGAACACTGCAAACTGTCAAATATATATTTAAATTAATGTTTTTTTTTAATAAATCTACAAATAACATTCCATTTGAAGACCTGGACTCTTAAGATTGGTGATTCCATTTATTAATTCTTTTTTTTTCTTCATTTCAAAGCACTAAAAGATGTTTCAGGGGTTGCATCTTGTACAGTTTGGAGTCTTCTTCTCTAGATCTTTCCAAAGATTATTGGTTAGGATGTCCACGCCATTTAGCTTACAACTCTTTATTAATGAAACTTTCAGGAGCACTGAACATGGTAGAATCTATCATGGGATAAAAGAGTTAAAAATCTCTATGGAATAGAGTTTGAAATTTATATAATGTGTGTACTGTATTGCACATATATACCACAGTCAGTATCTTTAATCACATATGGTGTTTCTGTCTGTCTGCATATGCTTCACAATTTTTTCTTCTGTAGCTTCAATTAGTGTTTAATGAACTTAGTGAGAGTTAATTATTAAAAAGTGACTTCAGGGGTCAAGTCTGTTTTACTTAGATCCACAAAGACACAGCATGAATGTCGTTTTGCCACTATGAAAATTGTAGTGTAAAGATAATTATTATTTTTTTTTTTTAATCAAGGAATAGAAAGCTGACCAATCTAAGCATTCTTTCCACAAGACATTTTCCAGCATTATTGCTATACACATTTATAAAGAAGCAATCTGCCCTTGTTCAGGTGTACTACTCTTACAAATCTAACAGCATCCATTTAAGTCTGACAACATCATTCAATTCTTTTTATGTTCCTCCTCCTTGCTGTTTTAAAAATGTTATGAAATTGAAGTAGATTGTCGTAAGTACAGTGACAATATGTTATTTTCACAATAAGTATTATGGGATGCGGTGTTATGTGCCTTTCTTCAATGCTTGTTATAATTAAAGATTGGGGAGGGGTGCTGAATGTAATTCTTTTTAATGACATCAGAATCACAATGTTAATACAGAGTCAACATGCCTACAACATTTTGGATTTAAATCTGTAATTTCTTACGGGCAACATTTGTGTTTTGATGAATGTCTTGCACTGTCTTTTTTACATTTGAGCTGTATCTCAAGCTGGTGTGGGATATACCTATATTGCTTTTGCATCAGACCTTGCTAATACCTGAGCTGTCAGCCTTACACTGGCCTCACTTGACCAGATGGGGAGCAATGGGTTCTCCCTTATCCTGCCTGTACTAAGGACAGAGAGGCAGCAGGAAGCTCCTGTACACCTCAGGCCCTCCCATGCCCTACAAGTGCCAGTACAGGCAGGGTTAAGGGCAGCCTTGTCAGGCTGACCCAGGATGCAGTTGTTCTTTTAGTCACCCTTCTGGTTGGCTATTCCAGGGCATGGATAGATTTGGCTTACACATGACTTTTCTGTGCAGCAGTATGCCTCAAGTCATACCCCAGCTTCCTCTAACTAATATTGTTAGGCTCATTAATGTTGCACAGCTGGTAATAATGCTGAAGATATTCAGATTTAGACTGCGGATCACTAGTACTCTGTCCTAAATCATATTGGCAGCGCATTGTATGTTTACATTTGACAAGAGATTCCAGCGACAATGAACTCTTTGTGCCTGACATTCAGAGACGTCAAGTTCTCATTAATCTTCTTCTGTCTTCAAGGATTGTTCCTGATCACTCATTGGAAGATCCAGAACTGTCACTGCAGTGGCTGATGAAAGCCAAACTCAGTCTCCTTTGTACATAGGCATTTGGTGGTACTCAGAACCAAGATTCAAAAATCACCCTATCCTTATGCTACAGTCATGAAGGCATTTCAGCTGAAGTGCCAATGCAATTTAGGCAAAAATCTTGGACTAAGTGTGGTGTTTGTTACCGTGTCATCCATCTGAGCCTGCACAGCTGATCTGTGGAGGGATGGTGCATGTTTTGTAATGATGGAGCCTCAGTAATTTGAAATGAATTATTAAGTGCTGACAATAAATGAGCATTGATATGCAAACAAATAAGCAATGTCAAGGAAAGGCGGGTGAGTGGGGTAAGAAAAATGGCAAGGTTTCCTGAGGATCAGGCAGAGATGTTTCTCTGGGATTATTTTGACTGGTGTCAACTCTTCCTTTTATTTAGGAGCATTTTCTTTCAAAGCGATAAATATTTGAAAACTTCATATTTATTAAGTGTTAATTTTACCCCTAGGCCTTTTGAGCTGAAAGTTCAAAACACAACACTGGAAATTCACACAGGCTCCATCTGTTCATCTCCTGCTGCATGCTTTGAAAAGGGTCACCCAAAGCCTTCATTATTTATGGTGATCCTATTTTTTTCAGGTTTTGGATTCTTGCTTTAACCTGCTGAATCTGTACCTATCTCTCTGTCTTGACCTCTTCAGCGATGCCTGGTCATTCACTGCAGCTCACAGAGGTCCGACCATCACCAGAAGGTGGCCAATTTCCATTTCCAGTTATGGCCTGTGGGCAGGGATCTGTTTTCAGCACTTTGACCCACTTCAATACAAAGAGGATTTCCTACTGGTGTCACTGGAAAATTACATACCAAGATGAAACATAGCAAATGGCTTCTTACTGGAACCAAATAAAGAGACATCATGATTATTTAGGCACTTTGAGATTTAACATGTGCTCACAATTGAGATTTGTGGAGCATTATTTATTGTCCATGTTGCTCTCCTGTCCACCTCCTAACATTTTCCCTTGGTGTTTCACTTTCTCCAGCAGTTCCCTAAAACTTCCCTGTCTCATAGGCTGAGATGATCAGAATTCGAATAATCAGTGTTGACACTCTTGAATGCCATCATTAAGGGTTGGGCTTAATCTCCTGGGAGGAAGAGGGCCCTGGGAACTCACATCTTGTAGAGCATTATCTTTAGTTGTCTGCATGTTCAGCACCAAAGGGCTCACAATTTGCTCAGTTTTTGAAGGTTTTTTTCATAATCTTGTGACTCATTAAAGAGAACAACAGTTCAGGTTCTGCAGAGCATTGATCATGAAAACACCAAGCTAGTCAAATCCCATGAACAAGACAAAGGCAGGATCTCCTCTGAAAGGTTTTTAATGTTTCTTTTTTCTTTTCCCCCCCAGCCCTCCTTGGGAATTAGGTTCCTGATTGTAGTAAGTGGAAGCACTATAAGTATGGCATTTCAATGCTTCTGTAAAGTAGGCTATTTCTTTATATGAAATATGGATTTAAATGCAACACTTAGAGCTCCAGATCTCACATATATTTGCTGGGAGTAGGTAAGAATTCTTCCTCCTCCTATGTTATACTGAAAATTGCAGGTTTTTGTGTTCTGGGTGACAGCTCTTTCCCAGTTTTAAGGAAAGAATCATTGAGATTTAATTTCACTGCTATGCCTGAACTTCCTAATCATTATCAAAATGACTCTTGGAACCCTACTGCACTGAGAGACATGATCTATTAGCACTCTGCTCCATGATAGGTAAAAGAAATGTGTGTGTTAGAAAACAGAGAGACATATTTGTACTCAGTGCAAAGTCAGGGTATGGATTAAACTACATGTAAAAGTAAAACCTCAGAGAGAATGCAATCATCTTTCATAGGTGGACATAGAGGGAAGCTGTTTTTGAGAAAAGACTTAAACAGATGAAGCGTCTTTCTAGGATGTGAAATTGGTCTCATTAGCTAGCAAATAAAAAGGCCCAAAGAGACTGTTTTGGTCTGGATTTTTTTGCCCAAGTAGTAGACATTCCTAAGTACCAAAGGGTCTGTCCCAGTATCTGACTCATTTCTCTCCTAGGTGCTCCTCTCCTCCAGATCTACAAGAGCCTTAAAGGGTTAGATTTGTAACCCTTTAAGAATGGGCTGCCTCTCAGGGAGACCTTTCTCCTCCCCCTAGAGGGAATGGGCATCTTATTACGGTTGTTCCTGACTAGTTATAATGGATTTGCACTCAGGAATCTAAGTTTCTTTAACAGCTTTTTCAAATTCCAGACTTAGAGGTTTGAGTGAAAGGGTTGGGAAAAGAACAAGAAGTCTTTTAATGAAATGTGTATATTCCTCTTTATTCCCTGGGCTGGTCATAAACTTGGGAACAGGACCCAACTGTTCAGATTCTAACTCCAATTATTCAACTGTAGAGAATGTTCTTTTTGCCATTAGAAGTATTAATAACAATGATTTATCATAATTTCACCTTCAAAGGGAACAGTGAAAAATGACAGGTGGAAACATGTTAATGCAAGGGAAAATTGATGGCTCCAGATTTGACTTAAAGATTAGTAAGTGCAAATCTATTTTTCTTTTATAAGAGAATGTGTCATTTTAACAACATAATTTTAGTGGCATATACTTCTTCTTTGTGTTAGCCTTTCCTTTTGTCTCATCTGTTGTTAGACATGAGAAGCCTGTACTCAGCACACAATTCTCAGTACTAGGCATCCAAGAACCTGGCTTCTTTCCCCACTTCCAATTTATACCTCTGTGTGATATGGTTACATATTGAGATATCAGTCAAGCTATTAGGCTGACTGTAACTATTTTTAATAAAATACCACAAAATGATAGGAAAAAAATATTTGAAAAATGAGGATTTGACCTCTTTACATGTGTTATAGATTCTGAACATGATGTGCAAATGGTAAATTCTGAAAAGTTATCTTCCGTATAATGTCATTTCTGCAGAACTCTCTTGCCTCAGGGTTGTGAATTATTGTGTTGTGAACATTATAGGAGAGATTATTTACAATAAATCGTGTAAAACCCCAAATGTTTTGCAATCAGAATATGTCAAATGCTGAGGAATGAGGAACCTACTTTGGTTTATAACTTCCTTCAAGTATGAGCCAAAAACTGTACAGTACTGTTCCTAATGGAAAAGCATGCAGACCAATCTCTATAAATACAATCACAGTCCCATAAACTATTCTATTAGAAGAACTTGACATTTTCATTTATACCTGTAAAAGCATTAAATAAATGTTACACAGGCTGAGGTCTCTAATGCTTTCTCCACATTTCTTATGCACAAAATAACTTATAATATGAAGAATTGTTCATATAATCTTTTGGCTGACCGTCTGTTATCTAAAATAGGGTTTGTCTGAATAATATGACTTATGCTCACTCCGGTTCCCAGTTCATGGTCTTAGAGTCATTATTTTTTATTTCTCCAGTGCAATTGGTATGCTGTAAAAATCTACTGGAATATTCTCAGGTAATAATGTAATAGGAGCCTTAATGGTAGTTGTGAAATTAATATAGGACCTTATTTTTGTAAAATGTTAAAGTTTTTTACCACAAGGTCAGGAAATTATTTCTGCCACATCACCCATTTGTAACATTTTGATATATATTTAAGATTGCTTTTTATGCTCTGTATCAACATTTTTTATTTAAAAAGAGAAACAGAAAGCACTCAGCTGGAAAGGAAGTGAGCAGGCAGATCAGCCCACAGATTCTTTCAGACTGTCTCCATTTGAGTATTTTGGGGCAAGAGAAAACTTACTGAAAAATTTTGGGAGAGTTGTTGAGAGAGATTCAGTATGCTCAGGACTAGTAACAAGACTCACAAGTCTACTGAAAACAGAAATGGCAAGACACGATATTAGCATTAACATTAGGAAGTATATGCCAACATTTTTGAACTGTACAATTATGAACACAAACAAAATATAAGATGTATGAGATGTGTAACAGATCACAGGATAGATTATTTCACTCTTAAAACCATGTGAAGAAATGTTGGACCTGAAGCCAGTGAGTAAGAAACACAAATGAGATAGAGAAGCTAATGCTGAAACCATATGACAAAGTTTCTTGCAGTGCCAGTACCACACCCTTTGTTAGCACAAACTTGTGTCTCTCTGGCTTTACAAATAATTTACAACCTGTTTCACTGAATGTGTGTGGAGATGCTTAAAGCATAACATAAGGACAATGAGCAGGTCAGTTCCTGCACCTGACTACCAAAGATCCAAACACTCAAAACAGCTCTCTGCTGCCCACTTCAAAGCAGGTTTTCTGGAAGGGAAGAAAGAATACAAGGCACCCCAAGAAATCAAGTTTTTCAATCACCTCTGTCTATCAGTCGTGTAGATATAGCATTTCATTGGGAAATCTTGCAAACTGGTATCGATTATAAAGTCACACAACTGCAGCACCACTTTGTTTCCAGAGAGTCTACAGCCTGGTGATTGCAACCTGGCTCACTGCAGTTGTTTTGGAAAAGCCCAGTTCGTTGCATGCTTGATGAGTGCTGCTGCCTTCTGCTCTTATTTCACAGCAATGACAGCCCTCTATACAGTGTACATGGCTGCATGTATTGTCTCGGTGTCTTCTTGTGTTCAAAAACTGCAGTGTTTTTAAGGTCAGGCTTTTAGGATTTAAAAGCCATACATTTCTGTATAGTCTCTTTTCACAGCTTGGTTACAGTTCTGGCTTTTTCAATGAAAGCTAGAAGCTCAAGCTTTCAGCAAGTGTGCTTGCATACTGCCAAGGAAGCCAAGCAATTTTCTTGGAAGCCCACTGCAGGTGTTATTATCCTGCAGTATACTTTAAGTGTATATTTTAAGAGAAATGATGTGGAAACAAATATACAAATGCTATTTTAGTTCTACATGCCCAGTCTGATATTCAGTGGTTAAGACTAGCTGCTAAATCCTCTACATCCTTAAAATATCAGGTAAAATACCAATATGTAGAAGTAAGACAAGGCTAACAAGGACTAAATTTTCATTTTTATTAGTTGTGCATAAATTTTGATGAAAAATGTAGCTTGTAAAGTTTGCAGTAGTATACTTCAGTGTGACCTGAATAGAACAGAAATGTATTTCTGGTCAGCTCATAGCATACACTGTTGCTAATAGCATTTTACTATCCTATCCAACTTACTTTTATACTATTTGGGAAAACTCCTATACTAATGTTTTTGACAAAGCTGTTCAAATGCATTGACAATAGTGCAGATTTTTTTTTACCTTGCACAAAAAATGGAGTTCAATGACAAGTAAATCAAGTAGTTACGTGCAATTCTCTGGTATTGCAAAGAGAAATTTGTCTAGAATGAAAGTCTAAGTTATCATACAGAAAAATAATCCTTAGTGTATAGGAAACCAGAACAAAGAATAGCAAGTTACAGGTTGCCAGGTTGCAGTGCTCTATAAAATGCATAGCACATTACATTACAGGTAAGCTAAATTAAGAGAAGACATATTCTGTATTTTATAGCTGGCATACAGATAAGATATTTCTCACTTTGTGTTGATGATTGCCCTTTGAGTGGTTTGGAAAATGTTGATTTTGGCTGCGGTATGGTCTGCAGGAAGCAGCAACTAACTTTCCCTGTCAAAGATATATAGACTGTGACATTTGCTCTGCTATTTTTCCTGACTTGGAGGGAATGGTGTCACAGTGTTATTGCTGAAGATACAGGAATATCTGGATGCCATTCATCAGCACTTATGTGAAGCCAGCAGTGATCTTCTGTGCTTTTCTCAAGAACAGTTTCATGGTTTGGTTCTAGATTTGTTATCCACCTCTACTTGTAAATTACTTATCTCTGGTGACTGCTAGGAGTGTCCTTCTCACAAGCACCCCCTGTGATGAGTGAAACAGTTACAGGCCTTCAAAGGGAATCCAAGTCCTTTTCTCTGCTAGGTCTACTCTCTAAAACACTTTCAGCCCTTAAATCTTTTTTTGCACAGCTGAGAAAAGACAGAGCTGTAGTGTTAGAGTCATGTACCCTGTTGCCCCCCTCTGTATTCTATGTTCTCTTATTAAAAGGAAACAAAATGGTTTGGAAATTTATTCCAGACACAAGATTTTTTTCCTTAATGTATATTTCTGATGTAGCCACATGCTGGGTTCTTTACATTAAACACATTTGGCGATTCAAGTTTACTTTTGGAAACAGCCTGTTTTGTTTTCTGCTCTTATTTTTTTTATTTATTTTTAGTTTTATTTTTTGTTTGTTTTCTTTTCTAAAACCATGAGTTTACTTTTTATACTTCTTGTCCTTTTAAGGAATGCAGGCCTCTTCTTCCATCCCCTCTTGTTTATTTAGTGCTTCATGGAAACACACTGATCCTCATAGCCAGCAGCCCATTGTCAGTCTCCTTGGGTTGCCTTTGGCATAATGACTTTAAGAATGATGGTTTCCATCCATTAAGAGGTAACTTAATTTTGGTTTGGATTAATTTCATTCAGCTTTAACTATCTAAATTTTAAATGCTATGCCGATCTAGTTATATGAGCTCCTTCTAAACCTAATGGGAAAAAAGGGATCTCCAAAGGTTACTCACCTCACCCTGTGCATCTCTGTCCATTGGTAGAGTGCCTGGATGATGAGCTTTGCTTCTGAGAGGACCCTCCCTGCCCATGTGTCTTGTATTTTCAAATTGACCTCCACTAGGAAAGGGTGAGAAGCCTGTTTTGTCGTAACACCTCCAACATACATACTACGCTGTATAGACGGTGTTTTTCCCAATTTCTGTTTGTTTCAGTTTAACTTAAATCTCTCCCCTTCCTGCCATTCACTAAATTAAAAATTTCAACATTTTTTGGGGTTAAAGTTTTTCACATGCACCTTTGCAACTGGTTAATAAAGAGAGTGATAAAAGATGGATTATGTTGAGCTGATGCAACTCTAAATACAAACATCTCTAATCGTTCCTCTGATTCTGCTTTATGCATCTGATTTTCCTGTAAAAGGCTGCTCAGGGCCATAGGTTTTGTACTAGCCAAAGGCTAAACACTTCTAATGCTGTTTTTCATTCTCAAGACCACAAGTACAGTATATTTCTTTTGCAGTTCCAGTCTTCCTGATTTTCTTTGTATTATTACAGATTCCCTCTTGAGATCAGCAAAATAATATGTGAAGAATATTAGTGATACAGAAACTTGCTACAGGGTTATTGTTGGACATCTGAGTTGAACTCTACAAGTGAGGTACTAAATCTGCCTTGAGATTATCAATATGAGTGAAAATGTAGGCTTTAAAAATAGCTTATACTGTTTTTGTTCTATGATAGGAGGAGAAACTGAACCAAGCATTGCAGTTGTTGCCACACAGCTCACATCACCGAGCTCCTACTGATGTAACTGCTATCAGACTAAAGCTACATATGTCTTATTTAAAACACTCAAATATCACAAGGTGTGCAGATAGTAGGGTGAGGCACAACGGGGGTTGGAAATGACTGCCCATTTTGCATATTATCATCCTGACTGATGATGATAATAGTCATGCTATTAGATTCTTTGACTGGAGTATATATAGTAATAATTTTATAACAGCTTAGAGAAATGACAATATAGTAGCATTGTATATGCAAGACTTAAAGAAATCAAACCTCTGATAATCATTATGTATTCTATAATATCTTTTGCATGGGTGGTGTTTCATCAATGGGTTAATAAAACTTCTGCTTTATATCTCACTACTGAGGTCCACAAGGAACCCAGTTGTTTTCAAGGAGTAAAGCCAACCTTCACTGGCACTTTGGCAAGGAGTTAGGTATTGCCCTCCTCTTAATGCTCACTGAGTGAGTCTAAAAGTTTTACAAGAGCTGGCTGAGTTTTATACCAGTAAAGTCTGTGGGTTTTTTCTCTTTTTTTTTTTCTCTTTTATTTTAAATAGTAAAAGCCTGTACAGAAAACAACACTTAAACCTTTAAAAGTGTAAAGCCCAGGTTATATGGCCATTTGTAATTTTTTTAAAAAAGTTGAAGTATTACATGTTTTTCAAGGAAAGTTTATACTCTACTTCAGGAGAATTTTCATATATGGAAATGCCTAATAATACCTTTTGTCTTCTAAGCTCTCCTACCACAGAAGTATTTTAAAAATGTCATTCTGTTTTCAAAATAAAAATGCAAACAACCCTTTGGTGTAGTTTGTACACAAAGGAATATGCTGGGTTTTTTTCATAATGGTTCCTTCAATTAGCTATTCTTGCCCAATAACTTTTAGTGCTTTCTTACTAATGACTAATGAAGAACAGGTAACAAAAGCCACAACAGCATCTTATACTCATTAAGAATTGGATCAAGCTAGCTTGCACATCACATGAAGCATGCCATCACATATAGAAAGCAAGAAGTGTCTGGGGCAGCATACACTATTAATTAGAGCTGAAGCTGGACTTCTGTTGTGGCAATCATGACTTTCATGTTCTATTACTTTCATGTTCTAAATATACTATGCCTGACTGAAAGTTTTATGATTTATGTATGCAAGCGGGTGGACATTAGACACATTTCACGAGGGGCTGCAAGCTTAAGTTCTCACTAAATGAAGGGAGATGTTCAGGAAGAGCATGGTAGCCACATAAAGCCCTTCCGCTTGAGAGTGAATGTCCATGGAGGGCAGCAGTCACTTACAGGAACTTGAACTCTGTAGGTGAAGCTGGCATCTTCCATGCCCCAAATATCCCACAATTTCTGGATACTATGTATCCTCTTTGTTTTTGTATTTCTCAAGAAGAATGGTACCCCTGGTGTAGGAGGAGCAGCATCCCATGCCCTTCCTCATATCTGTGCTTTGGCTGGTATGGCAATCTACCTCTTTTAAGATTTTCTGTCATCTCCTAGCATTCACTACAGAAATTCTCTTCAGCCATTTTATGCTCGCACTGTTTGAGAATTGCCAGAGTGCAGTAACCAGATGGATCTGGTTTGGGGAACTAATTAACTCTGTCTTGTAGATGTAATGAATTTAAGTATGATCAAGATGATTTTGTTCTTTTGGGGTAGCGATAACAAGGCAGGCAACAAAGTTGTCATTACAATTCTTTCCCAGGGTTTGGATCCTCCAGTTTAAAAGTGGAAGAAGAAAGGTAAATGTGAGACATTGCTATTTCCTCTTTTAGCACGAATGGGTGCAGAAACTTGGCAATGCATAGTGGGAGGAAAGGATTAGACAGCGCTCTTCTGTCAGGAGCTCCAACACAGATCAATACGTTAATATGGTCATGCTTGAATTGCTAAAATTTTCTTCAAGCCAAATACTTGTATTATATGCCGAAGCAGAAGGGGAATGCAAACAAAGATAAATAGTGCGTTTTACATGTGGGCCGGTCACCAGCAGCTGAAGGGCAGCAACTTCCTAAACTTCTGGAGCATGATCCTAGCAGCATCAATTCTGTCTTGAGGTAGTTTCAAGTAAAGGTAATCACAAGCAAAACTCTCTGGGCAGATTGCTTGCATCCTTTTAGTTGTCATAGAACTAACACCGTAATTTGTAATTTTGTTAAAAAATCACACTAATGATCTAAGAAAGTTGGATATTTTTATTCTCGTAATTGAAACTATTATTTTATGGAATTGGGTTGATAGGATATTTCTCCATGTAGCTTATTTTCTTTTTACATGGGTGCGGACTCTCTGTCTCAATGCAGTGAACTCATCTATGAATCATCTGCTCTGCAAATCCATCAAGAGAGACACGGTTTGAAGAAATCGTCCCCACATCATCAGTAGGGGCAGAGGATGCTTAGGATCTCATGAAATGATAATGAAATTTTTTGTATTAGCAAAATCTAGCAATTGAGAGATCAGACAAATTAATTACACTTTCTCAGACCTATCCTCCTCAAATGAAACTGTAAGTGTTGTGAATGGACTTCAGACACCCCAAAGTTTTAATGGAAGTGCTTAATATATATAAACTTGAAAAAAAGACATTAATGAGCTTATAACACTTTGTGAAATCTATCTTGTCACCAACCTGCAAAGACTTTTTTTAAATAATTTTGTTTTCTTGGTTGCTTTGAGGTCTCTATTTTCATTCCTGTGATCCTGGCTTGGCTAGTTTCTGAAATTACCAACATTTTCCAGGGCTATAATCTACTTTGACTAAAGAAAGCCTGAAGATGTCTAATGTTCCAGGGAACATGTGTTTTGAATTGTAGAACAATGATACAATTTTGTTTGCACTCATTAATAATGAATCTATTTCTGACCACAAGTAAAGATTGTCTAAATTAGTCTCCTGATTCAGTAATTGATCTGAAGCGTATGCTGTGTCAGAGCTATCAGTATACTGATGACCCCATGCATCTCAGAGAGCTACAGTAGTGTTTATGAAGGACATTATAAAAAATATAAAGGGGGTTAGAAATGAGCTTTGTGGATTATCTTCAGTTAATGGCATGGCAAATGTCATTTTATGGACCTAATTCACTGAACATTAATAATGCTACAGTTGAGGTAAATCATTTTAATGGCAAGATTTATGTGCATAACGCTGGCACTAATTTACCAATGGAATTTACAAAATCCATTTAGCTCTTCTAAAGAGGCACTAAATGGATGTTATGACTTGGTTTTAAACTGCCACTATCAAGGGAGCAGGGCAGCCCTGCTCTTTTCCCTTGTGTTTGGGTGTAGTGAAAGCTAGTAGATGAGTTCAGCAATAGCACTTTGGTGAGTCAGAGAATAGTGCTGAGTGATCAACCCACTTTTTTGTGTGTGTATCTTCAACAAAGAGCAACTGATTAAAGTTATGCCAAAGCAATGCTGGGAAGAGGTGCTTGGGGACTGTACCTCCTACACAATGTTCTCCCTGTATTAAACACTTTTACCTTCAGATAGCTAAGCTGATGCGAACTTTTGGCTCTTTCAGGAGTTGCAGAATGCTGTTGGGAGAACCCAGTGCAGGGGGTGAAGAAACCCCAATGCCCTTGCCCCTTTCACTTGTGAAATTATTATCTGCAATTATTAAATGCAGAGTAAGCTACAGTATCTGTGGTGTGAAGATGTTCAGGATGACTGGAGGTCCTTTCTCTTCCCAAGAGATAATCAGGAACTCTCATGACAGATAAGATCCACTGAGCCAGCAAGACTTTAATTAACTGGGGAAGTTCCCAGGCAGCATGTCCATGAACGCTGCAAAACCTGGCTCCAGCGAGAGGACAGAGGTGTTTCCTGCTTTTTCAGGAACAAATGGTGAAGTCAGATTCTTTTAGCCTTTGTTTTCAAAATTCACAGTCACTTACTGTAAAAAACTTGTTTGATCTCAAGGTAAAATAAATATCATATTGACCAACCTATAAACTAGTCAAGCTGGGACAAGAAGGAAAAGAAAAAAGAAAAGAAGAAATACATGTTGTTTCTGTTTTTAAATACATAGAAATTACTTAGACACTGCCATAGCAGGGAACCACATAAATAGAAGATAGATAGGTAGAAAGATAGATAGATAGATAGATAGATAGATAGATGATAGATAGATAGATAGATAGATAGATAGATAGATAGATAGATAGATAATAGATAGATAATAGATAGCCAGCCAATGGAAGAAAAATGAGTAAACATTGCTAATCAGGTCTAGTATGAACATAGAAACTGATCAAATAGTGCATAATTATCAACTTAAAAATTATTGCATAGAGCATTTGATTATTCATGGAAAGTTATGGGCTTGGCTGAGTGTGAGATTTTATGCATGTCTGCTGGAACTGGTTGTTTATGATGTGACATTCTTTAATGGTAAAATGAAAAACAGCACAGTTCTGTGTCAGGACACGAGAGGGTCATAGGGGGAATGAATATTTATGAAGCAAAATAAATATGAAGATGGAACTTCCCTCTCCTTTTCCCATCCTCCCCTTCTGGTTTTTGTACTATAAACAGTCCATGACATGTAATATACATTGGCTTATATACACCCTGGGACAGCTCATGTGTGCGTTTAGCTCTGATTATGGTATGATGTTGCAGGTACCCTCTTTGAGAAGTGGGTGCTGTTGAAGGTGTAATTTGCCCTTTATTGCTTTTAGAAGATTCATGTACTCCTGAAACGCTACAATAAGCCAGTTTTGCAGATCTATAGTTCTATTTTACCCATCTATTTTCAGGAAATATAGATACCTCTTCTCATTCAAACCTCTTGCTGTAGGATTTCCCTCTGTTCCATGTTGTGATCTGTAATGTACTTACTCTCAGGAAAGAGAGGTTTTTCTTCTCATTTTACAAGTGAGGACCAAAGAAGGAGGCAACTAAGGTTTTCAGAACCAGACTGAGATAGGGTGAGAAATGAAAGACTTATGGCTTACATTCTTAGCATTTGCATAAAGCACCAAAATGAATTTTGACTTTCTAATGTTCTCCAATGTCCATTCTTGGTGCTCCTCATCCACCTGCAAGCATAGGTGGTACTTAACATCTTCTCTCAGTTTGTCAGGCTGTAATTTTGATGGATTTTATGCCATCCGTAATTTTAGACACATAACTGAAGTGCTTAAGATAGCTTAGTGAACTGAGATCCCCTCCATAGAAAAGGGAGAGAAACTCATACTGCTGGAAAATGTTTCAGCCCTCCTAAGTTTTGATTTAACTATGGGCATGACAATCTCCTATTCACGAGAGGGAGGTCTATAGTGAGGAGCTTCCAGTGTAGGGACTTCCATTAGGCGACTAAAGGATGGGCTGCATGCCCATGCATACCCAAGGGTGGGATGCATGCAAGTGGAGTTTCTTAATAGTAATAAAAAACCTTGATGTCCTGCAGAGCCTGATGGGATCATGAGGCATTACAGCAGTAATTATCAAAGAGAACTGTTCTAAGGAGATGTGGGTAAAGTAAAAGCAGGAAGACTGCTAGCACTTATCTTTGCTCATTCGTTGAGCAGGTGTTGTGCAATTTTGCCAGAAACACCTCTTTCCAACAAGAAGTCTGCTTTTCAGTCATAGGCACAGATAGTTGCCAACTTATCAAATAACAAGGTGTTTTTTGTAGTGTGCACAAATGAAGATGCAAAAAACACATTCCTTGTAAATACATTCTCAGAGGAAAAAGAAACCAGAGTTCTGGATGAGACATGACACATGAAAGCACTCAGTCTGACTCATATTACCACTAACTCATCATCACCTTTCCCAATAAAACCAAGTTGCTTAAAAAATTGTGTTGAATATCTTTTCTTCCCAGGGAGGAGCAATATTTCAGGTGACAGAGACAGAACACAGTAGACAGTAAAGAATTCAATATAGATAAAATACTGTGGTTTTGCTCTAGATTTTTCTTCACTGTAATTTGTTTCCTTCTTAAGTCTTTGTGGACTGCATTCTATAGGGGAAAAATGGCCCAAACAAAACAAGCTTTAAGAAGCAAAGTGAATTTCAAAGACAACCTGAAACTCAAACAACTGGGAGGAAGTATATCCCTCCTTTGAACTCTGGAGGTTAGTATGAACTGGCAATACTTTCTTTCAGACCATTCCTCACAATTAAGTACAGCAGTGATGAAGACTCAGAGAGAAGATCAATGATGTGACCTGGAAAAAGATTGAACCCGTAATTGAGCAAGCAAGAGCTAATGCTTTCTGAACATGGGACTTTCACAGGGATCAAAAGAATTTCTTCAACAGTCTGTTTACTTACGAGCAAAGGTACTTGTATTTATTGTGCTACTGAGAACAAGGAACCAGTGCTGGTAGCTGATTGTTTTGTTTCCAAAACTCTGCTATCATCATCAATAGCTGAGAAAAGCTCCTCAACAGAAAAAAAAACGAGTTTGCCTGCTTGTCCACAGCTGGATGAGTTGAAGCAAGAGTATTATGGTGCAACTTTTTCTTGTCTTTGACTCTCTCCCATGGAAGGAAGAGAGTAGGTCACCTGAACTGCCCACTTCCTTCATTGTCCTAACTTCCTTAGAAGGAGCACCAGGAATCCTCCTTTGAGGTGTTGCAGTACAGGATCTCGGTTTGTGTGATCTTCGTGGGGGAAATTATAGATGAGAACTTTCAAAAGGCAAGGTAGTTTAGTTATTTCACATAGATGAATTTTATTGTCAGGAGATGGGATTCTAGTAGAAAGTTTTGTTTCCTTTTTATATATTCTGCATTATTTTGCTTCTTGGCATTGTGCAGTGATAATACATACTTGGCTCTGTTTCCTACTGCAATTTACAGAAAATTGATTGTTTTCTGACCTAAAACTGAGACGACACAACTTCCATCTAGTTCTGTGTTTGGATGCTTACAAGCAAAGGGCATCAGGCACAGGGACACACAGACTTAAATCTCTAATCCTAGAAACCATTAAAGGACAATTATTTTTTATTTTTTTTTTTTAACATGGGAATAAATGTGTTGAAATTAAGAGCTTTACTGGATGGGGTCATAGCTCATCATCTTGTTTTGAACCAACAGAGGGGAGGTGCTTAGCAATGCATACACTCACTACAGCAGCATTAGGCAGCCAGAGCCTCCTGGTGAATCTTGCTCATTGTTTTACATGCTATTTATATATTTCAAAGTGTAACAAATGGAAAGATCATAAAATCATGGTAAGTGTTCAGAGAATTTTGGGAAAACAAAATAAATAGTCACAGACCCTCAGTTAAAAGAATAATATTAAAAAAATCCACACTTTTTCTCCAACAAGGGATATATTCCCATGATGTACATTCTTAGTATAATTCATATCACATAAAATGAATAAATAAAAAGCCACAACATGAACAGAAAAAAAAAACACTAAAAAAAAAAACCCACCAAAAAAAAAAAAGAGAAATGAGTGGCAAAGAACAATCTTAAGAAAAATTAGTATCTGTAGGACCTGTCTGCAGAGTCTCTTCTACTGCTTAGATACAATAAACAAAGATTTTAGCTTTTAAAATAAAATTATTTTTTTACTAATGAAAAACATTCTCAGAAACCACCCATGACTTATTAGGGTTTTATCTAGAGAGAACAATTAATACTTGAGGTATGTGACAAGGCAAAAATTTCTCTTACAATTCACACTTTTCCTACATACCTACTGTTTCCAGTTTATTGACCTCACTCTAAGCAACTTACTCAGGTCTGTATGTCTCCAGTATTTGAAATGAGCTTCAGGGCGCCATCCAACATAGAAGCCAGTCTGACATAGCAGCTGCATGGCCATAGGCATGTCTTGGTCTATGTGGGGTATTTTGTCATTTTCCTGTCCATTCTAGGACATTCCACACGACAGCACCTCTGTGTTAAATCATCTAGAACTCCTGAAGTTCATCTCATTTGTCATGGGATCTTCTTCAACTGCAGAAGAAGCTATATTTTATTTATTTTTCCTTTGTTTCTTTGAGTTTCCCTTTCAAGCACCTCTTGATTCAGAGGGTCCTAGTAATTCTTGGAGATCCCTGTGGTGGTAAGTTGGTATCTGGGCAATTAGCCATGTTTTTTTAGAGGCTTGCTATGTTCCCTGTAGTGTAACTGAATAGCTATGGGAGCCAGTCCCTGTAAGCAGTCATTGGCAAGGTATTGCCTTTTTTTTTAGCCCTTTTTCACTCTCCTTTTGGCAGCATTTCTTTTTAGAATAAAAGAGAAGCTCCTGTGTCGCTGTTCTTTCTGTAAGTTTAGCTTTATGCTAGACCATAACCAGATGAAAGCAGAGCCTGTGAAGAGGTTCTTGGTGGTCTCTGGCACCTCCCCACGCCGAGAAAATGTGCACCACTAAATTTCTTTGGTTTTTGACAAGGTAGAGTGGGATCAAATCTCCAGATCACTAGTGATACTGTTGTGAGCAATGATGGAAACCCTCTGCACAGCTTGGTGCTCACCACAAAACCAGCCTTTTCGCAAAGCAGTGAAGTAATAATGGACATAAAGAATAACACTTCCTAGAATCAATAGGAACAACCTACCAAAGCAAAGAAATTGCATTCAGGTGAAGGTGATGACTAATTCTGACCTCAGTCTATATAGTGGTTTCTATATATTTGGCCACTGTGATCTTTTTTTATTATAAGCTCTGTAATATTCAGGAGTCTGTGTGAGGAAAGGAATCATCTAGTAAGGACATTCCAGAGAAAGTGGGAACGAACTCTTTCCTAAGTGCTTCAGACATCCAAGAACATTTCTAATACAAAACATGGAAGTCATTATTTTGGATATTTGCAGAGAGTGTGCATTTGTAATGTATCATAGACACCTTTGGTCTCTGAGAAAACAAATAATGTGAAGGGCAAAAACACATAATACAATCTCAGGTCCAGCCCTGTTCTGTTTCCATATTTTTGTGCCTCCGTGGGATACTTATGTTGCAGTCTTGAATATGTTAAGTGTCATGCAAGAAGTCACATGACTTGAACTCCAGGGCAGACATAGATTAATTGATTTCTAATGGAAAAATGCATGCCTGATTCTATTCTCATGTCAACGCATCCTTTCCTGTCTAGTTAGTAGTAATCTTTTTTCTTCCTGAAACTTAAATCTGCAGCATTATTTACCCTTGTTGATACAAACTGTGCAAATATAATCCTTTCTTTTCACCTGCATCATGGGGTAATATCTCCAATCTGTTTGGTTTCAGTGCACAACTTCTAATTTTGAAAATCAGACATGCTCTGTGCTGCTGCTGTTTCATTTTCTTCTGGGATATGTACCAGAGGTACATACATCTAGCTAGTAAACAGAGTAAGTATCTTAGGAACTGTCAGGAACTGACTAGGCAGACTGACTAGAGTATAGTGTGTGTCTGTTTTGGGAGCTGGTAGTGAGCGTGCCACATGGTCTGCCATCAACTTTTCCCCCTGAGGCTGTGCATCTTCTGCCTCCCTCACAAGGCCATTTAAAAGTGGGCTGAGTCCACCTCAGGGCTTTTCTCAAACCTTTCCCAGAACATTTAAGATGCTTGTATCGAGTGAGTTGTGGTGGGATAATGGTTTGATCCAATATGACAGTATTTCATTGATATACCTTCATCATGGTGTGGATTTGACAGGTCCTGACTTTGTCCTTCTGGGCCAATTCTCACAGCTGTAACAAGTTGTATATGAAATAGACATATCTTCGCTTTGCTTTTCAGTTTAATTTTGGCCTGTTACTGCTTTTTGGTCTGTTTAGACAATCAGCTCTTCAGTGCAGGAGCCGGCTGTTCTAACACATTTGTAGAGTACAGTTTCTGTCAGTCAAAACAACAAACGAAAAGTGTCTCACTTCACAGACAAGTGTCTGTCTTGACAGAGCCTGCTCTGGTCTGGGAGTAGACACAGTGCATCTGAGTCACTTGTACTGAAATGTGTGCACGCAATTCTTGAAGGTTAGGCCAAACCCTCTGAAGTATGCCTGGGAAAAATATCACTTCTTTGGCAATGACTGAAAGAATACGTGGTTTTGGCCTCTCTGCTGCTTGTTCTCATGATGCAGATCTGCCTGTCAGCAAACAACCATCTCTACTCCATCTTTGGTGGTAAAAGCACTAATAGACAGACTTCACTTCCTGAGGATGGCTTGTGATTCCAGAGAAACTAAAATGGGTTTTTATTTCTAAGAAAATTGGGACTTTGTTTCTAGAAATGATGCGGTCATGGTATGTAGCTATGGAGAAAGGGATAAGTTTGAGGAAACAATATGCTTTCAAAAAATATTTGCCATATAGGATGAAAAGGAAGTACCTTGTAGGATGGAAAGGGATTACCTTGCCTTCCACTACATCCCTTCCAACCTGAATTAGTTTGTTTGTACCTATGTGAAAGGATGCAAATCCAGGAGTGGTGTATGCTTCTTCTCCAGCTTCCATTACACAGGGTATAATCCCAGTCCTGAAGCTCTTACTTTCCTTGGGAAAGATGTTCCAATTTTTTTAACAGCTAGAGTTCAAAACATGCTTCTACCCCTCTGACATATCAGTAATTGCTCTATCCCACTTACAGAGATGTCAAGCACAGTCCAGAGGCAGATCTAAAAAAGTATTCTGCCATCACCACTCCCAGTAAATGCATAGATTTAATTTAAACTATCTTTAGAACACAGGTTTTGTTTCCCAATAAAGTATTCTTTTTGTGACCTCCTAATTAATAAGATTAAGGGAATTTAGCCCAGGAAACTGACAAAAGGCAGCATTCTAGGACCCTCACTGAATATTAATATCCATCTTGTAGCAAAAGCAGAACACTTGTTTGTGTATATTGGAGCCCCACTGGTTTAGGTCTTTACTAGGAAAACAACAAAGAAGAGGGAAAAAAATAACAAATTACAGCTGAAACAAATCATCAGCATTGCTGTTTTCAAATTACTATATTTCTGGGGAATTTCAGTCAGTTACATGAAAAAGAAGACACCAGTTTCAATGAAGCTTTGATAGTCAGGTTATGTTAATAATGGGAACTCATGTAAAATGCATAAGGTATACCTTACAGATGAAGAAGATTGCTAATAATTATTCTGTATGCTAAGAGTGTAGCTCTTTCTGAACTGATACATAAAGACTCCTTTACATCCCAGTCTAATTACTTATAGACAGTTGAGCACAAAATTACTTTCATCTGTTTGAACATGTGGAAGGAAAGAGATTAGAGAAGTACCTTTCAAAACAGCTGGTTGGCATGTTAAAGAAGAAAACCTACTGGTTCTTCGGTTCTGACTGAAAAGTGCATTTCTTTATAATTAGACCTATTAAAGTAAATGTCATGCAGGGGGATTCTCAGAGGGGGTGACTGGGGTGCACAGCATGAAAAGTCAGTTGCTCTCTTATGGCTGCTCTAGAAACTGGAAGAGTTTTCAAGGCTGGGGAAAGATAGGACTAGGTGTTTTGACACCTTGTGTTTTCCCCTGGTTATTTTGGGATTTCTTTTGGTGCACTGGCTCCCATGAAGTAGGAGAAGGAGTTCTTGAGATGACAAATGGCCTGTGAGCAGCCACTACTCTGACCCTTGTTGCCTTTCTCTTGCTGTCCTTAAAGAAGTCAATGTGAGTAGTATGGAAAATAACCTCTTACACAGGAAAAACCATATGGAGTGTCACAAAGGGGCTGTAGGAAGATGAGTGATTAATGTCAAACTTCTATTTGTTTGCTTTAGCTGATTTCAGGGCAGGTGTTGTAGAAAAGTAATGTGCATACAAGGAAGTTAATCCTGTACTGATTCTAGAGCACTGAAATGGAATAATGTGCATTTGTATCAACACCAACAAGAAAAATCTCTCTCCACCTCCAGGTTCCTGATTTTCTCCAAAGCGTTTTAGTGTGTCCTGGGATAATAGTAGCAAGTTCTTAGGGGTGCTCTCATCCAGACTTCTCTGAGCATTTCCTGAAGCAGAGATGTATTGCTGTACTCTTTGTGCTAAGAGTGAGCTCAAGACTATACAAGATGAAGGTGCTACCTCAGAGTTACACACTCAAGAACTCCAGGCTGAGTATGAACACACTAGGCACCTCTCCTAATTTTTCAGGTATAGTTCAAAATAAATAGCCTCTGAAGGTCCTTGATGGGGGGTGGGGAGGAGAGTGTGGAACTACACAGTGCTTTCCAGATCATCAGAAAGAGAACCAAGTACCTCATATAACATCTCTATGTCTGAGCCATGAGATAACTTGCTGTCTCCTGTTTGGTCTCTGCACTCTACGAGATCATTCAGAGCCTCTGAAATTGGGTTAAATTGATGTGAAAGCCTAGAATCTTCACTTTAAAACACTGTGGAGATTGTTCTCCTTCACTCAGCACTCATTAAGCCACATCTCGGTATTGTGTCCAGTTTTGGTCTCCCAGTACAGGAAAACCGGGGGCAGTGGAACATTTTGAGAACAGGCTGGGAGAGCTGGTCTGAGTCAGCCCACAGATTGGAAGGCCTTAGGGATATCTAACAGCTCCCCCCTTGCCTAAAAGGGTCATTTTGAAGATGAGCAGGGCTTTTCAGAGCAGTGCATGGTGGGAGGAGAAGGGACAAAAAGCAGAACTTGAAATAAGAGAGGTTCAGACTGGGTATAAGGAGACTTTTTTCCCAACAATACCACCAGAAAGTGGTTTAATTATTCTTCTCCTTTCTATTGTGTCTTCTGTGAGCACAAATACTACCTCTAGAGCAATTAATGAGTGGTCAGTGTGTGACTTTTTGAACCTGATGGGGTAGATTTGTCAGACAACTACTCTAGGAGCTCTTGGCTGAATGTGGATCTGCCTTTGAGAAAAAGCTGAAAATCCATACTGAATGGTCAACCCTAAGTACAACACCTTCTTCCAACACCTATCCTGATGATGCTTTGGGCTAAGCACCTTGTTTCAGAAGTCCAAATAATGGACCGGGCATAAGCTTCAGCATGTTCTCACGTAGAATAGAATCAGAGAATCACAGTATCAAGTTTAGAAGATATTTTCTGCATCATCCAGTCGAATCATACACCTAGCACCACACTATGGGGAAAGTCTGCTTTCCAGCCCTGAAATAGCACTCTATCTTTCATTATGCAAAAATGCTCCAGACTTCAGAATCACAGAATATTATTTGTTCTTTTGGTCCAGACCTCCAACAGGTTGTTCAGGTCGTTGTCATATCAAGTTTTGAACACCTCTAAGAATATCTTAAAATCAAGTTTCAAGAACAAGGGAACAGACAAAATAGCCACCAGTATGATCTGGTATCATAACCCTGACAGTCACAAGTGGATAGTATTTAGGAGATGATTGGTGAGAAAGTCTGAAGTAATCCTTCCTGTTGCATGCCTCAAATCAGTGAGTTTGGGGTTTATTTCATACTTCTCTGGGATCTGTGGCATGTGTTGTTTTGATCATAAGAAGTAACAGTTTAGAGTAGATATGACAAAAAGAGTGCATAGGGAGATACTCTGTTCAGTCCAGGTTTTTTGTATTCCTTCCCTAGATGAATTTCCCCATGCATAAAGACAGAAAATTATAGATAACACTTTACTAAAGATTTCATCAAATAAACAAAGTGTCTGTGGCCTTAATATGTACAATTGCCCTTTTTCATTAGACTGGGTCCTGTTTATGTCGCGAAAGATGTGTCCATCTGGGTATGCTGGTAATCAGATACTGCATGCCTGTGTGGGGCATGGTCTCTCAGCTGTCACTGCTTGAGGCAGCCCTGATGAATCTTCCCCATATGGTGGCTCACAAATCCCAACTCTTTCTGAGTTCACGCAGCTTCCCACAAAAGCTTTGGTGAAGTTGTTTTGCTGCTGTTTGAGGAAGGACATCCTGGCTTCTCCTAAGCTCACACCAAGTGTCTTAACCTCTACTTCGAGAAAGCAAAAGGCAGTATGGTACATTGTTCCAAAGATGGCTGATCCGTTATTAGTGAAATCAGTGAAGAGGACATGGTGGAGCAGGGAGCTTGCTGGATGCTTCCTGCTAAAGCTCTAGGGCAACACAGGAGACTGACTGCCCACAGAGCCCTGATCCTACCCAGGGTCATGTCCTGCAGAGTGACAACTAAGTGCTTGCATCAAAATAAAAATAACTGTAACAGCACCAATCATGTTAACTCATGAATGAGTTGGCCTTTGTCTTTGTTTCTAACTTGGTTTGGACTTGCACCAACTTTGAATTCTTTATGGATAGAAGATACTTCTGATTGAAAGATACATCTTGATTTAAAGGACAGCCAGTGTGTTGTACACGTAATGCATAGCTACCAGGAGCGCTACTGATTGCTGATAATTTAATTCCTATAACAGACTAGAGAAAGCTTATTACCTGGCAGCCAGTATTCAATCACTATTTTCTGAAATAAATAGCCTTTCAGACAGCTAACAATAAAAAAGCAAATGTGATGTCCATAACTTTGTGTATTTTTAAATGTAATATACTGTGCTAACACAGACATCCTAAAAGCTGTCTTCCTGCTAATCCTTCTCAATGGCTTTTCCCTGTATTTGTGGCATGGTTTATTTAAGTAAATGGTATCTCTACATTAATTTTAAAATCTGACGTATGCACTAAATAAGAAAAGTATAATAGAGCATGAAATGCACTAAAATACTGTCTTCTGTGTTATGCTCATGAGGCTTATGGTTTGTTTTTATTATGTTGTAGAAAAACAATCATTTTAAAATAAGTAAATACAACTGACTGTGTATTTTCTTTCATTATCATTGTTCTTGGAACCATAGAAACAACTAGAGGAGCAAAGACTATAAAAACATTCATGGATCTTGGCTGCAGAGAACTAAATACTCTAAAGTAAAATAATTCTCCCCACTTCCCCAACAACCCCAAACCACATATCCCTCCACAGAAAACTTGGATTTGTAATATGACAAAAAGTAATGAATGGGTAAGCAGTGAGATGTATAATGGAAATAAGAGGGGAGAATCTAATTCATTTTAATTAATTCATAAACCAAACTGTAGCAAATCTAGGGAAAAGACATCAGTCCTTTCAGTTACGTGTCCTTTACTGATACAGATTGAAGTCTGATGTGACATTGGTTATAGATCGCGTATAGAGCTGGTTGTGAATGTTCAGTGTGATGCTTTGAAGAAACATTTTTAAAAAATCAAAATACAATTTTTAATAAAAGTTTGCAATTGTTCAGTGTGCTATAATTAGAAATTGATATATTACAATATTTAGCCAGGGAACTAGAAAAGCTCAAACAAAACATTTTATTAGTCTAAGAGATTCAAGGCATTGTATTTCAGATGAACTTGTGTCTGCCTAAGATACGCCATAGAAGCAGAAGTGCTTCTCTGGCATAGCTCACAATCCTACACTCTTGTAGTTTGGATTTTTGGCTGGATGAGGTTTCTACAATATATATTTGTATGATATAAGAATAAAAAAAATGATCTTTCTCATTGCCTAAGAAATATACACAGTTGAAACATAGGATAAGTTAATCCATAGCTCAGTCCAAGATTTCTTATTTAGGTCTTAGAGGAAGCAATGTTTTCAAAGAAAAACAGAATTAATGTACTAAATTCAGTTCTACATGGTCTGACTTTGATCATATAAGGTATACATTTATTCTACTGCAATACATGTACGTTGCAACTAGGCAAAATTTTCTCTATTATATTTGAAATTATTGCCGTTGAAAATAAGGACTGAAATCAACTTTGTCCACATTTATAGCCACTTTAAAAAGTACAATGAGAGAAAAGAAAGAAAAAAATAGTGAAAATAGGCTCAGAAATGAAAGTATACTGTTAGACATAACTTGTATGCAGAGATAATAAGGGCAAGATAGAGGGGTGTTTCCTTATAGATATTCTGAGGTGGTGGAGATTGAGGAACCTGTCCCCTTTTACCTTCACTTTCCTTTGTAAAATCTATTTTGGCTTTAATGTAATATACTAATAAACACTAAAGGAATTTCAGAATAAATCAGGTCATAGCTTCTGCTTCCTTTTGAGTGTCCATCTGAAATAATTAGTAACAGAAAAGTATATACATAAATATATATATAACACTTTTGGAAGAAATGGCACAGCTGCTGCCAGCTATGCCCTCTGGCACTCCGAGAGGCAGAAGCTCCTCCTGGGTTTTGCTGTATGCTCTGAAGTGGAGTTGTGTTTTAATTGCTCCATCCATCCCTATTAAGGGACAGGAAGAAAAGAAAAAATATATATAATGAGAAAACAGATATTGTATATACTTTACTCTAAATACCCGTGGTTAAAAGAATATTAAGGTTGCTAAATGAAGCACTGAAAAACCAGGAAATATATGGCTCCTGGTGTAACATTAATTTAGCTTCTGCAGCCAACACCATTATGCTACAGTTCAGGGACTCCTGCTTCACCTAATGAATGACTGACTGGTCCTTCATGACTGTTCTACTCTTCACAGGTGGTATGGAGTTCCAAGGCTTATTTATCATATAAAATACAAACCCTGTTCTAAGTACAAGGTTATTAACTTCCTCACAATTTTTCATTTAGCCCTCCTACTACATTCTGTTAATGGTACTCATGGTATTCATGATTATAATATTCATTGTCTTCAAGAACACTCAATAATGCATTTCTGCAAAATCCTGGGAGGTTGTGGGTGATTGCTGTTTTACGTTATATGTCTTGTTACACTCACAGTACTGTGCATGAACAAAGAGGAAACACACTTTATATACAAAGCCAAGAATTTATTGTTGTCATAACTAAAATCTTTACAGTATAATCCAAGAACCATTTGTCCAAATTTAAATACTTCAGAAAGGAATATTTTAATACATAAAGTCTCCTTAATAATAATAATGTAGTTAAAATGATTATATACACACTTAGTTTCCCTCCCTTTTTCTGTTATTATGCTCAACATTTTCCTGCTCCTCTGGGTCCCAAGGTTGGCGGTTTCATTTTGCTGTTAAGGATGTCGGGGGTGCAATGCAGAATTGTGAGAATCTGTAGTCATTCACTGAGAGAAATATGATGTTCACCTTGATGGTTTCATCTTCCTCATTGAGGGTTTTCCAATGTGCTTACTAACTTATAGTTACATATTTGCTCTTTCCTCATGGGTCTACAGGTTTAAGTTATGTGTCCTTTTCGTAGGCTAGATATTAAGTCTTTATTTTCGGTTATATCTAAACATAGTTCTGTCCAGTCCCGGGTGTGTATTTCTTTAACTGACCATAGGTTAGCTGCTTATAGCTGTGAGTCTTGAGTGTCAAGCCTGTGACATGTTCCTTATCAACACATGGAAGTATTGCTCTACACTGCATCCTATCTCTCCACTTCTCTGCTGTAACATCAGGCCTGCATTTCTATGCACTACATCATTGTATGTTAGACTTGTAAAATCACAGAGGTACCATATGAAGATAAACAAAAATAAAAAACATTAGTCAGAGGTACCTGTTAAAGTAGAAAAATTGTTGTTAAATGAAGAAAACAAAGTTGCCAGTCAGTCAAGAAAAGCCCAGGCAGGGCAAGCCTGACAAGCTTCAGTCCTGAGGTATGGGAAACTCAGTGCGAAGCTGGTAGTTCTACTGGCAAGAGCTATGCCATATTACAGAGATGGAAATTACAGTATGCATCTTGAGAAATAGACTAATTAGAAAGAAAATGCTACATTTCTTTACAGAATGATTGCTTGAACACATTGAAAGTCTGTTTTTTTAAAAAAAATCAAGAAGTGTTAATTGACTGAAAGTACTTTTAATTCCTAATTAGATCATTACAATCATACTGTAAACAAAGGCGATGAACAGACACATGCTGAGTTAGGATGTTATGTCTAGCAGAAATGGACACATTAGAGGATTTTGGAGTTAGGTTGCAGCTCAGCTCAAAGCCCAGAAATTCAGAATGAGTTCCACTGGTTTTGGCTGTTCTGAGCTGCTCTGGGAATGCAAAGCAGCCATAAACTTGGCTTAAATGGCCAGTAAAGTGGGTTTTACTGCTGCTTTGTGTCACTGAATTGCTCCAAAGCAGCTGGAATACCCCATGAATCTGGCCCCAGATGTTTATGTGGAGTTTATTCAAACTATTCTAACCTCTTTGACATGAAATCTGCTGGAAACCTCATGAGAATAAGCTCTCTCTCCTTCTTCTGCTCTGAAACAGAAATACCAAATGAACAGTCAGCCTTTAGTTTCATCACACTTTAGATCTGATGAATAACGCAAATGGAAAAACCCACCAGAATTTACCCAAGTATTTCAGAATTCCTCCTCAAATATAATTCAGTTTTAATTCTAAGAAGATCCACTGTGTTTTGGTTGTAATGACATAACCTTACTTATACCTAAATTGGTTGCTTCTGTACTGTTGGGGATACATATATATTTCAGGGCTCTTCTTCTTGCGTGTAGTCTTACACCTAATGGTTCTGATTTTCGGTTGAGTTGCAGACAACTTCTGTGCTATAAATTCAGCATCTATTCTGTTTTATTCCATTCAAGTTACTGTGGTATCTACTGCTTTATTCCAACAGGTGGTCTTGTGTGGAATTGATTTCACCAGAGCTCAGGCATCGGCAGCTGAGTATAGTAACCTTTCATTCTCTTTATAGGTGATGGTGGAAGAGATGTTACCACGTGATCTCCCTCCTCTTAACATACGAGTTCAAAACAATGTTAGAATTATTTTATAATGTTAGAATTATTTTATAATGGCAATGTCATGCAAAAGTGCTTTCACTTTTAGTGAAATTTACAGAACCTTCATTCACACTAAATACAGACTCATAATCAGCTGGCCCACTCAAGCCAAGGAACACCCCTGTGCCATAAGGTACTTCGTGGTGTAAGACTCTCACAGTCTGTCCCATTCTGATGCCAGCTCCAATCTGGGTCTCTACTGCTCTTATAATGAAATTCAAGTAGCAAGAAAAAGCTAGCTGATCCGTATTCTGCACAAGGTCACAGACTTATGTGATGTTCAGGATAGGCTTTATCATGACACCTATGTCATCCTTGGGACTTTTCTCCTTACCAGAGGCAAGTCCAGTTTTCATAAGTTATAAATAATATAAAATTATATAAAAATATTTCTGGCTTGAGTCACTTGATGCACAGCCAAGCAAAACACTAGGGATTGCATTGGAAGGAATGTCTTTTATTTTTTGGCAGCACAGATGAGGTAGTTGACCTAATAGGAAATATCTCTAATATATTTGATTAAAATTCCACAACTTTTGGCAAATATTCATAAAAACATTAAACTTCAAGTTTACACTTTGCAACATCCTTGAAGATGTCCTGCTAACATGAGGTGCATTAACAGATAGAGAAAGGACTGCCATTTGTGGCCAAGGTGAAGGCTAAAGTAAATATTGTTTAGAGAGAAGGTTTTATATACCAATATACAAAAGGAGTTAAACAGGCATTTTCTTCAGTGGGAATATTCAATCTAAGTCTCTTTTTATGCTGTTGCTATATTTTATTTAATGTCTTTTACAATAATAAGGTCTTTGTATAGGTTGCATAAGAATGCTTTAAAATATCTGCATGAAAAACATGACCTTAAAAAGGAGGCAGGAGGGACAGAATAGTTGAATTGTTAACAGATGAATAATTGGTTTTGAGAAATGTCAACAGAGCCTGCTTGTCTACACTACAGCCATTCCAGGAGAGGTAAATAGATGTAGCCTTTTTGCTGAAATTATATGAACAACATTCAGCGGGATTCTTCTAATGGCTTACATGCCTGAGATTACTTGGTCTACAGTGGGTTGGGGCCAAATCTGAATCCAGTAGCACAATGCATGGTGACCAGGTTATTAGTCAAGGAATATGTTTATTTAAAATAAAAGTAGCTCCAAATTAGATGACAGTTATTTTCTCAGTCTTTGTGTTGGACCAGTAGATAAGACCTCCAAATAAAAGGAAAAACAGCAGAAAGTTCAAATAGAGTTTCATGAATGTTTAGCACCCAGCTGGTAATAGAAAGTTTAAAGGCATTCATCATTTGAAAATTTCAGTTTGGAGAACCTTGTTATGTGGAGTTTGAAAAGACGCAACATCCCTATAATACAGACTTCACTGTGTAAGCAGTCAGGGTGGATGGAGAGTGGAAGAGGATATAGAGTGGTGTCTATAGTCACACAGTAGAAGTGTTAGGATCCATAATGTGGGAATTCTGCAGTCCACTCTGCTTTCTCTCTCAATCTGAATATCCCAGCTCTTCTACTTGCAGAGTTGCTCTATATAATAGACTTCTTACATTTACTCCAAGCAATAATCCAGTGAGTCAGGCATTGCTTTATTAGTATTCTATTTATTACTGTTTTATTGAGAAGCTGGACAAAACTATTAGGACTTCTGGCCTACTTTATCACTTGAAGATTAACTGTGACCTAAAATGAATCACTCAGTCATGCTACTAACTGCAGAGATCATTTTATCTAGTTGAAGTACCTGTCACTTTTTAGATGAGAGACTTTATTTTAAAAGAGGCATTAGAAGAAATTATTTGATATGTGGTTTAAAAGGCTTCCAATGCTCCTTGCTAATTTCCCCAAAGTGTCACTAATATCTCAGTTCAGACAAAAGAGTCCAGGGTTATAGACTCAGATGCTGCATTGTGCCTTTGTCTACCAAATATCCTCACAGCCACCAGCCTGCTGTGCTCTGTGCTTACGTTTTCTCGCTTTCCTGTCATCACCCAGTTCAACTGCTCACCAGCAACCTCAGACTTCTGCAGTGTCCCTCTTATCCCTCTTGTTCATCTGCATTAGGCAAAGCAGAGATACTTCAAAAATGTCTTTTGACTATCAAATTAGGTCTTGAATCTCATGAGAACTCCAATTTCAAGATTACACATGTTCAATATAAGGTCCCACTTGTAGGATTAAACTTTCTAGGAAGCAGATGTCAAATTGCACTGTAATGAGAGATTTTCCTCACCCAGGGCACATGGGTAATATATCACAATCATGACCCACTTGTATACTTCTGTTACACACCTTTGTCCCATAACAGTGGGCAGATATGGCTAATAATGACTGTGTCTGTATACAGCAACTGCTGCCTGTACAGGAAAGGAATATCCCATTATTTTTACATAGTACTCAATATAGGATCTTTCCATCTCTCCTGTACCTCTGTATCTCTGTTAGGAATTGCCAACTGGTATACACAAACAAGACACTGACAGCTGTTGTTGCAGTCACTAAGATTTTACAAGCTGTGCAGCCAGCCAATGCATATTTTGCCATTTCACCAAAACATTTCTGTCTCAGGGTACTATAGGATGAGTATTTCAACGGATATGAAGTGTGAGTTTTGCCTTTTAATTTCTAATTGATCATAGTCTAACTGTCGTAGGTACTTTATATTGTGTTACGTTTGCTGGTGCAGTATAAGAGTTTAGTTAGAGAAAATGGAGTTATAAAAAAAAAATCCTACCCATTCAGTCCTAGAGATAAAATACCATATATTTTTGCACTTTTGAATCTGCTTGCCATTGTCTTCAATTAATTCATTGATGCTTCTTGCTGATTCATGCTCCAAGATCCTCTATTACTTTTGCATAACTACACTAGGCACATAATGTTTTTCCTGGTATGTTTCCTTTTTTCTTCTGAAAGACATCTCTTTGCTTGATGTTGGCAGTGTGAACTGTTTGATGGGGTAGCATTTATAAACATTATCCTTTAGAACTTGCACATCTGGCTGAGACCAATAGTTCACTCCTTTTTTTCTTATAGAAGTGTTTCCAGGGCTAAAAACTTTGCATTGCATTTCTAGTTTTCTGTTTCCTAGAAAAATAATAATAATAAAAAGCAAATCCTAGATATTACTGTAACAGCTTGTATTTTACTTCTCCTCTTTCACCAGTATTTATTATTTATTATTGTCTTCACAAAATTAGGCCAGCATGTTGCCGTATTTGGACACATCTTAAAAGTAGCACTGAATGTTAAAAAGAGAAGCATTGTAAAAGAAACCTCATATGAAACTATGTCCTTTTGGTTTCCGGATTTGAAAAAGTGTCAAGAAAAATAAAGGTGGTCTGTATAACTTTGGAAATAAATTGAAGATTCTGGATTATTAGGTAGTCCTAGGTAAAAGAGATGTTTTTATGTTCAACTGTGGCTTTTTAAAGGAAAGAAATGCAATTGCATAAAAATATGCAGAAGACATATTAGGGTAGCTGCATAACCTTACTCATGTTGGTAAGGTTACAAAAGTGTGAAGGCGCATATTCTTAATAGATTGGGAGCCTCTGGGAGTCATCCTGGCTCCACTCCGAAGTCAAACTGAGGTGTGCACCAGCTCTTCCCCACATATCTCCGTCAACTTATTTTTGATAAAAAAAGAAATGGGGTGTTCAACCAGGAGACTGCCCATTACAAAAAACCCCAACAAAAACCCCAAGCAAAAACAAAACCAGAAACATGAATAATGTAAGTGTGTTTTCTATATAACAAGACTGAACACTTTCTGGCACTTAATAATTTGATATTAACCAGTTTATTCCCCACAGAGTGACACGAGAGTGGTATCACTAAGTCAGAGTATAGATGTGTTTTAGCCCTGAGGTAAAATCTTGAGCAACGAACAGAACTCAAGGGCTTTCAAGTTTTCCTTGGTTATTATTATGGATATTCATTCATAGCGTTATGGAAATCTGAGCTGCACTATCTTTCAGTGTCTCCATAAAGCACTGTGGTACTTCATAGAGTTGTTTAAAGGATGAATTACAGTGAACCTCAAAAGTTGCCACAGCTAATTGACTGATCATCCCACAGGGAGTCTGGAAACAACCTTAGGGAACTGTCCACAAAAGGTTTCTCCCGTGAAGAGTGTTTCAGTATGGTGTCCCTCTCAGAGCTGTTACCTGGTGCAGACAGGAAAGAGCAGGCCATAGGTGTGCTGAGGAAAAGAATGGAACTGTGTCTCTGGGCTGTGTCTTTCTCTGTCTGCCTGATCCTGCAAGAAACATTTGTTCTTTAGGTCAAGAAATTGGGTTACATTCTGTTCCTAAAGATGACTAAGACGGGAATGGACACATGAGGAAAATCAAACCTCTCTTTCATTTAACTGACTAATGGAACCAACTGCATGCTGGACTGAACATCAGAGAGATGGGAAGGCTGCTGGATATAGGAAAGATGGGAAGGCTATAAGCTGGGCACTTAGCTCAAATATATTCAGTCTCCCTCTCTCCATGATTTCTTCTGGTCTTCCTTGGTCAGAGATATCTCTCTTCAAAAACCTTTCATAAGTTTCTAGTGAACGTTTATGTGAAAGGGGTCTACCTGCGTGTCAACCAAAACATGAGAATTTTGAAGGGAGACTTCAGTATTGTTCAATCTGAATATGAAGAGTTCTTTGCACACCGTTGGACATTTTGTTACAAAACATATATTCTGCTTTCTTATGGGAATGTGCATGGAAGCTGCCTTTTTATCTGAGCCTTCCTTTGATAATACATTTATTATTCCATTATTTTGCCATTTTACTTCTACCCTTTTCTGCCTCTCTGTTCCCCCGCTTAATAATGTGCTAAATGTTTCTGTCTACTGCATCACTTACAAGGAGACCCTTCATTAATATCCTATTAGACACCTTGCATGAATACCTAGAGATGAGCAACAGAGGTAGCAGAAAGAGCACACAGGCAATTCCAAGACAGAAGTGATGTACGACAAAGTGTCTCCACTCTGCTTACGTAATTGTCTGAATCTTGATTTAAGTTTCCTCTGCTGCCAGAAATGAATTATGCCATAAAATCTGTGCTCTTTCCATTTGAACTTTGGATTGTCATTAGTGATGGTTTGTGCCAGATATTATAAAAAGTATGCATAAAAATTATAAATGAACTGAAAAGCAATTACAAGCTTACAGTTCCAGACTGTTTTTTGGTCACCTCAAGCTCTCTGTGTTTTGAATGAGATTTTCACATCCAGAAAAAAAAAAAAAAAATAAAAAATCCTTGACTCCTTGAAACTACTTTGAGGATTTTTTTCCCCAATTTATTTATTTTTTCTTCAAAAATGGGCAAGTTATTTAGGAGGTCATGTCTTATTTAAAAACCAAGTGAATTTGGTGCCCAAGCTACCTAGCAAATCTGGGCCTGAGAGCAAGTGAAGTGTGCTTGAAATATGTGGCTCTCCCACTGGAAGTGGGAATAGCCAGTACTTCAGAACACTGCAAACTTGAATTGCTGGTTCATATTTTTTATTTCTATGATGTATTTAATTCAGTAGAAATATGACTGCTAGACTTGATTTTAACCAGGTATCTTGTAGGCAGATATCGTACAAATTTCCCTACACAAGAACTGCTAATGCATCTCAGTTTGAATTTGTAAATCTGCCAAGTTTCACTCATTCAGAGAGAGGCTTCCTCATTTGGGATTAATTTTAAGACAGTCTTAAAAAGTGTCTCCACTTGTGATGAAACATTTTGTTGCGTGTGAATGAGATGCATAAAATCTCATTCTAAAGGCCAAATTCATCTCTGGTGTGACTTCTGGGGAATTCCCACGATGCTTTGAAATCTTCCTCATTCAGATGATCACAGCTCAAGGAGCCTGAACATTCCTTCAGCTTGATCCCTGTGCATTTTGCACGGAGTGCCAGTCATATAGTGTGTTCTGAAGTGTTCACATGGAGTGAGAGATGTGGTAGTCACAGATCATTTTCATTTTAGCCTAAGCCAGGATGAAAACTCTACTGATGAAGTGAATTTGACATACAGCTTAGCTATTCATAGATAAGAATAATATACACTTTCCAACATATATAAACGTATATAAAATAGTAAAGCTTTCAATTTTTCTTTGTTCCTTTCTCGAAAATAAGCATATTAAGGAAGTAGGTAGTGAAAGGAGCTGTAGCTGGTGTAAAGCTATTATATATATCATAACTGAGACATCCACCTGCCTTTTTGAACACAATAAATAACCAGCAACAAAACTAAACAGAAGCCAAAAATCAAAAAACCGAGCCCCAAACAGATCATGTTTGTTGATAATATTATTCAAGACTAAAGATTCCTTTAGTCTTCCGTGTGATACTAAAACACTCTCAGGCTGATAAAATCAGCAAGGACAGGGCAATTGTCATTGCTCATTTTATGACCTGGGGCATTGCTCCAGTACCTCAGACTGCCTTGGCACCATTAGTCCCTAGACTGCTTCTGCTGATCTTAAAGAAGCTTTTGTTGGTAATCAGTACAGACTCTGGAATCCCAGGACACCGCTGCTAGTTATGCTGAGCTAAAATCATAAGGAGTGCAAGCAATAACAAGCACCAAGGCCTGTGCTGACCCTTAGCAGCTGTTTATATCCAATCATAACTGAGCAAATGACTTTCCAAACGAAAAGGCATGTTTTTGGAACTGATAATAAATCAATCTTTAAAGAATGAGAAATACTTATTAGTTTTATTCTCTGCTAGGTTGTAAAAAAAACCAAATAAGAACCCCTGCCTTAGAGCCAGACGGCTTTCACATATAGAGAGAGATTTAAAGGGGTTGCACATCAAAAGGGGGCATTTTTAATAGTGCTCACATGACAGGCAAACACTACTGCATTTCTGAAAGTGATACACTCCAGCTTAATGAAAGGTAACTTTCAGAAAACCAACTAAATTGCCACCAAATCTCTGGCAATTAGTAAAAATAAAACTTCTAAGTTCTTAATGGAGTAAAGGAATAATAAGCAACATAATTCTGATAGTGTGAATTTCAGTGTCAGGGATAACGTGGTAAAGCTGTTCTTACTTCAAAAAGTTTGAAGATAATTAATAACAGAAGAGATTTTTATAGCTGCAGGCAAGAGAAGGTAACAGTGTTCTGCATGAAGGGGGAGAGGACGTGCTGCTTCAGTACCACAAATCCTGTGCCGTCCTGGCCCCTGTTCCTCTGGGCAGCCTTGGTGGGAAGTTGGTGCCCACGGCTGGCCCAGCAGCACGGCTTCTAACAGACTCCAATGCATCCTACCCTAGCTGATGCACCAAGGGTGACTCTGGTGGGTGAGGAAGTGGTTGGACAGTCACCTGTGACACCCTGGAGGTGGTCATGCTTTCCTGCCAAGACCCTATATTTAGTATTTGCAGAAGTAGCTACTTTTTTTCCCTTCCCCTGCACCAGCTTTGTAAATTAATGGAGCTCATGAGGAACAGAGTGGAGGCAGGATTCGCCCATCTGAATTAGGTGTTTACATCTGAGCTGGCCAGCTTTCTGAGAACAATTTGTCTCACCCCAAAGAAGACAGCCTGTTCAAACGAGCTACACAATGGAAGTACAGTCCTTTTGCTGACCTCGAAGGGAGCTGGAGGTGCCTATTCCAGGCATAGAGGTCTGTATGGCAGACATTTTGAACTTAGGTGTAACAAAAGCCCTCTAAGAGCCATCCTCGTGTTTTCCTTTTGTTGGTTATGAGTCCTGGGTCAGGAAAAGGTTGGGAATATTAGACCAAGATGAGCAATATCATGTTTGTAGCCATGGTGTTGTTTTGAACTTTTGCAGACAACTACCACACCCCTCTGATGTTTTCTTCATAACATACCAACTGCTGAGAGATTGGCACAACAGTGTAATATTAATAGAAGAAATCTGGTTTGAATTCCCTTAAAGTCAATGTTCTTGTAAATCTAATAAGTACTTGGATGTTGACGTCCTAGTCCCCATCTGCAGAATTTAAAAATCTGAAATTCATTTAAGTTTTATAATTAATAAACAAAGGTCCTCAGACTTAAAATGTGAAAGAATCATTAGTTACACCATATTTTTATGATGCAGTCCCTAAAAAGGATATTAAAGTGCCTTGACAGTGACCAGGTCCCTTACTACAATGCTGTAATAGGAATGCTTTTTATCACCATTCTACAGAGAAACTAAAGAAATTACTGATACAGGCCAAACCTTGAAACGTTTGGATTTTTGCTAAGGACCATTCCCATGCTGATTGTAGGACATGAAAAGACAAGAGATACACCACAGCAGTGGTGCAGAATGAGCAACCTAATCTGTGGGTCGGATGCTAGGGACAAGCATGTATAGCCCATAATTTTAGCTGAAGTCTGAGAGTGTGAAAGCTGCCTCAGGAATGGATTAGCAGGTGCTTTCAGAGTGTCATTTTGCAAAGGAGCTGTGAAATGTGTGCTTGCCTGAACTGGCTGGTGGAAGAGATAAGGCAGGGACAGGGAGCACCCACTGGAGACTCTAGTGGTATCAGTGAGGAGAGTGGACACATTTGCTTTCTTCCTGGCACAATTTGCTATGGGCACTGTCAGGTGCCCAGTAATAATTAGGATATGCTAATTGGCAAATGAAGTATGGTAATGATCAGATGAATCAGATGCTAATAAGATTGGCAGGGGTACAGTTACCCTGACAGCTGAGTAGCAAAAAAGAGTAAGGAGGTGAAGGTATGGGGAGATGCCCAGTTGACCTCTCATTAGGCCTTTGTTCCCAAAAGCAAGACTGTAATTTAGAGGTACATGTGTGGGAGGTGTTGTGCTGTTCTGTGGTAACCTGAAACCCTCTCATCTGGAGTATGCCTGCAGAATCAATGTGTTGTCTCTGACAGGGATGAGCTGCACGCATCTGCCCAGTGTGACTGGCTGGGAAAAGTCAGATGTGGTAGCCATAGGAATATTTGGTATTCCAGTTAAACTATTCAGGAAACACAAGGGGTCATGTGCTTTATTTCAGTCATTGGTGCTATCATACTGAACTCTCCCAACACAAAAATTATTAATGGTCACAAATGAGGATTTGTTAAGAGCTTTCCAGAATTTATTGACATCTAGACTGAAGGTCCTTGTGGGTGGCCAAAAATTTGAGAGATACAAATAGGCAAGGCAAGTGGGAGCTACTGTCACTTGACTTTGATATTACCCGTTGATATTTTCTTCCTTAAAAAGCTCCAATCCATCAAAAGAGTCTGTAAGGCCCAAAAACTTGCCTTAGGGTGCATTAAAACAGACAAACAAACAAACCAACAACAATCAAACAAACAGAACCCTAACTCCACAACAATTTTCTATTTGTGTATTTTTCTACATGTTGTAGAATTAACTGCAAATTAGGGCCTCTGGAATGAGGCCACTTTATAGGGTCATTGAGAATTTGGGATGCTGTTGTTGGGGTCATGTTCTAAATCTCTCTTACCTCTTATGAAAGCATCTACATGTTATACTCTACTGCATTTCTGTTCACATCTTCTGATTTCACCTCCAGAAATTTCTAAGGTCTTACTAAAGACTGCAATGCTTGGTTAGTTCACTCAGGCCTAACACAAGAATTTTTCAAAAGTGCATTCAGGTACTCCTGCCTAATTCCAGAACCAGCCAGAAACTCTATGAACTTGCCTGTCTGACTGGAGAGGTCCCCAGAGCACAGAATCATGCTTTTCTTTGTGTTCAGACCTGACTTGATCTTTTTAGGCTGACCAGTTACTACCATGCTTCTGCTTCATGCTAACCAGTTGCCAGAAAATGGCATTTTCCCATCTCCGTTCCCTTGAGCACTCGAGCTGTTTGATAGCTACCTTGTAGCTCTCTTGAAGAGAGCTCTTAACACAGGGCAGTGCTAGCTACTGCTTTCTTTTAAAAACCAGCTAGAAGAGGAAGTGGTAGGGATCGGATTTTGAAAGTGTTTACCCGAGAACCAACAAAATTTGACAATCTTCTTCTTTTGCCTGCAGGAACATCTGCTTCTTGAAAAAATTGCCCAATGACCAAACTGTGCACTTTGGGAAATCAATCTTTATTCCACCTCTTGAACAAGATTTTAATTTTAAAAGTGAGAGGGAAGAAAGTTGCACTGAAGTGTTAAAGAAATTCTATGCCTTGAAAGACACTACAGCATGTGTCAACACCCCTGTGTAGACTTTACAGCAGGCACCCTCTAGCAGCTGTAGATATGCTTGTGCATTCTTCATCCCATCATTTTAGTCAGTGCCCAGAAAATAAACACTATGATGCCAAAAAATGCCATTACTGATTTTAACCTCAAATATTTTCGGAATGTAAGAGCTGTTGCAAGCTGTTGGCCCTGAATTTTCCTTAGCTGTTTTTGAATCCCACCTTTTGGGGTGGAGTAGCATGTATCTTTTTTGCATACATCCTTCTAGGGTTTATATCAGGTTTAAACTATGCTTGGTGAGGACCATGGATTGCTAAACGTTTGTGAAGTGCTTACTGTGTTAAATTTCTGCCAGAACTGCTTCTATCTAAATAGAATTATCCAAGGATGGGTGCTATCCATTACTGAATCCTGAAGGAGGAGCTGATAACTTGTGACGTCCTTCCAGCTGAGGAGTTAGAGACTTTTACAAGATATATAGAATTGCTAATGGTCATGGGGACAGTGACAATTTCAGTGGGATAAACAGGATTTAAATCCGTGAAGTAGCAGTAGGATTGCAGAACACGTCTTTCTACTTATGGTTTTCAATGTCATTTTTCTTCACTTACTAATGTTTCTCCTTTTATTTTCCCTGTATTTTACTTCTAGAAATTGAGAGGCTGGAAAACTGTTTTCTGCATGCTTCCAGTGGATGACAAAAAGTGAGGCTGTAGGTGAAGTAAATAGAAAAATTCAGTGGCTTAATTCTAATGAATATATTAACAATTAAATTATGTACCCCTATCACTAGGAACTTGCTTTTGAATAGTGGCGGGTTTTCTGGGGAGTTGTGTTATATCGATTACTTTAAATGGTAGGGGATGTTATCTGTGAGTGGCAACAATGCATTTGGCTGGCACATGTCCAGTATGGGCTCACCATCAGTGTGTGACAGGGCTGAATGGTGTGATGAGGTGGCTTTGGAGGGGAGGAGAAGGGGCTGAGAAGTCCAGAGTAATGCTCTCAGTCTCAGACTAAGCTCAGACTGCTCACCTAGGGATGATGTCACTGTTTTTTGTGACAAAACTGGCACCAGAAACAGTACTGTAAGCTGTAACTTTCTTTCTTCAGACACTGAGCCTCCTTGCTATCCTTTAGCACAGTAGGGCTCACAGATATGGGTAGGAGGGTGGACCAAAGCAGGCTAAACAACTTTCAGGGAGTCAATGGCAATGCGAAAAAGAATATAATTTACACAGGCTTCTTTACATTATGTTGGGAGTCTTTATTCCCATCCCCATTATATATAGGTATTAAACACTGTTCTCTGCTGCATTCAGCTATGACCTTTTTCTTGTAAAGAAGTGAACTATATGAACGAGTTTGAAGACAAATTTTAAAATATTAAAAGCTGTCCTTCTTCTCAAATCTAACTCTCATGTTAGTTGTTTGCATACATAATTTAATAACTTGCATATATTTTTTATATATTATTCTGACAGTAGTAAATGAAACCAGATTCAGGAAAAATATTCTGGTACATGGAATCTCAAAATACACATTTGCATTGGTAAGGTACTAGTGTATATTTTGTAGGGTTTATATTGCTACTCATTGTGGTTAGTGGTTAGTATGACTATCATGTTTTTGGAGTATTACGTATCCGAGAAAATGTCATTTTTTTCTATTCCTTTTAAAATCAAATTACAATGTGACATTCAATAAAATATCTTTTGTGCAGCTAATAAAAATGAGATCCCATCTCACTGCTTTGACAAATAAACCACACAAGTCAAAATACTGCCTCTGATACAGTTTATAGCTTAAGCTTTCATGTCAGCCTTTCCTATAAAAAAGCTCCATTATTTATTAATAGGCTTCTATGTCTTAAAAGTTTCTTTTTCTTGTGTGGAGAAAAAATCATTTGCCTTTTAATGGGGTGTCAGATTTGTTTTCCAAACCTTCTAAAAGGTTATCGTTGTTACATATGGACAAGTGCTTTTTTCAGAATCAATGTAAACTCTGTTACCAGGGTAATTTACTGCAGTCCCCTGGTAGCTGTACGGAAAACTTAATTTCACCATTTTGCAAAGTGGAGGGGTGGGACTCTTTCCTTGTGGTTAACTATTTTCACATGGAGTGAAAAGAAAATGCATGCTTCTAGCACATACTAAATAACTGATGGGCTCTTACCCTCTGCTTGAGTTCAGGGCACACTGGCAGTCTGGTAGGGTTCATGGCACAGAAGGATGACTGACCCAATTAGATATACCATAAAACCTTTTAGCAATTAACTTTCAACTAACCAAAAGATTCAGGCTAATATTAACAGTGGATAATAAAAGTTTGTTAAATTTCCGTCCATTACCTGCACACATACACATACAAATATCTGAGCCACATTTTTGATGACAGAGAAGTCTGTATGGAGGGAAGAATATTCTATGAAAGATCCAGAGGTGTCAGGTTTGAGTCTGTCTTGCAGTTTGAGTTGAGAAATGGCATGAGACACAAGCAAATATCGAATTCAGGCTTGTGCATTTAATTAGAGCTTGCATTAGCAGCTGCAGTACTTTATTTTGGAAAAAAAGGCAATAATAGCAATATTTTTTCTCTAATAAACACTACTTAAAAAAAATCCAAAACCAGAAACCGCTAGGAATTACCTATGGCCTAAATAACATTTTTAGATTAAATTAATTACTTTTTACTGGCAATTTCTATTAACTTTTTTAATTGCCTAATGCATTCAGGGATGTTGCCTACATCTGCACAGAGGAAAGTGGGTTTCAAACCAGGCATCAGCTCTTTAAATGTGACATTTCATAATTTTTTCATCCACAGTGGTTGCTCTTCAACAGACTGAAGACAGTTCACCACATCTGTGTTGAGAAAGCAAGCTGGCGATCTCTGCTACTGGACTGAGGCACAGATGGCTCCAGACTTACTGAATTTTGAAGCTTGTACTTGTTCTGCACAGGGGAGAGACATCCAGCGCAAAACTCCTTCTGGATCTTTGCAAGAAAGACCTGACAACAATGGTCATAATGGAAGAGCTGTTTCCAAAAGGTAGAATAAAAAGAGGAATACACATAAAGAATAAATCTTATGTCACTTCAGATTGTGGGAACTCCATGTTAATGCAGTGTTGACAGACCCCAGATGGATTTTCCCATGGCATGTTGAGCAGATGCTGTCCATGGACTGGCACAAGAATTCAAAACTTTTATCAGCCAATTAAATTTTAGAACAACCTTCTAATAGGTTAAGTAGGGAAAAAAAATCCAAAACCAGGCAATCTGAACTTGAATTATGAACTTTAATTAATAGTTTGATGCACCTTGGTAAATTTGTGGATGAGATTGTGTGACATCCATTGGCTGGGATAAATAAGGGACTGAATTCAGTGACCCATTGTGTCCTATAGCAGGTATTTTATGAAGAGTTCTCCCATAGGAAGTTTTCAGCAAGGTGTCATTTTCATACTAAAGAATGGTTTTGTCAGACTGTCCTAGATAATTTTCAAATACTGAGACTGGGATCCAACATCGTCAATACTTGTTTAGCTGGGCTTTCAGGACAAATACCACTCACTTAGATGTTGAGAGCTTCTGAAAAACCTGCTGATGTTCACTTTTCATCAGGCTCAGTCTGCATCTCTGCACCTTTCTCCCTCAGAAAATCCTAAATGTAAGGCAAATTTATGTGTACAGTGACTTTGAAGCTTCGATTTCCAAGATCCAGAACATATTTCTGGGATTATTTTTGCCCCACTATCTTCATACCCTTGCATTTGAGAGACACTATTATAGATTATTTATTAATGTCATTGATACGAGAAGGAAAGGACATATGGCATGTTGTTCATCCAGCTCATCTCTGGAAGCTTGAATTCTGGTCACTGTTTTGTTTGATATATGACTCTACATGTGTAAGTGTAGATACCCTTTCCAGAAGATTTACAGCTAGAAGGTTAGAACTTGTTTTACTTAAGAACACTTTCCTGCCTAAGAAGAAGCACCTTTCTCGAAGATAGTTTGAGGATTTTTTTCTTCCTGCATTCCAGGGTTTCTCTCTGGTATGAGAAGAGATAAACCCTCACAGACATTATGGGCCTCCACTTTTGCGTGGGGGTCAGGGGGAGGCAGCCATGATAAGAGCCAAGGAGGAATGGAGGGGCATGCCTTTCTCAGGCCCAGTGCTCAAGCACTGCTACGATTTTTCCCTTGTTAGTCTAGTATTATTGACTTTGGAATAAATTTTCCTGAAATCCTTCCACTGACTGGCATTTCAGGAGTATATGCATGTTACCTTACTTCACAACATGGCATACTACAGAGCAGAGGTATTCAGTGGAGTTAAAACTAAACTCAGTAGTCTAGCTGAATCAGTGTAGACATGGTCAAGCAAAGCTTGAGCTATGTGTGTTCACAGATAAACTTCATCTAGCTCATATAGAGACCACTTGGATGTTTGCACCTTGTGTTATAACATGGGTTTGCTGTCAGAGAAACATGTGATTGTGCTGATAAAGCAATAAGCCTCAGAATATGAAGCTGTATTTTAGTCAAGAAGCAGAATTTTTTCATATAGAAGATGTCTGACTCTAGTTTGATCAGTGCTATTGAAGTAGCAAGGTGATGATGCATCAGCGTGGCCTTCAGTCATTGGACAAAATCCTTGGGAACAGGACAGACTTTGGGTCTTCCTTGTGGTAGATATTCAAAGTGCATAAGACATTGGCGTAAAATAAAAATAGATTAAAACTATTTTCACATGCTATCATTGCACCATTCAACAACAACATGGACATGGTCCTAGTTTCATTCCCAGAATAATTTTATAAGCTGCTTGTTGTTGAAGTTTGTTCTTGTTGCTTTTTCTCACCTTAATGTGAGCTAATATGTGATTGTAGCAAGACCACAAAAAAACCGGTGTTTGAACATTCACCAGTTTCTTCTTCGCCTCATCATTCAGGTACTACTGCAAAACTAAAGACCATAATTGAACTGAGGTACTGAAGAGTAAGTTTTTCTCTGGACAGAGCTATGACACAGACACTCCTGTCCTGTACAGGAGCTGTGAAGAGATGATGTATGCTCAATTCCCACACAGTTTCTGTATGTTGTCTTAGCCTGTTCCAAATGATGAGACAGTAGGACATACATCCTGTATATGCTTATGGAAATTTTCAGACAACTTAGCCTCTGAATTGAAATTTTTTTCCAGTGAATTTTAGCAAACAGATTTTTTACAGTACTGACTAATTTGTTCAAAAAATGTGGATTTTCAGATGGTGGCAGAAGATTCCCAGCTAAGATGGCACTTCCTGACGAATATTATATTACTCTACCAAAGCAGAGGGCTTGTCTGTGATACTGTAGTAATAATTATTTTAACAGTGGTCCCCTTTTTTTTTCTTTAGAAATTATCCTTAAAATTCTAAATGTTACTACTATTTCTTTTGTCACACTGTGGCAGTCACACAACATGAAACATTTTTGCTCAGACTATTACAATTTGGCAAAGTTACAACAGCTGAAAGTGAGATCTTATAATGGGAGGTATTAAATAACTATAACTCACTAAGCAGCTCTATCTACATAGGCTCAAAAATATAGCTGTAAAAGCTCTCCTCAAATACAGCCCTGAGTTTCCATGTGATTGTACTTTTTATCTGAGTTTACACTGGGGCAATGAAGGCATTGGAAGGTCAAGTGACCCACCCAAGGTCACTGACTGTCACTCAGTGACTGAGTCACTATCACAGCCTGTGAAAGTTCCTGGCTCAGAGCGAAGTGCAAGGTAAGTGACACTAAGGTACATCTTCTCTCAGTTTCCATTATGTTTCTAATCTCTCTTCACTACAGTAATGAATGATAATGAGTTCCATTTTTTTTCTCTGGGTTGTTCTTGCTGCTGCATCGATGACACTTATTGTTACAATAAAGACATAAGTGGAAAAAAAAATTGTCCTAAGTGATTTTATGAATAAGTAAACCTAAATAACTTACAAGAAGAACAGCGGCTGCAATAACTTGTTAGAAAGGATAGTCTTACTTAGTGTTTTCATGTCAGGCAGGTCACCCTCTCCTTCATCTGGAATTGAAAATACTGTGAAAAAACTGGGCATGATTCAGTAACTTCTATTTTATGTAAACAAGTCTTACTAATGCAAGGATGGGCAAGGACATTATTGACCTGATGATATTTACTACTCAAAATCAGAAACTCAGTTAATCCGGTGCTGAGGATCAAACTCCTGTTATGCAGTTGCACTTAGGTTCTGGTGAATCTTAAGCATTTCAGACTCACAGGAAAACAATTCTCAAAGTTACTGAATGATCTTAAGTAATTTTTTTTTTGAAAGAGCTCAGCAACTCAGCAAAACTTCTTGAAAAGGCAATAGTCTTTCAACCCTGCTATGCACTCAGTGGCTCCCACTGGGCAGACTGTGCTCTTGGAGGCTGTTTACTGCTGTATCCATTATCAAAGTCTGATTGTGCACATTGTGCTCTTTGCCTGAGAAGAAAGGGAGTGAGGATGAAGCAGAAAAGAACCTCCAGCCTCCACCTTCCTCCTTGTCCTTTTTTCTTCCTCTCCGTCCCTCTCTTAGTGCTCCAAAAATACAGTACTTGCATGTCTAGCACAGTCCCAACCAGAAAGAAATAGCTGCTCTGAGCCAGAGCCGGAAAACACCATGGCAGAAGAGTGTGGGTTAGGGACAGTTTTGGGGAGCTGTAGATAAAGACTCTGCAGTCAGCAATGTTGATCCTTCTTGGTGCTATTCTGGAAACATGTCCCACCTGTGTGTTCTCACAACAATGTTAGCCAAGTTGGCAGCTGGTGAAAATTCAATAGCAATAGAATCCTTCGTGTATTTTAGCATGAGAATATTCCATATGTTTGATGCTATCTCTTTAATAATCTTATGCAATCTTCATGGTCTTCTTTTTCCTTTGTCTGCTGAAATACTGTGTCTTGGGTTTTTTCACCTAGTTGTAAATATGTGTGTGCGTGTGCGTGTGTGTGTGTGTGTGTGCACAAGCAGTTCACTATAAGTAGTTTATAATAGACTAGATTAATTTTTTCTCCCATTCCCAAGTTATGATTTCCATTGTCATCATTCTTCTAATATCTTATTTTGTTAATTCATCTACTGATTTCCTTTCTATGTGAAATTAGCATTTGATTCCTACAAGGACGCAAATGCAAAACCACTCATAAGCATAACAAGTCCTGTAAGGAATCATGAGTCTAAATGATTGCTTAGAAGTCCTCAGTGTAAAGGAAAAGGGTATCCAAAAACTCATACAGTAGGGGAACCTGCACTGTCAGTAAACCTTGGAACACCCATAGTATGTGTCGTGTGTGACAGGGTAAGGTACAACTTGAGTTACTTATGTTTATGCAACTCCTCACATCTATATTGTCACTAAATCCACCCTCTTCCTAAAAAACTTGCAGCTCTAGCAAACATTTTGTCATGACTCTGGTTCAGCTGTTGTGCTGGTTCCTTGTGTGAACTGCTGTTTCTGCTGGAAAAGGGAAGGAAAGATATTATACTACAATAATATTTTCTTACATTTAGCTACTCATTTTCCAGGTCTCATTGGAGAATGTCAGTCAAAAAGCCTATTATCTATTTAAAAGATCCATTTATTAGAGTCACTATTTTTCTCCTACCCTTAGGGTTGATATAAAAAGTTTGAAACATATCTAAAATTTTAAACCTTTAGTTTGATAAAGTCTGTGTTCTGAAGTAGGATTTTTCAGTGGCTCATTAAAGTAATTAAAGTTAGCACTTTTAGTTTGAAGAATACTAAAAGCTTTGAAATACTCATCCTGTGTGCCTCCACATGTTATATAAAGCTTTAACTCTTATGACATATCTTAAAAAATCTGGTTTTGGTGTTGCCTGTCATATCAGGGAGAGTCCCACCAAAGTGGCAATGCTGGTGAATTGTGACCCTTAAAAGAGAGCCACGGTGAGAGCAGAATTGCTCTTTTCCACATCTGAAATGGTTACTATATCTGTTCTGTGGTGGTATACCAAGTGTTTCAAACCTAAGAGAAAGGTATCATGAAGGTTCTTCTTTCTTAAAGGACAGCTTCTGCTCTCACCATATTAAGCAGCAAGCAGAACTGTCTAAATAATCCATTAGCTGAATTTTTATTGTTTCTCTTTTGATTTTCTTGAAGATGCTTGTTATTCTAAGTAGTTTAATGCTATCCAGAAATATTTCTGGTCCTGCAGATTTGTTTTGAGTATTTGATGCATACATCTGGACCTTTGCTGGTTAATTTAGCAGCTATATCACACAGTATTGTCCCTGTTTCTGTATGGAATGAACATAATTCTTCAAATTGTGTATCTGCTGGGAATACAGTGTTTCTGAATCCACAATTTGTATTCTATGAGTATACGGTAGTATTCATTTAACATTAATTTTCCATGAATGTTTCATGTACCTTGTACTGGTTAATAACATGAAGAGACTTTATGTATCCAAGACTCTCCATGTGATGTACTGGGGGAATTTGTAAAGCTGTTTTGACTACAGTTCACTAGTAGTTTGCAAACAGAATTTTTCAAGTCATTTCCAAACTCTCTCTTTTGAAACCTGTTCATCCTCCACAGGCCATCATAATGTTGCTCTCAAAAATCATATTTAAACTGTAATGTCTTCTTAATGCAAAAAAAGAGCATTCTTCTCTACTTTGGGAGGCATTGGCCCAGCTAGGGTAAAAAATTAAGAGATTATTTGCTTACTCTAACAAAAATTTATGAGAAAAATAAACCATAAGTTTTTATGTGAATCCTGCTTCTGTCCCTTTCCAAGGATGACTTCTACTTTTCTTCCAACATACTGGGTATGTTCGTTTAGCTTCTACATACAAATATTTGGAGCTATAAAACAAGCTAGTTGCTCTGTCTATGTGCCTGCATTTAAGATTTATTCCTTTCTTCTTCTATCTCTTCCCCCTTTCCTCTTACAGGAGTTTTCTGTCTCCTGCAAATGACTTGAGGAGGACAACTTCCCTCTCTGATTAAATTTAAACAGCACAACCGCTGGGTGTTGGGCTGGCAATGCTGGAAGTGGCTGTCCATCACCCTCCCTCTTCATAAGCCCTTGGTATCTGGCAAATGCCCTGACATACTGCACGCCTGTGAAGAAGGACATGTTGAACCACCACCCTATATGCAAATCCAGGACCTCCAATGAATATAGTTTCAACTGTATTCTGAGGGATAGGGGCCTTTCAGGACTATGACTTTCCAGAAAGGTGTCTTTGATCTGGCTGTTATCAGCCATCTGAGACAGCCCTTCTGGGAATGCCATCAGAGTGTGGCAGTGAGGCAGATTTACAGAGTCATTGAAGTACCTGTGGAAGTGTAGTATAGGGATCTGGATAATCACAAGACTTACGACACTTCCACATTTTAATCGTGATATAATACTTGTAAAGATAATTTCAATTGGGCTGCACATTATTCACTTTTAGGGAAGTCTGGCGGCTGCAGAAATCCTAAATCACAGCATTGGCTTCCTGCTTGATGCTAATTTGGGCCAGTTCCAGCCAACGGAGTTCCTTTTCCATTGTGTCATTTAATTACACATTTACCCACATTTCTCAGCTAGTAAGAGCCTTAATATATGGCCTCTTAATCTAATACTGATCTATTAAAAACTACACTCAGTATTTTAAAGTGTTAGACAACAGATGGAATTGACAGTTTTAATAGGTAGCAACTAACATCATCTCCCAATGTACACCTCTGTATTGGATTTCAAGCAACTGATATCACTGTGGACATGTGCAGATATGGAGCTTGCATTTAAAGGCAGAAATTCAATCAATAGCCTGTCTCTCAACAGAGCTTACTAGATTATATCAGTTAGAAGTGACCATCTGGCCTAATCTTGGGTGTTCTGAGATATCATGTAGATCTTTTCCACTAATGTCATTTTTATTTGGTTAACATTAATAAACCGTAGCAAACATTGCAAATCTTGCAATCTGAAGCTGTAACTCAATTTTTGCCTTTAACATGAGACAAGTCAAACATCTGCTTCTCTAGGGGGAACGTGTGTGAGAGCCAGCAAAAGAAAGATGCAATCGCTCTGAAGATTTTACTGTCTTTCTAGGTGTTGTGAAATGATGAAAAGTGGCAGTCTTTTTTATTTACTAAAAGAAAAGTATGTTACTAAAAGGTAACCAACAACTAATGTGATTATTTCTGTGAATACAAAATATGGAGGGAAATATGTAGATAGCATTCTGGGGGTTAAAGTTTCAGAGTATTCTATGACTGCTATAAAAGAAGAATGTACATTACATATTCATCTACCAGATTTATGCTACAAATAAAATCTAACTTTTAATCTGGTGCAGTCAATATATATCACATATCTGTGATCACTTGTTTAACACTGTCACAGCCAGAATACATAAAATCCAAAAATCCTTTTTTAATACCAGATTCAAGAACATTCTCTTCTGTCTCTTTGCTCCTTTAAATTTAATTTCAAATTCTCTTTTGTGTTTGGCTGATCACCAGCACTATTAGAAGTTCAGAAATGCTCTGTTCACAAAAAAGTAAAATAAATGTCAATGTCACAGGTCTAATTATAACTTTGTACTTGTAAGTGGCATAATAGTGATTCAATTATGCAAATTGTTGTCACTGCATTTTGATCTTGCAAAATAAAAATCAGGAGTGATTTCTGAACAGACCTGATGTAATCAAACCCCTTGAAATTCTGCAGATTCTTCTTTTTGGCTTTGTTCCATTGCTGATAAACCAAAATTTTAAAATTTCAAACAGTGAAGGAGTGCATCATGAATTCCCCTAGGTGGGGAGGTGGGGAAGCAAGACAGGTGATATTGCTAAAAAGAAACAATGTCAGAATAAACAGGGGGAAAAAAAAGAAAAGAATATTTGGGAACTTCTTTAAGTAGTACCTCTTATTAGTACCTCTTATGGGGTCCTGTTCTAGGATCCTGGGGGCCCAGGAATCAGAGTCATATGTCCTTCTCTTGACATTGTTACTCAGAACTGTAAAAAGCTGGGGAAGCCATTTCAGCCTAGTGTGCCCTCATTTCTCCATTGTTACCTGCCTTTATTTTTGGAAACTAAATTTAATCATTAAATGCCTTCCAAAGATACAGGCTGTGTTGCTATTACAAAACGTTTCACTTACGGAATAGAACTAGCTGACTTTTAGAACAAAAAGCCCTATTCTGCCTCCCCCAAACAAAAATCTGAACATAGGCAAGCCCCTTAAATCTCTAAAATAGTAAGAAAGGGTAGAATTTCAGCGGTGCTATTGTAAAAAGATTTAAAAACCAGGGTGAAAATAGAATCTGGAAAAGCTGCAAAATCAGGGAATAGTATCCCTGACAAGTTAAATATTTTTTTTTGGAAGAATAAAATTTTGGTAAAGACTGCCCTTGGAATACCTTAAATGTGATTTTTTTGAGGAAAAGAACATTTTATTTTTGTGGTTCACTTTCCATTTTTTTGGTGAAAGCTCAAAAACTGAAGTGGATTTCAGTTTCTGATTTTTTTTTTTCTGATCAGTCTTCTTATTCAAAGTATGTAATAAATATTGTTTCTTTCAAAATACATCACAGGCGATGCTAACATTTTCAACCAGATCTAACAAGGGAATGCAATTTTGCATTGCAAAGAGAGTCTCAAGCTGTCTTCTTTTTCTTTTGTTGTTACCTATGAATCCAGCAGGATCCTGAAACTGACACTGGTCAGCTGTGCTTTAAAGTGAAGGTGAAAATTTTGCAGTGCTTGTTTACAAGAAAACAACTAAATACTTTTGCATTGGTAGTAGTTTATTGCCGAGCAGCAGAAGACAGCTTCTTTAATGCTAGCAGGCTATGCACATATAGTACTTTTTTAAACTCTCTGTTTCTCACTGTAGTTAATAAATAAGGATGCAGATGAGAGATTCATAGTTAATTTTCAGTAGCTAGCATAGCATGTCTCAGCCTATAAAATCCTGGAAGTCTCAGGCTGTGAATTCCTTGATACTGACAAGCCAAACAGCTCAGAAATTATAATTATAAGTTACAAGTGTCTTAAGGGTTGTTCTTCTGACATAAAACTAATTTCATGTTTTTATTCATAATGTGAAATAGACGAGAGGATGGGACCTTATTTAGATTGATCTCCCAGAGATATCACGGACTCTGTGTCCTGACTATAATGGGAAAAGATCACTTACTTCATTCCTTGTAGCTGGTTGATTCTTTCTGTGTGCTTTTTTTTTGACAATCAGGCTAATAAAAAAAGTGGGATTTCTTCCAGTTTTCATTCCAGTTTTGTACATAGGGAGATATCTACTGGTGACTGTCATTTTTTTCCATTATGGTGGTCATACCAGAGTGTATTGGGTTCTCTTCCTGTGAGCTGGTTCCAGCTTGACACCTCATTATGCATGAGTGGTGCTCTCACCTGTACTATTTTCTTTGGACAAGTAACTCCTTGAACAGCAAAGTGAGAAGGTAAGTCCTGAAAGGAACCAAGGTAAAAAGCAGCTTCAGAGTGTGAGGACAGTCCCTGTAACCCCTTCCCTGAATGAAACCATGATATTCTGGAGACAACTCACCACCTAAACTACTCCAGGGCATCAAAGGCTGGGGGTGTCTGAGGAGCATCCTATGAGTGTTCTGGCTCCCCCAAGCTCATTACAGCTGTGTCACCAAAGTCAATATCAGTCCCATTTTGGCAAACATGCTGGGATTGGCAGCTGCTAGAAGGTCCAGAGCACAAACATGGGGAAAAAGTTGATTCCTTCCACAAACCTCTACATGTGGACACGTCAAGGCAGATGAAGGAAGGCAGAACAAGGGCTATAAGATACTACTGAGAGAATGGGTATCCATTCGCTGACTGAGGTATGCCAAAGTCTTCCTTCCCTGTTTCAAGAAACAGATTTGGCTCATGTTCTCTGCTGGGGATCAGGAGTTACTCTGCTGCAGTTGTTGAGTTGTGTTGGCCTTAAAGTGTTTGAAGGAGCTGTGATAGTTTCTATCTCAATTTTGCGTAAAACTGAGAACTGCCTTACTTAAAAGTCCAGCAATTCCCACATGGACATGCAATGTGAGTGTCAACAAATTCAGTTATTGAACAGATAATATAATTTTAGCTAGGATAGGGGAAGTCCCTTACCTCCCTCTCAGAAAACTCCATGCTTTTCTATCTACTGGACTCTGTCAGACCCTTCTTCAGAGAGGTTTGAAGTGAGAGCTATCTCACAAGGATGTTGTGAGGTTATGCAGAGAGAAAATTAGAAGGGCCCAAACCCAACTAGAACTTAATCTGGTTACTGCCATAAAAGACAAAAAATATTTTTTACAAATACATCAGTAACAGAAGGATGGCTAAGGAAACCATCCACCCTGCATTTGGTCCAGGGGAAAACATAGCAACAAAGGATGAGGAAAAAGCTGAGGTACTAAATGCCTTCTCTGTCCCAGTCTTTTATAGTTCTCCAGGTTGTTCTCCAGGTATACAGCTCCCTGAGCTGGAAGACAGGGACAGGGAGGAGAATTAAGGTCCCGTATTCCAAACGGAGATAGTCAGCAACCTGCTATGCCACTTAGACACACACAGATCGGTGGGGCTGGATGAAATCCACTCGAGGGTACTGAAAGAGCTGATGAAAATGCTCACTGAGATACTTTCTATCATGTACTCACAATTCCGTCTTACTAGGAAAGTCCCATTTAACTGGAAGTCAGCAAATGCTCATCTACAGGAAGGGCTGTAAGAAGGATTTGGGGAACTACAGGACTGTCAGTTTGACCTCAGTGCTGGGGAAGGTCACAGAGCAGGTCTTATTGAGTGCCATCACATGGCACATGCCGGACAACCAGGGTATGAGACGCAACCAGCATGGGTTTCTGAAAGACAAGTCCTGCTTGACCAACTTGATCACATTCTATGACAGGTAGACCCTCTTAGTGGAAGAAGGAAAGGCTGGGGATGTGTTTTGACTTTAATAAAACCTTTGACACCATTTTCCCCAGCATTCTCCTAAGGAAAACTCATGGCTTGGATGGGTGCAGTCTTTGCTGGCTAAAAAACTTGCTGGATGGCTGGACCCAGATTGTGGTGGTGGAACTACATCCAGCTGGTGGCCTGTCACAAGTGTTGTTCACCAGGGCTCAGTACTGGGGTCAGCCCTGTTTAATACTCTATTGATGATCTAGACCAGTTGATCGAGTTCAGCCTCAGTCACTTTGCAGATGGTCCTATGCTGAGTGTTGATCTGCTGGAGAGTAGGAAGTCTCTGCAGAGGGATCTGGACAGGCTGGATTGATGGGCTGCAGCCAATGGTATGAGGTTCATTAAGATGAAGTGCCAAGTCCTGCACTTCAGTCATGAAAAACCCATGCATCTCTAGAAAAGCCAGCAGTGTGTCCAGGTGGCCAAGAAGGCCAATGGCATCCTGGTCTGTATCAGAAGTAGAGTGGTCGGCAGGATCAGGGAAGTGATTTTTCCTGTGTGCTCAGCACTCGTGAGGCCCATGTTTGGTTTTGGGCCCCTCACTTCCAGAAAGTTATTAAGATGCTGGAACAAGTGCAGAGAAGGGCAATGGAGCTGGTGAAGGGTTGGGAGCACAAGTCTAATGAGGAGTGGCTGAGGGAATCAAAGTATTCTTGTGTCGACAAAGGGCTAAAAACTGAAAGATCATGGTGAAAATATTTTCTTTTCCTCCACTCTTCCTCAAATGTAGTTTCACAAGGTTAGGATTGCAACATATAAACAGGAAAGAAGGCACTCGGTATACACATTGACTTTCTCATGCTGCAACAGGTTAGGGGAAAATTTAATTTTTCATAGTGAATTTTCACATTTCTACAGCCCTAATCTGAAAAATAGGAATCCTTTCTCTCTTTGTCTTTCAGTATGGAATAAGGAGTTTAAAGAACCTCATCATGGTTTGTGCATTCATCCAAGAATAATTTAAAGAGGACCTCTGGACGTGGATTTTTCTGACATAAGGTCTCCACCACAGAAAGATGCAGAATTGTACAAAGATATTTGCAATATTTACTTGCTTGTGGCACTGAACTAAGTCATGGCTGAACTAGATGCTACTTTCTATTTCTGTTACTGACTTCCTGTGCAGGCTTGAGCAATTAGCTTCAGCTCTTTGGCTACGGCTGTGAAGTAGACTACAGGACTCCATCTCAAACTCATCTTAAACATCTTGTGTGAATAGGGACCCTGTTTTGGAGACTGGGTGGGTCACTAGGCAGCCTGAGCTTTGCTAGGCCACCTTCCGCAAGTGTCCTGAGGCCAGCAACAGACATGCATGGAGCTGGGCCATGATTTCAGTTTCTTCTGAGTCAGTGAAGTTTCATTTCCTGATACCTTGTCTACAGTCATCCTTTCAGACAAGAAAAATTTGGGAAGCAGATGCCTCTCTCAACATCCCCTTATATTGTCTATTATTATTACTATTATTATATCACAATAAATTATTAGTAGTAATAAAAATTTGCTTTACCACACCATTAAAAGTTGTTCTTTACCTTGGGTTGTCTTTTTCTGTGTTACCTTTCACTTTCTTTTTCATTTTGGTCAGGTTTCTATTGTCCTTGTAAGGCTTGCTTGGATTAGACTGTGATGCATGTCTTGCTGGGCTGAGGCAGATTGCAGATGATAAATATCAAAGAAAAACGACCTGCAGCTGCTGGAAAATGCACTAAAACCTCTGTGCTTGCAAAGACAAAATCTTAGAAGGTCAATGGATAGAAAAGTTTTCAAGCTATTCAGAAGATAGACTTCTGTAAGGGAAATGTAAAGCAATGGCAGGATATATTTGAAAGGTGGAATTTGGTTAGTCCATAGAATCATAGAATCACAGAATATGATGACTTGAAAGGACCCACAAGGATCATCAAGTCCAACTCCCGGTCCTGCCAAGGACACCCCAAAAATCACACCGGGTCCCTGAGAGTGTTGTCCAGTGTCTTGAACTCAGACAGGCTTAATACTATGACCACTTCCAGGGGGAGCTGGTTCCAGTACCCAGCCCCCACTCAGATGAAAAATCTTTTGCTGTTATCTAACGTAGACCTCCTCTGACACAGGTTCAGGCTGTTTCTTCAAGTCCAATCACTGGTCATCAGAGTGAAGAGTTGGGTAACCACCCCTTTACTTCCCCTTGTAAAGATGTTAAAGATCTCATTGTGGTCTCTTCTCAATCTGACGAGCTGAACAAACCAAGAGTCCTCAGTTGCTCCTCATAAAGCTTCCTCTTCAGACCCTTCGTCATCCTCATGGCCCTCATTTGGATGGCCTGTCATGGCTTAATTCCTTTCTTATATTGTGGTGCCCAAACTGTACATAGTATTCAAGGTGAGGTCATATCAGTGTAGAGTAGAGTAGGACAATCACAAAAGCACAGAGGCACAGAATATGCTGTGTTGGAAGAGACCCACAAAGATCATTGAGTCCAAACTTCATCCCCAAGAGTCACACGGTGTGTCTGAGAGTATCATCCAAATTCTTCTTGAACCCTATCACTCCCTTGAACTGGTTGGTGATGTTTTGACTGATTCACCCCCAGACATGGTTGGCTCTTCTGACTGCCAGGGCACACTGATGACAACTTGACATCAACCAGGATCCAGAAGTGCCTTTTCACAGCACTACTCTCCAGCCTCTTCTTCCCTAGTCTATAGACTCAATCAGGATTGCCCCATCCCAGGTGCAGAATTCAACTCTTGCCCTTGTTAAACTTCATACAGTTGGTGATTGCCCATCTCTCTAATTTGTCAAGGTCTCCCTACAGGGCCTTTCTATCCTCAAGGGCGTTGACAGCTCCTCCCAGTTTAATGTTGTCTGCAAATATACTTAATATTCCTTTGAGTTCTGCATCCAAGTCAGTAATGAAGATGCTGAAGAGTACTGGGCCAAGGATGGAGCCCTGTGGAATCCCACTAGTGACAGATCACCAGGCTGATGTTACCCCATTCACTATAACTCTTTGTGCCTGACCTGTGGGCAAATTGTTAGCCCATCCTGTAACACAGTTATCCAGCTGAGTGCTGGATATCTTGTCCAGAAGGATCCTGTGAGAGACAATATCAAAACCTTTACTGAAATAAAAAAAGATTACATTAACTGGCTTCCTTTGTTAAACTAGGTGGGTTATTGTGTTGTAGAAGGAAATCAGGTTTGATAAGCAGGACTTTTCTCTCTTGAAGCCATGCTGACTGTGACCGATGACAGCGTTGTCTTTCAGGTTTTTTTCAATACTTCCCAGAATAATCTTTTCCATTATTTTATCAGGCACTGAAGTGAGACTGACAGGTCTGTAGCTTCCAGGGTCCTGTTTCTTGCCCTTCTTGAAAACTGGGACAGCGGTTGCCAGATTCCAGTCATCTGGGATCTCTCTGGATTCCCAAGATCACTCAAAAATCATTGAGAGAAGTTTTATCATGATATCAGCAAGGTCCTTGAAGATTCTGAGATGACTCCCATTGGGCCCCATAGCTTTGTAAGTATCCAGCTGGAGTAGCAGATCCTGCACAATTTCAGGGTCAGCTGGGAGTTGATCACTCTCACAGTCATGGTCCACCACTGAGACCCCTAGCCCATCATCCATGTAGAAGACAGAGGCAAAGAAAGCATTAAACACATGCCTTGTCTCTGTCCCTGTCTGTGAGCTGACCATCCTCATCCTGTAATGCGCCGATGGTATTTCTACACTGCCTTTTGCATTAATATATTTGGAAAAACTCTTCATTGTCCCCCATATTTCTGGCCAGCTTCAACTCCAGTTGAACTTGGGCCACACAAATTTTCTCCCTACACTGAGAAGCAGCATTTCTGAATTCTTCCCACGTTACTTGACCTTGCTACCACTGGACATACACCTTTCTTTTCTGTCTTATTTCCAAGAGAAGATCTCTGATCAGCCAAACTGGCCTTCTGTCTCTCCTGCTTGTTTCCTGACATTTGGGAATTGCCTGCTCCTGGTGCCTTTAGGAGGTGATGTTTGAAAAGTGACCAGCATACCTGCAAAAATATTTTCCCAGGGGACTTTACTCACTAATTCCCTGAGGAGCCTGAAGTCTGCTCTCCTCATGTCCAGAGCTGAAGTTTTTCTGGCACTTTTCCTCTTGTCAACAGAGATGTTCATTACATAGAGAGGGTGGTTAGAAAAGGGTTCTCCGTCTGGATCAGTTTTTGCTCACAGAACCTTGCTTTCGTAACCTGGACTGTTGGTCCTTGCTGGGTCTATTTTTATTAATACATCTGGAACTTTTTAATAATAACAATGGGTGAAAAAACTCTAGAAATCTTATACTGATCTCAGATTCCTTGAAAAATATACTCTCTAAATATAAGACAATTATCATTTGAATTCTGAGAGAAAAAAGTGAAATTTGTTCAAAAGAAAATGTTTCAAGCTAATGGAAAATATTAATTTAATTTAATTATATTCATGGCTTTTGTGATTTTGCACTAATGTGTTTTTGAAAAGAAAAGTGACAAAGGGAAAGGAATGGAAGGGAAGCGACAAGGGAAAAGGGAAAGGGTAGAAGACGAAGGGGAAAAGGGGGGGAAAGAAGAGAAAAATGAAATGGAAAAAGGATAAAGGATACAGTGAAAATACTTCAAAAGTGGAAGAAATGCAGTGATAGTTCCTGAGTCTAGATCCTTCAGTCTGAAGTAGTGAGGTTAGAAAAAAATGTCTGCAAGCTGGGAATAGAGATCACTATTTTGTATGGAGGGGGAAACTGGGAAGGAAAAATATTATGCAGAGGGAAATGAAAATAGAAAAACAGGAGGTGACAAGAGGGGAAGATGAGGTAGAGAGGGAAACAAAGGATAAGAAGTGCTTGATGAGAGACTGCAGTTTTGAAAACCTTATAATTAAGAAACTTGACTATGAGTTCAGGCACCACATGAAAGGCTGATCTTCACCTTTGTTCAGATCATTCCACCACATCTCTAGGATGTTCCACAACAGATCCAGAGGTGTGCTTAAGTCTTTAGGTTATATTCAGCCTGATTTGATCATAACTAAAGTGGAATTTAATGTTCCCCATAATAACATGCCTGACAGTCCAACTTGATATATATGAACAAACCAAGATCACTGTCTCCACTACTAATAAATGTTCAAAGTGTAGGATTTTTGGTGGAGGTTAAGGAGAAATATACACTGTATAGCATTAATTGCATATCTCTCAAGCATGAAATCCTGATATATTATGACTTTTAAAAAATATATGACAATAATATATTGCATACATTTCAGAGGAAAATTATGTCTTTACCTTGAAAATCTACTTTCTCTGACAAGCTGATGTAATCATTTTAGTGAAGGTGGAGGGCTGCAGAAAGGAAACCTGCAAAGATTTGAAGGTTAGAAATGATGAACAAAAGGCTGAGGGTTTACTTTGCATGTAAATAAGTAATTCATCACAAATCCATAAACCAATTAGTAATGAACTAATGATATTGCTTAACAACTGTATTTTTGATTAACATATAAATAATTTAGGTGAGTATTTCTTTGGTCATGCCAGTTTCTGCTATTATTTACTAGCCTTGTCATGACTGCTCTTAGATCACATTCCCCTTATAAAACATTTCCCAATCTATTGCAAGGACTAGTTTGTTTTAATGCGCTCAGTTAACACCGCTAGAGCTATTAACAAGCTTATTAGCATAATCCATTGTGATATATCATTGTATAAAAGTTCAGCTCCACAACTGAATGGGACTGGGAAATGGCTTTGAAGATTTTATGATACAATAACTATCCATTTGATAAGCAATTAAAAATATACTCTGAGACACTAAGAGTGAAGACAATGGCAACACAAGGAAAAGAGGAGGGTTTTGAGAGCAGAAGCTGTTGCTCTATGTAGGGAGCATGACAGTTGTGTTGCTCCTGCTCCTTAGCCACAAATTGCACGCTGCTGCTGGGCTCTAAAGCTCCAGTAACAAGTTGGGCCTGACTTTGTCTTTTTAAGCTAAGAAAAAAAGAACAAAGCAGTTTAAGGCTCAGTATCTTCTGCTAGCTCACCCATGATCAATTTCTCAAATTCTCAAAAGAACATTTTAATACACAGCTGAAACTGATTTTATGTTAGCTTTTGCTTCTCTTAAATTTTAAGTTCCTTTTCTTAGCTGCTTTCATTATCTTTAGTGAACTTCTGCAGAAAGAAATAGAATAAAGGTTACTGAACACATTACTACACGTTATTGTTCAAAACTCGCTCTGTATAATGTGGCTGGTATTGTGCTTTAAAAATGAACATGAAATGAAAATAGTAGCATCTCTATTGTGAAAAAAGTAGCTTTTCAAGAAAGTGTTGCTTTCTCTGATATGCAATAGCTCTGATATGCTAATACTTTGTTCAGCTCAGTCCTGAGTCTCCAGGGATTATTTGACCAAAATGTCCATTGTCTATATAATAAGAAATATTCATGATATCGTGCACTCACACAGAATTTTTTTACCAGCTTACTTCGATATCTTACATACATTAATTAATTCTTCCTTCTGATAAGGAATGGAATGGAAAGCTGATTTCTGAAGGCAGCATGATCTAGTGGTTTGCACAGAAAATGGAAATTTGGTTTCCAATCTTACTGACATTGCCAGTTTCCTAAACCAATTTTCTAAGACTCAGTTTGCCTGTTTTAAAAGCTACTATGAAAATATACAGCTTTTCAGAGTCCTTTGGCATTTGTGCATAAAAAGCATTTACATCCTAAATGAGAGGTGTTACATAGAATGTGACAGCTAAGATAATAAGTTTTAAATAATTTATCTTAAGTCCTAAATACAGTTGCATTAAGAGGGGGACATTTTATTTTTAACCATTTCTTATTTGATATCTTTTTGAACATGCTTAAGAGTTGTAAGATGACTGAAAGCATACCCAGACTGAACCACTTCCTGATACATAATTCGCCTTCCAAACAGATTTTTTGAAGGTAGACACATGAGAAAAAGTGCAGTATCTTTGTGAAAGCCAGTCAGAGGGATGCTCCTGTCCACTGCAGAGGCATGTATGTGTGCCACTCTTGTGACCAACCACATTTATGAGCTACCTCAGAACAGGAAGGATTAGAATTTATTTTTTTTTTGGCATTTCCTTTGAACTCATCTTACTAGGACACACTTTTAAAAAACATTTTTATGGTTGAAAATTATTTTTTGGGAATGAAATGTTAGATCAGAAATGGCAGTTTTTTAGTAAAATGTGGCTATGTTTCTTTTGTGTAAATAATGAGCTCTGTAAGAAAATGTTCTTGCTGTCCAGCTGTGATAATCAGGCACATTTCCTCATAGAGGCAAAACTAACTGTGGTAGATGGAATAGTGTTTTGCATTTACTGAGTACAGAGAACACACAAGGAAAAAAGTCCAACAGGTAATGTAACATACTCTGATAAGCTGAAGAATTAGTCCAGAAAATGTATTGATTCAGAGCACTAAGCTATATAAATTTAATATCACTGTAGAAACCATGTTGTACTAACCAGAGGTGTGAACCAGTGCATTTTAAAAAATCACTTATCTGAGCAGAAGGTGTGTACTAAGGTCAGAACAGTCATTCTTATCTGTGGATACATGCACCTGGAAATTCTCCAGCCACCAGGAGAAATTTAGGGTAGCTTTGACCAGGCAGGGAGGCTCCACAACACTTCTCCTTGTGATGAGGGTAATCAGAGCTACTGAAGTAAAAGAGAATTAGCTGAATTCTCTCCAGGTTCTGGTTATCTCCATTAATCTGATTATTAGAGTTGCTCAGAGGTTGTTGAGGAAGAGCTGTCCTGAGAATGCCCCACTTGCATTGTGTCCTGCACATTTCTGTACCACCTGAGAACTAGGAAAGCACACCTTTGTGAGTAAAGCTACCTTTGTTTACTAGTCTGAAGTACGGCATCCACTGAGCCTCCCCAAACCTGAGGACTCAGGCTTTGTAAATCTATTTGTTTGCCAAGAGATTGGATGATATATAGGGTGTCATCATTTTAAAGCTGGTTCAGACTCAAAACTGTGGGTTTCATTTGAGTGTGATGTGAAGTATCATATACCTCTGGCCAAGGAACTGCAGCTCATTTAGTAGATAAATTGAGATGAGAAAAATGGCACAATTTAAATATCAGCGATCAACAGGAACAGGGGAGGGGAACAGAGAGAAGGAGACAAGGAGCCCATCTTCTTTTATTACAGCCATCTTAGTGCTTCGACAACAGGTAGCAGTATTACATATTCCCTTTCCACTTTAAAGCTCTGGTAATTTCCTTCCTCGTGTCGGGGCGATTTTATTCATTGTTTCCTTGCAGCAATGATTGATGTTCTGAGCTGCTAATCTCTCTGAGTGATAACTATTTTCATGTAAGTCCATGAGTCTATGACACAGGCTGCTCGGCCAGGGCTACTGCTGACTACTTATTTTGTGCCTCATTTACATTTCAATCTTGGCCTCATGAATGTAAAACCTAGGCTGCAAATTAATAACAGGAAGAATATTAGACCGCTCCAGAGTGGGGGAACAATGCAAATCCACCAGAGCACAAGGCTTTACCATTGTGTTCCGGGAGGGACTCATTTATTGGCCGGCAGTGAATGACATTACAGAGAATGGCATATCCAGAGTGACACAAATTTATTTCTGTCCCCAGCGCTCCAGTATATTTTCATAGAATCAGGGGGCTATTTGTCTAGGGACAATTTAGTTTCCATGAAAAATTTAAATGGTTTCTGTGGAGATAGTGGAGTGAAATTTAATTTGTTTCTCATTTACTACAGCAGGTATGAAAAGGAGAAAAATTGGATGTCTGATGGGCTGAAATTGGTGCTGTCCCTCCCCACTATCCCCAAAAGGCCTGTGGGCCTATATCATAGAGATTGAGCAAGACTACCTCATCCCTCCCCTTAGAGAATGGTAACCTTAAACCAACTTACAGAAAACCTTTGGGGAGGCTGCCAATCACCCTGAAAACAACATTTCCATCGATCCCCTGTCTGTGTGATTTATGGCTTCATTTTACGGTAATTGAGAATTAGTGAGAAGATTAGCAAGGCTCAACACTTCACCTTGATATGCACACTAAGCACTGTAATTTGTCACTAAGGGATGTCGGACACTTTTTTAGTTACACGGGGTTCCCATCTAATTGAATTTGGAGATAACATGGAAATTAATTTGACACAGGAAAATTTTGAATACAGCCATTTCCTCTATTGTAATGCACAATACTGGGCTGCATTCAGGGGCAGCTATATTGATCCTGATCACTTTCAATTGTGGCCAGCTGAAGGATGGAATACACTAAATCTTATTTAAGCTCATATGAAAGCAGTTCATCTGCAGCAATCTGTGGCAGATAAAGAATATTACCTTTCATTTTGTCTGACTGCATCAAGATGAAGTTTTGAAAATTTACTTCTTGCAGCAAATATACCAAATGTCTAAAGTCAACAGTTACAATTCAATTACAGACCAGCTCTTGTGGGCTGTTTACAGGGTAATTTGCTACTTAGGCAGCAAATGAAAATACTAACTACACTCACCATGCATAGAGAAGTTACTGCACATGGAGAAGCCCTAAGGAAAGACAAAGAAAAAAGATTCCAAACTTGTTGGCAATTTAAAGCACTGTACATTGGATTAGTCTCATTATAGCTTGAGTGGTTTCATACACAATCATTTTTTGTTTGTTACTGAGCCATTTTGTAGCAAGTTTAGCAAGTTTATTTTATCTTGGACGCTTAGCATCAGAGTCACAAAGAGGTGACATAGTACAGACTCTTCATATCTGAGAGACACTACCACAAGACTTATCTCCATTTACATTTCTATTTTAGTCTAACTAACTTTATTTCTTATAAGTCTGTGTCATCGTCCCCGTCCCCCCCCCTTTATGCTGCACTTTATCCTTCAGATAAGGACTTCAGTTTCAGATAAGGACTTCGGTTTCAACAAATTGCTTAGGGAGATTATTTCCTGGGAAAGGTGCTCCCTGCTGTGAATAGTGGAAGCAGATCTTGGCACTTTATGCCAGAGGGTGCGTGGCTGGGATATTTATAGACATTCTTTAACAGACCATCTGGCTTGCTTTGTTCATACCTGTTTTAGTGATAATTGGCCTGAGATGAGCTGTAATCAAGATATATTATTCATTACCTATTATTATTACATGATGGATGTTAATCCGATCATCATTACATGGCTGTTTGGAAAGACTTTTGAAAGGTTTAATCGTAATAGTTTAAAGCTGTTATTTATGCAGCCCTGTTCTGTAGTTATGGGTACATACCTGCTTCTCTGAGGACATTCCCCAGTGCACAGGCATCAAGAGATGGTACTTAATGGTCAGAGATATGCAGATGTGGTCAGTATGTCTAGCCTGGACCTCTCAAGATGTGATCATACAACTTGGAAGAAATGTTATGATGAAAGCTGTCCTCATCCAAATGCCAAATTCCCTGGAATTACTGATGGCAAATGACAATTGTTGTCAGCACTTCTATGTCATATCAGTACTTCAGTCCCCTGTAGGCATGTTACTTGGTCTCAGGAGTTTACCTGCAGGTAGTCTTCTTCAGGAGATGATGAGTGGCAATACTACAAGGGCTTCAATTTGATTTTTACTCATTTTATAGCAGGGAAAGTTGTTTCTTAGGCTAAGAATTTGATGAATCTTATTAACAATGTTCATTCTGTATATGTAATTCTCTTATGACATTTTCATGGGTTTTCAGTAATATAACGTAAAAGGATGCTAACATGACAGAAATATCATTATTACAATAAGTTTAAAGGAATTTGGATCATTTTAGCCAGGATTTGCTTTCATTTTTGGATGTCTTCTGGACCATACTAGAGACACAGAGTTCTCTGATACAATGAGAAACATATTAACATAATAAAAGACTTACTAATACAATAAAATATCAATAGTTGATTTGTATGTCAGGTTATAACATCTAGGGAAAAAAAATAACCTTTTCTCCCTTTCTGAATGGCACGAAGCAAGGTATGATGTCATAGTTGCCCAAGTTTTTACGCCTTCATAAGAGATTTTTGTATTTTCTCTGGAGTTTCTTTTCACTGCCTGCAAGTGTATTCACTTAGAGATCTGTCCATTTCAAGACAAATTAGAGAATTTGTATTATAAGGTCACAGTCCCACAGATGTTTGTATTTTTCCTGTGCTTAGTTGAAAAGCTGTAGTCACTATCTTTTCTCTAGGGAAGGGAAGGGAAGGGAAGGGGAGGGGAGGGGAGGGAAGGGAAGGGAA
>JAWWEW010000001.1:83654322-83665619 GCA_035583185.1 Anabacerthia variegaticeps | reverse complement strand
GGGGAGGGGAGGGGAGGTGGAAAGAGAAAGAAATAAAGGGAAAAAAGAGAAAGAGAAGGAAAGAACTAAAATGTGGAAGATTGAGTGAATGGAGAAGACAAATTAAGAATGAAAGAAAATAAAGAAGACACAAAACCATGGGGATGACCGTAGTTTTGCTCAGAGTAAAAAATGTACTCCTGTCATATCACCTTAGGCCTTGATCTTATTAGTCTTCAGAAACTGAGGGTTATATATAAAGGGATTAAAACCAATTATAGGTATTTACTTTCAAAATTACTGTTCTCAACACCTTCACTCCTAGACTGTAAGTGTTAAGTGCTTCTATGTCAGACACACTGTAGTTTTTACCATGAATATCCCTTGATCTTGAGGGTTGTAATTCGGTGTTTGGATTTCAGCACCAGTGAGCATTTTGGTTCCAAGCATCACCAAAACAGATGAAGGGGACATTCTCTGTATTTTAATTCCCTTGAGGGGTTTGATATAAGATTCACTCTTAAAATGTGATGGTAGTTCACACTTTCTTTCGAAATGTAACTTTTCAAAGGAATTGCTTAGTGGTTAGAACCTTTCCAGGAGGTGAAATTTCTGGCCCAATTTCTGCCTTTAACTGAAGAAATTAAATCCCAAATCACTCACCTTAATCCAAGAATACTGGAAGTTCCGTGCATGTGTACCTAGACATATAGAATGCATTTTCCAGCCAAGAGAGAGCAAACCTGAGTGTTTCTACCAGCTAGACTGGAAATGCGTCCATGGATAAGGAGAAAGAGGTTCACTTCCATGTGAAGTGTTTCTGCTTTTTATTCTACGTTCATTAATTCTCCAAATAGGGTCTCCATTTTTTACAGTAATGACATAAAATTTTACATGTATATCTACAGCTTTGCAATAGAACTTTTAGTGTTTGAAGTGTAGCATGAGTCAACGTGGCTACGATCTATTCTATGTTGATATCTTCTTCCCTAAAGTAGACCTGTTTTTGGGAGGTATATTCAAAGGCTAAAATGTGTATGCATACAAGTGTTCTGTTTAAGTTAGTCAAAATGGTGCCTTAAAAACATGGCTTGCTCTTGGGAGGGAAAGTGATGAGCTATGCTATGGTGATTAGTTCCCATGAGATAATATTCCTTGGACCTGGGATGGCTGCTAAGAATGTGTGAATAAGTGGTAGTGAGTGGTGTGGAAAACTCCCTTATCTGACAACTTAAAGCTGTATTTTAATCTTGTTAGCCAGTTCCACCAAGATACTTCCAGCAGGGCCATTGAGGATCATTGAGCAGGATCATTGAGTTGGACTCAATGATCCTTGTGAGCCTCTTCCAGCTTGGCATATTCTGTGATTCTGTGAGACAAAGACAAATTCTTTGAAGATGATAATTTAGTTAAGCCTCTTGGAAGAAGCAGAGCACAGAGACATAGCAGCTACTGCTGTCATACTTGCTGATAAGATGTGGAAAAGGTTTTAAAGTAAAAGGAGAGAGACTTAGATAAGATATTGGGAAAAAATTTCTTTGCTCAAAGGGAAGTGAGGCATGGGAACAGGTTGCCCAGGGAAGCTGTGGATGCCCCATCACAGAAGTTTTCAAGGTCAGGCTGGATGGGACCCTGAGCAACCTGATCTAGTAAATGACATAACTGTCCATGGCAGGGGTGTTGGAACTAGAGGATCTTTAAGGTCCCTTCCAATCCAAGACTTTCTACATTTCTATGATTTTTTCCTATGTGCTGCAGTGTTCACTCTCAGCCAGTGTTTCCTAACTACCAAGTGCTAAGTTACAGCATTTTGCTGTAGTCTGGTTGAGTAGTGCCATGACTCCCATGCTGTCAGTTCAAGACGAGGTGGAGCTCAGAAAAATATAAATAAGTGCTCTGATTTGAAAACCTGCTGTTAAGAAAGAGTCTCAATGTGATCCTGCACTGGTGGGCTTATTCAAACAAAAGTATTTCCACCAGAGGACATCAAACTATGTTGGAGACTTTTCAAAATTATTTTCTTGTATTTTCTTTTCTTTATTTTCTCAGCATCACCTGATGGCTTCTGGAGTATGACCTGGGATGAGCTCTCTTGTTCAGGCACTGGACCATTCAGGTAACTGTTTTGCGGTTATTTGTGATGAAGGAAAGACAGATGTGAATACTACAGATAATGATTTATAATGCTGTAAGATGTTTTAAGGCTCATCTCAAACTTTGAGTGTAACTTTAAAGTATATATTTTGTACTATTTTGGGGCTCAATTCAATCTATCTGTAGCTAGGCAAAATTCTTTTTATGTCTATCAATATACAATTGCTGAAGGGCCCACAATGTTTTCAGGAGTCTTTTCTGCTTGTCAGTGTTTCACCTCTGCCATGGCTGAACAGTCACAAGAAATTAAAATGAACTAAGGAACCACAGCCTTGTCTGACATTATTCCAATTCGAGAGCAAAGTGGCCCAAGTTTCTTTGCTGTTCCTACTTTCTTTAGGGTTTTGATTACTCAACTTAAAATGGAAGAGGTCAGATATGTATCATGATGAAAAATGCTGAAGATGTTGGTGGAACTGGAAATCTAATAGCCATATTGGTCTTCCAATGACAAGTTCAACTGAAAGCAATAAAGCAGCTGTCTCCACTCCTTATATTCCCTAATGGGCTTCTGTAAGATGTGTGTTTGGAGAACTTGTAGTTTGCAAATGTTCTTTTCCACACTATCATGAGTGTTTCCAGTTTGGGCACTGCATTTCAACACCCCTGAATATCCCTGTATGTTTGGTGACATTTAGTGTAATCCAAGGCAAAATAGGAGAGCAAAAACACCAGGGCCACCAATCCAAATTGTTAAGAATTCAGGGACTGCAACTGAGTTGAACTCTCCCTTTGCTTGTGAAGAAATCACGTTATTAAAAATTACTCTGCAACACTAGACCAAAGAGATGACAATCTGTGGGTCAGAGTGAAAGAACAAAAGGTACAGAAACAGTAGGGAGTAGGAAGAACAAAACTTAGAAAGCCTCAGAGCTACAGTGGAGTTAATGTAAAAAAGCAAAAAAAAACAAATCAAATGCTTTAAACAGAAGACATTTGCATAAGGTGCTCCTAAAATGTAATTATGGAATGGGATACAGTTTATCATCATGACTAGGGGCTTTGCCTATCTGTACTAAAATGTGTGTAAGGGCTGTAGATCTGTAATTACTACTGCACCTGCCCAGGAGCAAGCACTCCTAGAAGGGACATTGGTCTGAAAGTAGAAATGATCTATTATACTTGAGAGGACTTGGTGTCCATCAGTTCACTTCGTTTCACTAAATTGGACTTCCACATCTGTCCCAACCTCCAGCACTGCAAAAGCAAAAGTCAACCCTGGCTTCACACACACATCTGTTTCCCATGGAGCATGAAGGGAAGAGTCTCAGCTGCACGGGGCAGCAGGAAATTTGTGATTTTTCAGGGAACCTGCTCTAAAATGGCTGCTGTCCTTCCCTCCCATGGCTATGGTGCCACTTGCCAGAGAAGCTGGAGATCACTTTGGTCCAAAGGGAAGGGAGAGGTAGGAAGAGAACATTCAGGGTAGTCTTCATCTGCCTTTTCCTGCTCTTCCACTTTCGCCTGTGGACATTTGGGTTCAGCTCTGTTTGAGAGCAAAAGCTAAACAAAGAACTTGCCCCCATTCAGAGCATTTCTCAGATGAGTGAGATGCTTCAAGCAAGAGCTCAAATAATTGTGTTTCCAACACTTTGGATGAAGACAGGATTTATCTTGAAGACCTATTGTTAAAAAATATTTTTGTAGGTGTCCAGATAATGCAAACTTGCACAGTGACCCAAGTATGTAAACCACAAAACTTTTATCCCTCATGAAATGACTTCCAGTACTCCTCAGGTTCACAGCAGATGCTGATGCTTTGTTTTCTTGTGCTTTGCACCTGGAGTTTCTCAGGGACTATGAAGCAACCCTGCACTTGATGGGAGAAGTCAGAGGGGGATGGGGCTGAGCAGCAGGAGAAAGCGTAACTGAGAGACTGATAGAGACATCCTGACAGCTGGAATGGGTCATCAATAGATCCATCATGCCAGTAATTTGCAACAAATTTAACATACATCACTTTAGTCAGGCCATGCTGTATCTGTCTTGTCACAGCATCAGAGTGAATAACACTTAAATCGGGTGTCACCGTTGACCTCCCTGACCCTTGAATTGACACTGCTGTTTGAGCTTGGCCTAGCTGGCAGCAGATGTAGGGAAGATTAGTACAAAAGATGGGGGGTGTACTGAAGGAGGACAGAGCACAACAATATAGCTTAACCAGGCAAACAAATGGTATCTCTAGATTTTCTCCCAGTCCTGCTTTGCTTGATGAAGTGTTGGCATTTGTTTGGACCTACTTCCAGCATTCTTTAATCACATTAACTCTGTTTATATTTTTCATTCTGATTGATTTTGTATGTATTCATGAATATGCATATGGAATAAAGTTTGTAGACATCAAGGTGACCACCATGGAGACTAAAGTCTTACAAAAGGTGTAGAACACAAACAATAGTAAAACTAAATTTTCACCTTCTATATGTGAAAGATGAGACCCAGCCTGAGACATGAATGGGTGCTTTGACTCTGTTGTCACTTTCAGCATGTCAGTGCAGACCTAGCCCTGTAGGAAATGACCACACTTCACAAAAAAGTGTGTCTTGGGAAGAGAGCAGGAGAGACCAAGACACTCATCAAATCCTCAAATCCTGTGCTGACCTGGGACATGTTGAAAACCCTCCTAAATTATCCCATGGAGAATGAAGAGCCTTCCAAGAAGAGCAGCCAGTCTGGAGCTTGAGGGAATATTCTGACGTCAAATCTGAAGACTGATTTAACTCAGGACTTCTGAGCAAGGCTCACCAACCAGCTAAACGACATATTTTCATTCATCCAAGAGAAGCTGTTTCCTCCATTTTCAATCTTAATGAATACCTTCCATAGACTCCTGTAGTTGTTTCTACAGACTAGCATGGAAATGACTACAAACCTGTTAATTCTCCCTGGTGCTAGAAATGAGACACCCTCCAGAGCCAGACAGAGCCCACTGAGTCTGCTCAGCATTTACTTTTGAATCAGCACAAGATAGAATTACATGATTTGTTTGCTCACCCGAAAGGTGCTTTAGAGCCATTTACAGTATGCGTGTGACTGGATGCTGGGTGGGCTTTTCCCCTTCAGTCATTCATCCTTCTAAACCAGTGTGTGGCTATGGGCAGATAATCGGATTTTTTTTCTTCAGGCATTGTTCTTAAAGGGGAGACTTAATTAATGGACTTTGAATGGTAATAAAGGAAGAAGCTGTCTGAGCAGGTAATTGGAAGTTACAAAACTAGAATGTATATGACTTGTATAATAGCTTGTCCTTTTTTTTCTGACTGCTTGATGTTTCATATCTTGGTTAAACTGATTTATCACATCACTAAATACCCCTCAACTGGAAAAAACAAAAAGCTCTTTGGTTATTGTATATGTCCTACAATGTTCATATATAATGAATATTTGAAGGTGGAAAAATATAAAAAGTGACAGAAATAACAAGGAACTTATAAAACGTTAGAGAAATTAATGTTGTATGCAATGAAAGACATTTTCTTTTTCTTTTGCATTATTGTTTTTTTTAGGAAAAACAGTAGTAAAGAGGAAGGTATTTTTCAGTTAGTTGTCCTGAAAGTTAATAAGATTTCTACTTTATTGCTTTCTGGGTGTGAAGCTGACACCCCAGACACCCACTGACAGCACCATGAGCATTTCCCCTGTCCTTCTCAGGAGAAGGACTGAGCTTCAAAGGGTCTTAGTTAGGCAGTCTTACAGCAAGGCCTACTGAGGGCAGATTATAATATGTGTAGTATACTTAGAAGGAATTGTTTCAGAATTACTCCTGTTTGTAGTCTTTTTATAATTAAAAACTGAGTTGGTGTACACTGTATTTAAATTTCTGTGTTGCTTGGGCAGGGAGAAGCAAAAAAATAGAGACAAATCAGCTCCTGGCAAGCCACGTTTTGCTCAGGATTTCTGGGGTATGAGAGCTGAATGGAAGTGAATTGCACCAGGAAGGTGAAGACCTCTTCCCTGTTGCCCAGTTGTCTTATGGTGCACTGTGAAGATGTACATCAGAGAAGATGGGGATCATACAAACGTGGGCATGGGACATATGTGACCTCACATAGAGATGATAACTGCATGTGAACTGGGCTTAGCCCTGGTGGGGATTCCTGGTTCTCCCTTTCTTTCTACTTGACATTTTAAAAAAATGTTTTTATAGGATCTGTTTGCATTCTACTTAAACATGTTTCTTCCCTCATTAATGTTAACGTGAAAGGAGGAAGGGAAAGAACGTGTCTGACAAAGGACCTTTCTTGTGTATCTGTGGTGGATTTGGGACCCAGCAAGCAGTCATAGCATGGAACTGAAGGCAAGTTTGAGACTTTCTCTGGACTCTTGCTATAGGCAGCCCTTGGGAGTATGTAACAGCTGTTCAGGAGAGGAGATAAGAGACAGATAAAAAGGGTGCTAACTGCATGGTCCCCTTGGTGCGATCAGCTGCAGTAACGGGCCTAACTTACCTGTGTGAGCTTGGTGGCTTTTTGTGGAATATTTTCTAGCCATCACCATATTTCTGTTACTGGAAGAAGGTATTAAGCTAGCTGTGAATACTCCTACATTTGGAATATATGAGCACATAGAATTCTTTTTTCTCCTAGGAATAGCAATCTTAGGTCTAAACATTTAAAATTCCAGTGTAGGAATACAGCCAGAGTACCTCATGAATAATGGGATTTGTTTGCTTTATGGCCCCATTTTTCCCTTTGGTCCAGTTTCTTTTGCTGGATAAAATTTCCTGTAACAGATTATGAGTTTGCCTCAAATATGAATCACTCCACCATAAGGCTTTCTGGCTATTGTGGACAGGGGCACGCAATCAAGCAGGGTGCCTCTTCCAGCTGAAAGTGATGGTATGAAGCATTTGCATTCTAATGCCCATAATGTATTCATGTGACACTACATGAAGGAAGCTATTCAGTTTTGGAGGAGGATGTGTAGAGCAATGGTTTTTTTTCAAATGTGTTTATGAAACAGAAAGTTGTTAAATAAATGATCCAATTCTTGTGCTAGCTCTGCTCTTCTGGCCTAATGTGTGTAGAGGAGAGTGCTAAGGTCTTATTAGAATCATACCTTCCACTAGACCAGTTTGCTCAAAGTCCCATCCTTGAACACTTCCAGGGATGGACTATCCACAACTACTTTGGGCAACCTGCTCCAGTGCCTCAACACCCTCACAGTAAAGAATTTTTTCCTTATGTCTAATCTATACCTATCCTCTTTCAGTCTGAAACCATTCCCCCTTGTTGTATCACTACATGCTCTTGTAAAAAGTCCCTCAGCAGCTTTCATGTAGGCCCTCTTTAGATACTGGAAGGCTACTATAAGGTGTCCCCAGACATTTCTCTCCCCCAGGCTGAACAACCCCAACTTTCTCAGTCTCTCTTCATAGGAGAGGTGCTTCAGCCCTCTGATCATTTTTGCAGCACTCCTCTGGACACACTCCAATAGGTCTGCCACCGTGTTTGTTCTAGTAGGTGTTAATACCCACATTCTTTACTGTTTGCACAGGAAATTAAGCTGGAAAGTTACAAAGGGGAATGATACTGAAACTTTTCGTGGAGAACCATGCGACTGTGGCTGCACCTCATTCCACTCTTTAAATAGATTACAGATCATTTTTTGGCTCTGAATTGACTCCCATGAGGTAATTGCATTCTTTATTTTCACACTTTACAAATAAAAGTCTGGGACTCCATCCCAGTCTCTTCCTCTCCCTTCTCCTATACCAAAACAGAGCCTCTACCACCGCAGCCCTCTTCTGCTTAGAAATCTGAGATGCAGCACTAGACAAAAAAGAGAGCCAGCTTCACTTTCTGCAGTGCAGTTTGTGGTAATGCTCTTGGTAATGCTGTGCGCATACCTGTGAGTAAGACAGCCCATGTGGGGAAGCACTTTTCCTCTGAAGCCTGGCAACCCACCATCTGTCCTCTCCTCCAGGGATAAGAAAGGGAGCCTGTGGGTTGGTCCTGGTGTGGCCCCCTTGGGCCCTTCAGCCCCTTGTTGCTGCTGGCATAAGAGGTACTCATGACATCCACACAGTGTCCCCTCCAGCCTGAGGGGCTATCAAGAATGGCTGAAGGGAGAACAGCACAGCAATGCAGGTCTCCTGTGGGGCTGAGCAGGACTGTTGCAATACTCATGCAGGAATGATGGAGACAGTGCAGTTTTATCCTGCTCCTGGGGGAGTGTTAATCCTATTTTTTTGTGAGTACTTCCAGCGGGAATGATGTGGGCACTGAGGTGCTGACACCAGTGATAGTTCCACTTGCAGCCACAGCAGGCATGGGCACGTCCTACTCAGCCCTTGGGAGGGAAGGATCACTGTACAATCTCATGTGTTTCTTAAAGCCTCATGCTAAAGGCTTCAAGCTTGGATGTTCCCACTGGCTTGACCTTCTTAAATAAATCCTATCTCTTGTTTTCTTATTGATTGTTTAATGATTCACCTGCTGCTTTTCATTTTTTTTTATTGCAAATTTTTTTGTTATGTATTGTTTAAAATCAGAGGCAAGGAAAGAACTCCTAAGTGTAAGTGCCTCAGTAGCTTGGTCTCTGCAGCCCTTCTTTTCTCTTTTCTGCTATGGGGACAAATAAGGTGACAGTAAAATAATCATTTGGTCCAACTTTATATGTCTGTTTAAGCCTAAAACGAAAAGATTCATAAATAACTTTCTCTTGTCAAAGTCATGCTTTATGCTGCAGTTTTCAAGACTTTCAGATTTGAGTTTAACATTGCTGTTCAGTCCCTGCTTTATACTGAAGTGATTAAACCCCTGATTTATACTGAATACTTCCATATTAAAAAATAATAAAGGTGTGCTAAGCCCCTTTCCCAATAATAAGTTTTATTAGGTACATCAGGTGTTACTGTAGCATAGATATACAGTAGTTTAGGTACATTGCAAACAGCATCTTATAGTATCAGACAAAGAGAACCTTTTACAAACCCCATGTCTCTAATTTCATTTTAGAAAATTAGATACTCAGAATTTTGCATAAGATAACTGTATTACTGGGATGCAATTTGGCCCAGGTTTCTAGCTTTAGTGCATGTGGCTCCTTAATAAAAAGTGTCAGTTAAAATGAAAATACAGCTTGGGTAATTAAATTTAATTGGATCTTGTCACTTTAAATCCTCTTCGTTTTTGAGTGTTTCTACAGAATTGCAGCTTCTGGTTTGCTAATTTCTTTATTGCAAGCTGTGCTCTGAACCTGACTGTCCTGTAATAAAGTGGGACCTTGTTTTTGTAGAGGGCTTTGAACCATGACTGTAATAACGAACAAAAGCAGGGTGGGTGCTAATTTATTGCCAAAAGAAAACCTCTCCTTTATTTCCTACATGTTCAGTTAGTGAAAAATAAAGGCTCTGAATTTATTAACTCTTTAATTTTCTTGCCAGTTGAACACCATTTTGCATAAGCTCTCATGAATACTATGGTATGATGCTATGTCTGTGACAGGTAGCAGCAGCAATTATCATACTTTTTTATATTGGAGTTGTTTGGGCAAGCAATAGGGATTAGGTGAATTGCAGTATTCATATGTAGGTCAAGCAGGGTGCAGGCAGCCACAATGCAAATGATGTGTACTGCCTGCCAATAGCCACTGCTGATTCGCAAGGATCACCTTCTCCAGGGGTGAGAGGTAATTCTCTTTCTTTATTACACATTGCACATGCACAGCATCCAAAGGCTAGGAAGATTTAAGTGCAGGTGATGAAGAGGTAAAGTATTGGCCATACCAAGAGACGTGTCATCAAAATGATCAGTCTGTCACAAATTGTACAACTGCTAATGCCCATAATTCAAATTAAAGACAGTTGAATGAACTTGTACACTCAGGTTTTATGTGTGAAATGCAGTATCAGTGCATTCTTGATTAGAAGACAGGTCACTTAGCGCCGACATCTCAGAACAACTAAAGATGTAAGACTGTCCTTCACAGCACAGTAGTGGTCCCCTGATTCTCTGCTAAAGCAGATGGATATGATGTAATTACATTTTGCAAAGTGCTGGCAATACAAGTATCTCAAACAGGAGTGCTGTGCCAGTACAGTCACTACTGTTCATAACCTCTTCCATTCCAGAGGTGTGCCTCACACCTTATTGATAGGTCTGGCAGAAAGTGTCTGCAATCAGACACAGAAGGCTCTGTTTAGTTCCCTTCATGTGGGTGTCCAGTCCTATTAGAAGTGCCTCAGGATATACGAGATACCTGCACAGGGCTGAAAAACACGGGGCCCTTAGAGTAAGATTCGGAGCACAGATGAAGATGTGTCCTCATACACTGGTGTCAACATGGGAAATACATTCCTAAGTGTGTGTTTTAACTAATGAAGCTCTAGGGTTTGGTTCAGATGTCCACAAACAAGCATCTAATGTCAGCTGGGATGTCGTAGCTTACCCCACCTGACCTCTACCTGCTGGTCCAGAAGGGCATAACTATCACATGTTCCTGTTTTATACCTATTGAATCTATTGATGCCTTAGGGTTTTCATTAATTTGTAGATTTTTATACTTCCAGGTAGTTTCTTACATTTAGAGTATCTAACAACCTCTAACCCTGTGCTATCTGTCTTAAGGGTAGGATAATAGCTGGAACACCATGCCTGGGAAACACATACCATAGCTAAGACAATTAGATACCATGTTAGTCAAAACAAGAAAGCAAACCCCAGCAATCTTGGAGAAGCTCCAATAAGGGAAAGTGATGTGAAGATGACGAGAAAAGATGAAGTAAGGGGTCTTAAGACCTCCAGCTCCATTCTAGGAGAGGCGTGCCACGGGGCAGAACCAAGGGAAGTTCTGGAGATGGACGTTTCTTAGATTTGATGCAACCAACCTTTAGATATGATAATTGAGTAGTGTTATAAAATTAGTATGCTGCCACATAGACAGAGGCTTTCCCAGCTCTTACACCTTGTTGACATTTCTCACACACACACACAGACACACACACACACAGACAGACACACACACACACAAACACACAGTTTGTGCTGCCCATCCTGCAGTGGTGCCTTGTGTTTCCCAACCCCTGAAAGGTGGGGAGGAGGAGGTCAGAAGAGCTCTGCTTGCAAAAGGGGATTTTCCCTCCCATGCTCTCCTAAGGTGGGGGGAGAAGATGTTTCCCCTCCCTTGTTCTCCCAGACTGGACCTCAAGAACCTCAAGTCCT
>JAWWEW010000001.1:83599026-83654222 GCA_035583185.1 Anabacerthia variegaticeps | reverse complement strand
CCTGGGAGGGGCAGGTTGTTGTCCCTTGTGTGCTTCTGTGAGACATGGCAGAGTGGCTCAGGGGTTGGCTGGGTATGTGTCCAGCCGGGAATGAAATGAAATGAAAGGGATGCCTTTCGGATTAATTTACTCTGCATGTTTGAAGTGGTGGTGCTTGGAAAGAGCTCACATGGTATCCTGAGGCCGTGAGTTCAACCTAGCACTGGTCTTTTCTATCTCTTACTTGTCAACACCTGTTGCACCCTTTTATACTCTTTTATACTTTTATACTCTTTTATACTCCTTTTTATTCTGTACCGCAAAACTCTATAAGTAAAAGAACTCTTCTCTCCTTTAGCCACATAAAGTTGTCTAGGAAAGTTTTTTTCCGTCCACCTTATGGCAACACTATCTTGATAGTCCACGAGACTTCAGGGACCACTAATTACCTACCCGTCTTTGGGAAACAAAATCTAGGCCTAGAGATCCCTTAGTTCCATTAAAGGACCTCACATGCAGTGGCCTGTGGGTGGGCACCTAAATTTAAGTGTCTGTAGCCTGAAGCTGTGCAACTACTACTTTTGCAGACCAGCTCATTGTTGAAGCAAAGCTCACACCTACCCCAGGAGCATCCTGTGAACACCTGGAGCATGGACACGTGCCTCTTCCCATGCTCAGTCTGTCTCTGCTGCGCAGTGACCAGCTTGTTCCCCTGAGCAGCACCTGGTTTGGGCTGGCACTCCATCCTTTCCTTCTCACTTATCTGCTGCTTTTCTCCATGGCAAGTGCAATATGACTTCCTGAGGAGGTAACGCTCTCCAAACCTGCATGCATGGCTTGTGGTGGTTTCGTTTTCCACCACAATGGCTGCCTGAGGAGAGCTGAAGGAGGCACCCGGAGACAAGAATAACCTGTCCTTTCTGAAATATGTGGCAATCACCATCTTTGGAAGATCTGCTTTTTCCGTTCATTATAGCTCGAACCTGGATGACTAGTTCGTAGTATTCATCTAAATTGTAGATTTCTAAATTGATGGATCTAAGATGAGATTAATCTTATATCATCTGTGTGTCTATATCTTACTAATGGAGCTGCAGAATTTCTATCTGCTTAAAATAGTACAGTCAGATCAAGGCAGCAATAAAACATGCCAGCAATTAATTACAGGGATCACACTCACTATAAGAAAATGTCCTGGCTTGCTGTCACTGAAAATAGTGGCCAAACATCTCATCAATTTCAAAGAAGCCAGAACAAATTATTTCACACTGCACTCTGGATTTTTACAGAGTTTTATAATTTTTTTGCGGGAGCACGTAAGTAAAGACACATTTACCTTTTTTTTCATCACTTGTTTTAGAGCCTCTGGAAAGCAATAGACTATAAAGATCTATTTAAAGAGACTACAGGCTTTATTTATATGTAGAACAGACGAATGGATGGATAAAAGTAATATACGATTTCTCACAAAGACCACTTAACCAGCATGACTCATCAGGCTTAGCAAGTCTGCTAGTAAGTCTGGCTAATTCTCTCTTTTTTTGTCACATTTTGGCCTTGGGATCCAGACTGAGATCGCATTTCATTTTGCAGATGAACTATCATATCTTAATTTATGAGAATGATAGATGCCAACAATGATTTTCATGTTTGCTGTATTACATCAAACACAGAGGATGGACTGTCCAATATGTCTTGTATTATTGAGTAATTTTCACTTATTTTTTCCTTTTTTTTTTTCCTGGTTTTCAAAGCATTGAATCTCATTCACCATGGAATGGCATTCTAAAAATATTCAAATTTCTGATGTAAATGTCGGTAAGGTATTAATTTGCAATTTTACTTTCTCTTCTGTCAAAAAAAGACAGACACATGAATTCCAGTTAATGTTCATCAAGTTTTAAGCTGCAAGTTTATTTGGTACTGTTTGGAAAATGCTACCCTGTACTTTTAAGCTTTGGAAGACATTTCATCTAGTTTCACTTCCTTTTCTGGTGTAACAAATTTTATCAGACTTCACTGACACTGGGCTGGGACCTGATTCACCTTGCTTATGTTTAATATGCAGTCTTCATTGAACCCAGTACTGGCAAATTGGCCTCTAGAAAAAGGGGGGAAATACTGTACCCCATAACCAGAAGTATGGCCATACAGATTAAACTGCATTAACAGCTACAGTACTAGAATTAATGCTGTCTGATTAAATTTCCCCTTTTTAGTGAGTAATGTCTGTTTTCCTGTAGTGATAAATGGCTCTTTAAGGATAGATGATTACAAATTTACAGATTGTTTTTTGAGGCCTTACCTCTCCCTCTTTGATCTTTAAGGGTTTACAGCAATCTGCTACTAAATTTTTGCAACATAGCAAGAGTAATTATTTTAAATTTATGGGTAATTTCCTATCTGATCACTTTTGTCCTAAATTAGAAACCGCGTGAATGACAGCTTAAAAATCATGATAACAAATCTTACTTGACCTCTTCATCATCATAATTTAATACAGACTCTTAAATGAACATTTTTAGTAGCTGATTGTTCCGCATTTGCACGCATTACCATGCAACATTCAATTTCAGAAAAAACCTCTGTTGGGAGTAGGGGAAGCTCAATACATATATGCAAGAGCTTATACAATGCACTGTCTGAGATCTCAGGGGACACTTGGTGACCCAGGTGTTTCCTTCTGGCCGTATGTTTTCATTTGGGCAACCATCCTCTTTTGGGTTCGGCAATGCTGGATGTTACAATTTGTATGGATCTTGCAACTGCTTTTCTGTAGAAGAGCCCTGGCCTCTGCCAAGGAGGAATTAATGTGAACATCCACATTTTGCTTCATGTTGTGTTTGCTTGAACAGATGATTGTACCATTTAAGCTAGTCGCAATGACCTTGCCTATAGTGAACAAGGGAGAGGAAGCAGCTTGCTGGAAGGGCTAATCATCTTGAGGGTGAGCTGAAATGTGTGGCCACCAGCACACTTCAGTCCTAAGAAGTACTTCTAAAATTTTGAATTAAAACAATTAACTCTCATTCATTTAATTAGTGCCACTGACTTTTGTGGGACAATTACTACCTGTGAGAGTACCACTTAACTGATCCTATAGTTTTCCTTCCAAAAGTTTCACAAGTTTGAGAGACACACCAGATCAAGTACTAGTTACCTCTTGATCTCCCTGATAGTTCTCAGGCAGAGAAAGGAAGTGTCTCCCTGCGAGTTCCCACTGCTCTATTGCAGTACAAAGAAGATTTGCTGTACTGCTCCCACTGGATCACCTGTTTTCACAGCTTGAATGCCAGTGCTCCTAACAGCCTCGATGCCAGGACAAGCCTGCTGTTGGCTATGTAATATCATCCAGACTGAAAATTGTAATTGAATAGCTTTTGAGCTGCATGTTGCTCAAGTGCTACAGGTTGCCCCCTACTTTGTGAGCCAACAAGAAAGGAAACTGTAGACTTGCTTTTCTCAGATCACCTAAAAGCAAAAGTCACTGTGTCCCACCAGCAATTCCCTGATTCAGGGTGTCTGTTATTCTTTATCAAGGATGAATCTGGTGGCAGCTGCCAAATGTAATTGGCAGGATGCACTTGCTGCATGCCAAAAGGACTAAGTGCCCTGCTACATTATATTGATATTGCTGGTGAAGGCATGGAACCCAGCTGTTTCTGTGCCTTGTATATCTAAAAGGGGTAATTTTGCATGACAAACATATTCCTTGAATGTTAGTCTCTATCCACTGAGACAGAAAACTTTCTCTCTGTTCTGAGCCATGATTATGATGTTTGGTTTTCTTCATGAAGCAGTTTTATGCAATTACCTTGTTCGTGCCCCTCTCTCTTTCTATGTGTGACTCCTTAATAACTTTGGAAGCTCCAGCCAATTTCAGCCATAGCTGGCAGAGGGGAAAAGGTCTGAGAGATATTAATTTCCTCAAAGTTTGAATAAAATGGTTATATACAGAAAAGAAACCTTTCTAGAGAGTCCACCGAGACTAACACTCAGTCCTTTTTAGATACCAGACTCTGAGCAAGAGGGAAATATAGTGAACATCCTAGCTGTAGGAAAAGCTTCAGTCAACTTTTGCCCTTTATAGCCAACTGATAGATCAGTTGTACCACAAATCTGCAGGAATCCAGACTCTGTTAGCCATCTTGTTCACCAAATTATATCTGCATTACCCATCCACCACAAGAAACTTGTGTGTCAGTCACAGGTGTTGGACATATGTAACTATTTTCTCTAAAAAAACCCCAATTTTATTGGATGGATCTTTGCACATTGGATCAAGTGACTATTTTTGTATCCCTTTTCTCATTTTAACCACCTAAAATACTTTGGTTGGGTTAATAATCAAAGGGTCAGCCACCTGTAGTAATTTCACAGTTTTTTTCTGCTTCCCTGGCCCAACAATGTTATGCCAGGTAGTATTACAGATGAAGTGCATATAGAGAGATAGGTCCATGCAACTCTCAAGTAACCAAGCAAACCCAACAAAGACCTGTGTTCATCATTTCACCTCTAAAGTCCAAGGCTGATAACAAAGAAAATAGATTCCAGTGTGGGAATTGGGGTTGTAAGGAGGAAATCCTGAAAAAAAACCCAGCCAAATAAGGAACTTTACTACAAAGAATTGCCAGTATTTTCAAAACCTGTTACACAGGGGGAGTGGCCTTAGTCTGGTCTACCTGGGTGGACCTGCACAGCCCAGCTCAGCAGCTCAGACCGTGCTGACACAGACCCCAAGCAAGCTTACACTTCCTTGGCCCTGGGTCTGAGTAAAGGGCTATGTAAAGGCTTGGTCCCTCCTGGGACAGCTCCAGAGAAAGAAACAATTCATTGAGCTGTCCCACAGGAGCAGTCACTGTGTAGATGTCTCCTCTGCTGGCTGAGGCCACCTGCATCTTCTCTGAGCTTCCTGCTGAGACATACCAGTGTTGGGACTGTTCTTATGTGTCTGTACCATCCAGAGGGAATTTCTCAAGGAGGGTTAATCAGACCCCTTTAAAATAAGGTAAACATACAGCAGCACTAAAAGTTTTGTCTTCTAAGTGGCTCACACCCCTTGATAAAATAATGTTCTGGAAATGTATGTCACTGTGATATTTCAGAATGGATAAATAATGTATGACTCTGGCAAATGAAAGTTTTGAATTCAAGAGGAATCACTGGCATTTTTTAAATAATTTAGAAAGTGCTCATAAAAGAGAAAAATGAGGAAAAGGCCTTTAATAAATGTCACTTATTTGGCGTCATAACCTCTTTAGAATGATTGGTATTTTTTTATGAACTTCATGTGGATATAAATTTATTTAAATGTGGAAGTATCTGCTTTCTTTGCAAAACTTGAAACCATGTCTTACAAGAGAAGAAATTCTTATTGAAGTTTAAAGTGAAGATATTCAGTGGCTACTGGAAAATTAATGGCCAATACTGACAATTATTATTTGCTTATGCAGAAATACAAGTGTTTCCTAGTTTACTGAGTTGTTAATAGAATACATGACAGAATTAAGTGACTTCTCAGTTATATATTTTTTCCTTTGTTCTTTCATTCATGCCATACTTGTTCCCATGTCAAAAAGTGACCATGCTGACTTACATTTTATAGAGAAATTCAGTATTCTCTGATACCTGTTCACATGGGTTAACTCAAATAGTTAAAGGGACTGAAATACTTGCATAAAAACCCCATGGAGTTTCTCATTCCTGATATAAATCACTTGAATGTGGTTTTATAGAAGTTGTTTATCTCTTGCTTTTAAAACCTTCCTCTTGGGTGCCCATGCTTAATGACTTCTTCCTCATCCAGCGCCTTTGTTTGCAAATGACTTTGCGATGGAAAGTTTAAGGATGTACAGTTTAAGGGTCATTCATGAAAATCATGCAAGGAAATCTACTAGGTATTTCACAGAGATTCTAGTTTAGCTTACTTTAGTTTCATTTAATTTTATTCTGCTTTGGGGAGTTTAGTTTACAGTTCCTTTTATTATCTGATCAGAGCACTATATTTTTGGCCTCTACGATATCATCCACAAAATTCAGTAGCAGTTATCTGGACTGTCTGATTCAGATTAGCCTAAATTATTTTTCATTCCTTTTTCTGGGAATTTCTGTTTTCATTGTACTTAGAAATCCATGTGTTTGGTTCATGTGGATTCTGCAAAGATTATTGAAAGGTTGTGATGTGTCTCTTCTCATCTCTTTGACATTGCTCAGGAAAGACTAGAAACCTGGATAAAGTTTGGGAATTAAGGAAATTTTCTCCAAGTGATGGCTAAAGAACTTCCGTGTCTTCCTGGGCTGTCAGTGATCATGACAGATTAGTGATTTACCTGAGATCTGCTAAGATTGAATTTGAGTCATCTCACATGAAGGTACCAAGCAGTATTTCCCAGAAACTCTCTTGTAGACTCATGTTCAGTCTTGCCTCCCTGCTCAATGCATGTGCACATTGATGTAGAAGGTAAATGCCTTGATTGTGGGCTTTACAGTATGCTAAAGGCATCTTACTACAAATCTGCATTTGAATTGAAGATGCCAGTTCTGTCAAATGTGTTAAGCAGTGCCTAGATGAAACCGGAGCATGGGACAGGAGTTACCTGGCATAATTTTGTCATAACATATCATTTGCCTCAAGAAAACCCCCAAACATTATGAATGCGATTAATGGCTTGACATTTTTGTTGATGTTTTTTGTAATGTAAATTTAGATATATTGATTAAAGAACTCAGCTTTGATCCAACATCTTTTGAATTCAATAGAAAGATTCTCAGTGGTTTAAAAGACTTCCCACTAGTTTAAATAACTACCAAATCCTGTTTAAAAGCTCATCCTATTGATTTCAGCTACTGTTGTACAGTATCTCCTATATAATTCAAAATTATGTTTGAATGAAGAGTTCCTGTATTGAAAGATTTTTCAGAATGGAAATGTAAACATTTTCTGATTTGTTTAAGAGAGGAGTCAAGGGGCAATGCAAATTTTGTGAACATAGAAGTAACAACTTAAGAAGAGGAAATATTTTATTTTCATGCATTATTGATTTAATTTGCAAGAGTCAGATCATTAGATTTGCTATGACTGATGTCTGAAGGATGTTGCATGCATCTTATATTTAGGCATGTACATCTATGTACCTGTGTGCAAATGAAACTTCTAACAATGTCAACTATTTAAGTGCATTTCCTCATAAAGCAAACTTACATATAAGCAATATTTCGATCCATGACATTTTATTTATCCCTTTTTCCATTTTATTCAATATTATTAATGTGTAGTGGTGTAAATACTGTTGAAGTCAGAAGCATTTTTCCTAATGTATATTAGAACAGGTATTGTGTAATGTGTCCCGCTCACTTGTATTTAGTCTTGTTTCCTTTAACATAACCTATTCAACACTAAATATTCCATATGTCCACTTTCCTAAATAGAAAAGTTCCTTGCAAAAGCAAATAATAAGAAGTTCCCAAACACTTTGACTTTAAAATCTCATTAAACACCCCATAGCCAAATAATAGAAAAAATTATGTTGCTACATAATGCATAAATCGTCTCTGCAAAATTATTTCTCATGAAACATATTTGTCCTTATTTTTTTCCCCATTTTTTTCTTTAAACCTACATACATATACGCACATCTATTACTGATGCAGGTAAGCTACAACTCTTTTTGAATGTGAAATTGAACTAGCAGCCTTTGATCTGAACTACAGGCTGATCTGAATTCAAGAAAAGGCTGCTGCTAAGCCACATTCCCATTCAATCCATTAAACCATTCACTTCCATGCTCCTCATCACACTGACTCCTAATTTGACAATGACAAAGAGCTCCACGGTGATTTTAAATTTCATAATTTTAATCTGTCAAGTCTGACATTTAATTAGTGCCCTTCTAACCTGTGCCCGCTCACTTGAAGGTTACTGTTGGTTTTCCTTTAGAAATTTTTCCTCTGGAAGAGTGGATTAATAAATATGTACATAACTGGCAGGGATAAAGACAATACACACACAATGGTCTATTAGTTCCAAATCTAGACAGATGAGGTTAATAATATTTTAAAGTGCTGCTTTATTGTATTAAGAGTGATTAAGCCCTTGGCTCAACCCTGTATGAGTTGTTCATTCAAAACATAAAATATAAGGTCTATTAAGCAAAGTCTAGTGAGAATGGTTACCCAAACTGCAGTAGTACTGTGTTCATAAGGCATACTACGGGAGTGCAGAATTTCTGAGATATAATTTTTTGACTTTGCAAACACAATGGAACATGTTAGGCTCACTAAACAGACTAATTAGATTTTGATCACTAGTCAGTCTATGAGAACCTGCCTTATAGACTAAAATCTGGTGCAATTTAATGCTCTGGTATTTCATTTTCTGGAGGACCGAATTCAAATGTAACTTAGGTCACTTGTTAAAAATGAGTTTGCTGTTCTTAGATCAGCCCCACAAGGACATAAATCCCAATCACAAAAATATGCCACCATTCATTAGCACTAGCAGAGTGGTCAGTCAAAGTCCTCAGGGAACAAACCTCAGCCAAGCTTTCCAGCACCATACGTGGATGCAGTCAGTAATGTATGATGTTCATTATATTGTCACTAAATATTGAACATTTGGAAGTGAAGATAGGAATAAAAGAATATCCTTTCTTAAAGCAAGTATTAGAGAAAGAACATCTGAGAGAGTACTGGGATATCATGAGCCTCTAGTTTTCAGCTGGGCATGCCCCTTTTCTTCACTCTGCCCCACTACATATATATCAGAAAATAATGAGTCTACATGCATACTGTTATTTTATTTGCTAAAGAAGATACCACCATGATATAATAGCTTATCTGGCAAGTCAGACTTCTAGTGTGATTTAACATTATTGAGGCTTCTTCAGAACTTTTTTTTTTTTTTTTGAAGACTCAGAAGAAAGAAATAACACAAATTAATTTTCTTTAAAAAATAATAGTCTCAAAAACAAATGGACACAGGTTTATAACCTACTACTTTCACCCAGGTTCCTCTCTCTAAGTAGCCTTGCTATGTTTAACTGCTGCTGGAGTCAAACAAGTTGCCAAATGTGGCTATGAGCAACCTTTAAAAAAAATCAAAATGACAGGAAAAATGATTCACCATTGCCTTAATATAATGTATTGATTTAGATGTACAGGCTGATATATCCCAATATCTCAGGATTAACCTCTCCCTCAGAATACTGTTCTTCCACTGCAGCAAGTAGAGGAAACATAACACTTCTGAAAAGTTTCTGTACGTTTCCTGAAATACCATTATTTAGTTAAACAGAAATAGAAATGTACAATAAGCCCCAGTATGTTATGCCTAAACATTTTCAGGAAAACCTAAGGGAGATCAGTATTGGATTTAGAATTAAAGGTAACTGGTGAGAACTGTGGCAAAAACATATATGACAGAAGTCTGGAATTTGCTGCTATCCATTTCTCATTCTCCTCATCTCGGCTCACCAATTCTTCTTAGAACCTTCCTGGCCTCTTCTAGGTACCAGATGTATGCTGTCACACTACAATATAAATATGCATTTTTCTCTGGATCTATCAATACTACTATAGAATGGAAGGGTTAATTGGTTTTCACTAATGCTCTGCTGTCCTGCAAGATAGACACTGGAAGGAGATTAAAAAAATGTTAGTGAAAATAGAGGCCAATGTCCTTATGAATAACTACAGATTACCTTCCCCTACTAGTCCTAGTAACTTTTTAACACCTTTAAGGGACTTTCCTGAAGAATAAGGTGGGAATGGTGTATAATATAGTGTGTTTCTCTTTGTTAATGCTGTCATCTTCATGAGGATAAGCCACTGAAACTTTTACATGCTGTTTTTCATCTCAGCAGTGAATGGTGCTTTTCTGCTGTCCTCAGAGATTCAGGCTCAGCTTGAACAAGGCTGGTTTTTGTTTAAGAACTGCTAAGCGACACAGTCAAATTTTTGAATGAATGTATAACTATTTCAGGTGAACTTTTGTCAGGAAATGTTCCTCAGCTTCTGAAACTTGCGAAAGTTAGCCACTTCCTCTCAAGAACTTTTATGGGATCTTACCTCCCACATGCAAGAATCAAGTTCAGATCTCTGAATCAACATTTTGTAACTTTTATTGTCAGCTCGCCATTTAATTTCTTTGTTCGTTTGGGGACAGATCTTAAACTGTGTCTGTTTTCTATCCTCTTGAGGAAAATGAGCATTTTTGAAATCCTTAAAAGTTTCACTGGCTAGATATTTTACAGAGTTCATGTGGCACTTCTTTCTAAAAATTTCTTTTTTCCCATTTTCAAGTTTTCTAAATTGGGGCAGTATTTTAAGGAAACAGTTCATCTTTGCTTACTGTTCCCAGATGTGACAGCTTATAAGAACAAATATATGATTCTGGTGTCCAAGTTAGGAGTTAACCATTTTGTCTGCAACAAAAATATGTCTTTTCGTCAGCTGAAGCTCCTTTCTATCTCCATTTCTGCTGTTACAACTGTAGTAACTTATTACGTGAGCTGGTATGACTAATTATATAACATTATTAGTGGAACATTGTTTAATATAGTATGGCATAGGCATGGATTTGTTCCCAAAAATTGTGGCACATAGGCTATTAAAAAGATCTTAATGTGTCCTTTACACTTAGGGCTGAGAGAACATATATGCATCTGCTAAATTATTTGTGACAAATGGCTGTCACGAACTAGTGATAGCAATGACTAAAAATGGAGACCAATGCATTTAAATAAATTCACTTGGTATGAGTACATTTTTTGTATATGAGACAGCACACAGAAGACTACAGCTATTTTCACACTATCGGGCAGACCCCAGCTTAATTCAGTGCTTGCGAATAATAGAACAGCAGCACCTATTTGCTTGAGTGACTTTCATCTGAACAGAGATATCCCTGCTCAGCTCACAAGTCCTGACTACTCTTCATTTCCATGCAATATTATAATAAGTGGAGGAATGTCTGTCCTGGGTGCTCACCAGATGTTCTGGAAGGGATAGTCCTCACGATATTCATGTTTTCAAATAGAATACAATAGAATCATTAAGGCTGGAAAAGACCTCTAAGATCATCAAGTCCAACCTACCTTTGACCGAACACCACCACGTCAACTAAAACACAGCACTGAGTGCCACGTTCAATCATTTCTTGAACACTTCCAGGGATGATGATTTCATTCACCACCTCCCTGGGCAGTGCATTCAAAAGTTTAACAACCATTTCAGTGAAGACATTCTTCAGGATGTCTGACCTGAACGTTCCCTAGTGCAGCTTGAGACTATTCCTCAATAGCTAGCTGCCTGGGAGAAAATGCCAACCGCTGCCTGGCTACAAACTCCTTTCAGATAGTTGAAGAGAGTGATAGTCTCCCTCAAGATTCCATTTCTTCAGACGAAACAACCCTAGCTCCTTCAGCCATGCCTTATGTGACTTACACTCTGGACCCTTCACCAGCTCTATTGCCTTTCTCTGGACTCGCTCCAGCACCTCAATGCCTTTCTTGTAGTGAGGGTTCCAGAACTGGACACAGTACTTGAGATGTGGCCTCACCAGTGCCCAATGCAGATGGACAATCACTGCTCTACTCGTGCTGGCCACTCTATTCCTGATACAGGCCAGGACACCACTGGCCTTCTTGACCACTTAGACAAACCACTGGCTCATGTTCAGTGGCTGTCAACCAGCAGCCTCAGCTCCTTTTGCTCTGTGATGCTTTCCAGCCCCTTTTCCCTAAGCCCGTACCACTGCATGGGGCTGTTGTGACCCAAGTGCAGGATTTGGCAATTTGCCTTATTGAACTTCATACCACAGGCTGCAGCCCATCAATCCAGCCAATCAGTCCAGATCCCTCTGCAGAGTCTGAAAAGAATCAGAGACTTTTAGGAGTGAATTTGATGTGGTTTAGAGTGCAGACAAACCTGTCACAGGCTTAGCCAGGTTTTGAGATGATGGGATTCCAGTTAAACAAATGGAAGTGGGGTACATAGTTCAGGCCTTTTTAGTAGCCCTCTGCAACATGATTTTGACCCAACTGCTAGTCATCCATTTCTAAGAGCAGATAGATGTGAGCTTTGGGGAAAATATCAAAGAATCTTTTGTCTAGGTAGGTTTTTTTTTTTAGTGGCAAAAAAATGAATGAATGAATGGAAGTCATGAATACATGAAATTGCTCAGCCAAGAAGGCACTTAAAGCTGTTTCCCACAAAAGCAGCCTCTAGTTCATTTCAGAAAAGAAAGAGAAATGGTCATTTCTCTGTCAGAGAATAATAGCAAGTGCTTATTCTTGCAAAGGATCTTGGTGTTGGGCTTTTAGCAGAGAAAGCTTTTCTTTAATTTCTAGTTTTGAACAGTAGCTCTGAAGAGGAGTGGAAATACAGGCCCTTTCCCCTTTACCGTTTCCTATTGGCTGGCTCTAACTCTATCCCTCCTTTAGTTTCTGGAGTTATCCAGTCATCAAAGCACAGTGCTCTGCTTAGAGTTGAATTTTGGCTATCTTTTCTGGTGTAACACAAGCAGGGGTGGGTGAATGGGCAATAACAACAAGCAACACCCTAGACCATTTCAGTTATCCAGGATATATTGATTTATTGGCAGGTTAAATGAAATGGAGTAGCAAATAGAGGATTACATATGGGAAAAGTGATGTCTCATTCATGACCTCTCTGGCCTAGCTGCCAGCTGAAAAGCAAGGAGGATTTCTCTGCTTTACTCAGAGATTCCTTTCTCACTTCTGCTCAGCCTTCATTCTACTTGTTTTTTGCTTCCTAATTACAGGAGTCTTAATATCCAGTTGACTATATTTTATATGTCCTTGACATGGGAGAATTCAAGAGACACCACTTTCCATTTACTTTCTAAGTTATTTTTCCTGAGAAGTACTGGATCTGTCCTTTGTCTCCTGTTTTTCATAGCATCATCTGGGCCCTTGGTTTTATTTTGTCTTACTTCTATTTCTTTTACTGTGTCCGTGATAATTAGGGATCTGACTGAATTTATATCCCTTTATATTAATATTGTGGAGGTAAGAAAGGAAAATAAGGACATAATATGAAACCTGCTCACTTAAATAAAATAAATCTACACATGCAAAAATTATGGTAACTCTGTTCATATGGCAGCCTCTGGGTATCTCTGTGGAGAATTTTCATTTTATTAGAGATAGCTAAAGCAATTACAGCTGGGCAAAATAATATAATTGATGACTGAATACAGTCCATGTAGTATAACACTGCTAACTCATTTTTCCATAACTTTTAACTTTTTTTTTTCTTTTGTCCACAGACTACACTTTTATGTAAAGGTAAGCTTTAAATAAAACTCACTTGGAAATCTGGGCATTGTTTAGTTTTGGTTCCAAATCTGTGATGCTTAGACTATGTCTGAGATGTCAGCATGTAGTTCACAAAATACATCAGAAAACTTATTTCAGAAGCATAAATATGAATTCCCACATGCAGTCAAGGCTACAAGCAAAAAGACAGAAGACTAAGGCAATAGACTCAAAATTTAGTGTAATTTTTGTCTGTAGAAGAGGAGCAAAGTGGGGACATTGCACAAGACAGCCTGTGGACTTCCAACAAGATCATGTTGGCTTTTGTTCTTTTAAGACTGTTTGCATGAAAAACTACTTACACTTTTTTCCTCTCCTTAAATCAGGCACTCAGATCAATTCAGATTTTTCTTGAGACTGACATTCACATGTATGTAACAAGCTAAAATCCAAATGAAATCTCATTATATCCCTATTACCAAACTTTAGTCTTTATTGTGCCCTAACGAACATATTAGATAAGAAAACACTGTAAGAATTTTAAATTTCACTATCATTGTGGTCCATTAAAGATGTCAAAGAAAAACAAATACATTTAATTTCTATTAAAATTCACAACTTAATTTTCCTGAAAGCTTCTAAGTGCCATCATCACATTGCAGAAGCACATTTGAAATAACAGTTAATCCTCCTTCTGTTCTCCTTTTTCCTTCTAAACTGTCCAGTGGTTGCTTGTCAGAAAAATAATAGATGGAGTGTTGTTGAAGAGAGGCTGCAAAAACATTGTTTGTGCAATTAAGAGGGTTTCCTTCAATTAGTCTTTATGATTTCATAGAAAGAGTAATATGTGTTTCCCTCAGGCTTGTCTGGATTTGAGAGGGATACCTACTCCCTTACACTTTCTCTGGTTCATCACTTTCCTGGGTTTGTCTCACATATTCTGTACATGCAGAATATCAAGCACACACAGTGTACTCCAGCTGCCTTTTTCATGTAGATGGAAAACCTCAGAAATATTTTTAAAACTAGTTTTGCCTCTTTGTATTAGCTGTTTTAACCAGACGGTTTCCTGTTACATCATTTTAGTTTCAGAGTTTAATAAGAAAGGTTTAAAAGTCTGAATAGATTTGTTTTATATGAGTCAGCTAGGTTAAAAATATTATTTTCAGCTTAATTAAGCTCAAAGAGTCACTGTAGGAACTGAAAAATCATTGAAGATTTCTTTTTCTTAATAGTCTTTCTAAAAGTGATTTTATGTTTTTGCACTTGATAAGATTAAAAATGGCTGCATGAAAATTTCTACACTATTATGAATATTTCTACAATTATTATGAATCGCTTTTCCTCAAAAGACTTGTTAACAATCAGCTGTAGTAGTCTGCAGGACTTTTTGTACTCCACCTAAGACACACCATTACTGAAATTATAAGGGTGTTAGGCAAACACCATCAGAATTATACAAAGGATATACAAGAGTTGCAAACTAGAAGTTTCAAAGAGAACCTGCTAATATGCAGTTTTTAAGATACAGCCACAATTTGCATTCTTTCCTGGATACATCAGCTAGACCAAAGTAACCAACAGCTTCTGTAGACTATTTTCCAGTCTCTGTTTTTTTCTTGAAATCTTTAGTATATGAATGCAAAAGTATTTTCCAGCATTAATTTCATAAATGCTGAAACTGAGGGTTTTCTGAGCAATGAATGGAAGAAAGTCATCTTTTTTTGACACGGTTTATGGCTCTGATAACACATCCATGCTTACCTCTTCTCTTCTAAACAGAACATCCTTTCATTCTTTCAAAATCAGACCTCAGTAAATTAGAAATAACTTCCAAAGTTCCTTTGCTGAAATAAAGGTCATAATTATATCACATGGGTTTCTTGTACGAGGGCCCTTATTCTTTGAGAATAAAGTCTTTTTGTCTGTCTGTGTCTCAAGTGAGTGGTTTCCTGTTCTACAATAAACTGTATGAAGGGTATTTACAACTCCTATCTAATGCTGAGAAAAATGAACATATGTGGAAAATCAATGTATAGATGCATTTTCTAAACTAAAATAGAAATCCTAAATAGAATACAAATGTTAAAACCAGCTTTTTAGGGTTTTTAAAAGTGTTTGCTTTGTGGTTAGGAGTGCTATCTTTCTTGGAGTCTGAATGGTCTTTTGGGTAACAGAAAACAGAAACATCCACATTTTCTTTAATTAACAAAAACATTTAATTTATTAAAACAAGGCATAAACTTCTTTCCTCTCTTAGACCAAAAGGCCAACGGCACCATAGGCAGATGTTATCACTCTGTCCTCCTCATAATGTGTCAATACAAAGGAATAATTGCCTTGCAGAATTCTGCAAAGATGTAGCCTAATTTGTAAAGATTTGACAGTACATAATATAAGGGCTCTAGTAACTATTCTCATATCAATAATTAAGTTTTCACTTGACAATTTTTTCTTACCTGCAAAGGTATTAATGTTTTCAAAGAAAAAAGTAAAGAATGCATGTCACATAGTTTTGTTCCCTAGCAAGATTTCAGGTGAGCAAATCGAATGTTAGAGATGCCTGGATTCTTTGGGAGGCTATACTTATACAGCCAAAGCCTGTGGTTAATACTTTACATGATTGCAATTGGACCATGAATGGAGAAAACATACTGTATAGTTGGAAACAATGTAAAAAGCTCTTACATCTTTCATGAAATTTGACAACTTTGAAATCCTTTTAAAATTTATTTAAGAATGCAGACAAATATGAAAACACAAAAAATCTGAAATTCTGCTTTACTCAGGATGTATTCATCTTTCTCTTTTTCTCTACATGTTCCCTGAGAGAGTAATGAGTCCCAGTGATTTGCTGAGGCACCGCTTCTGTATATTCATGTTAGGTCATCCAGTTGGGGAAAAGAAACAATATCTTCTAATTATCATTGTGGCATCCGAGTGTGTAAGTAGGTGAATGATTACAAACATCAAAACATGATTTGTGAATAATGAATTCCCTAGATGAGTATTTGCAGCAAACTGCTTGCAAAAAAATGAGCTGCAATTTGTTTGCGCAAGTGTGTCAAACAACCCTGGACTGCAAACATGTTCATAAGAGTATTTCAGCTTTACAACAATTTAAAAGGAAAATTAGAATAGAATAGAATAGAATAGAATAGAATAGAATAGAATAGAATAGAACAGAATGGAAAGGAATAGAATAGATCAGTTGGAAGGGACCTACAATGAAAAATCAGTCCAATTGTCTGATTATTTCAAGGATGATAAGAAGTTATCAAGGGCATTATTCAAATGCTTTCTAATGTCCAGTCTAACCTTCCCTGGTGCAGTTCTGAACTATTCCCACAGGACCTGTAGAGGTCAGCACCTCACTCTGCCCTTCCCCTTCTTAGAAAGCTCTAGAGAAGCTCAGGTTGCCCATCAGTCTCCTTTTCTCCAAAGCAGAAAAAGCCAGAGTTCTCAGCCACTCCTCTCATGGCATGTCTTCCAGACCTTCCCTCAGCTTTGTTCCCCTCCTCTGGACAAATTCATGGATCTCCACATCCTTCTTAAACTGTGGGGCCCAGAACTGTGTACAGCATTCTAGATGAGACAGCACCAATGTTTAATACATCAGAATAATTACCTCCTTTGACTGGCTGGTGATGCTGTGTTTGATGCATCCCAGGATGAAGTTTGTCCTCCTGGCTGTCAGAGCTCCCTATTGACTCCTGTGGATTCTCCTGCTGACTAACACTCCCAGATCCCTTTGCATAGGGCTGGTCTCTAGCCACTCCTCTCCCAGTTTGTATTTCATCCTGGAATTACCCACCCTACATGCAGAACCTGAATCTGGACTTGTTGAATGTCATCCCATTGGTGATTTCCAAGTCTTTCAGCCTATCTAGATACCCTCTGCAGAGCCTCCTGTCCCTCCAGAGAGTCAACAGCTCTTCCCAGTTTGGTATCATCAACAAAAATGACAATGGTGCGTTCAAATCCTGTATCATGGTTGCTGATAAAAATATTGAACAGAACTGTCCCTAGAACTGAACCCTGAGGAACATGGATCCTGACCAGTCATCACCCAGCTGTAGTCTTGCTCGCTACAATGCTTTGAGCTCTGTCCTTCATCCAGTTCTTCACCCAGTGCATTGCGGACCTGCTCATCGCACAGCTGGACAGCTGGTCTGGAAGGATCCTGTGAAGGACAGTATCAAAAGCCTGCTTAGAATCCAGAAAAACTACATTCATTATCTTTCCTTTATCCACTAGGTGAGTGACTTTATCATAGAAAGATATCAAAGTAGTTAAACAGGACTTTTCCTTTGTGAGCCCATGTTGACTGTCCCTGATGATTGCATTGTTCTTTAAATACCTTTCAATAGTACCCAGTATAACCTTCTCTGAATTTTTTTCCAGCATCAGACATTAGACTAACAGGTCTATAGTTCCCTGAGTCTTTCTTAATTCCCTTTTTGTAGATTGGAATAATATTGGCAAGCTGCCAGCAGGGACCTACCCAGATTCCCAAGACCTTTGGTAGATGATTGAGAGAGATCCTGCCATAACATCCATTAGCTCCTTCAGTACTCTGGAATGAATCCCATCAGACCACATGGACTTGTGAACATTCAGCTGACACAACTGTTTCCTTACAATTTCATATGAGTAGTAGTATTACTAAAGACTGAGGCAAAAAATGGATTTCAAAGCCTCTGCTATTTCTTCATCCCTATCAGCCAGAGGACCATCTTCAACAAGTCAATGTTTGTTTTCGTTAGACTCAGAGTACATAGTTCCAGCCTGCTTCTGGGAGAAGCAATATGTGAAAAACAGAAAACCCCAACACTAGGCAAGCGCTGCTCCACAATAATATGTGAACAACACTGCTTTAGTCACAAATCTAAAATATAGCACCTGCAGACTGCTATGAGGAAAAATAATTCTATCACAGCCAGACTCAATGCACTGGTTTAGAAGCATCGTACTAAGCCTGGTTTTGTTCTTTTTTATTGGTGGGGGGTATATTAGGTGATTGTGGCTGATAGACTAGGTCTGTCTCTCTTCTCTTACCAAGAAAATTCCACAGGATTTTTGGCTTTAAGTTGGTTGTGGTTTTCTTAATTTTTAGTGGAGAAGCTTGGCCTTTAATGCCCTGATGTAATAGCTTACCTTTGGAATTCAATGGGATGTGGGTCTGGTGATTCTCTTATCAATTAGAGTGACAGCTAATGTAATTAGATTGGCAGCATCCATGGAATGTCCATGAAAGTACTTAATAACTGTGCTATGGGTATGGACACAAAGGGACAGAGTTCCAGAGACATCTTGCAGGTATTCTGAGCCTGCATCCCTACAGCCTTCTTTAAAACACCTCCCAAAGAAAGTCTGAAAATTACGTGATTGCCTGACATAATGTTAGTATAAAGGAAAAGATAAGCTAAGCAAGGATGTAATGCCCTTCTCTCCTTCTCCTCCCTGCAGAGTCTGGCATCTATGCTCTCCCTAAGGGAGCCATTGGCAATCAGTTCCAATAATGAAGAAAGCATTGGCAATCAGTTCCAATAATGGCTCCATTATTAATGTGTATGTTTTCTTCCTACAATATGTTTCTTCCTTGATTCTGTCTGTAGGAGTCTTATTCTTCTTACCCCTTTGGCTAGCATTAATTTGTTCAGCTTTTTCCCCCCCCTGCCCTTTCTTTTTCCTGCAAACTTTAATTAATTCTGTATGTTCTACTTTAATAATACTTACCTACCTTAGAGGGACGTTTTGAAGCTTAATTAATTATTGTACAGGTATTTTTTTCAGTTGCATCTTTGAGCAATCCCTCTTTGCAGCTATCCTGGCAACTTCTTGCTCCTTCTATTATTCTTTTTTAGGCCTTGGAAACTCATGTGCCTCAGTGAAGATAATTAAAATTTCTCTTATCTTCTTCCACATTGAGGAACACTTCCATGTAGTAAAGTCTGCTTGATCTGGGCTGAATTCAAAAGCAACTTACCTTACTCCTGCTTGTTTGATTTCCAACATAATGAGTTTCAGAGCTACGGTCCCAGTCCTAACCTCCTGAAGAAATGCTGTCCGAAACTGGGATAAGGTTCCTCAAGGCTTTGCTGCACTGGGAGATGGTACCTAAGCTGTGAAGAAACACACAAACAAGAGGGGAATGGAGGCACCCTTGTTAACATCCTCAGCACTCGTGAAGTGGTGATTTTATCCAGATGACACACACCCAAGGTGCTGACCATCCATTTCACCTACAGCTGAGAGCTGTGCAGCATCCTTGACTGCCCCCTCCACAACATTTTCTAGCCCTCAACAGCCACTGAAACCACTTTGCTTACCATCCTGTAAGACTTTCAGATTCCTCTATATATTTGTATGACATTTTTGCCTACACAGAGATTATTTTGTCGTATCTACATACACCGCCACCCTCAAGATGAAACTGTATGCAGCTCTATTGTGGAACAAAAATTATTTTGCCATTGTAGAGAAAGCAGATGGCTGAAACATTTCACAATGTTCCCAACAAACTTCCTCCAATGGTCCAACTGCCTTAGCAGGAGCTTAATGACAAGAGTGTTGGAGACTAGAAATAAATAGGAACTATGACACAGGAAGGAAAAAAAAAACCCACTAATCTAAGATTTTACAACAATTACTAAATGAAAAAACCTCTTACAATAATTTAAAAGTTCTACTAACATTTCTTTTTAAAATATTGGCCAGTTCTATGCCTCCAGTTGTCCTTGTTCTAAGAGATAAAACTTGCACAAAACAATCCCAGCACAAGGGACATATCCACTAGCTGATAATATTCAAGGAAAAGAGAAAGGAGGAGGAAATCTTGTCTAAAAGCTCTGAGTGACTTCACTAAAAACAAAGGTGCTTGGGTGGGCGTTTTTTTGGTTGGTTTTTGTTTGTTTGGCTTTTTTGTTGATTTTTTTTTTTTGTAGGCAGCATTGTCTTCCTTTACCGCCCTCCCTCCCCCTCCCCCCGCCACGATTGTGTTTTGAAAGCCAGCACTCCCTGCTTGTTCACCACTTGAACAGCTACACTACCTTGAGTTTATTGCTTGATACATGTCAGGTGGTCTAAGGACAGAGAGTCAGACAAGAATTTGAAGTAAACTAAATTATGACTTGAAAAAAAATCCTGGTTCTTGCATTAGCCTGGTGATTATGCCAAGCCTGGAACAGGCAGCACAAGCCACATTTCGGAAATCATGACAGATTGTAAAAGCAATAAATTTTAACTTATGTTTTAAAGATTGTAAAAGCAATAAATTTTAACTTATGTTTTAAGCCAAATACTTTTTTTTTTTTTGGCCTGCAGTGTATTCTGAATATTCCGTACCCTTTCCATAAGCTCTATTCCCTTTGAAATCAATAAGAAAACTACAATGTGAATCCAAAGACTGAATTTTGCTCCAAGAACTTTGATACCAAAATAGCCTTCTCTTAGAAGGTGTGGGTTTCAGATTAGCAAAATAGTCTTTATAATGTGGAGATGAGACAACCTGAATCTTGCTTTGGTTTCCTGAGGGTACCCACTCCCCTTTCCCAAGCCCAAAGATGGGGGCAGCAGGGGAAGGTACAAAAGCACCTTTGTCATTGAAGTCAATGGCCAAACACCTTCTGATCTGAGATCTCACATCAGTTGGTATGTAAATTCTCTATCATAACACAGTCAATTTGGTTTGCAACAACTCTTCTGTGAAGTTATTAAATGTCCATAGCTACAAATCAATTCAGTAAGAAAAAATGGACACGTATTCATGTGTGTTAAAATTACTAATCTCCCCTTTCCCATTCCTCCCGGTGTTGTGAGAAGCATGTGCTTTGCCAAGCATATTGCCACTTGAAAGACATCTACCAAAGCAACAATGAAATAATAATACTAGTTGACATGCTTAGAATTTCCTAAGAGCTGTTACAGAGGTCTCCCAACTCTGAAATGGTTATCAAGGAAAATTTTTTTTATTATAGTCATCATCAGTGCAACCTGAACTTCAAACCAGCACTATTTTTTTCCCCAGTGCTATCCTGAAACATTCCAGATATCTCCTTCAACGCTTGCCCAGAGCTTAACTAAACCTCTACCATCAATCCAGCACTCACCACATGGTTCAATACATGCACTACTTGGAATAATTTGAAGAAAAAAAGAAAAGATATTGACAGAAAATAATTTTCCTTCTACAGCCGGCATATTTCAATCACAGATTTACTGCTAATCAGTCTACTTCCTTCTCCTCTGTTGGACATTTGTGAAGTTTTTCATCTACAGTTCTCCATGCAGCCTGCTTTATTATGAAAAAAAAACAATTATCTTAATGCAATGCTACCTACAAAATTTTCACTGTGTTACTGTTCAGCTTCTTTCACATGTAAAACAATTTTTTAAAATCGATAAAAGTAATGACTTTTCCCTGCTTCATTTAGAATGTAGCAAAATTACATAAAAAGATGAAACCATGTGGATGACTTATTAAACTCCCCCATGTTTGTGTAATTTAGACATTATATAATGTATGAAGGAGCACATCTCGTATATACATATTTCAACAATAAACATTAATAACATGTTAATATATTTATTTGTATGCTCTTCCTTTAATCTACCAAAGGAAGCTGGAAGCAAAGTTCATATCACAGTTATTTTCATTAAAGCTACTCTATTTTAAGAAAGGCCTAAGCTTCCTTCAGTGGGTTATGAATATTTTACCTTTCAGCATACACATAAATATACAAATATATGTATTTCATATACCTGCTACTTAACAAATGTTCTCCATCTGGACAAGAAGATATTTCCAGGACATTTGGGCTCATTATGATGAATGGAGCCATTACCAGAAGATGAGGTACAGGGTCATGGAAAACAATGGACAAAGTTGGTAAGAGACTGATTTGAATTCTGCAGAGATGGATATAATAGCTGCTTTCTCAGTTACATTTATATTTATTGCTTATGCATTCTATGTTTCTACAGTTATTATTGCAGCTATAGTCTATATTTTATAATGCAAGACCATGCTGAGACTGCTGATTATAGAATTTGATGTTTATTTTGCAATGAAGCCTAAAGACTATTCCACTTTGCCCTTGCAATAAGCACCAGGCAACTGCAAAATATCTGTGGACTAGAATTTAGAAACAACTGTGATGCACCCAGCTTTGTTACCCAAACCCCTCTTAAATCACAACTTGTTTTCCTGAATGCAAAATTTAATTTAAAAAGAAAAAAAAAAACCACAAACCCATCCAAAACCTGTGAGCCAGGGGTAAGGAGAGTAGAGAATTTGTATCCCTGATGCCAGGGAGTGGGGCTGGGCTGCCCATTTTGTCACCTACATGAGAATCCCACAGCTGCTGACTGAACTAGTACAGCAGGCAGAGGTTTGTTCCCAACTGAAAAAAACTGATAACTAGGGAAAGTTAAAGAAATTCCTGTTCTGGTATACTTAGAAGAACCTAGACTCCTTTTATACAGGGGTGCAAAGACAGTGTGAAAGCACAAGCTCTGCCCCAAGACCTCCAGAACACTCAGTGAGCGGGTGGGGGTTGGAAGCTGGTCAGTTACAGGTATACCAGAAGACAACATCCACCACTGGATATTTTGAGAACAGTCTAGAGAACAAATAGACTAAGTTTTTTTAACTCTATTATGAGACTACTTCGACAGCGTATTTAAAGGGTGACTCAGAGTCCTTGGGCCAAGTTGTATATGCATGGCAAGATCATACTGATCAAGATTCAATAGTTTAAATAAGAGAAAATACACTACCAACCCCTGAAACGTGAGGCATGAGATATAGATGGACCAGTGGTGGATGGCTGTTAGGATTCATGGCAGGGCAATGCAACTCAATTTGTTTAAAATAACCATTTGGTTTAATTAAACAGTTGTGGACATGACCTGGCTATGGAGGCTGGTGTCTCTCCATTAATTTTAGGGAAGGTCCCCTCCAAACTGAACTCTTCTGTGAAGTTATACTTGCTTTATATTAGGAGGGCAGTGCACTAAGGGGCAGTGATAATATGGGTGCAGGATGGATGTCAGGTACTGACACTGGGCTGGAAGACTCCTGCGAAGAGCTTTTTCACTGCTGCCATCCTCAGCAGACCAATTGGCCATAGAAGCTGGGACACCGTCAACTGTTCTGAACCAGTGATGCCAGTCTGCCTTTCCAAGGGGAGAGAGCTATCAGCCCTGCCACAAAAGGATGCCTGTTTCCCTGGTGCTGTCATCCATCCCAGGCCTGATCACCCCTGAAGCACAGTGCTCCATGCCCAGGCAAAAGCCTCTTCACGTCACTATATCCACGCTGACATCGTATCATTAAGGGCAACAGAGAAGGAACTAACCTTAGACGTAGTTTTAGAACTCACACAGTTTATTTTGCAACACCATCTGGGAGTAGGGGAGAGCTGTGTACTGAGAAAAGCCTCAGGCTGCCTACAGAACTGCAGTATCTGGCTATGCATGTCAATCTGAGGAGTTTGCATACTTTCTTGGGTATGTGTCTGGAAAACACCCACCATTAGAAAGAGTTGTAACAAGCAAATAATGACACGACACACAATTAAAATCAGTGTCGGTACTATCAGAAGACCAGCTTGCTTAGGGAACAGATCATACCAGCTGGAAGACAGCAACAGTTGTTCCCTCATGACAGTGTTAGAAGCAAATGATGTATAAAAAGGCAATAAATATTTGAAAGAAATCAGCAAGACTTACTTGCATGACTGAAAGTATCCAGGACCTACAGAGAGAGGAAAGAACTTATAAGAGTTTATTTATCTTAAAGAATGGATTAATGAACCTAAGAATCTCTATGAAGATCAATCAAAAATTCCAGAAATCAACATTTCTCTAATCAGTTAATCATTATAGATAGAGCGTAGCATCTGACTCAAAACACATCTAATTACTGTGATATGATATTCCTTAGCAATTGTATCGTAATAAAATCATCAAGGTTAAGTATGAAGCCACAACAATTAAGTGAATTCAGTCAGATAAGAATCAGTCTAGATCAGTTCTAGACATTGTTACAAGTAAAAGACTGGGAATAAAGGAGACTGTTGGTTACAAATTAAAGGTCATAGTCATATGGTCTAAGGAAGTTGCTTCACCCAGACAGACTTGTATTAATACGGCAATGAGACTGGAGCTTGCTAAATATGGCTAAACCTGCAATTTGGATAACTAATGAAAAAAAAGGAATATAATTTTATTTCACCAGATAGAATCTTACTGAAATATCTGACTGTAGGATTTAGCATTCAAAATCTTAACCTTAGATGTTCTAGTTACTTTTTCTGAATTATGCACTTGTTAAAATGTTTGTATAAAAATTATGCTTACATTAAAATAGTTGATTTAAACAAAATATTTGAAAACAATTTGAAAAGCACCATTTAATGTAGTAGAGATTTTGAAGTAAAACAGACATATCAGCATGAATCATGAATCCACACAAAAAAAAATTAAGGCTTGGGGCAAAGCACTCGTAGAGCACTCAGCACAGAAAATAAGAGAAAATGTGAATCTGTTTTGGCAAACAAATGTACTATCAACACCTCTGAATAACATGGTTTTCTGCTTTTGTGTATCTTATGATTAGTGGAGGATATGGAAGTCCCTTAAAGAACAAGAGGACTCTCTCATTAGGAAGTTTTTCAGTGCCTGCTGCCCATGACTATCCTGAAAAATCATGTGCTTAAGACAGAGCTGTGAACTGACTTCTATAAATTTTAAGATTTTAAGAACTGGAATGGCATGTTCCTCAATTCCAAACTGTCATAGAAGATGAGCCCCAGTGGATCCACAATGCATCTGCCTTTAGAAATACTGTGAAGCATCCATATTTGAGACTTTTCCAAAAAAGGCAGTTAGTACTCCATGATTCATTCCCATTAGCATTGCCTGACCAGTCAGAAAACACCCTTTATGCTGAACTTGGTTTTAAAAACAGAAGTCCGTGAGAAAAGAGCCTTGAGCCTACTGTTCTTGGTTTTATGTGAAAACCACATATATTCCAGGCATAAGTGACAAGGCAAATCACAAGATGGCAAGAACAGACTAAAAAAATCTGCCATTTGAAATAACATTTGATTGTTATTTGTATGGAATACACCATAGATTGTGAATCATTGCTGAAAGTAGCTGAAATGTAGAACTTTTTTATGAGTGCAGACCCATGAAGCAGTCTTGTAGTGTTTGGAGTTTTGGAAAAAGCTAAAAATTTTTCTGCTAGAATGGGAAGCAGTTTAATTTTACCCAGGTCCAAAACCTGAATGTTATGTAAGCTAATATTGATAGCATAAACATTACTAGGGCATTAGAATCAAAGCTTCGGGAAATTCAGACCTGCATAGTTGATGTTGAAATTTAATATATGGATTCCATACTTACCCAGTGTCAACATCAGCTACTCACATGTTTTCAATGCTTTCAGTTTATGCATGGGGTGAGGGCATAAAAGATAGGAACCATGTGGCAAACCACATACTAGTAATCTGGGCTGTATAATGGATAGAAAAAAAGTACTATTCACCCCTGATTATTCTATAATTGCACATAAAGATCTTACATATAAGACAACCCTCAAATCATCAACAAAAGAAAGATACATATTTAGCCATGACCACCAGGTCTTTTGGAGTATATTGCTTTTGGTACAAATAACAGTCTCAGTTTTCTTTTGCATAAAGGCAGTGGAATGTTTTCATCTTAATTCAAACAAATGTCTGCCACTACAGTTAGGTAAGATGATAGACAGTTATCAAGATATGTCCATGCTATAAATGGCTAGGTGCATATACAAATATTCATGCATCTCTAGGTTTGCATATATAGATATACGGGTATTATAGAGATCTATGCAGAGAAAGAGAGAGAAAGTGAGAATGAAGAAGAAGAATACAAATATAGGAGACAACTTAAGTCTTAATGTTTTTCAATGCAGTCAAAATATTAACCTTCTTGAAAGAAGAAGGAAAGATTGTTCATGGGCACATTGGCAGGGAGTACTCAAGACAGTGATATTGCTGTCTCATTAAAAGTTTCAAATGTTAAAAGGAAATTCAGAGGGAAAATTTGAATTTGGAACAGAAATTTGTATGAACTCTCAACTTTAGTTCTCTCAAAATTTTATTTGCCTTTGCCGGTTGCTCTTATAGATGAAAGAAGATGATTTTTTTCTCTGAAACTTTATTCCATCCTCTTGTTTGAGTCTTTACTGGAGAAATGTTCAGAATTTCTACCTCCTGCTTGCATTTCTGTTTGCCCTGCATATTACATAACAGATGTTTTGCTTCTTTTCATGTAATGATGGATTAATTGTGTAGTGATATCAAAGCTAACTGTCAAAATATAAGAATGTATTAGTTTTGAAGCTTAAGAGAAAACGGACTTTTAGAGTTGTCCTGTATGACAACATGTGTCAGACAGTGATAGGACTGAAATTAATGACTAAGTAGTTAATATCCTGAATGGCAGAGACATAACAAGACTAGAAATAATACCTTACAGATACATTTCTATTACTACAATGTGAAATGTACCTAGAGGTCAAACGTTTTAAAAACGAAAACTTCAAAGAATCTGAACTCTGGTTTTGTACCTAAGGACAGTGAATAATTTTCCGTGCTCTCATGAAATGATTGTTTGCTGAAACATGCTGAAAATCTGAGAGAAAAGTAATTCCTAACATCATGAGGAAATGAAGACTTGTGCCTATTCTTTTTAAACCTTGGACATAGTGTCCTATCAAAGTTTACAACATAACAAGATCATTATGGGCTGGACAGGGAGTGTAGGAAAATGGTAGGTTCCCATGGTACTTTGCCCACTTGGCCACAGGAGATTTTCCTGTATCTCAGAGACAAAATGTATAGACAGAAGTAGTTGAACTGTGGAAATAATGATTCACAGATGTGTGAGAATTTGTTTCAGACCCTGAGGAAGATACATACATAAAATGTGCATTGTGTGAGCTCTACTATCCTTCTCCCTAATGGCATGAGTTAAACTGCTGAGTAGCTAGGATTTTACCTAGCGATGCTCTTAGTATATGTTATACACTACTATATTCTACCTTTTTTCATCTGGCACATATGGTAAGAACACAAAGATTCCCTTGTTCCTAGGGTTAAACTTCCTCTCTATTACCATAGTGCCTACAAACTGGGAGAATTTGCAGATACTTTTGAAGTCATATATACATGGGCTGATTTTTCAGACCAGAATACATGAGTAGAAAAGTCACCCCAGGAGCATGGTCTTTGCTGGCACTCTCCAATGTCCACTATGCTAGTCACCAAGCTGGTTATCCATTACTTAAATGTGCCAAAGATCAGCGGGACATTTTTTTTTTCTCTCCTGAGCTGCATTTTATTCTGGTGGTCCCTGAGACTTCATCTGCATTTCAGTCTTTTGGCTTGACCAACCTGCTTCATGTTCTTTTGATTGTTGCAGATTTTCAGTTTAGTATTGCCATTGGTAAGATCACACTCCAGTGATCCCAGTAGTCCAGCGAATATTAAACAGGTTTTTGATCTAGTAATGTGAGTGTTGACATAATCATTGTTTGTGGCATTGAAATGTAAATACATTCCTCTCCTCTTGTTTTCACATCAGAAAACCAGAGCAGTCTCTTTTTCTGCCCGAGTCCCCAGATCAGCCCCTCTCCAGCACCTCAGTTTTTCTGCAGTCACAAAACTCATCAAACACCTTTGAGAACTGATCCGTTGACTAGGACATTCTCTTGGCAGCACTCTCTTCTAGATCTTCCTTCCACCTCCTTTCCCCCTCCCCAAGATGATGAAAAAACTTCAGATTTCTCATTTTTATCCCAGCATGGTCAGTTCTATATGCATGTCCTGTCCTTCCTTCCACTGCTTCCATATTGCATAATGGGTTTTTTTGGCCAGAAAAACTAACCTTCCTTGTAGATAAGGGTATCTAGGATGCTCTCCCTCTCTGCTGCTGTCTAGCTGCTGGTTTGTTATCCTGCTAATCACAATCTTCACCTAGCTGTGGATCTCATTGGACTGACCATTGTCGCCATAATTTGCATAGTACCTACTAGGAAAAAATAGGAGAATTCTGTACTCTGAAACTAGATTGCCACTTTACTATTTAGAGAGGTGCTTTCTGCTGCCTCCACTGAGCTTCTTCCCACTGTAAGATAGAGAATGATGCAGGGTGCATGTGTCCAGGTTGTAATTTATTTCATCAATGTAACTATAAAAACCGGACCAGATGACTGGCAAGCTGTAAGCAACTCTTTGCCTCTGCTGACTAAAAATGGGGTTAGGCAATTAGGCCACATGAAGATGTTTACCCTGTCTAAAGTGAGGTGAGGTAAATCCCATCAGTGTAACTTGTCATGGATTGTTTTTACTTCATAGCTGCCATTAAATAACATCTAAAGATATTTTAAAGAACCTTAATAAAAGGTGTTGTGAAGTAAAAAAAAACCCTACTCTTAACATGTTGTAATTGCAGGCTTCAACGTGTCTGGCAGATAAGGCATCTATTGTTCCTTTAATGCATGTGAGACACATAGCACATTTAATTACCCTTTATGTCAAAATTAATACAGATCCCAAAGCAGGCCGTGTCAATACATTTAGTTATATAGCAATTATAGTGCAGGCACAGCTACTTAATGTACAGGACTGAAAACAGAAACTAAACAAACAAGAAAAAAAAAGAGAAAAAAAAGCATGGATCAGTGCTTCAAAGAATAACCTTATAACCTTAGGAAAGCAGGAGTTGTTCATTAGTACTAGGCTGCAAGTCCAAATAAATATGTAACCTCTCAAAAGTGTTCAGACCAACCCCAGAGCCTGTTAGGCCTTGTTGTTTTAGAGACCTCAGAAAGGTGAAGGTGAGCTCTTGACACAATGCTTTTCATTTGAATTCACTTCCTGCTCTCTCGTTTACTGGAGGTAACTTCCCTTGGTACCTCAGCTGGCTTTCTTCACACAGAATGATTCTCTATTTGCATTTTGGTTCTAATACTGAATTCGCCTAACATGATTCAATCTTATTTTCCCAGTGGTACCATTAATATTTTAATTTAATCAGAATTTCAGGAACTTGTTTGCCATCCAGAGCAACTTGGTTACCTGTCAGCCTCCATCAGCTTGTCATATTAGAGGTGATTGTTCCTTGAATCTAATCTACTTTAAATGATTTCATTGGGTAGAGGTCTATAAATCATTTCAGAATGGGTCTGACAGATGAAGGCTTAGGTAAGTAAACAAATCAGGCTTGCTTTACTTTAGGCAGCAATGAACTTGGCTTTATCAACTTCTCATTGATTTCTGTACTGCAAAAGGTCAAAAAAATCTCTTTAACATAAGAACATTATTAATATAAGTACAGTATTACAACTAACCATAATTAAGATAAGTCCCAACATTCAGTGATGAGGCTGACTTAAGAACATTGCAGACTGCATTTCAATAAAGCCTGTTATGCAGTTTGAATTGATGAATTCATTTCCAAAAGGTTTACTTTTGTCTTTCCAATCAAAACGGAAATTAACTAATTAAGCAGACCAGAGTCCCGCTGGATTTTGAGCCAAGTTTGTAAAGGATAATATGATAAGACTGCAGCCGGGAGTCTAATGTACATTATATTATTTGAATCTTGCAGTATGTTCACATTTACTTACCTAAATCATAGTTAAAAGCAAAAATCTGGTCTCTGTGAAATGTTGCTGTGCAATCAGACATCACATCGGGATTCACTTCAGACATGCTGGGGCTGAGTTAATCAGTGATTGTCAGCATGAAGCTGGCAATGACAAGGTGATACAGAGAACAAGGTATGTTACGTAAGAGCACATTTTGTTGTGCTCTCTGGATTTCAAACAATACTGGCACACGTGACTTGAAAGAACTCTGTCTTGAGTACTGGTAAAGAGGAATGATCTGGCTTCCTGCGGATGACCTCCACACGTGATAGGTAGAGAAAAGTAGTGAAAAATGGGGGCAAATAATGAAAAAAATACCCCACCACATTTATTTAATTAGTTATATACACAGTTGAAAAAAATACTAATAGCAAATGTACAAGAAGAGATCCTGCAACAATTTTAGATGCCTTTAAAACAAAGCGTAAATCAATATCCAGAAACTATGGCTGCATAACTCCCTCCTCCCCCAGATCTGTTCTGGAATGAATGCCTATTTCTGTTTCTAATTAGCTTACAAAACTGCATTCAGATAAAATATACATTCAGTAATAAGTTTAAGGAATGTTTTCCTTGGAAAAGCAGATCTGGCTGCACTGACACCTCCTGTCACATCACAGATCAATGGAAGTTAGACAGTTATGCAGACAAACATGCCCATGGCGGTATGTAGTTACAAGGTTTGAACTCACCAAAAAGGGACCAACTTTCCTTGAATTTGCATGTCCCAAGGAGATGTGCAGGAGGTAAAAGGTCCAATAGTAATTAATAATTAATATGATTCTAGACATGTTGAAGTAAAATCCCTTCATGCTGATCTCTAAAAACTTCAGAGAATTTAGGTTCACATTGGGCTGACCCTTTATTTTTTGTAGATTAATATCCACATGCAAAGCTGTTTGAAAATTGTTACTAGGATTACAAAGTCTATGGATTGTAATAGGCTATGTAGAATATGAGATTAATGAGAGTTAGTGTCTGTGGCCAAAGAAGTGACGAGGCTGGTGTCACTTGCTGTGGCACCCCAGCACGTTATGAAGAAAGTACCTACAGCTGAGATTATTGGGCAAATTTTCAGAAGTTCATGACATGGCTTAAATGTACAGCCTTAGTTTGTAGTAATTCTCTTAAATTCTCTGCTCCAACAATCTTAAAACCTAGCTAGTAAGTGTTGTTGCCTGGGAATATTTCTTTTTGTATCAGGCAGCAGTACTGCATTACTATTTATAATTACATAACTGTGTATTGTTACAGGTCAATTTCCTATGCAGTAACAAACTGTTGTCACATAGGTAGAGAATTGGCTTGCAGCTGGTCATAACACTTTGTCCTGCACTGAAGAACGTTAGTGAGCAAGATTAACACGTAGAAAGAGAACATGAATATTGGTCTGAAAGGACACATCTGTCTCAGCTGTCTAAAGTCTGGTGTATATTAGAAAAGGCACCTGTAGGTCATGATTTATGCCAGTTCTCTCTGATGGGATGTGTCCTAGAAATGCCCAGTTCCCCTTCCAGCTGCAAAGAGGGTCTGGATGATGTCTACTCACAGAAGACTTACCCTTCGCCTGGACAGCTAAAATTGTTGAGCAAAAAATCCACCCTGAAGACGCTGACTTTCTCAAGCCCATAAATTCTACTCAGGATAAAGGACCATGTCATCTGTTGGTAGATGGTCCTGTGGTCTGAACAGAGTCCATGCTCTGTTCTCCACAGTGTTTCATGGGCTTACATCAGGGTTCCCATGAACAAATATTTTATTTTGTCATTCTGATTCTGGTGTTTTTTTTTTTTTTTTTTTTTGATTGGTTGGGTATGTTTGTTCTTTTTTTGTTTTTTTTTGTTTGCCTTTTTTTTTGTGCTGTTGGGTTTTTTTTGGTAGTGTGGTATTATTTTTTGGTTTTTTTTTTGTTTTTGTTTTGTTGTTGTTGTTGTTGGTTTTTCTTTTTTTACTAATATGGTCAGCACCAAATGATTTCCTTTGCAGAACTACAAGACAGAATTTATTGAATTTTTTTGGGAATAAATTCTCTTACCTTGGGAGACTTCCCAGCACCACAAGAAGAAAAGCAAACCCTTGCATGTGGACGATACTGCAACATTCACGCTACACTCCAAATATATGCACATACATAAAAATATGATTTTGTTTTGGAGCAGCTTTTCAACTGCCTCCAAATTATCTTCAGGAATAACACTGTCACTTATGAATATAGATCTATTTATTTATAGCTTCTATTACATTAATTTTTAGGAAAGTCATATTTTAGCTACTTAAATGCTTCCACCCCAGTTAGATATGCTTTAAGTATTGTTACAGTTTTAGGAGTTATCACTGGTAAAACACATGTAATTTCAAGTCACAGCTGTAACAACCTCAGAAACAGTATTTTATTGAGATGAGATTTAGATGGCAGTGACTTCCAATACTTTGTTTCACTTTCAGTTCTTTTGCCTCATTTGAAAATGGCCATGATTGGAGACGAGTTCAAATCTTACGTAATAATATTTAGCATTGAGAGCTACCATCAGAGCTGTGGTATTATATATGGGAAGGAAGAAAATACAAACCTCAGATACTTACGTTGCTGATGGACTTGGCTTAAACTGGTGGTGAGTCCATCTTGCAGCTGGCTGAAAATGCCTCTGTCTAACATAGAGGAAAGCTTCTGGTGTCTTCTCACAGAAGCTGGCCCTGCAGCCTCCCCCCTACTAAAACCTTGCCCTGTGAACTGAACGCAGCCAGATGTGCTGCTTTTCACTGGGGTAATTTTCTTCATGCTAACTAGTATGGGGCTATGGTTTGGATTTGTGCTGGAAAGAGCATTTACAACTGTCTATCTATGGAGAATCTGAAGACGTTGCAGTGTTTGGCAACTGTGTCCATTCTTCTCTGTCAGCTTTTGAAATTAATAGTGCTGCCTCTTACACCTGCTGTTGTCTACTAAGGACTGGGTGGTACAGCAAGACTGTCTGCCCTCATTACTGGCACTGCAATAAGACTGCAGCAATGAGCAGGAGGAGCTCATTCATGCCTCAGATTGTGACTTGATATGAGATGGAAAGGTTAGGGATGAGGAATATATGGGGCTGAATGTCCAGTCAAAGGTGTCATTGGACAAAGGACACTTGTACTTTAGAGGCCTAAAGGGACACAGCACTCCTTCATGCTGCTCTGTCAATTGCTCAGAACTTCAGGCACTGACATGCCACTATGTGGATGTACTGATCCAAACCCTATCAGCCAGACAAAAAATCCCTATTAAGGCACTAATACTAAGACATTCCAAAAGTTAATTGATCAATAGAATAAAATTACTCATGTATTAACATCTCAAGCAATATTATAATTATAGCCACACTTATTGAGTGGACAAAAATAATTTCACTTAATTAATTTCACTTTGATTTCAAAACATGCAATTATGTTTTATGTCTTTCACAGTATTTAATTATGGGAGTGAAAGCACATGCAGGCTCTGTGAGACTGTCATAACGGGACTGTCCTTGCATGTCCTGTCAGAGAGCATTTTGCACGTTCGTGTTCAGAAGAATGGACTGTGGGTGCTAGCAAAATATATCCTTTGCTGAAGGTTTTTATTTACCTGACTGAATAGATCTATAATTTTTATAGAAAATCTTCAAAGTTGGAATGGAAAGTAAAATTTTTAGTGAAACCTTCTTAGCAGCAGCAACTTCATGCCCAGATGTCAGTGTTGAATATACTCTGGGAGTGACATTTACCAACCTTTGTCACAGATTGCTCCTGTGCATAGAAGGATTGCATCTTTCCTGTACAGTTTGGTTGGGGGTTTTTGTTTGTTTTGTTTTTTTTGTTTGTTTTGGTTTTGGGGGTTTTTGTTTGCTTTTTTAGTTTAGCAAAATTTATCAACATTATTTCAACTGTTTACAATAAAACCATTTGGTAGTAATTTCAGCATTTCCTAATCAGACATACCTTTTCTGAAAACAGAAAACACTGACTTGCTTTAGTTTTCTTAGCTATAGCTATTCAGAAACATTTGGTGGGAATGTAACCTATGCGAACTGAAGATCTAACATCTGGTTGTCTTAAGCCAAAGTTAAACTGAAGGTGTAAATTTGTATTTTGGTGTTTTGCAATTTTTTTAGTATGAGATCAGTGGAGAGTGTCTAGTAAGGGACATTTATCACTGTTTTCTATTAAAGCCTGTCTGGAAACTTCAGGAAAGTATTATCAGTGAATGAACATGAATATACTAAAATAAATGGGTACATGTTTTATATTATAACTTTACTTTTGCTTTCATATATTTCCAATGCCTTAATCAAAGATATTCCTTGGAATTATATTAAACATATCTAATACATGTACAATGAATACTTTACATTCCATCTCTACCAGGCTTAAAATACAAATCAGAAGACATACTGCAAATTGCTCAGGGCTGGATCTTCATCAGCCTCTTCATTCCAGTGGGAATTTTTCTATTAAATTCACAAGGCTTTGGATGCTGGTCCTTATTGCCTTTTTAGCTTTTGCCAGCAAGGAATGAGTTTCCCATTCAATGGTAAGCAAAAATTATATGAGCTGAGTGAGGTGCTCTTCAGGTGTGAAACTTGCCCCTTGATGGTCCAGAAGCCACATGATTCTGATGAAATGCCAAGGTAATTTTCAGATTTCATATTGAGTTTTTATCACAGTGCAAGATCTTGTCAGTTCCAGAGTTTGCCATCAGGGAAACTTGTAATTGATTAGTTTATTTTGTTCAGCTGAAGTGTCTGAATGTGTGCTGCACAGACTATGCAATAATAATTTTTGTGATATTATTAGCAAAAGAGAAGTCTTTTCTTTTTTTTTTCAATCCAGACATTTCTAAACTGAACTAATAATCAAGAGTTAATGAATTTAACTATACAAGAACTTTATTTCACTCCCACTGGTGTAAATATGAGACTTCTTTATAAATAAAAGGTCTGTATATTTCTTGTCTTGCGAGACCAAACATTTTGAGGAGAATAAGCCACAATTATGGTTCAGTGGTGCTAAAATGAAGTGGGGCTTTGATCCCTTAAAAACTTGAGGTAGTCATTAAAATCAATATTCCATATGGCAAATAAAAATATTCAAGTTTTTAAAATGCAAAGTTGCTGTGGTTTGGCTGTTTTTATTTTTTTTTCCCCATAAAATTTGATATTGCCTGATTGAAATGTATGTGGAAATAAATTGTTTTCAGCAGTCCCAGTCTCCATTTGAATAACAAAGAAGAAATACTAGTGTTCTTGATTCGAAGCAATTTTCTTTTCTGAATTTGCCAGGGAAAGGGAAGGAGTGGGACGAAAACAATTCCACAACACTATGATCTTGTTACTATTTTCCTGATGGCACAAATATGAATTAAACTGAACCTAGGGAAACATTATAATATTTTGATTCTTATGTTCTCTAAACCTAATGTTGCTATTTTTTTATATGAAAGTTTAATGCTTCTTTCCTCTTGGTGCCAAAAACAGGACTCTACTTCCCTGACTGACATCATTGCAAATTCACTAAGATCAGCTTTTGTGTTAGAAATGAATAGCGAAAGGGTGGAAAACTCAGTTGATACACAGCTCCTGCAGATCTTTTTAGGTCAGCTGGTTGTAATTCTCTTTTTGTTTAGTCTCAGATCAGAGAGACTTTTGTTTGTTTATTTTGGTGATGTGTAGTAAGAAAACAAAAACTTTGGGCCCTATTCTGCCAATATTATATGTAGAGAACACCCAGAGGCTGTCTACAGTACTTTCCCAATATGAGATGATAAATACAGAGATTGGCAGCATGAACTAGAAGATCTAATGAGTTTTTCTTTTTTTTCTGTCTCAGGTCTATTACATAAACTTAAAGAAGAAAGATACTGACACATTTGTCCCTTTGGCCAAAGGTTTGAAAATGTTGGAGGGATTACAAATAGCCTCTGTTTAACTGAGACAATTCTAATTCAGATTTCAGCTTGGACTTCAAAGCAATTTTGCTGCAATGAAAAAGGAAATCATAGGTACCAAAAAGTGTAGATTTCACTGCATGATATATTTAATTTAAATCTTCCCTACCCACAAACTGTGGGAAATTGTATATAAGACATCAGAAAAATGTGTGTTGCAGTATAGTTGATAAAACCAGGTTGTGAATGTATTTCAGTTCTTGCTGACTAGTAATATTCTGTTATTTATGATCAAAAAGAATGTGAAAGGTTAATATCAGAAATGGCAGTAATAGGACTAATATTTGCAAAATATGTACTTTCATGCTTGTATTTAATGTGGAGAACTGGTGTTGGCAAATTCTTTCTTAAAAGATTTTGTATACATATTTAACTCCTAAGAGGAATTAATAAGTGACAATCAGAGCAGAGACTCCTTGCTGTTTATGTAGTCACTTGTAACCTTTGAAAAAATTACTTGATAACTCATGATATAATACTTAGGAAAAAAATACTGCTTTTCAATGTAAGAGCTCATAGTTTTTGATTGGTAGATTAGTCCTGGACATTTCAAATACTCTGAAATAGCACATTCTTCTATTCTAGTGACTGTATCAAGAACATGATTGCTTCAATATATATCCATGAGTAGATGGTCAGCACAGCAGGCAAATGCTAGGACTATGAGACAAATGATAGGTATAAATTATTTGCAAGCTCAAGTAACAGCAATTTGACTTTTTTTTGAGCCTGTAACAATGCCCCCAGAGACGAAAGTGTGAATTTCTGTAGATCATTGCATTTTCATGGCCTTGGCACTAAGTAAAGGTTGCAGCTCTAGGTTTTGAATTTCCCTTCTCATAAATAAGAGCCATTTTGGTTTTTATGTCTGATTTTTGCATGAAATATGTATATTCTAATCCTTGCTGAGGAGTCTTCAAGGAATAATAGTTGAGGCTTTTTGGTATAAAATTTCATCTCACGTGCTTGCAGAAACATACGTCTTTGGTGTTGAAGTTGCAGCACCTATATCAAGGGCTTGTGTATCAAAGCCATCTACTTCTGTATTCTAATGTTTAACAATTTGCTGATCGTGACTGACAGGTTTACACAGCTAACATGTTCTGGAGTTGTGGGTGATTTATTCCAGAATAATTCAGGCAATTCAGAGAATTTAGCTGCCACAGTCTTCCTTCTCATCACAGAAAAGAAATATCTATTAGAACTGATTACATTACCTTTAAAATATCTTCATTAGAGACAGGACTACATCCTGCAGTGTCTTCAAGTAGCAGAAATGTGGGCATCCAAATTCTCATTGAAGAGAAAGGTCTTTTAGTTATACTTCATTGGCCTTTGCAGTTGTAGTTATTGTATGTGCATTGGTGTGCATTGCCCAAGCTTTTCTTTTCTTTTTTTTTTTTTTTTTGGAATGAGCATTCTTTCATTCAGAGAACAAATTCTGTATATAGAACTCACAAGACAAACAAATGCCTGGTGTGATGAAAGTGGAAATAATTCTTACAAGAATATAAGGTATTTGATTTGTATGCCATAGAAAAGATGAGATCACAGACCTGAAGTGGATTTAAATTCTATAATTTTTTCACTAACTTTCTTTACGTAGGCATTGAACCCAGCCTCCCTTACCTCCACCACACAATTCTAGCATGCAATTTTACGAGAGCAAAACTATGCAGAAGAGCTAGCTGTAGACACTCAGTTGAAATCTAATCTAATTTTTGCTTGAATTCATCAGTGGAAATTAACTTCTTTCCCATTATGGTGATTATGGCTGGTGTAGAGTTAATTTTCTTCACTGTAGCTGGTGTGGGGCAGTGTTTTGCATTTGTGTTTGAAACGGTGTAGATAGAATCATGGAATCATAGAATGGCCTGCGTTGGAAGGGACCTTAAGGATCATCTAATTTCAACCTCCCTGCCATGGACAGTGACACCTTTCACTAGACCAAATGGCTCAGAGTCCCATCCAACCTGGCCTTATACATTTCCAGGGATGGAGATGGCACAGGGATGTTTTCATTCCTGCTGAACAGTGCTTGGTCAGAGTCAAGTCCTCTTCTGCCTCTCACGCCACAGCCAAGCAGGCTGAGTGTTCCCACCTAGTCTGAATTTATATTAATCCATTGAACTCTGTATTTCACTAGACCTCCATCACAGAGAAGACCAGAAGAAAGGGACCAATGGGACACTGTGGGGATCCATGAGTGGTGCTTTTTTTTCCTACTTAATCTGTCTCTCTGTCACTGTCTTTCTCTCGTCACCACTTTTTTTTTTTTTTTCTATTTCTTTCTATCTCTCTCTACCTCACAATTACTATTCAATAAAACCCATACTGTTGACTTCAGGTGCATGCACCTTCAGGCACTTGCACCTTAATTTGGACAAAGACATTTCTCTATAATTTTAGTAACTGGATCTTAACACTCCTCAGAGTAAAGAATTTCTTCTTAATATCTAATCTAAATCTACTCACTTTCAGTTTGAAGCCATTTTCCTTTTTCCTGTCACTACATGTCCTTGTAAAAGGTTTCTCTTCATCTTTCTTGTAGGCTCTCTTCAGGTACTGGAGGACTACAATTCTGGGCTGCAAGCACACATTGCCAGCTTATGTCCAGCCTCTCATCCACCTATTTATGTGTAGACATATTTTTGTATATATATGAGTTTATATTAGGACACATATAAAAGGGCAGAGATGATGTAGGTTAGGTCATTTGAATATTTGTTTCACCAAAGAAGGAGAAACTGAGTAACCAAATTTGGCAAAAGCAAAACTGTGAGAAAATAGGACATTTATCCTGAAGTATATCCAAACAGTAATGACAAGAGAGGGAGAAGAGTTATTTATGCTGAAGGGCAAAGTAGGAAACAGAACATTTGTTTAGAAAGAGTCCACAGAGAAATTCAAGGAAGGTTTCTAATTATTATAAGAATTAAACTAAGAACGACTCTTTGCAATAGCAAACCTGTCTAGTTTAAAGTTTAAGATACCTGACAGATTTCTTAAGAATTTTGGATAATGTGGGTTTACCTACTATATTAAAGCACTGAAGTTGATCCATCCTTAAACCTTGGTTTATTTTAAGTTTTGTTTTTTTTTTTTTTTTATTTTAGGAGCTTTTTGGCTGAAGGCTGTTGTAAAAAAATTATGGCCACTGTCAAATTCTCCACAAACTCCATTATTTTTATAGCACTTCTACTGTTTTATTTTTGTTTTGTTAAGTCTTTGAGAGCAAGCTACCCAAGAGAAGGAAGCTGTTTCTCCCTTGCCTATTCCACTTATCCCTGTGTGCTAATACAAAGGCCAGCTATATTACAGACCTTAGGAGATTTATAATTGCTTTGACCACAATGGTTGAACAGATTTCTGAAAATTCATGGTTTCATCTCTAATTACCCCTTCTGCAACATACTCTCTCTCTTTTGAGTGAAACCTTAGATTTTGTTGGTAAAAAAGAAATGTTTTTATTAGATCTATTTATGTTAGAGGATCTCCTTTAAATAGAATTTGGATTTGCAAAAGTACTGAGCATTTCTAGTAGAGCTTTTAAGACTGTGCATGGTAACTGAACACAATTTAGATTTAGAGGACAGATGTGAAAGCATGTAAATAGGATTATAGCATATTTATTTGACCTTCAGTATTTGTAGTTTGGTATCTCTTCTAACATTTGGGGTTGCAGATAGGCCTTAGACTTTCCCACTGATTTCTCCTTAGGAATATAGAAGCATTTTCCAAATTTTAAAACAGATCTCTGGCCAGTTGAGACAGGCCCTCAGATAGGAAAAGGTAAAAGGTTTTCATCCTATGGTATCATATTACCATAAAATGGTATCTTCCTATTCTCAGTTTATCCCAAATTCCATTGCCAGGGCACATTCCAAGTCTTTCTCAGGACTTGAAAGAGTATCTCTTTGAAGACGGTTCAGACCGCTTCCCTTACATGTCCAAATACTCATATTTCTTGATTCAAACAAAAGCTGTTTGGGTATCAAGTCAAATATATTGACAAACATTTAAGCTTTTCCTTATAGCTTATTAGTGAGCATCTTGAATTTAAAAAAAATTCAAGCAGCTTTGAATTACGGCATTTCCCCTAACCATTTGAAGCAGCAGACAGCAGCTGAGGACACTAATGCAGATGATGTGCCAAGAGTTGTGATGCTCCACCACTCCTACTTGTCACATTCCCTTGGGATCCTTCTGTCCCATGGTGTTACCCCAGGATGTCTGAACTGGAGGGGTGGATTCCTCTCTTGCTTTTGCTTAGCAGCTTCGGGCTTGTTGGTGGTCTTACAAATGTCAGTGAAGAACAGCCAAAGTAGCTTTGCCCACTGTAGGAAAACAATGAGGGCTCAGCCCCCCTTTTGGTCTCCCCTCAGGTCTTTCCAACATCCTTGTCTCTTTTCTGATGAGGCCTCTTCATGGGGAACAAGGAAGAACTATGAAATGGCATGTTCCTACTGATGAGGACATCAGTAGTTGAAAAGACCCGTGTTGTTGTGAAATGTCTTCCTTCTGTCTGGATAGAGGTGAAACATCATCTCGGATTCAGAACTCACAGTGAATTTTATTGAGGATCAGCTGATCATCTTGGATTTTCAATCCGCACCATGAATTTTTAAAGCTGTTAAGGGTGTTAGGACTAACAAATCTGCCAGCTCTTCCTCAGGCACCTCCATCTGAGTCTTTGGTCCTAATCCAGCAAACTGTATAAGCATATGATTATATGTGAGGGGAAGAGCAACACTGGTGGAGATATGTACCAGTCCAGCATTGAGTTTAAGTTTAAATCCTTTCCTCAACTGAAAGTTTCTGATGAAGCAACTCCCTAGTTCATTCATATTATCATCACAGCCTGATTTAGGGGGATAGAACAGCTGTACTGTGTATGTCGATTGTGCACATACTTGAGGCTCAGAGCACAAAGATCATGCAGCACAGCTGGTGGGAAGCGATGATTCTTTCTCTTTTTTTTTTTTTTCCAGATTGTTGGAATAAGAACATGCTAAAAAGTGGGGAGATTATGTTTTTGACAGAGTGTATTTAAAATAGTCAGATTTAAGCTGTTAGTGAATAATAATGATAAACATCTGCAAGTCCATGTGACAAGTACATTTTTAACTTCTTTAATTCATTTAAAAGAAAATAATTATTTTCCTTTCATTTGCTGCTGTAGTGGTATGCCTTTGCAGGCACATCATTCCTCTGCTATCTGCCTTTTAGTGGTGTTTAACATTCTGCACATTTTCCTTCTTGCTGTTATTAGCTGAAGCATAAAAGGTTAATACCTCTAATTGTACCTCACATATATATATATACATATATTTATATCTATATATGCCATGTCTCACTTTGCTACTGGTGCCAAGGAAAATGTTGGATTCTATTCAGTTTTCTTCATTTTCATTTTCCTGCCCACTTAACAAAATTACATTCAATGAGCTGTGGGAGAAATTCACATCAACGGGCATGTAATGCAATTTCTGGTATATATGCAGGAAGAAAAAATCCTACATTTTCTTTCATTTCTGTCAAAATCAATCAAATTGTACTGAACTGAACATAATCTCTTAAAAAAAGTCACCCAGGCATTTCTAGTGAAATAAGCCTCTCTTACATGGTAACATGCACATATTTAAGAGGTCTCTGTTTTATTTTTTTTTAATCATGCCTAATTAGATTTTTTTAATCACCCACACAACTAAGGCTCTTGCCTGCATAATTTATGACATAGAGGGGCCGGTGTCAGAAATCAAATGTTGTAAATTAAAAATAACAAGTTTGAGACTAGTGATTCAATTAAAACCCTAGAAAACATTGGATTATGCATAATTGAGAGCTTGTATGCAGAGATGCATGTCATGCTTGTCAGCTTGGATGGGAGGATTGGATTGGAGCTGTCAAGAGCATTTAAATCAACTCAGTAAAAAAATTAGAAAACAAAGATGATATTTATTATTAACTTCCAGTGTTCAAAAATAAACTGAGAGGTATTTAAATTGAATGCTTAGATGACAAGGCTTTATTTATAGCAGAAGTTATAAAACTCAGTAATAACCCTAGCTGGCACAGATGTAAAGATACTACTGTGCAGCTGAGCTGCAGCCTACAGTGTGAGGATTCAGCGGTTGGCCCTGAATCAGGTTCAGCTAATAGACAGTTGTGTTAGAAGAGAAGAAATCCAGATCCTCAAAGGGAACTGTGAATGACCAAATTCTTTTTTTTTTCTTTCTTCTTTTCTTCCCTTTCTTTTCTTTTTCCCAGACACTGATGATTGCCCATGAAACACTTCGTGACCTCTGAGAATTTGCAGGACATCCTAGGGAAAGACTGACTTGTCCTGGTGATCCAGTTCTGTAGGATTCCATTTTACTCACCAGTAATGCTACTTGGTAGGAATAGCTGAGGTCTGAAGATTAACATCTTCCCACTTCAGCCACACATCCCAGAGTAAGTTCCAAACTTCATTTGAAATTGTTGAATCAGCAATAAATTGCACTGTTGAAAGTGAACTTAAAAGCTTGCCAGGAGACTTTACAACATTTGAAAATAAAGAATATTTTCATTTTTAGCTTGAGTAAAAAGACTCCAACTAAACAAAATTGCAACTCTCAGGACTAGAATATATTTGTTTTTAAAACACCAATGGTCTCACCAGGGCTCACCTCAAAAATACACCAAAGAACTAAATGCTCAGGAAGATCATTTAGTCCCTATCACATCAGACACATAAAATTAGCTTGTATTTTTAAGAAACAGCCTAGTCTCTAATGATATGGCCTTTTGGATGACTTTAAATCTTATAGTGAGGTACACTGAAATGATGAATGTTTGTATCTTTTTTTCCTTTAAACAGACTCTTTTCTCTGATTTTTTTTTAGCAAGTCCCAAGCCATGATATTCCAACACTTTCCCCCTAGAGCTTCTGTAAATCTAAGTTTGTCAGTGCATTCTGTTCCCTATCACAGTGTCTTACCAATCAAAACACGAATGCAAAGGGATCACCATCAGCTTTAGAAATTTTTTCATCAGCTCAGTGAGGCAATACTGAGAGCAGTAATGTCAGTTTTGTAATGGTTTATGACATTTAAATTTAAATATAAAACTAGGGGAAAAATTATTGCCTCAGGAAAGGCAAAATGGACCTTCAGAAAGTGGAGAAAACTATATGAAGAGTTAAATTCTTCTCCTTTGATAAACCACCAACTGTTGACGTCAACGGGATTTGTGAATGCACATCTGAGAGTGGAATTTGGCCATAAGTGAGGTGGAAAAATGATTGATGACTGCCTAATAGTGGAGGACTTGGATCAGTGCAATCACACAGAAGAGCTGAAAGTTACTCAGTTAACACTCAGAAGATTTCTGCCGATTTTCCCCATGAGCTCAGGGGCAGGTGGAGAATCTCCATAGACATGGAAATTTTTGGTACCTGGCTACCTTGGCTGAACATGAGCCCCATACAGCATCTTTGGAGACAGCATTTTGGGGTTCCATCAGTGGAAGGAACACAGCACAGAGGCGAGTTTGGGCAACATTTGGCATAGTGCATGCAGGGAGCATACACCAGCCCCAAATTTAAAAAGTGAAGCAGAGGTGTATTTAGGCAACTTCTGAGGATTCTAGAGGGAAATATATAGTTAAAGCTCTTTAGTGAATCTAAAGGTAAGATTTTAGCGGTTCATTTTTTTTAAATCTCAATTGGCAATTCCAAATCTTTGCTATACTAAATTCCTCTTATAACCTACAATCACTTGGTAGCATTTACATATACTATCTTTGTATCTCTTTCATCATCTTTCTTTGATGTTTTATTAGTTACAAGGTTTAGCCTAGAAAAGTCTGTGCATTCCTCTTTACTTAAAAAAATTAAAATGTGAAAGATTTTAATTTAAGCCATTTTGAGAATTCTCCAAATTATAACAAGACTATAAATATGAAGAGCCTTATGTAAGCAGAAGAGTCAAAGCAGTGCTGTATGATTTTTACTGTATTGGAAACTGGAGTTTTATTCTTTAAAGTTTAAAATATTAAAATAATTTTCTGGTTTTATAAGCAAAATTAACTAAATGAGACTATTGTGTAAGTAATAGGAGATCTACAAGTGCCTTCAACATTGGCCTAGCTTTGCTCTTATTAACCTCTCTAACAGTTTTCTTATAGGCTTCAATGGGACTAGAGTTCAGCCAGAGTCCCTCCATTTATTAACTCTGGCGTCTGGGAAAAGGATCAAACTTTTGCCATTTTTTAGAGGAACTCCTGGTGTCAGTAAGTTAATGTCTAATATTGAAAAAAAGTTAAATTCCATTTCTGTTAGAGCACAATCAGCAATCAGAGCTCCCCACTTACAGGGAAGCAAGACATTTTCTCCTACACCAAAAATAAAATGAAAGCATTTCATTTAAACTGACTTTCTAGACTTAAATAAGTGGAAATTAGAGACAATTTTTGCAGGCAAAACCATTAATCATTAATACTGTTCATTGTCATGGGACTCTTCTCTTTACTGTGTTCTACACTTCCACTTCCCACAGAAACCAAGAGCTTTTGTGTTTTCTTTATGGACTAAATCAAATGGAGGAGTACTTTAAAAACTCTTCTAGCAATTTAAGTCTGAGCAGGTGCACCCCACAAAAATTCCTGGAAAAAAAAGTCAAGTGCAGATTTCTAGAATGAGAAGTTAGTAAGCAAGCTGACATGGTGAAAGCTGGGTATCGATGAGGAAGGTCTGTGAAAATGGGAATGAAATTTCGGGTCTTTCTGGGGAGTTTCTACATTTTATTCTCTGAGATTAAGACATCACCCTTTGCATTTGACAAGTCTCCTCTATCTTTCACCTCTTCCACTACTTCTGCAGATCATCTGCAGATCTTTTCAAAAGAAATAAAAGTCAAACCCACATGTATTCTGCCTGTTAGGGACTCTTTAAAGGTTTTTAGATTGTCTCTGACTTGATTTTCACTCTTGGTCAAAACTGAGTGGAGTTTCACAGGATGAGAGAATACAGAACTTCTGTTTTGTCAAATGGCAAATCAAATGTAGTTGCATGGACCTTCACTTAACAATCTGTGACTCTTCTCTTTTGTGGGATCCCTAGGTCTGAGTTAGATCCCCTAACTCTGTATACAGTGTGAGATGAGATAGGATTCTGAAATGTTTTCCATGAAATCCAGCGTGCTGCATAGGCAGCCTCATAAGATTCCACCGTAAGCATTTTGCCTCATCTCTCAAGTCTCTCCTTGACCTAGCGCAGCCTACACAGCTGTTTGAGAGTGTGCAGGCTGATCCTAGAACCACATTCAGGTGTTGGCTGGTGGAAGGCATTAGGTGTGGTCCAAAGCAGAGCCCAGCGATCATGTTAACAATAAAGCCTTATGGACTATGCATAGAGTCACTCCTTCTACCTCTTAGCTAGCAGTAAGGACATATCCTCAGAAAATTTAGCTAGTGAAAAACAAGTTTATGGATGCTGATTATGCATAAGCATGAGCCAAGATGAAGATCAAAACTGAGTCACATGAGGACACTTCCAGAGACGGAAATTTTATACTTCCCACAGAAACTTTCCGAGAGCGTGATCAACGCCTGCCCGGTCAGATGGTATCTTTATGGAGCTTTTCAGGGTTACAGTTTGGTATACAGACAAATAAATTTTTTCCTAATTCCTGATTAAGACACCTACCTGTTTTTCTGGATGTGGTCTTACATATCTAGAGAACATTATTAGCAGAAACTTAGGTGCCACGGGAAGACAACCATCTTCCCCTGGGGTGAAGCAGCAGCTCAGCTGGGGCTTTGAAGATCTACATTTTGGACTTAGATGTGTACAATGGCTGTTAGGCTCCTAATTCTTTTAGTGGATCTAGGCCATAGCATATAGGCAAAGCTTGGTAGAGTCAGCTGAATTTTTTCTTAGAAGTTTTAGGTTTCTTTGAAGCTGAAACTCACAATGGAACTAATTATAATTTAACTGTAGTTGACTGCCTAATGCCTTATAATATTCTTGTTTGAGATATTATGTACAATTATTTTTGTACTTTTAAAAATGTGGTATCGTGTTCTCTCTGTATGCAAAAAATAAAGGGTGTTTGTGGTGAATATGAATTCTGGTACTGGATGATAGGTGTAAAATTTTATCATGAAACCAGAAGTAAGGGGCTTTTGTCTGTTGAAAAACTTAAATTTCTGCTGACCATTAAAGAAAAGAAAAAAGGAAGAAACAAAACCAACAACAACATTTCAATTAACTTGTGTTGTTCATATTGAATTAGTGAAACACAGTACTTAATGGCTGTAAATAGTCATGCAAAGGTCTGTGTAATAACTATACATCTTAGTAACTTTACAACTTACTAATATGCTAAACTCAAAGATTTCTATTCAAGGCATTCAAAACCTGGAATTTTAAGGTCAGTAGGAACTGATTTAATCATGCAGTCTGACCTTAAGTACTCAAATGCTCATCTGGCAAAGAGTCAGAGAGAAATTCCCATTTTGTGCCTCTATTCACTGAGAATATAAAAAGTGTGCATCCAAGAGATTGTAGGAGAACTACTTCATCAGAGAAACCAACTTAAATGTTACCAGACTGCTAGCTTGCCCTTAATGATTAGCCTGAAATCACTGTATTGCATTAACTGCATTCCTCTTAACAAGCTACAATACAAGGCTAATGTGATATAGGTAACTAAATATTAACCTTTGTACTAATACATTTTTTCAAAAGACAATGAAAAATGAATCTACTTGTGTAGTGTTGAGGAATTAATTGGGGCTGCCCCATTTCATAAGACTCGATTAAAAAGAAAAAGGAATTTCATGATGAGAAGCAAAGAAGTTAGAAAAGAGGAGACCTCAGTAATAAGAAAATGAAACAAGGGCTTGAAAATGCAGGTTCCAAAATCCCAAATCATCCAAAAAAAGTAGTAAGTGAAATCCCCAAAATACAGGATCAAAAAAACATCAAAGCAAGCACGTATACACTGCCAACAATTAGAACAGTATTAATTAGCAACAATGTTCTTTAATCTATAAATAATAAAGTGATCAAACGGTCCCACAGAGAGGTGTATAACAATACATAGAATTTTACAGTCGTAGGTCAAAAAGTCTATTTAAAATCCCTGTGGCTAATTCATATGTTCAGATTTAAAGCCCTGTTTATCGTTTAGTTGAGAGATCATTTCAAAGTGGAAAAGATGTCAAAACCAGACCCAGTGCCACAGACAAATTATAGCATACAATAAAGAAACTGCAATCTCTAAGTCTTTGTAATGAAGGGAAAAGTTGCACCAAGTAAAAGAACTACAATAAGAAATAACCTATGTTTTAGTGGCTTAAAAAGCCACTAAGACAAGCAGACGTGTAATAGGTCTTATCATATAATAGGTCAGAATACTTTGAAATATTCTTGATCAAATTGTATTAAAAGATCTACATAATTAAACCACATGGTATTCTAATGAGCTAAGTTAATATTGCTATCTCCATGTAACTGTTAAGTCAACTGAAATACACAGGTTAAATGAGTAACAGAAGGTTATTTTTTATCTCATTCTTCCATCTAGGAAACTGCTTTAGAATCTGATTACTTAAGCAGTAAGGAACTTTCTTAACACTCACACAAATTTATTGAGAGTTTATTTCTAAAATTTGATTTTTTGTCTTTTTATAATACACTAAAATCACAGATTCTCCATCTACTATTTGATTATTTATTTACAGGGTGGGAGTCTTCAGTTTTCTTTACTCAATAATGCTTCGATTTCTTTTCTGAACACTTCTTCAGCTTATCAATCTTAAAATTTAGCTGTGACCTCCAACATATTGCATTCCTATCCGGATGCCTTAATCTGAAGACTCAATGAATACATTTCCTATTCTTTTATTGACCTAATGAACTGTTTGTGAAAAACTGAATTTTCATTTACATTCCTTGCATACATTTCTCTTCTCACACAATTTCTATAATTTTCATAAACTTTATAGTGTTTGTTAGATTTAAGAAGCTAGCCTTTTTCAAAGACCTGGATGACCTTCACCTTTCAGCTTAGTGTTTAATTCACATTTAACCACTACAATGAAATTTAACATGCAATGACTTTATGTGTTTGCAATAGTTGTGACAGATCATTGTCATCAATATATTTTGTTAACTTTCATGTTTGGCAGTAATATGTACTGAAAAGAGTACCAAAGAACTTTTAGCCATGGCCTTTCCTACTGACATTGCCTGCAATTCAGAACGGCAAGAACTGGAAACTACAGGCCTATCAGTCTTACTTCAGTGCCTGGTAAAGTTATGGAGAAGATTTTTCTGGGAGGGATTGAAAAGCACATGAAAGACAACGCTGGCATTAGTCACAGCCAAGATGGCTTCTGGAGAGGAAAGTCCTGCTAATACACCTGCTTTCATTTTATAGCAAGTAACCCACCTAGATGATCAAGGGAAGTCAGTTGATGTAATGTTTTTGGATTTCAGTAAAGCTTTCAATACTGTCCCTCACAGGATCCTTCTAGACAAAATGTCTAGCACAGCTGGATAAACACATCATGTGCTGGGTGAGCAATTGGCTCATGGGTCAAGCATAGAGGGAAATGGTGAATGGGGTGACATCAGACTGGTGACCTGTCACTAGTGGGGCTCCACAGGGCTCCATCTTGGGCCTTGTGCTCTTCAACATCTTCTTTAATGACTTGCACGCACAACTGGAAGGGATACTGAGCAAGTCTGCAGATGACACAAAACTGGGAAGAGCTGTTGACTCCCTCAAAGGCAGGGAGGTCCTGCAGAGAGATCTTGGCAAATTAGAGCACTGGGCAATCACCAACCATGTGAAGTTCAATAAGGCAAAGTGTCGGATTCTGCACTTGGAATAGGGCAACCCAGAGTGTTCATACAGACTGGGGAATGAGATGCTGGAAAGCAGTGCCATGGAAAGGGACCTGGGGGTCCTGGTCAATGGCAAGTTGAATATGAGTCAGCGGTGCCCTGGCAGCCAGGAGTGCCAAGAGTGTCCTGGGGGGCATCAGGCAAAGCATCACCAGCTGGTCAAGGGAGGGGATTGTCCTGCTCTGCTCTGCACCGGGGCAGCCTCACCTTTGAATATTGTGTGCAGTTTTGGTCACATGGTATAAGAAAGACATTAAGCTATTAGAGAGTGTCCAAAGGAGGGCAATGAAGATGGTGAAGGGCCTTGAGGAGAAGCCATATGAGGAGCAGCTGAGGTCACTTGTTCTGTTCAGCTTGGAAAAGAGGAGACTGAGTCTACATTGCAGTCTACAACTTCGTTGTGCGGGGAAGAGGAGAGGCAGGCACTGATCTCTCCTCTGTGGTGACCACAGACAGAACCTGAAGTTGTGTCAGGGGAGGTTTAGGTTGGATGTTAGAAATAGGTTCTTTACCCAGAGGGTGTTTGGTCATTGGAACAGGTTCCCCATGGAAGTGGTCACACCATCAAGCCTGACAGAGTTCAGAAAGTGTTTGGACAATACTCTCGGGCACATGGTGTGAGTGGGGATGGTCCTGTGCAGGGCCAGGAGTTTTACTCCATGATCCTTGTGGATTCCTTCCAGATCAGCATATTCTGTGATTCTGTGAACTCATCCTTGAAGGTGAGGATGACTCCCTTTTATTGTGTTCTAAGCTCTTGTGGGCTAACAGCACTTGGAGGAGGTCCTTATATCCTTCCCTCTAGAAAAGCTTGATTTACAGACAAATACAGCTGGGCTATATGATAAATGTACCTGATAGCCATTACCATTTCTCTGGAAAATTGTAGGTGGTTCACTGCTTGCACAGAACATAATCATAAGTGCTGATAGCTCTACATTCACAGAGTCTGCTAGCTTTTCATGAAACACCAGAAGTTTTCTGGCACTATGTGGTCTAAAATGTTTAGCTTATGCAACTGATCCTTTTTGCATTTCTGATTTTTCCACCCAGGGACTTCTAATGATTATTTGGATCATTTCCTACTCTTCTTGTCTTGCTGTCTGCCCCTTCCCTGAACTGTAACTTTGTATAGCAAATAGGATATGATTCATGGTACATAAATGAGCCAAGAAGAGGAATTGTCTGTTCTCTTTAAGTGAGCAAAAAGCAGGTTTGTGTTTTGTGTAGATAAAAATCAGAAATATGCTCAACACAAAAGCATGTATTTTTCTAATGACATAGGTAATTTCATTTACTGAAAAGACGACATCATTATGTCAGTAAAATTTCCCCAGGTAAAGTCTTACTCAGTTTGTGAGTGTCTCAAAGTTAATTCCAATTTCAGAAAAGCTCATTGGTGCATTGCTCAATATTGTTATGTAAGTAATTGAAGATTCTTTAAAATTTTAATGTTATACACTGTTTTAAGACCTCTATCCTATGGAAATCTTGGATATGCACTTTTAGATTCCTAGTCAGAATCTTGGATTTTGGATTGTTACATGAACATCGAGGGTCTGTAATGGAAAATTATTTCCTTCATACTTTTAAGAGATCAGGGCCAATATTTTGAAGTTATATATAAAACTCTACAAGGGTAAAGTAGGATTATTATTCATTTTGCCAGAGCTGGAAGTAAATCTTGACAAGACCACAAAAAATGCAAGTGAAAATAAAAATGTTTTCTGCTTATTTTTCCTCTCTGTAGTGAAATTCATAATCAGATGAAGGCAGCATTTGCTGTTCACCCTCTGCTTATATCAACTAGGTGCTATCCCCTTTCTTTTTGAAGCCTTAATGTTATGATCCTGAGGTTAGTTCTGCAGTAAACAAAAAAATTGCAGTCTTTGGTGCTGGGGAAGGTTCAATTAAGTTTATGCCTTTTCGTAGTTGTTTTTTAGCGGTTATATAGCAAATATATAGACAGACTACAGAATATTTACAGAAGGGGAGAGAAACTGTGAATTGCAAGTATTTTCTTAAATAAGCTGATTCTCATCTAGCCAGGACACAGGAATGTATATCACATAACCCCAATTTCACACCTCAAAACATATTGAGGATTAGCTAGAGGTGAACAGCGTATAATCTACAGGCTGTCCAAGAACTTACAGAATAATGAATGATCTTTTAAATAATGACTATATTTGACAAAACCAGTTTGTACAGAAAAAAATCCATGAATGGATAGGTGTATTGAGCAAATATGATTTTTCATGAATTATTAACCTATGACTAGTAATTAGCTCCCAAACATAAGCCTTTTGCAAGAACTCTAACATAAGCTTTTTGCAAGGACCAGTCTTTATCCCAAATATTGGAAATGTCCATTTGCAAAACAGTCATTGCCTAGTCCAGAACAGAATCAACACAGGAAAATTCATCATTTAATTGTACGTGGGATTTTGCGAAATATTTTACACATAGCACTTTTTCAAGCTACTTTCCTTTCACCTACTGTGAAATAAAGAACAACAGAAATTGGACAAGCTGATGATCAAAGTTTAAATGTTGTTTGCAGCATCTCAGAGACCTCAATTTCAATTCTGCCCAGTGTGATCGGTGGCACTCCTATTGTCTTAAGGAGGTTTTGAGAGAAAAGTTAAAAAAACTTGCTGTTGGGGGAAAAAAAGTACAAGCTTGAATTAAAACATAGATTATGAAGAAAGAGGGAACTAATAATTTTCTTCTGCTTTGCTGCTGATGGAAACACAGCTAAGTAAAGACAAGTGCCCACTTAATTGTGCTCCTGTAGTATCGATTACTGCAGTCCTTAAACACGTCACCATCCTTCTTGTAGGCATACATGCAATTCCCCTTTGAGGTGATGAAGTTTTAATCCCCATATTCTTAAGTATTAGCAAAAAAACAGTGACTGAGGGAGATTTGTTTATGCCCACTGAGGTCTGAATTTATTTCACCTATTTTAGATGTTTAACTGAGACACCTAAGATAGTACTGCAACTACGCTTTTGTAGACATATAGAGTCACAGGTAGCCTCTCCCCTGATGCCCCTAGGTACCTCAGTGCAGTGCCTATGGTTAGGCAAAGTCACTTGGATAAATGGTAATGGAGAAAAACCATCTCCAGGTCTGTTATTTCTGGAGTCTTCTTCCTCACTTGTCAAGTCTTAACTTATTATCACAAAGCAGGGGACTAAGGGGTGATGATAGGTGACTATGTGAGTTTGTGCCAACTGATACTCACTGTGACTGTGGGGCTATGTCTGAAATTGCCATAACACTTCCAGTTATTGCTGGCAGCTGTGACTGAAAGTCTGTCAACCAAAGGGACAGGAAATAAATTTTTTCCTTTACAGCTACTGCACTGCAGCTGAGAACGATGTAGTGGAAGGCTGGCTCTGTGTCACACTGCCTCTGTGAGAGGGCAGGGAGCGCTCTCACTGCAAGGATTCTCAAAGCATGTTTTTCAGGAGTGCTCCGGTAGCTCAAACATTCCAGCAGGCACACATTTTACAAAGGAACTGTTTTGCCTACTAACAACTCTTTGAGTTTTGCCAGTATGTTTTGCTAACTTTAAGACCAAAAAAACAACCCACAAAAGAAGCATAATTTGGCCCTTTCTGCTACTGATGATAAAATATTACATAAACCCCCTTAGATTTACAGAGTTGCATTGATAACACATAGCTGCAATCAACCTTGAAATATTTTGATATTAGCCTTTGGTGCACAATATGTGTTGTTTTCTTTAAAAAAAAAAAAAGCAGCATAAGCTTTCATGCTGTAAATATGGAATTATCATTCATATATTAGCACAGAGAACTTAAGCCCTAAGACCTTCAGTGTCTTTGCTGAAGTCAGCAGCTTCAACCAGAGCCTATCATTGGTGTCTCTTGTGTAAATCCTTTGAAGTTATGACTTCTCTGAAGTGAGAAACCAGGATTTTAAAGGGGAAAAAAAGTATGTATTCAACCAGCAGATGAGTTTTGTTCTGAGAGGAGGTGGGAACATAGTGACAGCCTATGTGGTGGTCAGCACAGAATGACACTACTTTTGAGGCCTCACTGCCAGCTTGTATTAACATGTGCTACCCTACTGATGGTGGAGCTCACGGTTTTCCACCACTGGGAAGTCTGCACCTTTCTACTCTGAGCAAACCTGAGGTACTGTCATGTGGGAGTACGAAATTACACTAAATGGAAGAGAGACCACGAGATGATTTGACAAGACCAAGGAATCACAGAAAGCTACCAGAACAAGCTATCCTGCACAAGAGACAATTTATTGCTGTATACCAGGTTGTTACAGGTTTCCCAGTTTATGAATTCCCTCATGTTATCCCTGCTCTGATTGGACAGATTCTGCCACAGTGGGGCTTTTATCTTCACCCTCCTTTACCCCTTGCTGTTGTAGTCCTTCCCGGCTTTTTCCTTTTCTCCGAGAGGATTTTCATGCTCCTCCCAAAACCCCACCCCCTTTTTCAGAAAGTTCCGTGCCACCCTTATAAAAGCTGGAGCCATCTTAATAAAAGGGCTATTCCATTATTCCACCATACCCCTGCCTGGAGTGTGCCTGTTCCTTCTTACCCACGAAGAGTTTCATCACTGTCACTTCACCTTCACCAAGGACTACCCAGAGACAGAGGCAGAGGTAAATACCTTATTCTTCCCACCCAGGGCAGAGGTCTGGAGCCTGATGATTGTCCTAGCTTGGAAGAACCCTATGAATGGAAGAAGAATGACAGGGGGACACCTGTGAGGAATGTATGCACATTGTGAGGGTACCAAAAACTCTGCTGTAGCTTCTAACACTGCCCACAAACATTCTTTCAGCTCTTAGTGCCAAGATGATAGTTCATTAAATTCTTAGTAATTCAGGTTGTTTTCTTATAAGAAAAAAAAAACAACAAACCCGCAAAAAACCCACAACAAATCAAAACGAACAAGAGAACAGGAGAATGTAAGTAAAAGTCCACTGAGAAACCATCTGCTTGTGAAAGGAGCAAGAGTTCTTTGCACTGGTAGGGGCAATCCAAACAGGTCTTAGGCAGCTGAGATATGAGGGTGTTTATATTGCCTGAATCAGATGAACTTCACATACAAGTAGATGTAACCAGCTTTCTTTTGTGGACTGATTTTGCTTCTTAATCCTTCCTTTCCTGTAGTTACACAACACAGAACTAACCTGATATTTGAAGAGGAAAGCAGAGGAAATATAGTTCAGTACATTATATAAGCAGACAAGATACACTAACTTATTAAAGACTCTGAACAACTTAGTGGGAAAATCTCTACTCAACATCCTTTCCTATTGTTGTAAAAGAGAAAGTTTCAACCTCTGTTTCTTAGAAATTAGAACAATGGGGATAAAATAGAATAAATGTTTTATGTGCTGGACATGAAGTTCTTATTTTCATCTGAAAAGCTGAATAGCATTTTGCCTTTGTGTAAGTGGTAATTAGGCAAATACAGTTTCACATTTTCATTGAAGAAATTTAGGTATCTGTGCAAGTTGAGGAAAGTATTTGGTTTCTTTGTTTTGTTTTCACTAATCATGGAACTTCTGGTGGCCTATAGTGACTGCAACTTTTTGTATGTTTAGTTGTCAAGATCTTCCCAGAGTGCCAGGACCTATGGATGAAAATTAAGATATCTATGCATTTTAATCTTTCTAAATTTTAAATGTGATGGCTGTAAGAACTGACACTATTGTAAGGGTAAACCATGTTCCTGCAGTTTTTACTCACATAAAACTCTCAACTGAGTCAGGTTAAGTTGGATCACACACAACAAAATGGATGAATCTCTTGGAGTCAGAGGTTCCATTGTTGGAAATTCCAGAGGTTCCAAGCTGGAAATAAAAGAAAGGCAGACCAGAAAAAACTCTTCGGAACCATTTCAGAAGTGTTATGGTCAACCAGGGATTCATTTTCTTTGCTAGTTCAATTCCTTAAGCCTTGTCTAAACTCTAGAAACGTACCATTCTAAGAAGTGGTTGGCCCTTCTAACATGGTTGTAAAATACCTCATGTCCATGCTATAGACCTGATTTGATTTGCGGAAGTCTGCAAATAAGAAAAAAAATCCCACTGGCGGGAGCCACAGGGTAGACAAAACGTCTATGAATGTTGCTATTTTTACCACCATTTTGCTTTGCTTTTCCAATAGGTTTAATGAAAACTGTGGTTGCGACTCCCACTAGTTTTAACACATTCAGCAGCATTGGAGTCAAAACGATGGAATTTTAAGCAACTGTAAATTTTCTCACTATTAACTCAGTCAGAAATTCCTCTTTTCTTTCTTTTTCTTTCTTTCTTTCTTTCTTTCTTTCTTTCTTTCTTTCTTTCTTTCTTTCTTTCTTTCTTTCT
>JAWWEW010000001.1:83537120-83598926 GCA_035583185.1 Anabacerthia variegaticeps | reverse complement strand
CCTTTCCTTTCCTTTCCTTTCCTTTCCTTTCCTTTCCTTTCCTTTCCTTTCCTTTCCTTTCCTTTCCTTTCCTTCCTGCCTGCCTGCCTGCCTGCCTGCCTGCCTGTGTGCCTGCCTCTCTCCCTCCCTCCTTGCCTTCCCTGCCTTCCCTGCTCTGCCTGCCTTCCCTGCCCTGCCTGCCTGCCTCCCTCCCTCCTTCCCTCCTTCCCTCCTTCCCTTCTTTGCTATGATGAAGTTTTCAAGTCATTAGTGGAGTGTTACATTAAACTTGCATGGTCTTCATGCCTGTGCACACAGAAGCCACTACCATGCATGTGTAGACTTGCCTAAATTTCAGTTTTGGCCTTCCACAGTCTTCAGGACTCCCTGAAATTACATTGCTGCCAAGTACATCTGCAGAGTTACTGCCCCTGCTGTGACTGGGCACTGTGTAAGATCCATAAGCTAGGTGGGTGGCAGCTCTACCTCCTCTCTGAGGGATGTGCCAGAGGGGTCAGATAAAGGACCCTGGGAGATTGTAGGTGGAGGAGCTGGGAGGTCCTCGGCAGCTGGTCAGAGAACTTAGAGGCTGGACAAAACCAAAGGGTAAAGTAGTTCTGAAGAAGGAGTGATCCCAAGACGAGAACAGTCTGTGCACACGCATGTGTGGCTCTGCTTATGTCACTCAATATGCCTTGTTCAGCTAGAAATAGCCGTGTTTTCTACTGCTGGCACATAGCCAGGGTGTTGAAAAGCTTTGTGTTGGTAAGTACTCGAGAATCGGGTTATGGTCTAGCTCTGCACTTTCCTCACATTACACAAGTACTAGACAACGTACCAAGGGGGATTACATTTTAACCTTAACACCTCAGTGATGGATAGTAGGATAGATAGCTAAGCTTTCTTTCTAAGAGTCTCATTTACATTTGGGGCTCTCAGGTGACAGGCTACTATAGCACTCTTCTTCCACTCTCTTTCAACGAATGTGCACAATTACAGCTTAGTTCCCCAAACAACTTTTAAGCTGAAAATAAATGTTTTCTTTTCTCTAGGTGGGAGACAGAAATCCATATATCTAAGAACCACAGGCTGTGGCTCTCTCTTTAAGTTTTCAAATCTTTATAACCAATTTACAAATGAGTACATTTCTACAACCCCTGTGAATAGCTATGTTTTTTTTAAGGCAAGAATTGTTTTATTTGGACTATGTCTAGTTTTTTTTCTCTCCCCAAGAAAACATACCACATGAAGAAGAATGTGTGGGCGTTGTGAGAATGAATGATTTTCAAGCTGTGAGGACATTATGGCCTCACGTACCCTAGGAAAAGTACTCATGGCTGATGGGTGGTGTCAACAGTGACTGCATCTGAACAGTGCTGAAAACAATTTGAGTCCTTCTGTCTCCCAGCTCACACAGTATTCAGCAGCATTTCAGGTAGTTTGATTAAAATCTGAAGAGGCACTGATTCCACTAGCCTGGTATTTACAGGAGAGTGAGCCATAGTGTAGACAGCTGCCTGGATCCAGAAGCCATCAACAGTGCTCTGTGTGCTCAATGCGTCCTGGAAATGGCTTCCGAGCCAGAAAGCTGTCTACACCAAAGTTTTCACTATTTATGTCACCCCTTTTCTTTTGTTAGCATCTGAATAATGTGAAAATTAAACAAGCACAGCTGAAAGATAAAAATATCCTTTTTGTTTTAATTTTCTCACCAAACAGAGATTTGAGATACTTTGGCAAAATCTGAATTATTTTTATTTCATATTTTTTTCACAATAGTAAGAGGAAAGAAAGATTGAAGAGGAAACAAACCCCATAATTTTCCAAATTAATATTCTAAATGAAAAGTATAATCTTAGTAGGAATTTTCTTAATTTTGCCCAAATGAAAAAAAATAACATTAACTTGTTATGCATTTATGAAAGGATAATTGCAGTGCCCTTTAATGCTATTTCTCCAGGAAACAGCATGAACAATTTTGTTACCCAACATGTACTTCCAAATGAAACTGAAATCCAAAGCTAGTATCTTCAGGCTTTAATAAAAAGTGTAGCAACTGTTACCAGTACTTTGTTAATACAAGGACTTTTTAGTGGCATCCTGCCCACCTACTGTGTCTCAGCCCGTAGACTAAGAAGAACAGGAGAAAGTCCCATGTGAGAAAATAAAAACAGGATAAAACTTCTTTTTGAATAAGAGGCTTGTGCAATTATTTTTAAATATTCTTGTGAAGAAATAGCCAAACGAAAACATTTGGCCTAACTAATCTAACAAATTCACAATTACAGAATTTAAGATTTAACTGTATTTGCTGCAAAACAGAAAGGGGTGGGCTGAAACATCCTAAATCCTATAGCAGGATCCTACATTAGTTCATGCCAATTGGGAGAACACTTGTCAGTGTGAGAGGAACATATTTTACACATGGAGCAAGGGAGAAACAGATATTCACAAGGAGTCCCTCTGCTCATGAAAAGTGCACACCTTCTGAGGTGCTATCCCAGCCCCCAATGTGTTCCAATGCCAAATCACGTCCATTCAGAAGAGCAGGTTTAAGCCACCTTCTCAAAGAAACAAATTCTGTTTCCTAACTATTTCTGGAGATGAGGAAGATCACTTGTTTAACTTTATTCACTTACAGGAGAGCAATTTGTTTTCCAAATTCCTCCCTGAGTTACATAACTTTGCACTTCCAATTGGAAGCTAAAACAAACAAAAACATGGGGAATCATATCTACTCTGTTTAAAGCCAGTGACGTAGCTGTTCATTTGTATGCTTTTATATTCAGTTTCTATCATTAGACAACACTGCAGATCTTAACAATGACCCACAGCACTGAAAAATTCTCTCATTTTTGGAGCTTCCCATCAGATACCGAGTATTATGCTGTATTCTTTGTACAAAAAAATTGTTTGGAAACTGATAGAGGTCTTACTGTACCAAATGAAGGCTCCAAACAGCATACCAAGCAGTATACCTCTCCATGTTGCTGAAACTCTGTGTGCATTTGAAAAGTGTGTGGATTGCATTTTCTGAAATGATGCTTACCTCCTCATCTTGATTTGCTGATCATCCCCCTTTGTACAGATGAACATACTTGGCGCCCTACACTTATCCTTTCACATTCAATAAATGGGAAAGGTCATTAGTGCTGTCAGTCACCAGTACATCTTGTTCTCTAGGACTGCAAAGCACATTGGGCTCACTGTCTGTTTCCCAGGCTTGGGAAATGCAGGAAGGATAGGCTTTGGAACATAATGGAAAATTTCCTTGTATTAACTACCAGTAGAAAGAGACACCCTGAAGGCCTTGTCTTTCTTCATTAAATTCATAAAAAAGCTGTATAATTACAAAGCTTGTGCTGATGCTAATTTTCTACATAACTCTCACACTTTATCAGCCCTAAAATATATCTGAAGTGGCAGCACTGATACACAGATCAGGTGCCAGCCCACATATCCTGCCATGGATAATGTGACCCACAGAAGTGTGCTGCAGTCTGCAAAGAACTAGGAAATACCTCTGCTAAGGAGAAATGCTCTGCCTGGGTTACTCAATGAGGCATTCAACCAGAGCATTAAAAACATTTGCCCCTGCTAGGCAGAAATGTGCCCTATAATTCAATTAATGGTAAATAGAACCCCCTAAAATCCCATACACTTATTAGTAAACAATCTTGCAAAGTTACATTTTATTAATAACCATTAAAAAAAAATCTATAAATGGTGCCCATTGGAAGGATAATGTTTTTCCCTCTCTCTGAGAACATATGTTTGTAAACCGTGTAACTGGGCCCCGAGTAATTTTAGAGTGAGTAATTTCCGAATGTGCAATTACAAATGGCTAAAGTGCAATAGCTCCCCGAAGCATCATCACAATTTCTGCAGTGAGTGTTTAATTGTAGCCAGACTTTGTAACCTTACCATGGCCTGTGTCCCTGCCATAACCCTAGGCCTAAGCTCCACTCTTCAACATATGGGAAAATTTTTCAAGCTGATTGCTCCAATCTGATTAGGGGAAGTTATGTAGCTGCCATTTATTCAGAGTCTTGTTACTACACTCTAACAGCTGCTTTGTAAAAGATTCACATTAAGGCCATTTTCTGCCTACTCCAATTCCAACACGCCTGTCAAAGTAATTGTGATTGCACTGATTGTTCTGAGGGTGCCAACAATAAAAAAAATTAAAAATCTTTTTGATACAGGGTTGGCAAAAGCATCTTTAATGCAACTGTAAATTTGGTAGGAGAAAGTGTTTCCTGCCTCAGCCAGTTTTCCCGCTCTGTATGCTTTATAAATTCCCCAGTGCAGGAAAGCACAGGTGTCTTCAGGACAGTCTGAGAGAAGGAAGTTGCTCTGCATCAGGTGACTACTAAAACCCCAGCCCAATTCCATTGTACAACAACGATCTTTCCCTCCAGTTGTCACTTTGACAACCTAAAAAGCTTTGATGGGTTTTTCACTCCCACTTGTAGTACTGTTGAGGTTGATAAGCTGCACATAGCTGAAATGTTGTGATAACACTGCAAAACAAGGGGACAATAGACGGTTTTCCATCATGATGATAATTTCCAAATAAAAAAAAAAAAAATTAAAAAATAGTCGTGTTCAGGAGTGGGGCTCTCTAAAAGATGAGAAGGCTCCCTCAAACTGCTGCCCATGATTTTAGACTGAGCAGAAAGCCATCATCCACGTAGGATAAAGCATGGATTTTTCCCTTATTTTTTTCAGATATTTTGTTAGGTTCAGACAGTTAAATTAAACACATAGTTAAAGGGACTTGATGTCAATTAGTTTTTGATACAAATATGCAAATGAATGGGTGACTAAGAGTTAAACAGTTCAGCTTTTTGATCTGAAATATTGCTCACATAAATGTTGATTGATGTCCTTGGGTTTGCTTATGCTTATTTCAACATAGTTGCTTTTGCCCCTATACATTTCGAATGTGCTTTTGCACTTAAATCACTGAAGATTTTATCATTGCTTAGTTTCCAGAGATACAAAATTACCAATTTTTTGGCATTCTTCTAGCTCCACAAGAATCAATATTAACATGATTAATGTCCATTAAATGTTTCAGTGATTACTCCTCCACGCAACATCTACAAGGGTCAAAGAAAAATGAAACAGAAGACTTTTCATTTAGGATCATAGCCACTTTAAGAAGCTTCAGGCTAATAACTGACAATTATTAAAATTACTTTATATTTCATATAATCGACGGGTTATGGATTTTGAAATTGTGGGTTATATTCTACCTCTAATTGCAGTGATTTGGCTGAGATTGTTTTAATGGGTTTTGCCCCATGTGAGAAAGTGGTTTGGTCTTCCTTTGTGTTGAGTCAAAACTAAAATGCAAAAATCTAATGAAAATTCTCCAACCTGACTTCTGCAGTCAACAAAGAGTGTTTATATGCTGCCTGGACTGCATGAAACATTTCAAATCCAGCCCTCAAAATCCAGTTATAGCTTAACCATAGTCTGAACAGGTTAACTTAATCGAGGATTTTTTTTAAACCTAAGATCCTCAGATCTTATAAAAATTAAAAATATCCTTAAATGACAATATTTCTGCTTTACTGAGGAAGAAAGATTTAACTTTTGTTATTTCTTGAAATGAAAACTTTTGAGAAGCTGACAACAGGAAAAATTTCTGCTCTGAACTGTGAAACCAGTGAAGTTAAGTGGTTTTTCTCTCTTTGTATTGTGAATCCAAATTCTGGGTATAGGTCAGACAATAGCTAAAAGCTAAGATAGCTGTGTGTGAGGTCCTGTGCAAAGCACCACACCTAAACAAAATACCTGAAAAGGCCCCTAAGCAAGGTTTCTAAATCTTTAAATAGGACATGGTCTACAGTAAAATGCGTATTTGAAAATGAAATTTTGCTCTTTGATTAGTTATGAAAATTGCCTTTGGTATCAGCGAGAAGTGATTGCATATGTTCTCTATTACATCTGGCTTTCCAGGGGTCAGAAGCACAGAAGTTTATTTGGTGAGTTGTCCATGTTCCATGTTCCATGATAACTTGTCTGAGGGGGTCATATTCTTGGACAGAGAATATTACACTTTCACATTATTTTTGATTAGTTCCTCGTGGTTAATAAGACTTCTCAGATGTGACTGAGTTTTACTGTGTAAAATAAAGGGGTCAGTTATTCCAGAAAAAAATGCTGGCAAGGTGAATGTAGGATCTTTCTGCCGTCACTGCAGACGAGTCATGATCTCCATTATCCCTTGTGTCTCATCAGCTTATCACAACAGGACTTTCACAAGTTTATTTCTAGCTGTTTTTCTGATGATGTATGTTATAGGGAAGGAAATTTTGGCATTACAGAGGCAAAAGGAGAAGACAGGCAAAGAATTTAATGTCATTAATTTTACCTCATGATCTCTTGGCAGAAAATACTTTTATGAAGTAATTTTTGGAGTTAAGGCAGAGTCTAAACATTTTTAGCTTGCAAACGGTGGTGAATAAATTTTTATTTCCGTCCAGAGGCAGAAATGGTTTAACCAAGGCAATGTGTTCACTGACAGCCTAAGGGCCCAGTCCAAATGACAGCACATACAAACATTACCTGTGAGAAACTTAAAAACCAAAATTCAACTACAAAGCTTTAAATCATTGTATGGAAAACTTTCCTCCTAAAGAAATTGATATATCCCATGGCTGCAACTGTTTTAAATTTTATAAGAACGTCTCCCTCAGTTTCCATGAAACTGTTAATTTTATGATGGCTTCTTGTAGGTCCCTGTTTATTCTGAGTCCATGAGAGTTAGCTGTTGGTTAGACTTCCCTGGGCAACCCTGTTTTTCCTAGAATTCTGTTGATGGGATTTTTTCAAATACTTGTTTTTTCTGGGACAAGAGACTGGGTGGCCAGTCTTCTTAATGGTGGTGAAGTAGTGGTGTAACACCTTTTGAGAGAGTGGCGAAATTGTTCAAATCCCCACTGCTTTATAGGGATTAATTTAATGAGAGCTGTCAGTGAGCATCGGAGGTGTGAGAGAAGTCCAGGGTGTTATGAGTGCTCTTGAAACCATGCTCTGGCTTCATACCTGCCAACATTTCAAATGTTAAAAGTGGTAGACTTGGCAGATAGGCTGAGCCTGGTTCCTATGGCTGTCTGCTCCTGCACAGACTCCTGCCCCCTCTCTCCATGCCTCTTGGGCAGACCAGTAGCTTCTTGCCATTGCAGACTGGCTTTCCCTCCTGAAAAGTCATATGCTCCCTGCTTGAATACTCCTGCTGCTGTTTGAAGAGGCAAGACACCATTAATCCTCTGAGCAGGATACCCTGCAGGATACCCAGTGCCTGTCATTTTAGCAGCACTTAGAAACTTTGGAAAATGAGCACGTAGAAGTCTAGTATTGGCAGGCCTATTTCTAGGGCACCAAGAGGAAAACTGGTCAAAGCAGTGGAAAGATGGGTTATGAAGGGAATTAATAGAGCCACTACTATTTATCTAAGAGGGGTGATGAATATGTTAGACATTGCAGGAAAAGGTCTTTTAGGCATGAAGCAAAGTAGGACAGAAGGTGAAATTGATGTCAGGTTTGACATCCGAAAATGGGATTGGAAAAGCAAAGAGTTTTCTCTTTGGTAGTTTGTTATAGATTCTTGTGAATGCTGTGTGAAACAGAAAACTGGTAAACTTGTGCACTGGGTCCATCAAACTACTCAGGATTTATACACAGTTTTAGAGATAAAGAGCTCAAGTTTATCCAGGATGCACTTGATTTCCTCTGTTGTCACTTTGAAATGTATCTCTGCGTGCTCAGCAAGCCCAGTGCAATCAGCAAGAATGTGAGAGGTTAAGCAGGTTTATGCAGCACATGACTACTTCTCTGGGATTTGCAAGTGCTAGGAAACTCAGTAGATTCAGAAACTGCCAGCAAATGATCCAATTCCTTTTGCACCCACAAGCAGTCACCAACAAAATGAGAAAGGGGAGGTAAATGACTCACAGAAGTGAAAATCTGCGGCCAGGAGGGTCAGAGTTGGCATGTATAGGTTCTACTCAAAAAACCCAAACCTACCAAAGAAAAGTTCGTGGAGGTTGCACCTGATCTGCATCTATTGTGGCTATGGTGATAGAAGGAAATAAGAAAGCAAACCCTAATTATCAAAATATCTGAATCTCTCTTGGCAATATTCTTATTTTGACCTTGAAAATTAATCTAATAATGAACCACACAAAAAAATGTTGGCCAGACCATTCAGAGACAGTAATGTTAAGGACTGCTTTTCTGGTTACTCAAAGCTGAGCTTCCCTTCCTTCAGGCAGGCCATATTTTTTCCTCACTGCAGTGCTGATCTGGTTAGCCCTTAGTGCTCTATGTACCCAGGCCACAGTGACTGTGTTTACCTCTACTGAAGGGAGTGTGTGTGGTGGGAAAGTACAGGATCTTTCTGAAATAAGAGGAATTGCCCAATTTCTTTCTCCTCTGATGAGTTAGAGTTGTAGACAGTGGAAAGAAAAAGAGGACAGTTGGCATTGAATTAAAATAAAACAGAACTGAAAACCCAACAACTTCTTCTGGGCTTGAAAATCATAGTAGTTTTGTCCTGGTGGGAGATACCCAGAAGGAGAACCCAGAGGAGGCTGTGACTGCGAGAGCGGGGGCAATTGCAGGCGCACAGAAGCAAGCTTAGAGAGGGCATCAGCGGGACATGGTTCCTGAAAATTAGGTGGTACTGGGTAGGCTGAGAACAGTAGAAAGACAAAGTAGAGTGGTGCTCTGCAAAGCAGCTTTTGACAAAATGAGTAGAGCACACTTTGCTGTACAGAGAAATCTGAATGACTTTGGCTAAGACTTCAGCATGCATCACCTCTTTCCTCGTGAGTGCTCTAATCAACAAACTGGGACACAAAAGGAGCCTAAACCCTCTTATATTAGAGGAAAAAGTAGAGGGTATTTTTCCAGAGGAAGCCTAAACATCCTGCTTTAAGATGAGTTTGCAAGCTCTGTGTCTTCAGTTCAGACTTGTGTCTCCCACACCGAGAAGTGATGATGATTGGCCAGGTCATAGGGCTTCCTCTCCGGCTAGTTCTGAGTCCCAGCATGATGAATGAGACTCACTTTTAGTGGGTCCATGCTTAATGAAGGATGCCTTGGGCCCCATTCTGCACCAAACACTCTCGTCTTCCATGCAAGAACGAGGCATAACCCCAGCATAACCTCTGATCTGATGGACACATGCAAAATGTTCCTAGCGTTAAATTATTATGGTGATATATCTCATTGTGTCTTTGGCTGATTTGGTATTTTTGTACTGGATACACCATGCAGGCAGGAGATTATGTGCTACCCACCTCTTCCCCAGTCAGCCAAGTGGAGTATTTGATTGCGTCATGTTTGTCTGGTCTATGTCCAGAGGTTTCCTTTAAAGTCAAAGGGAGGACCAGAGGCTAGGATAGGGAGGAACACACCTTGCTCTTATCACCACCTGGAACTGGGCTCTGGCAGAGGCACGCACCTGGGCATGGGAGCAAGGGAGCACCTCTGGGCTCAGCAACACAGGCATGGCCTTTGTGTCAGGAAAGCAGTGAGCAAGGCAGCTCCTGCAATGTAACCTCACTTCTTCCTTAATGGCGAGTGTTTCACTTTGAAGCTCTAGTCTCCCCTGATCAGTTTACTCCATAAATTAATGTGTTAATTGTACACACAGTGCTGTCTATTAAGGAGGTGTGTGTTTGACAGCCTCCAGCTGCGAGTTTGCAGAGATCCTGTTGTAGAAATCATTACAAGGAGCAGTTTTCACAATCTTTTTAATGCACTCTTAAATGTAACAGTTACAGGGGCTTTAAGTATGCAGCTGAAACATGTTTGGAGAATTCAGCTGCTCTAGTGTTAACTTGATGTGAGATCGAATTGCATGATGCCAAATTAGCTGTACACCACATATCATCCCACTAACATCGTAAGAGCTTTTCTTTCTCTTAAAAACCAAATAAAAAACCACCACCATTTTTAAAGCTCATACTTCAGAAATTCTTTTGTAACAGGTTCCATCTGTTCTTAATTTCTTTCTCAAACAGGCAGGCTAGAAAGCAAACCCTTTACTCACATCGACTTCTTGTGTGAGTCATGGCTCACAAAAGTGTGCAGGCTCTCTGATCCTGAGATAGAGGCAAGTGCATGTTATATATTTACAACAAATCTCTTTGACCTCTCAAATGCAATGGGCACTACTGTTAATTTATTGAACCCTGTGAATCACACAGGCAAAGTCAGAACAGATGTGTTTTAATGTTTGGGTGGGGGTGGGTTAACATACTTTTCTCTTTGGACATTCATTCATAAACCTATAAAAACAGGTAAATATAATTTTGTTTCTTTTAGTGATAGGAGCTGAAGTCTAGCTGACATTGGGAATAGAGGTCTACCGTCAGAAATTACCATTTCACAATCAGTCAAATGAATATTACTGAGGTGCTCCAAAGTGTTCAGACATCAATAGTTTTGAGTGTGTCCACGTAGACATTCATGCTCACCATGAAAGCATGCCACCCGAATAACAGATAATGAATTGTCACCTCTGCAAACAGACGCATATGGGAAGGGACTACAAACAGCTCAATGGATGGTTAAACACCTGCATGTTCAGCTGGACCCATGTTCCAGTAGCTGTGGTTAGAAGAAATTTGTCAGGAAAGTAGAAACAATCAATTTTTTCCCCTTTTTACAGTAACTTGTGCTTTCCAAATCTGGAAGGGCTGGGGGTGAAGAGTGAGACCAGAGAGGAAGCAAAGCATTGGAAGGTGAGAAAAAAATGCAGTGGAAGTTAAAGCAGCTTGACCCAAGGAGGCACTGACCTATGTAATGTAAATGGGAAAACTTGAAGAAAGAAATGGTTTGCAGACAAATAATTGGAGAAGGTTGACCTCGATACTGAAAGGGGAGAGGAGGAGGAGGGGGGGGGGAAGAAAGAGGAAGAGAGAAATAAAGACCTGTGTAATGTAAATCAAAAAGGCTTCAGTATAAGCATTTACAGACCAGTTGGAGTCCAGAGAATGTATGCCTGTCATCTAGCACCAGAAAGTTTCAATGTGCAATTTTCCAAAGTAATCTAAAGTGCTGCTTGTTTTAACAAAAAAAAAAAAGCACCCTTACAAGGGTCTGTAATTTGCTATTTAAATTGCATTGAGAAGTTTCATGTAGTAGGTCACAGGTATGCTGCCCTACTTCACCAATCCTTTCCAACAGGAAGCCTGTTTAATGCATGCTTCTATCAGGCTTTTCCTGAATTTACTGAGGGCCTTCACTGATGTAGTAATACAGTAGGTTCTAAAACGCTTGAAAAATATGACGAAGATTAAGATTAAACAAAACATTTTTCTTAGTGATAAATTTAAGTAAATTGAATGTAATTGCTCAATTTTATTCAAAGACAGAGTCTGTGCTGACCTTAAACTCAAGTATTCTTCCTGACTTTTGCAAGCCTGGATACATGACATCATTTGGACAATTTGCACATATTTATACAATTTGTCATCATTCTGTCTTTACAGTCTGGAGAGTTACAGGATTTGCCTCTAGGCTTACTTTTCTCCCTGCACAAAATGCTTTATGAGAATCATATGCTTGCAATACTATTTTTAAAAACTGAAAAATTTAAGTAAACATTGGGAACCTACTTCATATTTAAAGATGATATGAAGAAAATAAATTGTGAACAGAGAAATAGGACCTGGAAAATTCTAAACCCAGCTATGTACTGGAGGCATTAGTGTTTTTTTTCCTTAGGCTACGTTTGACATGGGTATGTACGAACAGCATGGGCCAGGATAGTATTTCAGAGATGGGGGTGGCATTAAATGAATTTTTTTTGTGCTTTCACCGAATGTAACTCCTGTACCTCATTACCATTTCAGTCAGTTGCATGGATTATCAGGAAGATTAGGAAAGTCATTGTTTGGCATGCACCCCAAATTTAGATTCTTTTGAGATGAAAGAAGAGGAAAAGATTGGCACAGTGGAGAGGAGAATCAAGAGTTTGCAAACTAAATGCTTATAGTTAGGTCCTTAGTAGCTGTAGCATGGGAATAAGTAGTCTGACATTTTCAAGTGGATAAGAACATTTCATTCAAGAAATGTTTAAAATTAATATTGGCATGATTATTTTAGATTTTAAGCCTTTAATCTGGGAGTCTTCACAGAATCACAGAATATGCTGAGTTGGAAGACACCCATCAGGATCACTGAGTCCAAACTCCTGGCCCTGCACAGGACCCCCCCAAAGAGTCACACCCTGTGCCTGAGAGCACTGTTGAAAGGCTTCTTGAATTCTGTCAAGGCTTGGTGCTGTGATCACTTTCCTGGGGAGCCTGTTCCAGTGCCCAACAGGGTGAATCACTTCCTTCTAACATCCAGCGTAAACCTTCCATGACACAACTTCAGGCCATTCCCTCAGGTCCTGTCACTGGTCACCACAGGGAAGAGATCAGTGCCTGCCCCTCCTCTTCCCCTCACAAGGATGTTTTAGTCTGCCATGAGGTCTCCCTTCAGTCTCTTCTTCTGAGGTCTGCCACATTCAGCTCCTAGGTTTCAAATTAGAAAACTTTTTCCTTGTTTCCCATAGTTGCTATTCCCAATGCAGTCTTCCAAAGAGAACAGGAGAACATGTTCTTGAAAGGGCTGAGATGCTCTTTTCCTAAACCAGGGATATCTGTGAACTTTAGTTTAGGTGTAGGCTATGGTTACATTTGGCTTCATATCAGGGCAAGACTTGACAATGTACCAATATTCCCTTCTATCTGCTTATTTACTCCTACATCCCAACATACAGATCAGAGGTGATCTATACAGCAGATTGACTGAGTCACCACTCGAGAGTAGTAGTAAATATGGGGTTGACAGAACTAATTTGTCTTACTGTATTTTCTGTATTTCCTCTATCCTATAAAATTATCTAGTACAATAATTTTTCCCCAACAGGTAAAAAAAAATAAAAAGTGAATTTAAAAGAAGACCATACTGTTTCTAGGTAAAAATCAAGTATTAGAAATTGTTTTTCTGGGAAAGGCATTTTTTTCCCCCTAAAGTCATGTGTTTCCATTTTGAATCAGCATTTTCTTTTGGATTTCACTTCATCATTTTAGAATAATTATAATTAATGCATGGTCAAAAAAGAAATTTCACTTCAGGTTGAATGAAATCTTTGGTTCAAATAACATTTTTTCAGCATTATATCTTGACCATCAAATCAAGAAAATCTGCAGTGTGTGCAGCTAGTAAGACCTTTCTTCTACAGCAAGAAACAAGCTTGGTCATTGATTTCAGCTAGCATAAAATGAAGTCCAAATCGATTCACACCAACAGCTTTTAACTTTCAGAGGGGGCTTACATTTGAACGATAGACTGAAAGTGAGTGATCCATAAACCTGGTAAATAACACTTTATTGCTCTTGTAACTCAGTAGATGTGCATTGAGCTTTATAGACAAAAGCAAATCTTCTAAGTTATTATGGACAAATAGAGAGGAGACAAACAGCAGACTCAGAAAGGTGAGGATGGATGAAGATGGTAACCATCATTTGAAGTATATTTCCAGTGAGTAATTGGAAGCAGGGGTCAGATATTCTGGCTTCTTGAAACAATCACTTTTTTTAGGGGAATTAGGGGGAGAAAGATGGAAGGTCTTAGTAAAAGCAGAAGGGGATGAAAGCAGAAAGATAAACACAGAACCTCGCTTTGTGGGCATTTATTTTGGATTCAGGGATAGATGGAGGGAAAGAGGTATGGTAGTTGTATAAAGCATTAGGACATTATACCTTTATTCTGACCCTGTAAGTGAAAACAAACCTGAAGGGAGACTTTAAAGCTCCCTGTGGTTGAAGCCACACCACAATTTTCCCGAAAGACTCAGTTAATTAAAACCTGCAAAACAAAACACCGCTATTAATTCATTAAACAGTCCTGTGGGGTAACAGGCTGCTAATATAGCTTGTGCAGACCCTGTGCCACTTGCCACTTGTGACAGCAGATCCTGCAGGCAGCGATGAGGCAAGACTTTTGCCTATGCTTACCTTTATGCTCTGCCACTAAATCTTTGCACAATCAGGGTCTAAGTATCAGTCAATAAGTCCTGACCACACAGGCACATTGACTTATAATCTGATTTCTATTCAGTATGCACATGGGTTATCAATGCACATATTTGGTACCCTTCATTAGTTTAGTGTGCTATCTTTAGAGAAAAGTCAATGGCCTGCCCATCTCAATGGATACCCTAGAATAAATTTGTGAACTAACTACAAAAGAGTACATAAAACCAGATGAGGCATGACAGAATTAAAGTCTTTGAGTCAGAGGCTCAGCTGTGGCAAGCAGCCAGCTGTGCCACTGCCAGTTAGGCCATGCACATTACCATTACAATTATATAGAAGGGAAATGACTTCATGCACAGGGTATGGCTTGAATATTAAAAATTCCTTGAGCGAAATGAAAGGCGCATTACAGTATGATAGAAAAAGAGTGCAAACATGTTTCATTTTATTTCAACACTACACTCCAGCAGATGCACTGGTAAGCAAAGGAAATTGCTAGGTCTCAGTTTCATGTTCCAGGGCTTTACTGATTGGAGGACAGATTTACAGCACATGTAAGAAACAATTAGAATAGGGACTCCACCAACAACAAAGCAAGGGAATAAATTCCGATAATGAGACGGGAAAAGTACAAGGTAGAAATGATCTATGTGCTTGCATTCGAGGTATAAAATGTCAAAAAGCCCTGTGTCAGCATGAATTGCACTAGGCAACAGATGGTGTACAGATTATGCTCTCTCCTCCTCTCTCTCCCCGCGTCTCTTTCTTTTATAGGTTTCTTTGCAAAAAAACTACAGATTTCCCCCAAACACTTTGCTATTTATTGGCTGTCAACTGAATAACCGTAAATGTTTGGTTGGGAGATTGTTGGGAAAAGAAAGAAGGGAGGGAACAGACAGGAAAAACTTCAAAGTTTTCCCAGTCACATTGCATGAACAGGAGATCCACTCTTTACATTCTGAATTGTTGCTTTTGGATAAATTGTTCAGACTGAAAGTTTTTATTTTTTTCTTTCCCATTCTGGAGACAGTAACTGAATGTCATGCAACAAATGGAAAGAGAGGTGCCTGCAGAGTAAGGGCTCTGCAGTGCTGAAGTCATGTCTGACATCACAGCAATGAAAAGGAGCTCAAAGAAACTTGTTGCTTTCTCTTAGCATCTATTTACATTGCGTAAGCAGAGTGGCTGAATCATGAAAAGGTCTCATTTTATGGGAAAAACTCATGAGTCATGGAGGGTTCTGAAATTTGTGGCATACATCTATCTCGGTGAACATACGACAGTCTATGACTAGAAACAAACACTGCTGAAGCCTTGTGGGTAGGGACTATTTTGTCTGCTTCCCCAGTACAGTCACTTTGTGTGTGAAACTGTGTTATTATATACAGCAGTTTAGGACAAATGAAAACAATAATATAGGAATGCCAGTTGCATTAGGCATTTGATAGTCAGAAGCACAAAAAACTAGAGCTTTTACAAGTCAGAAGCACAAAAAACTACAGATTTTACAGTTATTGTTACATTTCTAAAGTGGTACCTGTTCTTCTGTTTTTAACAATGATGTCTTATTTTCACAGGGGCTTAATACTCTGGAAGAACAGGATGAAAATAGTCCTCTGGGTGACATAACATTTTAGATGCTGTTTATTTTGAATGCACCTAAACCAATTGTTACTTTTTCTTTTTTTTTAATTATCAGTATTTTATTAGTAGAAAACTGCTATTGGACAGTGCTTGGCCAGCATTTATTTTAAAGTTCAAAGCTCCACTGTAATTTTGCAATACCGTGCTTTGCATTTTCCACCCAGAACAATGCAATCCATTTAAAGGAGACTGTTTTTCTAAATTGCTTGAACACAAAAGTACTAGAGACACAGATTAACCAAAGAAACGAGGGAGGGTTTTAACCAGAAGTTATGACCCCTTCATAGCCCATTAACACCTGCTGAGGTGGCCCACACTCCACTGCTGCAGCTGTGTGCTAGCCTTGCCCATCATACCCAGCCCCTGGGTACTGCCCATTCTCCTGCTGTTGTGTCCCACTCGTCCCATCTGGCAGTAACAGGCAGTGATTAGAGGTATTATGTGATGTGGGGACAAGGGATGCTGTGATAGGTAGTTTACCATCAAGCCAGGAAATGTGCCCAGAGGCAAAACACACACAGCTGAGCTCTGAGGTTAGGGTGGTTACAGGAATATCTTCATTCAGAAAAGATAGTTTCAGTGTCAGGCTCAGGGTGCAAGCAGAGTGAGTATCAAAACCCACTGGAAAGGAAAACATAAGTTGCTTACCTTTGTGTGTTACAAGTATTGAATGAGGTTGTCTAGAAGCTTTCCAAACCCAGCTGACTACGGATGGCTGTGCAGGTGTTTCTCAGTGTGTGCATCATGTAGGTAAGCACTTTCAGTTTGCAGATACAAGCCAACTCACTTAATTTACCTGTTGAGCAGGGTGGCAACTGTCATATGTTGACTCTGATTGAAAACCTCCTGACCGAGTGTCCTGTCGATGGATCATCAACTGATCCTCACCTCTGTAGTGATTCAGAGAACTCCCCACCTTCTTGTGAAGAATCCTAGTGAGAAATAATATTAAAGACTGAATATGGAAACTACTGGATATCACATTACAAAACATGAGCAAAGAGAGTTCTCACTATACAAAGATTTTTCCAGATTTCACAACTTAGAGAGAGAGAGACATTCAGCTCCAGATCATACTGATGGGACTTAAAAGGTCCATATTTTCAACTGGTAAAAGTGGCCACAGTTTCACAGTCTCCAGCCAGAGGCTGCAGCGCACATGAGGATGTCATTTCTTTCCATTTCTCCCATCTCAGGATCCTGAATTAATTTCTAGAACTTAATTAAAACTTCAGAATACCTCTGTAGTATAGATATTCTAATCACTTTCCCCATTATACAGATTGTGAACAGAAAGAGAATGAGATTTTTAAAAATCCTTAACATTAAGCTAATTGATTCCTTTGAAGTCTGTAGGAATATTACAAAGAACATGGAAGCCTACAGAGTTAAGCCAGCCCTAAGTGCCAGATTTTCAGAGATCTTTTTAGAACTGTTTTAAAAAAAAATAAATCCTTTGCTTAGGAAAGTCTGAAGTTTATTTTTTATATGAAATCAAAAAAGTAGATTCAAAATATCCCCTAGAACTAAAATCTCAGAACATTCAATTGCCAAGATGTTAGTTACTATTGTAACATAGTTATGCTTGTTGTCTATCTTTCAATAGTATTGAGTACTTAATAGGCTTTCAAAATTAAATATAAGAAAACAGTAAATTATACTTTTCCCTTTATTTGTATGAAAGATTGTCTACTATAATGACATAAGAAGATCAATCCAATTTAGTTTGCATTTTAATTGTAGGAAATGTCATAACACTTTGTCACATCTTTGTGAAATGCTTTGAATCTGAAAGAAAAAAAAAAAAGACATTTTTAGATGAAAAACTATTTCACCTAAAGTGTTTAACCTTTTCTAGCATTTAGCTGCTAAAACATGAAACCTAGTTGCCTTGGAGGATCTTGGTAAGTATCTGAACTGGTAAAATATGTGTCCTTCAATGAACTGTATGTCTCTTTATATCTTCACATTTCTAAAGAACTTTGTAAAATATGGCCCTAATATGCTTGAAAATCCCACCAAGGCTATTTGGATACCTTACTTCAGGCCACTGAACAAGTAGGCCAATGAAACATGATTCAAAAGTCTTAACTATAAAAGCAAGTATAACTGTTCTCCCTCTCACAATAATAAAAAGGACATAATGTGATATTTGCGTAGAAGACAGGAAAAAAAAACTGAATAAAAAAAAAAGATCCAGGCACATTGCTTCCATCCTGGTTGCACACTCTTTCAGCTGGCAGTGGAAAGGGCAGTATATTCTTCCTATGGAAACAACAGTCTTTACAGGTAGCAGCAGTTCTCCAGCTGCTTTTGTGTTACACCAGCACTGTTCCGTTTCATTTACACTGACCTAGATGTGATCGTGGTCATGCCAGGAACTCTTGAACTAGAAACTGTGTCTGAGTATTGCTTTATTAATTTTTTTTAGGTTTAAATCTTGCAAACATCTCTCCTTTTTGCTGTCAAATAATAAAGTATATACCCTGTAGAAAAGTTGTGAATACAAATCACTGAATACCAATTTGCATACAGTGCAGAGTAGACCTTTAGTATTTAGTAGTAGATTGCTCAGTTTTACTGCTTGGATTACTCTCATATTTTAATCTCAGTTTACTTTAGAATCCTCATGAGAATCACTAGGTTTTTCAGTTCCCAATATACATATTCATTATCAATTTGACATTGTTATTTGTAAGCCTACAATATGTTCGATGTTTCTTTAAAGAGAAATATAATGCTGTTCTTTTGCCTATTGATCCCTGAATCAATGGGAGTCAAAATCTGAAGGGAGTCCAGTTACAGACAAAAAAAGCATGTGTGTGTGTATCTAGATATATGTATATGCATGTGCATTTCTTATGGAAGATTGCATTAGAACTGCTGCTGAAATAGACATAATTATATGTTCAAAGGAAAAGTTCTCACACCAAGGTGAATGTGCATGCTCCAAGACAGAACTGCCTTAGAGTGCTTCGCATCAATAGGGACAGGATATTCATCAGCTTCCAGAATTAAACCTATTTATCTGAAAAAGATCTCAACTGACAACATTTCTAGTCCAAGAAATAGGCAAAATTAAAACCAGCAAGTTTTCAAGTCAAACAAACAAAAAAATAGACAAACAGCTAAAACTGTCAGTGTCAAGCTGTGAAAAAGTTAACAAAAAACCCTCTGATCTACATAATTATCTTTTATAAGGGACTTTTTTTTTTTAATAGTTTACACACTTAAAAACTGATCAAATGGATATGTAGCAGAGTTTTGGGAGCTGCTTTGTAAAAACTGCAAACATAACTGATAATTTTGATTCTAACATGAACTTTCCATGCCCTATGTATGCAAATCATACTTTTGTCTTATTAAATTTCTTTTTTTTTTTTTTTTCTTTCTGTTACACTTTTTCTTAGGTGTAGAAAATCAACAAAATGATGGGATATGTGAAAAAGAAGCCAGTGACAGTAGTTTGGTCAGGAAAAAAATGTGACTAGAAACATCCCACACCTCTTTTAGCATATTTTGGTTTGCTTATTCTGGTTTTGAAAAAAGCTTACATGACTGTTGTACTTGACCATTAAAAAGAGAGATTAGATTAAGAAGAAAGTAATGCGAAATGTATGAAACAGCACACATACATGAATGTGTAACCCATTTCATTAGGCAACCCAAAATGAGGGGTTTGAAAAATTATTTCAAGGAGGCCTATGGAAAAATGCATAGCAACAGGGTGAAAGACTGGTTCTAGGCTTCAAGGATTTCAGAGAACATGGTCTAAATTGACATGAGTAGGGATTTAGGTGTATGGTTAGGGGATAGGGCTCAACCCTTTGGTGTGCTAAGTTCCCCTGGTTTCTCCACCAAAATTCTGTACAAGTTATCTTCTGTTCTGATTTGAACACCTCATGTTCTAAAACCTCACACTGGCTATTACTTGCTTCCCACTTTGTCACCAATCTCCAGCCTCCAGCTCAAGGCTCTGCAAAATCTGAGGCTGTGGATGACTTGTATCTTTGTGCTTCAGGTAGCTCCTCACACAGACCAGGAGCAGAGGCAGTGCAGGCTGAACCACCATGGTGCACCTGGTACATAGTGCATAGCTGCACCACGGTGCACACAAATGCTAGTCACACCACATAGTGCTAATGGGATTTCATGGAAGCCCCTCACAGTCTTTATTTTCCTGTCAATACCCCTGCAACTGTGAAACTCACTTCTTCAGTTGCCAACACTCCTGCAAGATGTATTTTCCCACATGACTACCAAACGCCACAAAAAACAAAGGGAAGGAGGAAGGATTTTTAAAAACTTTTTTTTGGTTGGTTTTTTTTTTTTTCCCCCACAATTGTCACCAGGACAATTCATATATTTACCTGGACATTATGTCTCAGGAAAGGGAATTTTCTTCTGTAAATTCCACCCTCCAGTTCACAGCACCAGTGCTTCCATAAGTTTATGACAATATCAGCAATGCATTATTAATTTCAGGATTAAGAAGAAAACATACGGCAAAAGGTGGTCTATTATGTAGCTTATTTTTAATGGTTTTTTTTCATTCTTAAAGGAATTTATCCAACAGTGCTAGTTAATAATGCCACTCTTTAAGTCTCTGTAGTTTGCTTCTTCTCCTTGGCACAGATCAAACACATGATGCTGTTTATTTTTCTTTAAGAAGTAAATAATATCTCTATTACAAAAGCATATGACAGCTGATGTGTGATCTTCAGGCTGCAGTCTCCCTTTCTGAATCCATGGTAGTGCTGATAGTGCTGCAGCCTCTCCTTTTGCTTAAAAAGCTGCCTTTTAACAGTGTTTTACTGCAGGCACAAATGCTGTCCTAGTTTATACAACGTGTGAAGTAAGCTTGAATTTAAATCATTAGTATCCTATATTTTTTTTAGTGGTGGACACTATCTAATGCTAAAATTACTTGCTTTGAGTTTCTGACAGGAGATTCACTCAACCTGATGCAGCCATGTGTGGGAAACCTTGTGTGGTCCCCTGCCAGAGCTGTCATTACCACCCCTACTGCTGAGCTCACTGCACACCAGGTCTGCATAAGCTAAGAGCAGGGCACCGGGAGAGGTGTAATAGGTAACATCCTGACCATTGATCAGGACATGAGGATTCAAGCAAGGGATGCTCACTCACCATTGTTCCTTCCCTACAGCTGTTCTGAAGAGTTATTCAAATTTCTCTGTAATTCTCCATGGGAACCCATATAAATGCTTGTGTAAATATGAATGTGTATGTGTTTTTCTCTTTTGACATCACCCTTTAACTGCTACTACTAAGAGCTGTGTTTCTGACTAAGGTAAGTCAACTGGAGACCCTATGGCAGATGGCTATCCACGAAGGGATACCTTAGAGGTAAATGTTCTCAGCACAGTTAAATGGCAATGATTATATGAAAACATGTTGTTTTGTGATTCGGTGGTAGATTCTACATAAAAGTCTCTTTTAAGGATGCCTTTTTTAAAAAAATGGCCGAATCCTTTAAAATAGAATAGAAATGGGCATTTCAACACTGTAAAGAGTAAAAAACTGAAATAGTTTAATTCAGCTCTACAGACATTAATTCTATTTGTAGACTCACACTCTTCCAAGTTTTGATCTGAGTTTGTTTGAGGGAATAGATGATAAAAAACATTAGGAGGCAGGTGAGCTTCCACTGAGGGAAAATTATTTCTGAAAAAAATCCTCCTACATTTGTTTGCACACTCACACATACAGATGGGGCATAGCATTATGCCATATGGAAGATAACCTAAAATATTAAAATACATTAATTCTCTTGCCCCGAAGGCCTGCTGGCTGATTACAGACAACTCACTGGGGGTTTACACTCCAGTAAATTCACTTAGTTTCATAACATAGGTATTTGCTGGTGCTGTGATACACTGTAGGGCAATGAGCCTATTGATCTACTGTTATTAGATGTGTTAAGGCTCTGAAACATATTTAAGAAATAAAATAACTGAATTCTGAAATTTTTCAAAAACTTAAATATTATAAAGCCGCAAGTGACAGCAGAAAGTTTGGCACAATGTTGTCTTATTTTTTGTAGCAGTTTCAGATGCGTTTTTTGTTCTGAATTTCCTTGAAGACCAGAGTGCTTCTTGCTACATCAATTCTTTGGGTTTTTTTTGTTGCACCCATATGCTTGTGTACTGCAGCATTACAGCATCATGACAGCAAAAGGGGATGTGTAGCCTTTTCCAACCAGATTCCAACCCTTCTAGCTGCCTCCCACCTGTGACTGTAACTTAGATATGTTGAATTGGTACTTAGCAGTGGTCAGAGGAGGTCGTAAATCCCACTGTGGCCATGTTCCTTTACTCATTGTTGGTCTGATGCAGGCGCATGAATTTTGGGTCCCTTGAGGTATATCAGCCTTCAAAGAGGATAAGATAATTGAGTCCTTTCTGCTGCAGGGAGAGACCACTCACAGAGGACAATAAATTAGCAAAAATCATCAGCATTTTTAGTGAGTAAATGTGAAAAAAAACCCCAAACCAAAATGTTATCATGAGCAGAAGCAAACACTGTGTTGATTGAAACTACTGGTGTTGAATGGTTGTTTCTGAACATAAACACACTAGCAAATGAAATTTCAGTCACCATGATGCCTGTATATGTTGGTAAAAGAGGCTGCAGGATATATGTAGTTATATAAAGCAACTTCTCTGCTGATACAGTGGACCAGCTCTTTTTAGAACTTTTATAAGTCAGTTTAATCTGACTAACTGTCCTGTAGCCATCATGGTTCAGCCTAAGGAAACCTCTGGGTGAACCACTGAAGTCTCACTTCAGGCCTGTGTTTTACTTTTTTAGAAAATATGGTGTATTTGTAAACAATGAGAGAATCTATTCTTCATACACCATCTTTCAGAAGACAGCCAAGCAGCCTTCTCTTTTTGTTCGCTCTTTGCTTTTATAGCAGATAGTCATGATGCATGCTATTTCAGCATCTGATTTTTTTCCATGCACTATTTCATTTCTAGACTGCTTGGGCCCAATGCAATTTCTTTTGAAGTCAATGGATGGACCTAATATAGGTGGGAGCTACCTGAGGTCACTGAGGCTAATTTCCCCATTTGGGAAAAAAAAATAACCAAACAAAACCAAAACAACAAAATAAAAATGTCAAAGAGAAATTCGGTTTTCAATGTCACTATGTCAGCTCTTGATAGATTTATCCTGAAGAAAACTTAAAATGTAATTAGATGGTGGTCACTTTCCATTTCTAAACTCTGCCTTAGCTTTGCCACATATTCACCAGGGACAGCCTTGCATTTTGTCTTCACACGTACATCCTGGTCTGATGGCCAAGTATCCTTGCCTTGTCTGTCTCCATGCACTTGGTTTGTGTTTGGGCAGGGGCTGACACAATAGCCAAGGTTATCAGAACTGCCTGATGCTGTCTCTTTTCTCTGCCACAGTCTCCTGGTCTCCCATTGCTCTTCATTTGTCTGTACATTGCTGATGTTCCCACATTGACAGACAATGCTGTTAAAGCAGCTGTATCCACATCATCGGTTACTGTACAGTCATTTATGTGGTGCCATACTGGTGCCAGCACCCACGGCCAGGAGTGGTGGGGTGGGGACAGCCGGGGCTCTCCCTGGATGGTGTGGGGATGCTGGGCACCCCAGTGGGCTCCACGGCAGCACCCATCCCCTGCCTGGCAGCACTGGCAGCTACCTGTTGCTTCCAAATAGTTCAGTGTGTGCCACTGTTTTCATCAATGGCACTGCTGCAGTGAGTCCTGGGGTGACTGTGTTCAGCCATTGGAGAAGGGTCATCTGTGCTCACCAGAAATTCAGCAGGTGACATCAAGAGGATAGTTCTACTCATCTACCTGGGTTTTTTTCCACTACCAACTAGTCCAGTACATGAACCACTGCTGTTTAAGAAGGCATTATGCATGGTTCAATATGTACCCCCAGTACAATTATTTTTGATCAAATTATTCCTTTTATCCAACTGTTTTTTTCCTAGTGAATGACTGTCAACTACTTTCATTGGCTAATCCACAAAAGAGAGCCAGGAGATGTCATGACATTTGTCAACACTACATTTATGTGAGTCACTTCTTCTTGGGTCTCAATTTCTTTACTATAAAAGTAGAAATAGATCATCAGTGTTTATTTTTGGGTAGCAGTCTAAAAATCTTCAGATACCATATTTCCTAACCACCCACATATCATCATTAGCTGCTACTTCATTAATTTTCACATTTACTACATGACCTTGCCTTGGTAAACATTTCATTTCTAATGATTGAACTTTGCACATTTGCTTCTAATAAAAAATACAGCTTAAATGTGTTTGGGAAAAATTGGATGAAAATCAACGTGCCTCTAATGTGAGATGTTAAAAATTCTTTAAAAAGTTTCTAAATCCTAAGGCATGATATTTTAAATAGATATTTCCACCATACGATGAATTTCAGATAATTTGAGGCTTCTAAAATTGAATACTATTCCTTTGTGAGCACCAAAATGTTTGCACTTGGGTGGAGAAAGAAAACGTCAGAGCCCCTGTGTTCAGTTGTGGCAGCCCTTCTGACACTGAGTGATGTAGGACCTTTTGTAGAATGTTGTCTTGCAGCCCATTCTAGGTATAGCTGTAACGTATGTTAGAGACCAGCATCCTAAATGATTAATATTAATCTTGAGATAAAAAGCAGACTCATTTGAAGTGGTCCTAAATATTACTTTTACATTTTGCCCTTGGGACAGGATATTGCTATTGCATCTTTCAGTTCTTTCATTCCACTCACCCTTCTTCATCCCACATTTCTAAATATTTTTTAAACCCATACTTTGAATATATTACTCAGCCTCTTCCTAGTGAGAAGAACTGGATGAAAAACCTTCCAGGAAAGAGGATTCTACCTCTTTCCTCAGTCACACAAGGCGTGGTTGGTAAGTGATGTAAGGCATGCCTTCCCTAGGGACTGAGCACTCTAAGCTGCCCCTGATTGCTTGGGGAACAAGACAGCCAGAGGGGATCCTAAATCAAACCATCTCTCACTCACCAATGCACCGATTGCTACAGCAGCTCGCTTTCATTAGGAGCATTTTCTTCAATTAAAGGAGGCATTGTCAAGTATTTTACTTTTAGAGCTCTTAATTTGTTATTTTATATTGGCAGAATTTGTAATGCCATCTCAGAGTCCATGGCATCTTCTGGGACAATATATTGTGTACTCCCATGCCATGACATATCACCATAAAACACAGGGCTATAAGAGCTTATAATAATTTATGAGAGTACATTGGGTATCCATGTATAATTTATCAAATGGGCATTATGGAGGCAGGACTATGCCTGACTGACAAAGGTTACCTCTGTATGGGTGTCTTGTGTAAACACACAGGGAAGAATCCAACAACTGACATTCACTGAATTACAACAAAGATTTTACTCCACAAACTGAGCCCTCCAAGACGTGAAGTTTAAAAGCATGAAAGCAATTCGTTTTCTTCAGTGTTTTGACCCCAAGTTGGTACTCTCTACAAGATTCAGATAGGAGTTTCAATACACATGAAAACAGGAGGAAACTAAGGTTTTAAGGGAAAAGCAGTAAAAAGGCCAAAGCAGTACAAACTTGAGTCAGGGTCTAGAGTGGATTTAGCAAAAAAACTGTGGGACACATTCAAAATTTATTCAAAACTGAAGTAAGGAATCTGTTGAAGCTTGGAGATTCCCATTTCTTAGGTCCTGCTAGGCCTACAATAACAGCTTAAACATGACTTCACATAGCTTTTGGGGTTTGAGCACTCTTCAACTCACTTATGCTCTCACCAAAATGAACATGGATTGGCTCAACTTGGGGAAAATCTCAAACGACATTGGTTTTGATTCAGAATAAAGGTCTGAATGTTATTCACACTGAATTTTTATTTTCTAGACAGAGAAGTCTGAATAGAGCCCTGTGCAAAGCCTCTGCAGCATGATTCACTGCACTTGGCCATGCAGTGATGATATATTTTTTGGAACGAACTGGCTACACTCTGGTTCAAGCCAGCAATTTATACAATGGCTGTGCTGCCATAGCCTTTCCTGATCAGACTGCTGGTAAAATCAATTGATCACACAGCACTGCATGTCTAACTTTTTATCTAGCCCTCAGAGAAAGAGAATTGTTTACGGTCTGGAGTTACCAAGCATGGCTTATAGCTCAAAGTTCAATAGCTGCTGCTTTCAGGTTTCTTTACTCTAATTTTGGCAAAGGTGGGTTTGTCATTATAGCAGACTGAACCAATAAATTCATTTTGAACTGGCTATCACATAGTAAAAAAATTGCTCACTGCGACTCTGAACTAAACTGTTCATTAATTCAGGATGGAAAAGATGCTAATATACTTAGGAATCTGAATTTCATACACTAATATTATTTTCATGGCGTCAAAATGATCTGCTTCCTCTAGGGAGGAAGATAATTCAGTGGGTGGGCTCTGGTCAGGGAGTTAGGGCATTTGAGTTTTCTTGCCTTTTGGGACCAGTTGAGAAATACTTTTAATGACTGACAATTCTCACAGCACCATTTTGTTTCCTTTAAAATACTGGTTTTGGTCATACAAATATAATCTGTTGTAAGCAAAAGTAAAGAGCTCCTTTCTTTTTTGAAAGCTTGTACTTTACTTACCAATTTCCTTTATTACTTGTGGAGGAATCATCTTCCTTTCCTCTCTCCTTTTAACCTCCAACTTTTGAATGATGTCACCTTATTACTTATTTTGGATATTATCCACCAAATAGTCTTCTATCCACCTGGAAGTAGAGACGTGCCTTTATCTGAGCCCTTCATGATAACTTCATACCTGCCTTCCAACTCTTTCTCTAAGGCAAGCAAGTCCTCTTATCTCCATTATCTTGAGAGATGAAAAGACACAGAAGTCTAAGTGTACAAACTCAGACACCTCAACTCACAATAAGAATGGCTGAATGAGCTAAATACTAAATTAAAATCCAGATTTGAAAGTGCACTTAGGCATGCAGAAGGCGGAAATAACCCCAAAACTTTGGTTCTATTTTTTTCTACTGTTATTTTAGGAAGATTTTTGTGCCCATCTTGAATGATGCCCATCTTGAATGAAAAGGAAGGTCTGGAAACACAAATACCTCTCCAGAACTGAAATCCCACTTCTTTCACATTTATACGAATGACACATCTACTATAACACATAGCAAAATGAGTCCAGCCTCAGTTGAATACAAATAATTAATATGAATAATACATAGCAATTTTTCTATTTCTTAATGCTAACTGTGCTGTGTGGTTGACAAATAGAGAAAATTACCCTGGCCAGGCTCCAGCTGGTTTGTACAGTAACTCAGGTAGTCATAGAAGCTCAAATTTGCAATGTTGGTTGGTGGCATATTCTCCAGGAATCACAGTATACTTTTGAAAGGAGCTTTGAGTCTCTTGTTGGAAAGCTTCAAGGAAGAAGTGAGTTTCTTAATTTAAATCAGTAAACTAAAGATGAATAGCTTGGCATGAGGAGATGCAAGTTCCTTGGGATATATCTGCAATACACTTTCATATTGTGTGAGATCTATCTAAGAGACTATGAATTACATGCAAAAGCCATCTGGCATTTTTTACTATTTAGAGGAGAAAAAAAAAGGCCTGGATGGTGTTGCCTAGAAGTGTGTACACTTGTTTATTTTCAAAAGTTGGTTGAGGGCTTGCAGGGAACAGCAGGGTAATGGAATATTCATGAAGCAAATGCCCTTCACTTAGCAGAGGGCAAAGGAAAGCAGATTGCTAAACCCCTCCAAACTTCCTGTGCAAGAAGCTCACACTACAGAATAATGAAACCTGTGTTTGCCACTCTGCAGCACAGCAGCCCTAACCTGGCACCACTCGGCTCTTTAAACTCTCTCTTCCCTTTTGATTTCTCCTCCTATTTTCAGGCGTGGATCCCTGACACTGCCCCTTTGACCACAGCTTCAGCGGCACAAACTTGCATAACTGATCACAGACTCGCAGGAACCCTCCTGCTTTCGCCCTGAGGACAGGCTGGGAGGATGAAAAGCATCAAGCTGCTGGTGCAAGCATAGTCCTCGCCTGTCAATACCTGAGCAGAGCAGGGGGCCATGAGGGCCCATCTCTTCCTGGCCAGAGATGCAAGTCGGTTTTCACGGGTTTACTTTAATAAGCAAGTGGAACAAACGTAAGGAAACTTCGCCTCCACTATCACTGGATACAGACAGACTGCAGGACTCAAGCAGTTGTATCCCACTGCGCAAAGGTGCCAGCCATTCTCAGTCCCAGCATCCCACCATCTCCAGCATCCCAGCGCAGGCAGGCACAAGGAGATGTCCACTGCAGTAGCAGCTCTCACAAGAGCAGTCGTGGGGGCAGTACCTGCCCTGAAGTGCCCGTGGAGAGCTCGGCGTGTCCAAGCTCGGCGTGTTGCTGCCAGGCACGTGGGGCACGAGTGCTGGTCCCCAGCCCGACAGATTGGTGTCAGCTGCCCGCGGCCCCGGGCGGGCATCCCCCGGGGCCCCGCGGACGGAGGCGGCCGGCGCACAGGACCAGCAGGCACGAAGCAGCAGGTGGCCCCCGCGGAGGCAATCAGGATCACATTCAACGGGGGAGCCGGCTCAATTTTCAGCCCCGTGTCTGCCGAGGGGCCTGGAGCTGCCTTGTTAATGCTGCAGGGAGCACGTGGGACACATTGACTGCATTAATTGTCCCCACTCATTCAGCAGTGGATGAATTATAATGTTACCACTCCAGGGTAAAGCAAACACCTATCATAACAATCATGTCATTAGTGTGCAGATGCCGGCTGCTCTGCTTAACCTTTTGTTTTTTTTTTTTTTTTTTTTTTTATGGCGTGCAATAAGAATATTTTTTATTGTTTTTCATATAATTGATTTTTAGGTTGCAAGTGTTGCTAAACCTTTTAAACAAGCTCAGCACATTACTCAACAGCCAGGAATAAGCACACAGACTGGCAAAGCACAGATTAAAGTTCCTTTAGAGACAAACAGCAAGGCTTTAAAAGTTTATGTTTGCAGTCCTGTTTATCCATTGCAGAATGTTTGTTACTCACACAGCATTAGCTTCAGAAGAACTAATGGTCCTTAAAATGTAACAGTCTTAGAAATGCATCTAATTTAACTACAGCTACCAGAATCCAAAGATATATATGTACACACCCAGACAAATGCCAGACCCTGGTTTGAAGATTGATCTATTTATGTCTCTGCAGAAAATCTTTTTGTTAGCTGTTATGTACATGTACACACGTATGTGGAGAGACACACATGCATATATGTGCACATACCAATGTACATACGCACATATGTATGTATATGGAAATTCCTTTTTTATCTATGAAACTGTATATTAACCTATTACTAGTATGTACATTAATAATCTACATGTAAAACACTGTCTTGACTTCAAGTTGCATTTACTCACACATGCACCAAAAAGCTTCTCTGACTGTTGCAACATCATTATTGTACAATTAATAATCCTGAGGTGGTGCCATGTTCTCATTCATCTTTAATCAAGCTCTATTCTGCATTTAGTGATATTCTTAAATGACACCGCCAAGTGTGCTTGGAATTTCCCACTACGTGTTCCTAAAGCGCTCAAGTGCTTTATCAGATGTTACCTGTAACACCCTTGCCTTGGTGATTCCCAAGGAGAGAACCTGTTCCCTCCAGCCCTCGTACATTTCATTAGCAATTACACGTCCAAACACTCCAGAAAGCAACACTGGCAGGTTGTGAAAGGGGTTTGCATGATTCTGCAGTTGGCCTTGACTCTGCATTGATGTCTGTTACAACGTGCAAATACCTTATGCTTGTGCAAACCACTGATGGAGCCAGTGGTTTTGTGTCACTGTGTATTGCAGCACCCTATAGAAGTTAACTCTTCATTTGACTTCTGTGCCAGAACTTCAGTACTTCTCTGTGAAGGTGCAAAGGAGATGGTCCCTCATCTTCCTTCTGCCCTTTCCCACCACTCCTTCATGCCCCCTTCATTAGGTAATGAACTGAGGTCCCAGACTTGCAGACATTTGCCAGTCAAATGTTTGACATTACCTGCTGCAAATAAGCTCAAGCAGTTCAACAGAAATAACCACGTGGGTAAAGCCAAAGCAAACAGATCTTTCAGTCTTTTGTACCTAAACCATGATACAAGAGGTGGGAGATGTGCATGGAAAATATCAGTGCACTGTCTGTACAAAAGTAGAGTTGCATTACTCATTGTTTGATACTGTTATAGAAAATTGGTTTTAAAGTGAGATCTCAGAGCAGACACAGAGTCATAAAGCAAGATCAGGGCACAGGGGAGGAATTATAGAGTAGCATCAATACAATTACTGATACTAAATCCATGTAAAACCATAGCAAGAATAAGTGCATGGCAGGATGAGGTTAAGGATGAGGTTAAAGTTTAATGGTTACTGTTTCGGTGTTTTTTAAAATCATTAGATGCTGACTAATTTTGTGTAGGTGCTTGCGGTTTGTGAAATGGAGAAGTCATTTAAAATGGTTTAGTCACATTTTAGCCTTAAATGAGCATTTAATTTTTACATATGCATGTAAAACCATGTTGTTTATTGGTATTTCCACTGAAAATTGCTGTGATTCAGCTCTTTTGGATGCATTTCAAAAGTGTAAAGTGAATTTATGTTCCATAATCAGCAGAAGGTGTATTTCCCTGAAATCAAAGAAGTAATTTTTTATTATGATGGTGGATTCATCTGAGAATATAATAGTATTTTCTGATATACTATATTTCTATAAAACCAGAATACAGTCTTACATAGCCCTTATAATGCTATATACAAATACATTAAACAGTATAATCTTTTTTCCATACTTCCCCTCTAGATTGTTTGTGAATGGGAGAATTCATCTTTCAGACTTTCATTTTCTTTATGTGTTCAAGTACACACTGTCAGACTAAAAATTCTGCAGTTTCAGAAAAGTGTTTTTATGAACTAAATAAAAACCTGCAATTGTATCCTGTGTGATCATTTTTTTCCCCACCAAATAATATTTATGGCATGTTTTTTCAAGCACGCATATTTGGTCAATCAAAACCAAACAGTGTTTTTCAGTGGTACTTGGGTGTCTGTGCATGTATTTTTCCCCTGCAGTAACCTAGGCTAAAATCAACTTTATCCAGACATTTTTCCTCCTAGTCTCCAAAAAAATTATCGTAAAAATGAGCCCATATGAAAATGAGCTCTTGTATGTAAAATATTTTCCCACACATTGCTGCTGCTGAATGTTTTTACTTAGCTTGCTGAAAATGGCAAGTCTGCACAAATAATGAATGTGTGCTGCCATCACAGCCATTCTTACATTTTCCTATTTGAAAAATACCTGTAAAGTATGAGAGTGCTATAGATTGGTAAATAAGTCCTTTCTTTTTTTATTGCATAATATTCTACTCTAAATTAGTGAAACCTTTGCTGATAATCTGACCCACTGCAATATATTGACATTTGATTACCAATTTCTAAGCTTATGTGTGGTATTTGCTAGCATACGTGCATGTACTTATAAGCATTCCAGCAGTGTCTATCTATGGACAGGATTGTGCCTACATGCTTAATAAAAAAAGATTGTTAGGTACACTTGTGATTTATTAGATAGCTTTGCTAATCCCTGGATGATAACGAAAAATAAAAAACTATCCTAAAAGTGACTTGTGTTACAGTTTGTTAAAAGGCTTGTTGTAAGCATATTACTCAGACATGAAAACCACTTATGGTGAGAAGTTCACAAGTAAATAATCTTATAAACTTAAATGCTGAATTATAGCAGCTGAGGTTCTGCTCTCTAAGGCGTTTTACTTCTCATGAATTGTCATGAATTGTTTTTTACCCAAATAACTGAATAATTAAAATAGCTTGTAGTTCCCCATATAATATCCATTTTTCTATTAACAACACTGCTATAATGGCTTAAGAATCATAAAATTAAACTCAGGGCTGTTTTCTTAAACCCTTCATAAATATTTTAGAAGTTAATTAAGAGACTACAGGTATGAATAGACCAAGATTTATTCATAATTAAAAATCAGATATCACATGTCACCTTTTCTGATAGCAAAAAACCTTTAATTGCCTGTAATTAGGCAATTGTCCCTATAGTTTGCTAAAGAGGATTGAATTGGAATGAACTGGGTAGAAAGACATACTCATGGTAATAAGCTAAGTTTCCTGCATTTTCTTTGTTCAGTTTCTTTTTTTACATGTTGGTACAGAACATGGTAGAAATAGTAAATTATGCATATCTTACTGATACATTAAATCACAGGAAATACCTTTATGTATAATTTGATATAATTTGGCATCTGACCTTTATCTAATGCCTCATAACTTTTCCTGCCAATTATTTCGTCTTCTTTTACCAAAATGTGAAGAAAAAATGAGCTCATGAATGACAATATATTTCTTCAGCACACCTAAAATATATTTTTCCAGAATTGTAATTAACATTTAAGTTTTTTCAATGTCAAAACGAAGTAAAGAAAAATAGATTTTTCCAGACCCCAAATTCTTTGGGTAAATTACTGACCAAAACAAATACAAGACACATTATTGCATTAGTATCTGACCCTGAAGTATCCCATGCATGGTCTAGAGCAATTCCAAGAATTCATGGTGTTAGCTAAAATTTTTAAATCTGCTCTCTTTAGGGCAGGTATTTACATAAAGCATCTTTCTATAAAAGGTGTAATTTCCTGCAATATGAGCATCTACATATTTTGCCAAATTCAGTCAGGACTACATATGTGGTTTGATAGCTAAGGCTGTTTCAGTGAAGTTTCTACATCCTGTAAAGACTCGCACACACGATTTACCTGGCATACTGACTCGCTCTGAAGTCACTGGAACTTCTCATAGTGCACAGAACTAAGTCTACAGAAGTTATTGCTGTGTTTAAGCCAAGGGGCTGACTCTAGAATATTCTTGCCCTTATACAAAGTGTCTTTCTAATCAATACAATATTTTATTTTGCTTATAAATTCCAAGCTACAAATCTACTTTGACTTGACTTGCCCTCTATGATCAGGCATGCAGCTCTTGTCTCACAGACCTGCTGACCCTTGTCCTTTTGGACTAGGCCATGATTTGCTAAATGCTGGTTCTCATGATATTCCTGTACCTGTATAGTGCCTGCCCTCTTAAAACCAAGTAATAAAGCAAAGTATTAGTTATTTAGGACAGAAGCATTTCAAACTATTTCATACCCTTCAGGTAATCACACTTTTCTACTCAAGTCAGTCATTAGACATCTTTAGAAGTCCTTCCTATATTCATCTATCTATCTATCTATCTATCTAGCTAGCTAGCTAGCTAGCTAGCTAGCTAGCTATCTCCTAATATATATATAGAGATAGATACATTGTTGCTTATACAACTTCTGGATAATCACAGAATCACATAATATTCTGAGTTGAAAGGGACACACAAGGACGATCGAGTCCAACCCTTAAATGAATGGCCCATACAGGGGATTGAACCTGTGACCTTGGCGTTATTAGCACCAATATTAACCAATTAATTTTTAGCTGTTTGCTTTCTTTAGACTTCTGAGATTCATCCTATAGTGTTTTGCAATGATCTTGATTTCCCTTATGTTTTTCTGTTTGTAGTTGTTCTGTTGGTTTTGGGTTTTTTTGGGTTATTTCCCCACTCCTTTTGTACCACTTGTGACTTTGATGCTTTTGTACTACAGATTTTTAACCTCTGTTATTTAACATTGACAAAGACTTTCAAATTAGGCCAGACTGGATGTCCAGTGCATACTGTTGCTGGCAGCATCAAAGGACCATACTGAATGCCATCAGTCATTTATAACCCTGTGTTTTTAAGTCTGTTACTTTAATTCTGAAGACAGGATTCTTGAAGCCTGCAGGTCACCTCTCTGTATTTGCAGTATGTACTGCAGTGTCCTTGCCTTCATTTGTCATGTTGCTTTCCAGCTGGCGTTGCTTTTCACCCTTCGGCAATACAGGAATACTAAAAATTCTGTTAAGGGGCAGTTGCTAAAGCAATGCTGCCTTCCAACTGAGGCTTTCTGAAGTTGTTGGGAAAACATCTTATTATTTTAGATTATTTATATATGTTATGAATACATCTCAGAGACATTGAGAAACACACTAACAGGTTAATTTTTAAGGTGTTTCTAGCCACCTTCCCTGCTTGCTATAACCCACTCTTGGAGTACCTTAAGATCTGTTTCAGCAGAACCAGAGATGCTTAAGCATCATTGAAGATACTTGTGAGATTAATGAATTACTTTGTCTTAGCAAGAAATTTTCTTTTACAGATGGGATATGTCTCAGCCTAATTTCAGTCCTCTAACAGTGGGGTATCCTATTTCAAATGGTTGTGTAGACTCCATTTGTAGCCACTGCAGTTAGTGGCACACATACATTTTGGAGGCAATTCATTCTATTTTAGATTCTCATTTTGAGGATCAATTACCCTCTATAGGTTTATTGCTCCTTGCAGTGGCATTATATCTAGCCTAGATGACCTGCTTAGACTAGATGCTCAATTTTCCTATGGCTAAAAGTAAGTGAAAATAATACAACTTTAGTTTTGTCACATTTGCAGGATTGAAAGAATTTTATTGATAGCCTGTTACATACTGATCTGAAGTACAGAGTCGCATTCTGTATTTCTCATTTTGTTGATAACATCCAATCTGCATGTCCAAAGCTAAAATTAAGATTCTTAATTAGTCCTTTCTGGAAGTAACTGAAATGCAGAAATAGTAACCATCTCCAAATAAGGGAAACTGATATTGTACTGAGGAAAAATGAGACATGGCCCAGTGGGTGTATTGCATGTAAAAATATGCACAGAGTTATATCCTTGTAGAAATATCTGGAGATACAAACTCATACACACACAAAGTCATAGACCAGTTCTGCTGATAATGTTATCCATTAAATGTATGTGTGCATGGTATGAGTGAACGCAAATGCCTGGACAGCTTAATGAAAATAAATAAGGGCTGTGAAGCCACTAAACTCTACAAACCAAATATTAGTTCTCCTTTAATCAAAGAATGCCATTGATGGTGTCCCAACAGAGTCAAATATTCTGTATTTCACAACATATTATGATCAGTCGCAGAACACCTGTAAAGAGTTAGCCTAGGCACGAATAATTTACCGGTGTTTTATGAGCATCAAGATTGGTGAATGGTAAGGCATTAAAGCCTTAGGAACATTTGAAGACGACTGACAAGAACTTGTGTACTAATATATGATTTACAATTCAGGCGACTCCCCATAATATTTAAAAAATCATGAAAGTCAGGTGAAGTCCAAAGTGACTGGAAAAAGGGAAACATTCTTTAAAAGGGTGAAAAGGAGGATTTTAGGAACTACTGGCCTGTCAGCCTCACCTCTGTGCCTGGGAGGATCATGGAACAGATTCTCCTCAAGTTATGCTAAGGAACATGGAGAACAGGGAGGTGATCTGAGACAACCAGCATGGCTACACCAAGGGCCTGTCCTGTCTGATCAATGTAGTGGCCTGCTGTGATGGAGTGACTACATCAGTGGATAAGGGAGAGGCTACTGTTATAATTTATCTCATCTTCTGTAAGGCCTTTGACATGTCCCCCACAATATCCTTCTCTCTAAATTGGAGAGACATGGATTTGGTGAGTAGGAAGGCTAGATGGATAAGAAAGTTGTTGGATGGTCACAACCAGAGAGTAGTGGTCAATGGCTCAGAGGTCCAGTGGCATCTATAACAAAGAAGGGGGAGATGCGGGGAAAATCTCTTTCCACTGCTGGAGAAAAGGACACTTGGCCGCCGGACAAGGGGATCAGCCCTTGACCAGAGACATGGGACTAGGACTGATATAAGACTGTCGTCGAGGAACCACGAACAAGAGTTATACTAGAGTTCTTAATTAGGTAGTTTAAAGAAGTTTATATAAATGTTTAATATTATTGTTGAGAATTAAGTTGTTTTATGAGTCAAGATTGGTTAATGTGTTCAAGCTTCCTATTGGTTACAAGTTGTTGCACTGCAGTGATCCCTTATATGGTTGTCTCCTCCCTTGTTTTCCCTTGTTTGTCTTTTCTCCACCCCAGTTCCACCCATTTTCTAGTACCTTCTCCCCTGGGCCATATATAGGCGGTCCACCATTTTAATAAATTGCCATTCCTGCTCAACCTTCCCTGGAGTGTGCCGTCCCTTCTTCGACCCACCAAGATCATGACATATCTTCATCAGTGACATAGATGAAGGGATCAAGTTCTCCCTCAATAGATTTGCAGATGACACCAAACTGAGTGATGCAGTCAACACATCTGAAGGATGGGATGCCTTTCAGAGGGACCCGGACAAGCTCAAGAAGTAGGCCAATGGGAATCTCATGAGGTTTAACAAGGCCAAGAGCAAAGTGCTGCATGTGGGTTGAGGCAACTTCTAGTATCAATACAGGCTGGTGGGTGAATGGATTGAGAGCAGCCCTGCTGAGAAGGACTTGGGGTGCTGGTGGATGAGATTCTGGACATGTGCACTTGCAGCATGGAAAGCCAGTCATGTCCTAGACTGCATCAAAACGAGTGAGGCCAGCAGGTTGAAGGAGATGACTCTGACCCATTGCTCTGCTCTGGTCAGACCCCACCTGGCCATGGTGGATGGGGCTCTGCGAAACTTGGTTTAGTGGAAGGTGTCTCTGCCCATGACATGGAGTTTGGAACTAGGTGATCTTTAGGGTCCTTCCAACCCAAGCCATTTTATGATGCATAGTTCTGTGATCTTCACAGCATTGTGCCATAAGCACTGTGGTGGCTTAGGCTTCATAAGATAATGAAAACTGTAATACAAATATATTTAAGGGAAGGGAAAAACAACATGCTATTTTTGTATGGAAAACTTTTCTTTTGAAATCCTGAACACATTGTCTCCTCAGATAGGAGTCATGACTGGTTCTTATTTAGCCTGTGTAGCATTTTGGGGGACTGCATCAAAAGCTGATATGACCTTGGCAAACAAGCCTACAAGTGCTACCTGCAGTGCTACCATTTCCTACCAGCAGGAACCTTTTGGACCTGTTGTATGGTCAGATAGGTCTTAAGGGGCCATTAAAAAGTGTGATGTCACTTAACATGCCCAGAGACAATGTTGACTGGCTGCTCACAGGCTTTGGTCTGCTGACAAATCTGCTCTCTGTGTAAATGACGTGAACAGAGACAAACTCTTGTACCAGCAGAGTTACAGCATCAGATACTGTATTTGTCAACCTTCTACATAAAGACAGTTACATCTGATGGCACAGTCAGTATGGAGGCTTCAACAGGCAAGCCACTGGTTCAGATGTGAGCCCCAAATCACATCCAAAAAACAAGGTCTTCTGACCTCTTCAGGTCCTCCCTGTGAAACCCAGCCCCAGCAGACTATCCATTTGAACTCAGTGTAAATCATCTGTTGTTCACAGGCTTAAAGGGGAAGTCTATGTCAACACAAACCAGTCTGTGAAACTGTATTTGCACACACCCCTTCCTCCCAAACTGTACCTGTGCAACGATAATCTATCTGAGGTGTAGGGTTGTTGATATTATGATGCTGTTGAGATTCCACACAAGGCAAAAATATTTTTAGAGCTTCCTGAATTTTGTAAATATCTGAACCACATGCTCTGGATCCCATTTCTTGAGGTATTTCAATATTCATCTAAAGTAGAATAATTTAATTTTAGTGCTATTTTATTATATATATATGTATAAATATATGTTTACCATATAATACCCATGTGCACACACATATATGGCTTATATGCACAGTATTCATAAATCCAGTTGAAGTGAAAATTGTCACATTTGAGAAATCCCACTGTTCTAATGTATTGACTTTTATTCTGAATGGAACAGGATTTTAACAAACTTCAGAGCAAAAATAAATAAATAATGACTTCTTCAATGCCCATATGATGTACTGTGCTTCTTTATATGATCCATATTCTAATGAATGGAAAGATTCCAGGGTATGATCACTCAAAATATCTGTTTTGTTTGTGTGAAATTTACAGAAATGCATCACATAACACAGGGACACTGATGCAGTATTTGTTTTTCCTCCTCCCCAACAAAAGTGTGCCAAGGCTTTGTGTGTTTTCTGGTTTTTGGTTTTTTTTTTTTGTTTGATTGTTTTGTTTTGTTTTGGTTTGGTTTGGTTTGGTTTGGTTTTTTTTTTGTTTTGTTTTTTTTTGTTTTGTTTGTTTTTTTAATAAGAACAAACCATGGTGCATGTCTGTAAGCAACAATTCCATGTTTTAGCAGAAGACAAGGTATGAAAGGGTAAGTGAGCTTTCCAGGAATCTGCAATTTATAGGACAGTATAAAAAAGGCAGTGAGAATAATTAGCCTTTTTAAATAATTCCTCATATCCTTAAGCACATTATGGAAATTTACAGTATACATCAGATGTCTGTCTGTGTCTGTGGGGGAATGTGTGTGTGTGTGCATGTAAGGGTAAGTGAGAAAGCGAGAGACGTTTCCATCCACCTTTGCATGGCTGCATTTGTCACTGAACTGAAATGGTGGAGCAATTTTAGTGGTGTCACTCACTCCTTGGGGGAAGCTCACTTGAATGCGTGTCATTAGGTTCCACACAACTTCCTTGGCTTGTTCCTCCTTCTGTGACACCAGTTGATATGTTCTTAAAGATTATAACATTCATCTCTTTAATTTAGAGGTACTAATATTGGTTAATCTTAACTAATCCCAAGTACTCCACCACTCCCATCACTGGCTGCTCAGCAATCAAAAAACCTTTTCTGCTCTTTGCCAGACAGTTCTTAGTGATGTAATTCCATTATTTTATTAATCAGTAACACATACCAGAGGACAATAAAGGGGTGGTCACTTAAGAACTCCAAGCTTTTCACCATAGAAAATAAAAAATCATGGAATCATAGAATGGTTTGGGTTGGAAGGGACCTTAAAGATTATCTAGTTCAAACCCGCCTGGGCAGGGACACCTTTCACTAAACCTGGATGCTCAGAGCTCCATTCAGTCTGGCCTTGAACACTTCCAGGGATGGGGCATCCACAGTTATGGACAACATGTTCCAGTGCCTGACCACCCTCACAATAAAGATTTTTTTTCCTAATATCTAATTTAAGCCTACTCTTTTTCAGTTTGAATCCATTTCACATTGCCCTGTCACCTCACGCTTTTGTAAAAAGTCCCTCTTCATCTTCCTCGTAGGCTCTCTTCAGGTACAGAGAGGCTGCAATTAGGTCAGCTCAAAGCCTCTCTTTTCCAGGTGGAACAAATCCAATTCTCTCAGCCTTTCCTTGTAGGAGAGGTGCTCCATCCCACTGATAATCTTGGTGGCCCTCCTCTGAGCTTGCTCCAACAACCTGATGTCCTTCTTGTACTGGGAATCCCAGACCCAAGCACAGCACTCCAGATGGGGTCTCAGCAGAGCCATGGGTCAGAATCACTTTCCTTGGCCTACTGGCCACTCTACTTTTCATGCAGCCCAGGACACAACTGGCTTTCTGCTCTGCAAGTACGAATGCCAGGTCATGTCCAACCTTTCATCCACCAGCACCCCTGAGTTCTTCTCGGCAGAGCTGCTCTCAATCTGTTCATCCCCCAGCCTCTATTGATAGAAGGGGTTGTCCTGACACAGTTACAGCATCTTGTGCTTGGCGTTCACAGAATCACAGAATATGCTGAGTTGGAAGAAACCTACAAAGACCATTGAGTCCAACTCGTAGTGCCTGCACAGGACCATTCCCAAGAGTCACACCATGTGCCCAAGAATATTATCCAAACACCTATTGTCACGCTTGGTGCTGTGACTACTTCCCTGGGGAACTTGTTCCAGCACCCAACCACCCTCTGTTTGAAGAACCTATTTCTAATATCCAACCTAAACCTCTTCTGAGACAACTTCAGGCCATTCCCTGGGGTCCTGTCATGGGTCACCACAGAGAAGAGATCAGTGTCTACCCCTCCTCTTGCCTTCACAAGGAAGTTGTAACTGCAATGAGCTCTCCCCTCAGTCTCTTCTTCTCCAGGCTGAACAGACCAAGTGACCTAAGCTGCTCCTCATATGACTTCCCTTCAAGGTCCTTCACCATCTCAGTTGCTTGGTATCCCATCTAGTCCTGTGTCCAAGTAATTTATGAAGGTGTTGAAGAGCACAGGGCCCAAGATGGAGGAGCCCTGTGGAACCCCACTAGTGACAGGTCACCAGCCTGATGTTATCCCATTCACTTTTGCCCTCTGTGCGTGACCTGTGAGCCAATTGGTCACCCTTAGAAGGGAGTCTTTTATTACAACTGTCCTTCTTTTCCTGTTAACAGAGGAGATCTTGATGCAAGGTACAGGAGGTCCCATTACCCCAGAAGGACCTGTGCTCACCTCATCAGCTGTCTGGCTTTGTAGTTGCAGAGCCTCATATCTGTTGTAGAAGGTACCAGTCCTACCTGTCAGATTTTGAGAAGGAGAAGGAACCTTCCTGCTGGTATGTGCAGTGACCAGCTTCTAGCCTTCATCTTTAACAGACCTTGACCAACAGTCCTTTGCCTAATTACTCTGCTTGTGCTCCCTGGAGCTCTTTAAATCTGTTTATGTCTCTCAACACCGCCCTTTGCTTGCCTAGTTGGCTGCTGAGGGCTTCTGGCTGCTCAGAAAGCTGCTGTGTGAGGTTCCCATGGGCCCACTTCTCGAGCTTGTCCAGGTCCCTCTGAATGGCCTCTCATCCTTCAGATGTGGCATCCACACCACTCAGGTTGGTGTCATCTGCAAATTTGCTGAGGAGGAAACTCAATCTCTTCATCTACATCATTGATGAAGATTTAAAATAACACTGGTTGCAGTATGAACCTTTGAGGGACACCACTCATCACCACTGTCCATTGGGACTCTGAACCATTGACTGCTACTCTCTGGATGTGACCATCCAACCGCTTTCTTATCCATTTAACCTTCCTATTCACCAAATCCATCTCTCTCCAATTTAGAGAGAAGGATATTGTGAGGGACCGTATCAAAGGCCTTACAGCCTCACAGTATAAGACTAGGGGGTTGACTTTCAATTTGAACTACCACATATCCACAGACTTATTATGTGGATTGTCTAGCATTTTTGGACACCTGTACTTTCAGAAATTACTATATAGGCAGTCAGCTTGACAGAAAGTATCTGTGAAGTTGTGCAGAATAAGTCGAGTAAGGGCCAGAAAGGTACCTGTGAAGCAATGGTGGCCAGGGACATCCTGGGCTGTGTTAGCTATGTCCTTAACCTAGCTGAAAGTGTAGAAAATGACCTTTTGCCTCTGTGTGGTGCTTGTGAAATACTGTTCCCAGCTTGGGGTTTCCTAACCCTCAAAGCAGGTTCCATGAGTAGTAGTGAGCAGTTAGGAACTGGAGCACATGCCATTTGAAGAGTCTGGGGCAGTGGAGTCTGCTAATACTGGAGAAGAGTTTTCAGGGGGATCTAATTGCTGTTCACAGCTACCCAATAAGAGAGATGACAAAACCAAACACTTTCAAGAAGTGTGCAGTGTTAGGACAAGAGGCAACACACACTGTTTGAAAAAAGAAAATCTGAAAAGTCTTCACATGAAACAATTTTTTTAAATCAAGCATGAGGTTGATAGGAAGACGCTGCTCAGCTAGTCTGTAGAATCTCTGTCCTTTTAGCTGTTCAAGATTAAACTGGATATAGTCTTGCACAATCTGATCTGAATAGACATCTTCTGAGTGAAAGATGAGTCCAGAGAGCTCTTGAGGTCCTTTCCATTCTGTGTGGTTGTGTAATGATCTGATTCATTGAGTCTGTTCTTCACCATGGCCTCCACATGAAATTCTATGCAATATCCTTTAGCTCGGAAAAGGTAACTAACATATGAGAGAAGTGGCTGCAGAGTGGGAGTTAAGCTATACATTAAATTCTTACAAACGGCGTGGAATGCTGGTCTCCTGTGTCTTATATGGTGCTTTAACTACTCGGATAAAAGCAGGGAACCATCTCCCTCCTTCTGGGATCTGGGTCTTTGCTTCATTTGGTTTTATATGCAATGCCTCTAAATGAAGTGTTCTGTTCTCAACTGACCCAAACACTTTTTGCTTTTTTTCTCATTTCTTCAAGAAGAAACAAAACCTGTTTAATTTAGCTCAGGCTGAGCCAACTTTTTTTAAAAAAATGCATTGGTTTGGCAGCTGCATGTGAGTTATTCTCACTGCCCTTAAGAAGGAATAGAAAGTTCAGTGGCTTCCTTCCCAATATATGGGCCAAGACAGTGGCCAGGAAGGATTGTTTTACATCTCTAGACTGCAGCCCAGGGGCTGAATTTCATTCCAGTTTATCCTCTGCTTCATGCTCACATTCCATCCAATCTTTATAATTTTTTTTTTATAAAGATGAAAACAACAAAAATATTTAAAACTATGGAAGTACAAATCACTACTGTCAGCCTATTCAACTCTTAAATAGCAGTGTCCTTCCTTGGATTGCTTTATGCACTAAAATGACAACAAATACAGAGCAATTAGGACACAATTTCTAAGTGCATTTCAGACTTCTAGTTGTCATTGCTCATAGATTTTTCAAGAACAATTCAGAAAAATATAAACAGGAAAATTTCTAATCTAGAAATTTTTTTCTGAATGAAATGATAAAAATGTCAGTTCTTTCATGTAAATACACCAGTATTCAAAGGACAACAACCAGGAGTCTTCTTTCCTCCAATTTGTTTCTATACCAACAAATAGCAGTATGTTATACATGAGCTGCTAGGAGAAGGACATATCACATAGCCCATTTATTATTGTTATTATTATTACTATTAAATGTTTTAAAAAGAAGAATTAGAGGCTGAATTAAAACAGTGGAAAAAGTGTGTTACATGAAATGTATTTGGGTGGGAATTGAAAAGTATCTGTTTCCTGTGACATCAGCTGCCACAGAAGAAAGCCAAACAATTCCATACACCATTTCTGGCAGCTCAGGACCATTGATTTTACTTTTTAAAATATGTAGCAAGGATGCATTGAGCAGAACGCCTTTAGGGGAAGATGCCAAATAGATGTATATGAAAGTGCATGCCTTGTCTCCTTGCACAAAAGTACTGGCCAGGAGTGAACCTTCATTGCTTCCAAATTGATGTTTGAATCTGGTAAAAGGGGACCTCAGCTAGCAGTAATGGATTACGAAAGATTCAAGCCTGGGTGGCGCTATAAGAATCTTGTTTGATGTAGTACAAACTGAGGAAGGTACAGGCCGCAGAGAGAGTGGCTGAGATGTGAGAATGTCATTATGTCCTGACACAGCTTTGCATATCAATATATCTTGAGTTATTCTAGACACAAGTGAATCAGAGGGATTTTGGGAAGGCATCAGTACTGCGAACTGAAGCAAAGCTTCTGATGAAGCTGTTTGCAATAGCAATGGAAATGCAATCTGCATATGCTGAAGGAACAGAGTTCTCCAACACTTCCACTCTTATGACTAATAACATCTCCTCAGACAAGTAAACCACTTCTCATCAGTTTTGACAACCATAGAAGGCAAATAAGAATACTTATATTCATTCCAAAAGTTTTTGAGGTCTGCACTTGTAAAGAATATTGTAAGTGTGGGTGTTGTAATACATAATACTGTATTTTATTTTTACTCTATTTTTGGCTGCTCTAATAGATTTTGGTATTATGTTTAAGTAATGAGGCAGACATAGCTTTAAAAATAAATAAATTCAAAAAACCCCAACAAACCAACTGAACGAAACGAAAAAAAAACAAAACAACTTTTTTTTTTTTTAAGAATATATGTTATTGCAATTAATTCTCCCACTTTCTTTAGTAAAAACTCACCTGGGCCTTCTAATTTCATCGAGTGTGAGAACCATTTTGACTGGAATAAATTTTATGGAATTTTTGTGATGTTGCAGGTTTTCTTTTATTCTGTTTCTTCTCAGAATGCTGTAATTCTGTGGACCTTTCCTGGGAAACTGCTGCATACTTTCATGTTCCTGTCACATACCAGATTTAGGAATAAAAGCAAAGTGTGGTGTTGTCTCTTTGCATCAATTCACACCATTACAGAGAGACCATCAGTAATGTGAAACTTTAACTAATATGAAAGATTTCATTTATAATTATCAGCATTAAACACATTTTTCTAAATTTTATGTTTATGGGGATTAATTATTTAGCAATTACATGAAGCCTGCAAATTTGTGTGAAATCTGTTTAACCTTTAAAAGTACTGAACACTGTGCCAAGAATTCAATCAGAGTTTGGAACACTAGGAAAGATTTAGTTGGAAAGCACTTTTGTAATTGCCTAACTCTAAATACCCGAGCCTGTACTCCCGTGCTCAGCCAGGCTGGGGGGCTGGTACTCAGCACCTTGCTAGAATAAGACTTCGAGAAGGATAGATTACCACTAATCCTTTCCTACTTGAGGACACCACGTTTCAGCTGCAGCTCTGTCTGGCCAGACCAGTTCTGCTATACAGCTTCAGGTTGTGAAGATGCTCGTCTGAACAGAAAGCTCACACCTGCTTCTCTTTATGGCCATAATGTAATTTTCTGCTGCCATTCTGGCACCAGCACTTCCTGCAGCATCTCTATCTGTCTTTGCATTTTCTCACTGTGGGGAAGGTGGGAAGCAGGTTTAGCAGGCACTGCAGTGGGCTGCAGCCCTGGTGCAGCTCTGGCTGGGCTCGAGGAGGCTTGGCTGCCAATCACCCCTCTCTTTAAGCTATGCTACCTTTGTTCAATAGAGGTAATGGGTCCAGTGGGCAAGTAATAGGTCTGGTGGGTCTATTACACATTTTTATTGAAAAGCAAAATAAATAGCCCTGTAAAACTCACACACTGCCCCAGGGTCACAATAATTTATGCACCTTCTTGCACCTTCTTTTTTTTCCTTTTTCTCTTTGCCTTTTCAGAGTTGCTTGAGTGAACTTTTCCAGAATGGCAACTAAGAGCTTTTGTAAATTCATCACCAGTTGTTTGAATAAGACAGTATTAAAAGTACTGCATGTTGTTATGTAGAGAACTGTGGCAGGTCTTTACTATTTGATTATGCACACGTGTAGTACCAAAGGAGATCACATATTACTCAGCTAAACTTGTTTAATAGAAAGGGCATAAAAATCAAAGTATGCATAGTATCAGGTTTGCTTTCCAGAGAGAATGTGTTTTTTCCACAAACTAAGGAAAGGGTAATTTACCACTCCAACAGGCTGGGAAAAAGGAGAACATTCTTTCCTAAACAGCAACAATTATCCATTTGGCAGGCAGTAGTAAAAGCAATTCTGCTTTCCTTCTTAGACCATAGTAAATCTGTACCTGGGACTGATTAGAGAACAACTGGAGACGTGCTGCCTTTCTTTTCAAGGTCTACCAATGATTTTTTCTTTTTTTCTTTTTTTTTTTTTTTGTTTGTTTGCTTTGGTTTTGGTTTTTTGTGTTTTTGTTTGTTGGTTTTTTGGTTTTGTGTTTTTTGTTTTTGTTGTTGTTGTTCTTATGGTTTGGTTTGGTTTTGGTGTTTTTCTGTTTGGTTGGGGTTTTTTAGGTTTTTTTTTGGGGGGGGGGGGGTGTTTCTGTTATTTCTCAGCACATTTTTACAGTAGATTTAAGGCTTTCCCACCTTTTTTTCTGGTTGTGTCCCACTTGTTTTTCATTCATACAAATACAGATTTCTTAAGAGCGGAGGAAAGGAGAAACCTCAATGTTTTTAGAAGATCAGGATATGAATCAAAAGACATGGTAAAGGAAATCATCCTGATGGTAATCCCTTTATAATTGCATAAATCTATCTTTTCTAGAGTATCATAAGAGCAGTATTTTGAATTGCACTTTGCTCAAAGCTTCATGAAGATAGTGTAGTAGGATATGAAAATGATGCACCTTTAAACTCTAAAACCAGCTTTGGAGAAAACCTTAGTGAGGTTAGTATAGCTCTGCTGTATCGAAATGAATGACTTACTGCTCTCTGCAGTTGTCTCTTAAACCTGTTGCTTTACAAGAACATGGCTGCATTAAGCACCTTTGGAAAACCCTGTCTTTGTAGTAAGCAACAAAATTCTTAACTCCATTAATTAGAGGGTAGCACATGCCCAAGACCAAGAGAATACACAAATTTTCTAAACCTCTTTGTTGACTTTTATCCTTACTGTTAACAAATTGGATAGTCTCATTACCAGGTGGTTGTTGTACAGGGTGATTTTATCTAAAGCAGCTGTTTTCCCTTTTTTATTTTACTCATGAGAGCAAAGCAAGAGGAAAACAATAATTTTAAAATAAATAAATAACCCTTCTTAAATTCAATAGAACACTTTAGGCAAAGAACTTGAGACAGATGTTGAAGAAAGCGGAAAACACAGTCTCTTTATGATTTACTCCTTTCTTCACACAATATTGTCATTAACACCTAAAAATTGGGAGACAATAATAATTCTTTCAGACTGTGAAACAATGGTAAAATTTTATAGAAAAGCTCCTGCTATGATTAGTTCTCAGCTGGAAACTGAGATTGCCATGTGGACAATACCATGGTATAACATGGATGAGTAAAGAAGCAGTGAGGAAACTAAAAAGGTATCCAGCACATGGGAAATAGAGGGATAATCCTGAGACTGTATCAGGTTAAGTAGTCTTGTTTGCTGTAGTTGGCCTCTGCTCATACAGAGAGAGTGTGGAACAGGCAGCTAATGGGGGAGAGCAGAAGAGTAAGCTGTTAAAACAGGCAGTGTTGAAAGTTAATTACTAGGGGTTAAACCAGAAGACAAAGATTAACAGAGAAAAGAGGAAAGCTTTCTTTATTGTCTTTATTTTTTTCTCAGGTGTTTTGTCTTCATATTTTGTGTTCTGACTGTGAAAGTCATCAAGTGAAGAGTCCCAAAAGTTGGAATGTCGCTTGTCTGCAGAACAGTGAGAGGGCAACTTATAGCGAGCAGGCTTCCCTACCAGACTCAGCCTGAAAGAAATGCCCTGAGAGATGCAAAAGGATACAGGTTATTTTCAGCAGTCCTAAGTTCTTCATAATGTTTCTGTTAGGCAACCCCCTTGTTTGGGGCATTTTTCTGGCTCCTTAAATCACCAGGAACCTTGGAGGCACCTGGCTTTCTCTGTTGGCAAGAAGTACATTGGACCTTAGTGGAATTCAGGTGACATAAATCCAACCTTATGTTGCTATTCTCCTTCAGGCCCAGCAGACAGTGGTGCAAAGTAGGCATTTGTCTGCTAGGACCTGGATTGGACTGTCATTGCATTAATGTGTGAGCACAGGATAAACAACCTGATTACCTGTTGTGATTCTTTACAGATCAGATTTCCTTCCATATGGAATATTGACTGTGCACCACTATTTAGGAACAGGAGGGAAGTTAAAGCAATCGCAGAGCTATAGGCAGGCAGAAGGAAGTCCCCTAAGAACAGAGGAGGGGACTGGAAATTTTCAGGTCTAATGTCTGGATTTAATTTAATTTTTATGCTGTTGTTAGAGTCAGCCTGGAGTTTCTCTAAAGAATAAGTGAAGATACTGTCCTTTTACACTCCCAGGAGCATAATCTTAAAAAATGTCTTCACTGTTTTTCCAGTGGCTACAGCCTCCCATCACATTGAGTTACCCTGTATAGTGAGGACATGTGGGGGGAATTCAACCCTCTGGCTCCAAGTGAAATTGGTACTGGTTGTCTCTCAGCTTCCACTCTTAAAAACACTTGACAATTCGACATTCTCACTGCTAAGTGGAACTGACAGAGGCTCATCAACAATAGGACATTGTTATCAGCCGTGGCAGAAATCATACCAAGAGCCTTATATGAAGTGATGACCTACATTTACTTCCAGCAGGATGAATGCAATTGGGTGTCAAGTGTTCCCAGTGTATAACTAAGGAACAGTGAGGAAGTTACTTAAAGAACTTGTGTTCATCCTGCTTCCATCTAAGTCTTCTTGGAAGTAGATTGCAAATTGTTTAAACCTTAAAATACCACAGAATAAATGTCTCATTATTACACTGTAGTTTGATATGGCTTGGAAAAAAACCCTAATATGCTCCAATGATTGTTTTCAGATGTTGGCCTTTATCAGACTCAAGATGCTGGGCAAAAGATGAAGGTAAATTACTAGTACCACTTTGCTTGCCAATAATTTCTTCTTTCTTTTCTTTTCTTTTTTTTTTCCCTTGCTTTCCTTCCTTCCTTCTCCCTTTTCTCCTATTTTTATTTATTTATTTTTTTAATCCAGTTATATTAATGACGGTAGTTGCACAAGACACACTACACATCTAGGACAGGTATACAAACCCTGCCTTTGCCAGAGCAATGGAAAGCAATCCGGATCTGAAGGCTGTAAAAAGCCAAGCTGAAATGAATTCTGTCAAGTTGCAGCTGAATTTTTCTTGCAGAAGAATTCTCCTTTCCATGCACCACTGCTGCCCAGATCTTTTAAAATAGTCCAGAATTGGCTGTTTAATATCTCAGAGCTCCAGTGTCTGAGACTGTTGGGAATGGAAGGATTTTATTGATGCCAGCTGAAGGTGCTCTCCTCAGGTGAATGGAGGTGCATTGACAGCCCTTGGCTGTGTGAATGAGAGACATTCAAGTCCCTCATTGAACAGTCACTACCTTGGTCAAATCCAAGGTCATTACCTTGGAGAAAAGTGTAAGAAGAAATTAACGGAAGAATTTCAAAAGGGTTAGGTTTCCATCTCTGTCATCTTATTTTGTGTGACTCAATAAATAAAGAGACAGATTAAATATCTTCCACTCACTGCCCTGTCACTGTGCAGACCTGCTGACAAAAATGAGTAATGTGACATTTGACTAAAAAAACTTGACTGAAAGTGGGGCCCACTCAGCTTGAAAAGAATCATTATTGCAGTGCATAAAATGAGTTGCTGTAAAAACCTTAACTTAGCTAGAGAAGGATTTTCCTTTTCCTCTTTCCTAGAAGGAGGTTTTGGTTTTGGTGCTTTTAAGTCTTAATTGACAATGAATTTCTAAAATAAAGGTAGATTATTTAAGAGGACATCTCAATAGCAGGAAAATAACCAAAAAGAGTCTCCAGAGGAAGAAGTTATCCATTTTTTTTTTATTTTTTTTTTCCTTCCCTGAACATGCAAACAGCAGCAAAGGCTATGGGTAGGAAAGAAGGGATGAGGGCTCCAAATCTGTCTTTTGCCACAGCTGTAAGTCTCCTAGGAGTCCACCAAGCTGGGATTCTCTGGTGGCCAAATCTAAATCTTCAGAGACTCAGAAATGCAGAGCCAGTAGGTTCTTCTTAATTTCTTTGCCATCCACTGGGAGAAGCTCAAGCTACACAAACCCAAATAAACAGCTGAGGGAGTGCCTAACTGTTACCCACATTATCCTTTACTTTTCCTTGGTTTTTTAGTTGTGTGGTGCTGTAGGAAGCACCTGCATGGGGCTCTGGTCTCTTTCTACCCAGCTGACTTTTTTCAACCATGCACTGGCTTGGGGTCAGCCCTTGCAAGCAGGTGTTTTCCTTCAGAATAGCTTTCTTGTCTGAATCCAAGTGGATCACAAGGGCCGAACTTCACTGCTGGAGGTCACAGGTCAAACACAGCAGCACAGGGTCCCTTGGGTACCACGCTTACCAGGTGTTTAATATTATCAGTGGTTATTTGCTGAAACTGTGATAGAGTGTTCTCAGCGATTCAAAATAAATTTAACGAGAACAGTTTTAAAAGCCCCCACATTAGAGGATGTCTGTTCAATGGACAGAGAGGTTAAAGTTAATTTGATCAGGCATGTGTACTTTCTCCAAAAAGGAACATATGCACTCAGCGGCTTGGCCCCATTTGTTGCAATTTTGGGTCTCATTTCCATTTGCAAGAAAGATAACTACTTGCATATGGAAGCAATAAATAAGAGAAGTCATTAACATTTCTCTAATTTAGGGAAAGGAAAAAAAAAAAGTCTTAACGAAGTAATATCTTTGCCAGGGCAGACAGAAATGTAAATTGGAGATTGGAAGGAAACCTATTAAAGAAATTGCTATGTTACTAGTCTTTTTTAATCTAATGAATTTATGAATTGCCACTTGTTAGGTCACAGACTTCGTTAATTTCCTATGTGTTTGGTTAAGGAGAGAAAGTATGGGGCAGGAGGAAGGAGGGGTGAAAGGAAAATGCTTGTGAACAATGAACCAGAGCAAATATTTTTGTACAATGTGTTAAGGCTATTAGGTTCAAAATTTGTGAATAAAACCCCAGCTATATTTAGAAAATCTGAGAAGATTGGTCTGCATGTCTACTAAACAGGGCAATATAAGTTTCTAAAACTTTTCCTGTGCTTATTTTTTCATTTTCATATGCCCTTGAAAGGTGCAAAAGGTCAAAAGGTCATGACATTTACTGAATAATTTTATTGAAAACAAGAAAAATTTTAAGAAAACAGTGTCACCTTATGGTGCCAATTTACTAGTCACACATCTGTGGGCAACACTGTCAGAAGTTACAGCTAATCAGATACCTCTTTGGGCTTTCTTTGGTCCAAAGCATGAAAAGGAATTTTAGTTCTCTTTTTTTTCTATGGATTGCAAAAACTAAAAATAGATACAGAACCTTGATTCTCCAGTGCGTTAGTACCCAAAGGTGAGAATTTTTTCTAGGGTTTGTTTTGTTTGTTGTTTGTTTGTTTGTTTTTTTAAAGTCAGCTTTTATTAGGGAGAATGTGACAGAGGAGGATAAACACCAAAAATAATAAAGCAAGAAAAAAAAATCCCTGTTATCTTTGATAATTATTCAACAGCATTAAGCAAATTAGTACTCTGTGCAGTGGATGGCATTTTGCAATTCTATCCTCTCAAATGCTTTGAAAAGGTAGTGAACTGGTCCTACTTCCATCACTGCAGGCCTTCCCATGGTACCCTGTCCTAACACACAAAGAGTGAATGAATGATGCCAATTTGGTGGCTTTTTAAAGTGTATGACAGAGATATCAATGATAATAACTGCATCAGCAATTGCTCCCTAAACCTGCAGCAGCGTCCACTCCCAGACAGGCACCTGAGCCATTAGGACGCCGAACATGTCTACCTCCATGCTCGGGTAGCTACAATTTCCTTCATTTGTGGAGACAACCAGGTATTGAAAGCAGTTTCTGAATTGGCTGGATTCTTGGTCGTTAATGAAAAATGTCCAAATAGCAATTTGTTGGGGTACCAAGTGGCTACTTTTTCATCTGCGGGAGTTGTGGGAAATTAACTGTAACAGTATCCCTTCTGTATGGGCCAGCAAGTATAGACTGAAAGTAAGGTACACGCATATGTGGGCTTGAATGGGAATATACAAGCTCTCGGAAATTCAAACCAAACCTTGATGAATTTTGATAAAATCCCTGCTGCACTTTACTTCAGTGTAAATCTGTGCTTCTGTGGGATGCTTCTGGCTCTGCTTCAAGCTCTCAAGCCAAAAAAACCAACCAACCAAAAAAAACACCCAAAAAAACAAAACACCAAAAAACCAAGAAAAAACCCAAACCCACCAAAAAGCCCCAAAAGACACCAAAACTAGAAAACCTAAAAATAAACCCAAAACAAATGTAGATTTTATTACATTTTTGGAATAAAAGGAAACAGAAACTAATGGAAATCTAACTAAAATGTCTGTTCTTGAGAGACCCATGTCTGCATTCTTGAGGGTTCAGACCGTTTGGATAAACTCTGTACAAGTATCTGAACTTTTTGGTAGGTTTTCAAACTGAACCTCTGAACCTTCTGAGGTTCACAGGCAGCTTGCCACTTTTGTGCTGCTGTGGAGTTGGATGCAGTTTGCTTTCTCAGGCTCTCGATACTGAAAATTTTTACCAGGTTTGTAGAGTCCTGTCAGACAAGTCATGAGTGTGTCTTTTGGATTTATTTCACCACTACAAAGGAAAAGCTTTTGGTATTGAGTTAGTCATCAAGGAAGGAAATAGAAATTATTTTGTGGTTCATATACAATTTGAGGCCTAAGAAGATCTAACCTCTGTTTCTGGTCCTGCTACTGACTTCCTATGAGATTTAAACAAGCCCCTCCAAGCCTCAGTGATGTGTTTGCTAAATGGGAATGTCTGTGTTACAACACTGAACTTGCTATTTGTCAGATAGTATGGAAATGAGCACATAAGAAAGCCTACAAATCTAGTAAGTAATTCCAGAAGGATGAGTAGAATACTGTGGGTTTAGTTGGCTAGTCCCAGGTACAGTCCAAGAAGGAAATTCTTAGGAAGCCTAATGAACGTCATTTGCTACTTTGTTTGGTGCTCAGTAATATTTAAAACAGCTTGGATTTTAAACCACATGAAAAATATGCCACCCTGCTGTTTCCACAGGCATGAGCCAACAGCTCAAGAAACTACATCTAACTCCTGTGCCAGTAATATATTTATTATTTATGTTTTCAATTACATTTCCATACCAACTTACATGTGTAAAATTGAAAAATTTAAGCACCGCCAAAGAATTACCCATGTTTTCCTTAGGGCAGGCACTGTATCTTTGAAACAGATACCATTCCCCTTGACCTAAGTAGCATAATTTCCAGTGAAATTTGTGTGAATCAGAGTGGGAGTCCTTTTCCCTCCTCAGAATGAGCAGGCTACAGTAAAAGCCTATGAAGCTGTATAAAGTCAGAGGCTCAGCTGAGACTGTAGTGATTATTGAACAGTTTGGGACTAATGACTTAATACTAGCATTGTAGACAGTATAGTGACCTCGAAATAAACTAAATATGTTTGTGTTTAAAGGAGAAAGGAAGTGAATATAAGATAAGGGGCACTTAGAAGAAATGCCCTGGGCTTTGATAATATTGAAACTTTTCAGTGACTAAATACTGGAAATTTGACAACCAGCTCACTCATCTAACTAAGAAGATACCATCAAAAGTATCTAAATCTAAAGCCTTAGCTTCAGTGTCTTACGTGGTCATATATCAGATAACTGAAAAGGAAGCTCACCCAAAGGCACAGTGGAAAAGCCTTGGTGGTCTTGTATATCATGTCCTGAAAGTATTGGTGGAGCCTTATGACAGATACCAGAATATTTTTGGGTTTTCTTCTCATTTGGACTCTAGGATGTCTGACTCTTCAACACTGTAGTTTCAAAGGTCATATCTACCTGCTGTAAACAAGCAGCATTTTGATGTATTAGTTAGATTTCAAGCGCTGAACTCAGAAAAACCTGTCGTTCATCACCTATCCTCTTACTCTGAAAATAACATTCCCTATATTTAATATAAGAAAACATCTCTTACACTTATACCTGAGGACATTTGACATTATGCAGATACATTTAAAATATCGTAAAATTACTTTGTTTTTCTGTTGCATTTTTAACTACTTAATGGCACAGTTTAAATCACAAAACATAAGAGCATTATTAAAATCCTGGTGTCATGCTGTGTGTATTAAGTAACAGGAAAACTGATGACTTTTGTAGTATTTTGTGTGTGTTGGTCATGTCTTTTCCTTTTGTTGCCTCTCTAGTACCTTGCAAAAATATGAGTGATACATACCTTTTTTTTTTCTGTATCAATGACCGCTAATATAAAATTGCATTTGTGTGCTGTGATGCATTAACACTGAAAAATAAACTCAGTATAGGAAGGGAAAAAATTCTAAACCCTTGGAAGATTGAAAGGGCCAAAAGATAGGAGAAAGAAGAAATTCCTTTTCAAATTTTTCTGGAATGCAAATATATTTGCCTTTTTTGTTTGTTTGTTTGTTTTGTTTGTTTTGATTTGGTTTGTTGGGATTTTTTTACTAGTACCTTTATCTGTACTGTTTACAGAGTTCTAGATGCCTGCTATCTGATTTGTTACTTAAGCAAACAGAAGTGTTATGCAGTTGCTGTATTCTGAGCAACAGTTTAAATAATTTTAAAAGCTGTTAAAATAAATTACAGAGCCCTACTTGCAGATGTAAATTACAATGTTTTGGCATTTACTAAAAACAGGAGTGTGAAGAGATGGAGGGATGGGGCGTATCTATTATGAATTTGAGAGTGCCACTTTCAGCAACATGTGGCTACCACAAAGGCAGTTGGTCCTATTCTTCTGGGTCATCATCTTGAAAAATATCAAAAGCAACATCCAAACTACATCTATTAATCATTTGAGGTGAACTGAACAGTTGCAGTTTAATGTGTGTTGTTTCTTCACTGGTCCAAATCCAGTGGTGTAAAAAAGAATCCTTATGCTACTTGCTTAAACCTCCATCTACTGTGCCTTTTGTAGCAGTGGCCTTCACTGGTTCAGCTGAGTAAATGTAAGTGCTCATTCCTCTTTGTGATGTTCTAATATATAAAAGCAATGGACATGACTGGTAGGAGCATCACAGGAACTTAGGCACACCAATGCCCCCTAGAGTGACAGATGGAGGCCAAGTGTGGTACACTAGGGTATCTCAGGGGATAGTAGAAAGAAAACTGTATTTAGCAGACTGAATCAAAACCACACTGAAAGTGCAAAGGTCTCCCCAAAGCCCTGTGTCTTATCTGCAAGTTATAAGCAGACTTTTTGAGTACCGTGGGGTGTCTCATATGGTGGCCAGCAACATTTGGAAATCCAGATCTTGTTGTCTGGAAATACTTCAAGGATTAACAGTGTTAAATTTATTAAAAATAAAAATGAATTTTGGCCATCTAGTACTCAGCCTAAAGTGGACCCCACTTTTTCATCAATTGAAAACCTCCCTAGATTTCTTTGCATGTAATCTTTGATGTCTTGTGCTGCCTGAGATGCCTTATAGTAACCAAAACATCTGCATTAGGATGCTAGAATTGTCACAAAACACATATACTACTGGTGACTCATCCATTATAGGTCCACTACTGGAGTGGCCACTGGTGTCTGTATCAGGAAGGGTACTCTGTGTGGGGTGACAACAGCCATGTCAAAGGGTATTGGGTGAGCAACAGTATTGAGTATGATTGATAGTATTGACTACAATTTAAGTCCAAATACCAATCTAGGGAAGTCTGAATTTAAATACCTGTTGTTTCAGATAGACTCCTGCCCCAATTTCCCTCAACTGTCAGGGGGCTCGTTCCAGCACAACGAATTGCTGGTGTTCACACTGCTGCCAAGGTTTTGCCATAAGGTTCAATCCAGAAAACATTGGTACTCTGCCCATCAAAAAGGTATTTTAACTATGGGCTAAGCTTTAATTATCTGAAATCACTAGGATTGTTCAGCAATTTGCAGGAATGAACCTGTAAAATTTTTTTTTGGCTTCTTTCATTACAGGCCAGGCCTATTTCTGATATCACATAAACAAGATGCCAGAAAAAAAAAATCTTCTTGCGTCAGCTGAGGTGGTTCAGTGACTTGGGATTTGATTTGAAAAATTGTATTGTCCAACTTCAGTAACTAAAAAGGAATTTCTGATAGTCTGAGACAAGTCATTACTAAATTTACCCCAATACAGTAAACAACAAAAAGTAGTTGTTAATCTCTTTATACACACAACTTCCAGTGCTATTTTGCGTTTCAATGGTAAATAACAACTTAAATAGCCCTCTCTGTATGGACTTTTTGTCCTTTATTAGTGACTTTCCTCCATATGGATAGTTGCATGGTATTTATGTATGTTTCCATGGACCCATTTTCTGTTGGTTGATTTCACATTCAGACCATAAGTAATAACTCATTTATTAGCTCTAGAGTCTCCTTATTTGCATGGACTGCTTGTATTGATATCATTAGCCTTGAACAACCTCAGTGGTCCTGCTCATGGTCATGAGCTTTCAAGTTACAAGCTCAGTTCTTATCAATGTTCATCTGTCAGGTTTTCAGCCAATTTTATTTAGTCTCAAGTAAACAAAAATAAAAATATATATAGCAACAAAAAAATCCCCAACAAATGTGACACATTCTTGCTGGCCATGATTTCTTTTTTGTCACACACTCAGACAAACATTTCCATGTCATTGGTACTTGAGCATTATACAATGTCTGAAATGCTTCTAAATATGAATTACATATCTGAAAATTATTAATGACATTCTTGGCATTGCATTAATGTTATTTATTATTTATCGTATGTGAGACGGAACTGCCTAGAGGCCTTTGCAAAGGATCAAGGGCCCGTTGAGCTAATCTTTTGCTAGGCATATCAATCCAGATGGATGAGCAAATGCAGGAGCACATGGCAAACAGCAAAACCTGTTTGTCAGTTCAGCACTCCAGCCTGCAAAATACAGCTGTAGCACAGAGACAGTGGCACAGTTCATGGTAACTGGCACCATCAGCTGTCACAGCTGAAAGGACACAGACTGAACAAAATCAGGCTGGTTTTAGACTTATTTACTATGAATTGCCTCATCTGTTCTTTGGCCTGAATGATAATGATTTTTAAAGCAGACTTCAGAGGCAGGAGGAAGTGTATAGTTAATTTTTGTATCTCTGATATAGAATTAGAGTGTGGCTATGGGGCATAACTAGACTGGAAAATGTAAAAGTCATTCTTTGTACCATATTATTGAGCACCATCTTACAGACTTTTTAACTCTGGTGAATGAGGAGACCAATACTGGTGCTGTGTTGAGCTAATTGAGGAAATCACAGTCACATAATGAGCAAAGTTGAAAGGGGCCGCAGTTGGTCATTTGGTCCAAACTCCCAGCCCTCCCAACACGGTAATCCTGAAGCACATTGCACAGAATTGCACCCAGACAGTTCTTTAATATCTCCCGAGTGGACTCTTTCTGAAATGGGTGACGTTAAAAAAACTCTTCAGGTCTTTACCATCAGAAATTCCATCCACCTGTCACTGATAATGTATTTAATGATATTTCCACTTTCTAACACTCCTCCATCTCATCGCCTCTGCACTATCAGGAGGAAAAAGACCTAGTATTTAGGACCTAACCAGTGACCAGAAAAAGTTGGTGTCAGTGATTTGTTCTGTTGCAGGTCTCTGCCACTATCCTGGGCCACTTGTATGGGCTTTCTCAGTCTTTTTTCCATGTGTATTTTATGGAGGATGATGTTGCTTTCTTGCGGGACCATGACAACTGATGAACTTGTTATTGATATATGGTCTCTGCTTTGCATGACCTGTTCTCCTGCATCGCTTTTTTAACCACCTTCATTTCATGATGTCGAGAGAACGAAGGGTTGGGAGGCTGGTGATGACAAATGGCAGGAGTTGAAGGGTGACAGCACGGCTGCTGTGTGAAGCTTGTGCTAACAGCCACAGTCTTTTATTAACCCTCACAGTTTATCCCTTCAGATTGCTCATGCTCAAAGGCCTCTAAAAGCAGCCCAGAAAATACAAGTGAAATCAGGAAATTTCCAAACGGCAACAAGGCCCAATAGCCAAATAAAATAAATGAGCTGGCCTAGGAAATCCTCGTAATTTGCCACCCAACAACAATAAACCAACCCTACAACACACTAGAAAGGAAACAAAGAAGTCTTTTAATTATTTACAGTAGTCTTATTGTGGCTAAGTAAACATTGGCCAAGGACTTATAAAGTTAGCCTCAGTAAAGTGGGTTTATGCAGCAATATATAGCCTGTATATTTGACACAACAGCTTTTTTAACCTGTTCCAGACTAGCATAAATAAAACCTATCTCCCAGCAGAAAGCTTTTAGTGTGGGAGATGGTTTTCCACTTACTAATTTCACTGCAGTTATTTTATAATTTGATAAATTCATTATAAATTTTTGCGTTAAAGTGAGTAATCATGGAGTTTTAGACAGGAAAGGGTGTGCTGGCAGAAGAAAGCCTCCTGTGGTGGGGACAAGGTAGCCCCTCTGCATACAAAGTTTTTTCCTAATGCCCTGATCTCTTCTCTGAGGTGGCTGCTTGTACCTTCTGGACATAATTTTGTGTTTCTGCCTCCTCACAGAAAACCCTTGAGTAGCATAACCTGTCCAAGGGGCTAAGAACATGTGGCATGCTGTCTGAAAGGTAAAGCAGGGCACTTTGGCCTCCTGAGCAGGAGGCAGACAAGTTCAACCTGTTGGCCCCACAACCCAAATATAGTAAACAAGCAAGTGAAGAAAACAGGAATTTCCAATGTATGGTCTCAATTGTATAAAAAAAGAACAAAACCACAATGCCACAAACTCTCAAATTGAGGGCATTTATGTGTGGTGGAATTAATGATACCTGATTTTTTTTTTCCTGTGTATTTAAGTAGAAAGGCTCTTGAAACCCCTCGGTATCATGTATGACTTCATTACATTCCTCTTTTATTTCCTGTTCCCTTCTCCTGTCTCCATCCTCCTAAGCTCTGTCCTTCCTCCCCAAGCCCCAGCCCAGCACACATGGTGTTGTGACCACCAGTGCCAACCCACTGTCCTGTGGCAAGAGTCACCACATAACAGATAGTGGTCAAGTTCATGTTAATGCCTTTCCTTCAGTGATGCATTACTTCATCTCTCTCTTCTCTGCCCAGTACATAGACCTTATAAGACTCTCATAGTTTTACCCCAGCTAGCAGCCAAGCCTCACGGAGCTGCTTGCTCACTCCCCCACCAGCATGACTTGGGAGAGAACTGGGATGGTAAAGTCTATAAAATTCATGATTGAAGTAAAGACAGTTTAGCAGGGAAACAAAAAGTCATTCATGCAAGCAAAGAAAAACAAGAAATGAATTCACTGCTTCCCATGGGCAGGCAGGTGTTCAGCCATCTCCAGGAGAGCAGGGCCCCATTGCATGTAACTGTAACTAGGGAAGACAAACGCTATCACTCCAAAAGTCCCCGCTTCCTCTTTCTTCCCCTCTCTCATTATTTGTTAAGTATGAGGTCATAGGATATGGAATATCCCTTTGGTCAGTTGCAGTCACCTGTCTTGGCTGTGTCTCCTGCCGACTTTCCAAGCACTTCCAACACCCTTGCCAGCGTGGCAGTAAAAAAAGCAGAAAAGGCCCTGTCTCTGTGTAAGCACTGCCCTGCAATAACAAAAATATCCCTATATTATCAACCCTGTGTTCAGCACAAATCCAAAACACAGTCCCATACTATCCACTTTAAAGAAAATTAACTCTATCCCAGCTAAAACCAGCACAGACATTTTGCCATTCCCAAAACCTCCACTGTTTAGTGAGTTTGGTTGAAGCTGACAACAAGGTACAAAAGGTATTAGAAGGGAATCAACAGACAGAAAGGCATAAAATTTTAGGAATTTAGGCTATAAGTGGAAGGAAGCTCACAAATAAAATGTATACACGCTACTAGTGACTGAGATTACAGTCAAGTAAAGTACTTTTAATCAACTAAGTGCTTGTGAAATTAATAGACTGGCCACCAAAACCAGCAGCACCAATTTCTATTTCACTTTTAAACAAAGTCTATCCCATCGGTGCTAATAGATTGTTTTTATGACAAAGTCTACAGCCCAAGAAAGTCTACAAGTTTCAGAGTAGATGGAGAACAAATACCACAAAATGGCTGGCCAAAGTCTGATCCTCCTAGTCCTTCTTGGGCAAGATGAAGCTGTTTCCAAATATTTGGTTTTGGCTTTGGCCAGAGCTTTAGGAAGGAGTAGGAGCTGTCATCACTCAACAAACTCCTCATTATTTTAATGCATAAGGCAGAGGAGTGACACTACTTTTGTCTACAGAAAGATTAATCTTCACTTTTCATAAATTAGTATGATTTTCTTTTTGTTAGAAATAGCACTTTGTTCTGACCATGGTGATCTCTCTCAAGTGTCTTTTAATACATTGTTCCTTCTTTGGCATCAAAATCTTCTGCCTTAGCTTTAAGGCTGTTCTTGGACTTCCTGTTCTTTAGTCTTCCGCTTGTCCAGTTCTCCTTCTGGTTGCATCTTCTCTGTTCTCTAAATAGCTGCAGGCCTCTCCCAGTGACTCTGGGTGCAACATATAAGCAAACACTTACCTGGTTTTCAAGTTATCTTTCTCTCACAGAACATGACTTCCTGCAGACCTAGTCCTGGTGTCCTGTCTCCTAGGTTTAAAGATATAGTCTGCAATATAATGGAGTAACAGCAGCAGTGTGTGTTTCCCCCCTTCCCTTACTGAACAGCTAAAAAGTTACAATAACCAAGAAGTGATGTTTCACTTTGCTGCTCGTGGCTTTTGTGGGCAGCGTCTGCCCCGTTAAGCAGACAGAGTTATCACAGGAGACAGGGAATTATGCATTCCAAATCAGGAACTTGGTATTATGTAACAATCTGAAAAATATGCAAGTATGGTTTGAATGAAATACAACTGCTGGGCTACAGAACAGATAAGCAGCCAGGAAAGTAATTACAAATACAGATAGAAAGCAAAAAAAAAAAAAGGAGACACTAGGGAAATGTCTTATAATATTTTCTGGTAATCAGTCAGTAGTTTTCTGTCATTAACATGGGTCAAAAAAAATCCTACAGGTTAAATTCCATTGGGCTTTATGTTATTTTTTAATAAAAAATAATTTAGACAAAGCCCCACAGGAAAAAAAAGTCAACAATGTGGTTATCTTTCAATATATTCAGATGATAATTGTTATTTGGAGCATAGGATATGCCAGATGGTATCACTTCAGCAGTTTATCTACTTTCCAGTAACAGGCTATATATGATACTGATCACAGAGAGTTTTTCTAACAGCCAGCAGAGAGTTTATCATAAACACTCTTAGCTCTTTTAAAGTGTCATTTTCATTGGGTTTATTTAGCACTGCTGTTACTTTGACAAGAAAGAGAGGAGCAGTATTTAAAAAAAAAATATTCACACAGAGGGAATGATTTCAAGTAAATCTGTGCAGAAACCATTGACTGTGTTGCAAGAAAATCTACTGTGAAAATACACATTTACTCAAATGAATCTTATCTTTGTCCATGTTTTGACTTAACAAACCACAGAAAAGGCACAAGATTATTTCAAGGAGAAAATAATAAAATCTATTTCAGTTTGTTAAAAAAAAATTAATTTCAGTGTATGATATTAATTTTCTTTTGAAATATTGTTTTGCTTGGTTTTATTCCCCAAGGTGGCTTAATGGCAGAAAATACTTTTCATCCCAGCCAATCTACTTTGTTCAGAGATTTCTTAGTCTGGTAGCAAACCCTTCTTATTAGTTGAGTATTAGGTTTGATTTGGAACAAAAAAGCCCTGATAATTTGAAAAAAAAATTGTATCTGGCCATCTCACATGATCTTTGACTGTTAAGGTGAATCTCCATCAGTACTCTGACTCTGCATGTTGGTTTGCGTCCTGCTCCAGGTAGAGTTTGGAAGTTTAGATCCCCATGTTACAGAAACACCAGCTTTAGGGGATAGGGATAATATTTAAATCAAAGATATTCTCTCTCACTGACATTCCTTACTGGCTGAATTAGTTGCTTCATCTCACTTCAGCTACCTGTGAATTGCACTCAGAAGCAAGACAGTCTGGGTGGCAGGAAAACAAACGGATGTTACAAATTCTGCACTCAGAAATGGACCCCTATAGGGCACACCAGTGATTAGCATTGTTGCTCTAGGCTGTGTTGTTTATGTGTGTGGCTATGTTGTGGTCAATGCACAAAACCCTAAAGAAATTTGGAAAGCCAGTTCTTTCTTCTTGAGAGATAAGACTGTTACTTCTCCCTTTCTATTTCTGTCTCCATCTTCTTGTCTTTTGTATGCACCACTCAGAAAATTCTGTAACAAAAAAAAAAAAGGTTAAACACTATAAAAATGGTATATAACTTACCCTATGGATAGATTTTCTTTCCCCTACCTACTTTATAGCAATGCCTGAGGCATATGACAACAGACCCTCTTCTTTTCTAGTGATTTATGGACAGCATTAGACCACTAGCATATTTTTAGTTCCTCTTTTCACTCTATGCTTGTGTCAACTTGTAAAGATTTATTTCTCTTTCATGCTTTTGCCCAATGGGAGTTGAAAAAGCTGGAGATTTAAGTCTTAGCACCAGAATGATGTGAACAGTGTTCTCTGTCCTAACTCCTTCAATTTGTCCTACATGTGAAAGGGCACGGGAAGGGAAGGTTTGGGAAGGGAAGGTTTGGGAAGGGGAGAGGAGGGGAAGGGAGGGGAGGTTTGGGAAGGGAAGGTTTGGGATTGTTTGGGAAGGGAAGGTTTGGGAAGGTTTGGGAAGGTTTGGGAAGGAAAGGTTTGTGAAGGGAAGGGACGGTTTGGGAAGGGAAGGTTTGGGAAGG
>JAWWEW010000001.1:83498212-83535810 GCA_035583185.1 Anabacerthia variegaticeps | reverse complement strand
TGGGATGGTTTGGGAAGGGAAGGTTTGGGAAGGTGTGGGAAGGTTTGGGAAGGAAAGGTTTGTGAAGGGAAGGGAAGGTTTGGGAAGGGAAGGTTTGGGAAGGTTTGGGAAGGTTTAGGAAGGGAAGGTTTGGGAAGGTTTGGGAAGGGAAGTTCTGGGAAGGTTTGGGAAGGGAAGGGAAGCATCATTTCACATTGGCCTGTTACTTTAACTAAGCATATGCATTGTAAGTGGTAATTTATCCTAAAAGGCTAAATTCTAGTTGTTGTCTTAATTCATGGTTATTTTCACTCCTGTATGCCTTTTATCTAGTTCCATCATTTTAGAAGAACTAACAGAGGTTGAAGTATACAAATCTAAGTGTGTTCTGACCTTGCACAACTGGGCTTTTACAGATTGTTTTAGTAGAGAGGAAGAGACACATTTTTGAATGTTTCTTCACCTCTTACCTGAAAGCTCTGCAATAAGAGTGGTAAAACACTGGGACAGGTTTTACCACTCTCATTGCAAAAAACTTCTACGAAATCTAAATTAACCCTCCTTCAGTTTGAAATTGTTACCTCTTGTCCTATCACAACAGACCCCATTAAAAAGTTTTGCTTTTCAAAACTGCAGTTTCACTTTAGTTTAGCATTTGTGTTTCCTGCCTTGGCTGCTGTCTCTGACTGAAAGGAGACGAAGTACCATTAGGATATTTATTTTGTATAAAAGGAAATCAAAAAGTGCAGGATTTCAAATAATCTCTTAGTTTTCTTCAGTGAATTTTGTCTAAACAAGTTCCCCCTTCCCAACTGTGTCTTGAAAAAGACCCAGCTGAATAGCCAGCAGCAATTATCTAGTATGAGTTGGATTTACCTCTGAATATATTGGATCAAGTTTCTTTCTCAGGCATAATTGATATCTAGGTGCATTAGTGAACTTTCTTCATTACTAGAAAACCAGGTAGCTGGCATTGAAAACTCTTCCCATGAGGTATTCTTCTTCCATTTTTGCAGTATTTCCTTGATTTCCTATGAGGGCTGTGAATCTGTTGCTGCTTTACCAATGATTCTAGGTGCTCATGTATTAAAAACTCCAACAACCATTTTGCAGGTGTCTAGAAGGATGATAACACTGCATTTGTTATTGCTATGGCAGTGACTTCAAGCTCAGTTCCATATGTGCTGTGAGTAGCTCTGGGAATTAGATTAAATAGTTATTGTATAGAGCTACTTACAGTCAGAATTTTTTTGGTTTGGTTTGGTTTTTTGGAGGTTTTTTTGTGCATCTTTGGCCACTTTATATGCTTCATTCTGAAGTTACAAAAGTAAAGTACAACTGGAAAGCCCGACTTAGTTCCTACACTGTAGGAAACATTTGCATGAGAGGGGAGAGGGGAAAGCCACCATATGCTATGAAAATTGCTGGGATGCAAGAAATCTATTAGAGGTGTCAAAAAATTGCCAGTACCAGAAAAAGGGCATTACTGTTACAGTACAACATTTTGCAAGATCTCACCTGTAATGCTCAACTACTGCCCAGTGTTAAAAAGCAATAAATTCATTTTGAATTAATATGGTCAGAAGAGGAGCTTGATTAGGAGACAAAGATTACAATTTGAAGATCTTAGCGGAGAGAACGTGCAAATAGGATATGATTTCTCCAAAAATATAAATGAATGTGTATGTGGAAGTACACAATAGGGAGGGAGAAAAGTTCTTTGAGATAATTAATAACATTAAATAAAAAAAGCCCTAATACAAAAGTTAGGTTCTGGTATAGCTTTGAAAGGTTATTTTAGTCAAAAGGACAAACATCCCTAATCAGACATGTGGGAAGTACAGTTGACAGGCTATGAAAACCCCCCTGGTGCTCCATTCTTATGCCTTTTGAAAGCTTTCTGTCTAAATGCAAACATTTCTGTTTGTTTGGTTTTACATAGAGTTGACCTACTAGGGCCAGCATAAAGAAATTGCTTGACACATGATATTTGACTTTTGTTTCATCCACATGTAGTCAAACTATGTTTCAATCAACATCAATAATACTGTCTTCATTGTATCAAAAGATGAACTAAATTACAGCAAGGGAAAAGTCTATTATTTTGCATCTTACTAGAAATCAGTGTTTGCCAACACATATGCATTTTGAGTTCCTTACAAAAATTTTTACTTCTGTTGCTCCCCCAGGGCTGGATGTTCACAATCCCTGGAAATGTCCACCCAGTGAATAAGTGGTGATTTCCAGAAAGGAGTTTAAATTTCACTGGTACTGTCCTGCTGTTTTAGAACAGTGAACCAAGAGAGTACTCACCTAAATCGGTGGTAATAATGACAGCTTAGGCTTTATAAGCTCTGTCTTTTCTCCCTTCCTTTTAATTAGGCAAACTAACATTGTTCCTTACCATTTTGAAGAGAAGGATGGTCAGTGGTTCTCTCCTTGCTTTTTTGTGCGTTCTTTTTGTGCTTGTGCCTTGCATTGTGACAGCCTTTACCTGTGTTTAAATGGGACTGGATATTTTTTTTTTCTTTTTCTCATTTAGATACCTAGATCTCCAGGGTGGACTAGTACTTTTATGTGCAACACTAAAAAAAATCCTCAGAGTTCAACTGAAGCCCATAACAATATGAATTGTAATTCTGACTGAGATTTATTCCAGAACATTCCCATTATTAAAACAACTTCATTATATGCATAGATGATTTTATTCTTAAATCTTCCATACAAAGGCAACAATTCTTAAAGTTTCTCTGCTGCTTAATGCATCAGTATACATTAATTTTAACTAAAACCAAATTTTATCTCAATATTTATTTTATCGCCAGTTGATGGGTCCATGGGCTGAAGTGCCATTCACAGCACAGGGTTGCTTCATAATAGATTAATTTGCATAAGTACTAAATAATTTACATATATAAATTATATATCAAAATGCTCTCTAGAATCTATTCAGTTCAATGATATTGTTGTTTTGTAGCCTTTAATATTATTGAGTCTTTAATATTTAAATCCAGCACCTCTTCCAAAGCAAACCCACAGGAATTCTTTACAATATTTTTAAGAACTGTACTGACTTTGGTATTAAGACAACAACTTGAACTTGATTTTGCTGCACTAAGAGAGGTGCAGATGACTCCATCAGAAGTTCAGGCTTATGAAAAAGCTTCATATGAAAATTATCTAAATATTTTAAAAAATTAATCATCTAGACAACTGTAGTTGTTCCGAAAGGTAATTAGGTGGTAATGGAGATACTGCTTCAGTGATTCCAAGAGCCTTCTCTGTTCAATGAGCAATGAAAGCATTACACCCAGAAAAGGAAACAAGAAAAGAAAAACAGCCAACCAGAAGAAGGGCCAGAATAGTTTACAGAATTTATCAAATACCAGCAGAAAGTTAAGTACAGCTGAGTGGATTAGAGGAGATCTTCTATAGTTTTTCCAGTGGCTTTTGGAGTTAAGATCAAGTGGGTTTCCACAATACGCAATGTAGCTTTCATTTGTCAGCATAAACTGCTGAAGAAATATTTGTTTCAGGTGATTAGACACACTGTATATTAATAATGCATTGAACTTATAAAGCAAATCCTGTTTTAAGAACACTATTTAAAATTGTTCTGTATATATATAGGCAGAGATATTCTAGCCTGTTAGAACACTTGGTCAGAGCTGTCACACTGTCCTTAGAAAATTTCCTTATTAGTATGTACATAAGTCAAAACTAGACCAAAAGGCTTCCTTAACCAAGCATTTTTTAAAAAGTGAAATTTAAAGGACTTGCAACCATGGACTAATCTGAAAGGCCTGTGCCATGCCCACCAGGCCTTGTGGATGTCTAAGACACCATAGAACACACAAAATATTGTTGTGTTCCTGTGAGTGATTCCAAACTTAGATGTCCTCTTCAGGATAAGCACATAGAACTCTATACTACATGCTCTATTAACTGGGCATTCTATGAGTTCTTAAACACAAATATCTATTGCAATCAGGGATGTCTTAAAATGCATGAGACCTTGTCCATCAGGTGTTACATGGATCTGCAGAAGATCTGCACCCTTTGGTAGTAGATGGAATATGGTATCTCATGCCATGTGGAAAGAGTCCTATAACCCATTCACTATTGTGAGTCCTGTCACACCTGCCTCAGATGTGCACACATACTTACATTTCGTTCTTAGATGTCTGCAATCTGGTGCTGAATCCCTTTCCCAAAGCTAGGGGGAATTAATTCCATTTCTAGCAAACTTGTAAATAAAATCTGTCATTTTACCTACCTTTTGCTTTTACAGACAGTAGTCTACCATGGGGTTAGAAAACTGAGCTACCTGTTTGCTTTATTTTTGACCTACTGAGCTGCATAACGTTTTGTATTTTGCATAGCCCCCAGAAGAGTTAAAACATTGCAAAAAAAATCCCTTTTCTTAAAAAAATTATCTTACAAAAATACTCCTAAATTCAAATCTGCTAGAAAAGGTTCTTTAAAACAGTAAAGAAGCAGAGAACAAATAAAGAGCAACTGAGTAATACACATTATTTCACCTATCCTTGCAGTTTCTTGGGAGGGATACAGTAGCTTGAACATAAGTGTGTAGAGATGTTTGATATACCCCAGGATACCTGGGACATCTGCACGGGGCTGACAGGTATGTCACAGGACTTACAAGAGACCTGTGTCCTCCTAGACAGGCAGCTGGAGACCAGGTGGGGTCACTTGAGATGTCTCTAGTGGCAACAGATGCCAATGTTTAAGTAATTGAATCCTGCTCTTTGTGTACAATAGAAGCTGGACCACCGTATGTGTTGCCTTGTCAGACAGAATGCAGCTAGCATGAAAGCTTTCTCTCTGACAGGAATCACCATCAATGATTTGTCTTTTAAACCATGATTAATAAATTATTAAGAAATAAACCCACATGCATTAAAGAAGCTTAGGGCTGGGTTCTGAGCTAATGTGAATTATTGCAGCTGCACTGACTTCAGTGAACAGACCCCTTTCTTTTAATCAGCTGAGGAGCCAACTCCTAATAGAGCTTATGCATGTCTTTTACATTTTGCATCCACTGACATGGGATTTCCTGGAGTCAAGAACGTGTTGCTTGGCAAAGTGTTTTGGGACACAGTTGCTGTCATTTGGATGGCTTCAGATATTGCCCTTTCCCTAGGTAGCATTGGTGTGAGTTATGGTTGCTCTTCTGAGTCAGAAAGAACAAGATTAAACCAGAAAAAATGCAAAGCCCTCTTTTACTATGTGTGACAGCACATGTTCTTCAGCCATTGTGTAACGTTTTCTTAGTAATGGGTTCAGATTCCAGAGGATCTGGTCTTTCAGGAGGATATAGTTAATGAGAGTACTCATTTTTCCTGTGAATGACTCCTGGCACACATGGTGGAAAAGATGGAAGGCCCCATCCAGGGATTATCTCACTGTATAGCTTTCTCTTTGGAAATTAATTCCTCCAGCACTATACATGGTGTGTATCCATTCTGACCATTTTTCAATGAAAGACTGAAAATAAGGGGTTTAAAATAAACACCTATTACAAAAATATTAATTCTCTTATTTCTAACTGAAATGTGAGCAGAATGTTGGGACTGAAGGGAACTTTTCCCACTGCTTGATTTTAGCTTTTTGTTAAAAAAATCTGAAGTAGTCCTTGGCTTTATAATTCCCTGAAAACTCCCTAAACTTGGCCCAGGCTGTTTTCAAGATCAGAGAAGGGCAGGTCAGATAACAAGATGAATAACCTAGGCATGAAATTCAGTCCACCTAATTTAGGCTGATAGGATATACTTCTGCCCATCGGAGGCATCTGCCTATTTCTGCCACAGCTCTATAGGGCCTGGGTATCAGGAATGTACATCAAAAAGAACAGTTTGGGAATATTTTAGGTGCTAAATTTAGTTGCAGTGGATTCGACTCTAGCTGTCTAAAACCTTTAAGTATGTGCTCGATCTCTTGCAAGGAAGAGTTGTATGTGAGAGACTGGTTTCTTCATTTTTCAGTATAAATTGTCAGTACCTTTTGAAAAAACTTCTACACTTTGTAATAAGAACTATTTTGTTTCTTTTATCTGTTTATTGATAGGCAAGATATTGGTGCTTTATTTTTCCCCCACCCTCTCTATAAATACAGGTAGCATTTATTCAAGAGCTATATGCTTTTATTATTATAAACGGAAAAGAGAATGCATATATACACTGTAAATTTAAAGCATTATTGTTACCTGTAGGAGAAAAAAAAAATAATGTTCATGTTTACTGAAATGACTGGCAGGCAATGGCAGCTGTCAGACTAAGCATGACAGTAGAGCAGAGATATCACATGGATTTGCCCAAAAGCCCATTCACGTCAGCATTTAGAATTACAATTTTCTCCAGTATTTAGCTGTTTATAAACTGTTTTAGACTGAATAGCAATTTCACTTTTGACCTATTACAGAGTTACCAGCTCCTCTGCTCTCCACAAAAGGAGAACTGGCTTGGCATAATATTTAGTTACTTTTCTGAAGAGAGCATTTGTCTGAGTAATTGGTTCTTGTTAATGGGTGAAGGCTCAGACACGAGCTCCCTGAAATTTATTTGTGAGTTACAACTCAAGGCGAGCTAAATGTCACTTGTCCATGTGCAGTGCATGGAACACTTGGGTCTGCTGCTGTTATCAGGTCTGTAACACTTGCTGTAGCAACATTTGGTGGAGGAGGACTCACGCTCCACTTCCATCACATGGGTGAGGTAGAGCCTGCAACAGCACTTTGAGGTTTCTCGAAAGGTTTAGTACACTTCACATAATGATAAGATTTTCAACCAGCAAGGGAAAACACTTGGCACATTGGTCAGGTATAGTACATTCTGACAACCTGGAGAAGATACAAATATACCAACATACTCAGTCTAGACTTACACCTTAACCTCTGAATATGCTACTTTTCCTGCCTTTGGTCTACTACTCAAGGCTGGGAAACTTGTCAAAAAGAATTCCAGAAGAGATTTCACATGTGGAAGATGCTTTCCTCACTGCACAGCACAGACATAATTAAGATCGCAGTGTTAAAAAGGAAGCAGAGTCAAGCCCAGCCAGTATTTCCATTGCTGTGCAGGTGGGTAAATCTGAGCTTACTGCCACAACAGTAATCAGTACAACTCAGTGAAATAGAGAAAGAAATTGTGTCAACTTTCCCCAGCTCAGAAATGAGGAAACAGCAACCTAACCATGACTCTTCACTGTATTTTCTGGTAGTTAAGTAGTGATAAGACTGCAGCTGAAGTACTCAGCTGAATACTCAGATATATTCAGAGTCCAGGATTTTTTTTTTTTTAAAAAAAATCATCCATGTTTTTTGCCCATGAGTTTCAGAAAAGAAAAACTGGTGAAGTGAGAAATAGCTAATAGGAAATGAGTCTTGTCAATGTATTAGTAAAGTTGGACACTTTCAGTTCAAGAAAAATAGTGCCTTATCCTAGATACACCTCTAAGCATGCCAGTAAATTGTTGAAAGAACAAGCCCTATTATGAGTCTTCTTACCATGAAAAAAGATGTTTGGACTTGATTCATCAAAAACTTTACTCAAGGTTTAGAGAATAAATTAGTTATTTTTGTTGGCATTGCACTCCTGTGAAAAATTGTGGTTGTTAGAGGGTGAAGCCAGATGGAAGTTCCCCTAGAATACTTGCCTGGTTCTAACAACTTATCCTTTCTTGTTTCACTTCCCACATTGAATTATTTACCATCAAAAAGGGACGTTATACTGTATTTGGATATGATTAGATTATGATTTACTTAGCCATGGCCTGATTCTACCCTAAGCAACATTTTCCTGGTTATATGATAAGCTATTCAGTGTGATTTCTTTCTCCTCCAACATGTAAGATATCCTTCATTTCATAGCAAAGGATATATAAGAAAGGATAAGTTTACTCAATGGAAAGTGAAAACTAAAACTAGATGTGAGATGTTTTTGCATGAATCAGAGCAATTATTTTTTCCTTGTTTTCCTGTCTTTCTTCAAGACATACTCCAGATTTCTTTTTTTTTTTTTTTCTATTTAAGAAGTTCTGTTCTTAATTTGAAGAACAATGGCATATGTTTACATGAGTTTAGTCTGAGTAAGAGAAACAGCTTCTTCAAATTCAGCTGCAAACTGTGTTTAGATGTCTATCCTTCATATCAACTGAAAATTGAAAAAGCATGAACTGAAAAGAGATTAAAAATACACCAGAGACTTCTTCAATGAAAAGCTGATAAATACATAAGAACTGAAAAGAACATGAACCAAATGTCCAAAGATATGTTACTAATCTGATTTTAAATTTATCTGATGAATTCTGGGAAAAGGAGAAGCTCAAGCTTAATTCAGTGTTTACATGCTCAGCTTTATTTTCTAGATTTTTTATAATAAGATGACAATAACAAAACTCAGAAACACATGAACTCTTATATTAGAATGGTTGGCTAAAAAAGTAAAATACTGTGTAAACTCAGTTACATCAGTTTTTAAAATGTATCCGAAATGATATGTATATGCAACAATACTGCTAGAAAGTTATTTTAGAAGTTGACTGTATTTTTTTTCCTTTTGCAAGACAATTGCACTGTTTCTAAAGCTGTGAGTCAACAATCTAAATTAAATAATTTTATAATACCTATCTAATTCTGTGGATTTACAGTGGAATTAAGCTTTTGTTAGGGCTGAAATTGGCCTTTTAACACTCTAATGTGGTGACTTACAAGATATCATTAATTCTTTTAGTTTGTTGGACAAATCATGAAGAATATACCCATGTCAAAATTTCTATCTCATTCTGAACTATCAGAAATATAAAAGACTTTAAATTCTTTCTTTCTAATAATTTTTATAGGTCCTTGAATCCTGCAGGCCTCTTTTGATGTATTATGCATAGCTTAGGTACGCCCTTTCCTCCATCATATATAATCAACATATGCATATTAATTTATACTGGTTACAGTGCTAAAATCTAGGAGAGTGCTTGGAAACTAATGCATGATATGGTTCCAAATCCTTCCTCTCAAATAAGAAATTAAACTGATCAGATCAAGTTCATCCCCACTGGTTTTCAGAGAGCTACATGAAGAATTAATTTATCATCAGATACCTAAATGGAGTTAGTTATTAGCAGGCACTTAAAAATTTTTTTATCTATTTCAAAGTAAATAAACTCTCCAGTCAAAATTCACGTTAAGTATAATTTAACTAAAAGTGATTAGAATTTGTTAGGAGTGAATGCAGTATCCTATGGTCAAAAATGTTCTCTGATTTACTTTGTGAGCTGAACTTAAGTCAATGATCAAAACTTCACATAGAAGATTGTATAAGCAGATCGTTTCACTCACAAAAAGGAACAAATTAGTACACACAGCTTTTATTTACAGAAATTTTGTATTTAATTGCAATTAAAGACTTGAACCTTAAAAAGACGAAGAATGCATGAAGAAAGAAAAGTATGAGATAAATGAGGCCCACAATTTTTCAGACTTACATCCCCCCTGTCTGCAACGTCCCCACTGATGTGCTCGGGTTTTTTTTAATGGAGGTTTACATAAGGATAGCTTTTCTGTACAGTCTAATGCTTTTCCAACAGCAGTTGTCAGATGCTTATCAAAGAGTTTCAGACAGATCATATATACAGCAATTTCTACCCAATACATGTTTTTTTCCATGCTGTTACCAATTTAGAGGCTTCCTGAGACAGAGATCACACAAGCTCCATGATGTTGACAGACATGAATGAGTGTATCCTCCAGGTACCTGTACAGTGTTTGAACATATATATATTTGACCTCCCTCATGGCCTGTGCCAGTGCCTTTCCTGGCACAGTCATGTTCTATTGGAAGACAAACTATGGACTTCCAAGCTTTTCAAACCTCCTGCCTGATCATTGCATGCCACTTCAGTTGGGCACTGGGGTTAGGAGCAAAATGTACTACCTTTTTCTAAAGACAGATCATGAATTCAGGAAAGTGATTATAGGTTCTCACAAGTGCATGTACTTCAACTTCTTTCTTAGTAAAATGGTGAGTCATATTTAATCTTATTACCAAAACACTTTCAGATATACTGGGTAGTAAGGAAGGCGTGTAAATACACATTTTTATGCTGTATAAGAATATTTTTTAATTAAATGAAGGTTGAACATGTTTTTGAAATTAAGTGATGCCCTTGTGAAAGTGGAAGATGGCATAATATACATAATAATTAAAGATGGCATAATATACATAATAATTAAAGCTTCGCATGATAGCACTGTATCAAACAGGAGCAAGGAACTTGACTAAAACAATTTTAAAGCACCAAATAACATGTCTGGAATTAGTACAATGTTGAAAATCTCATGCTTCTCATAAATTTTTGAGGCACAATGCTTGTTAGTGGAGTTTTTTCAGCTCAGAAAAGCGTTACTGGGCTCTGGCTACATATGGATTGAGCATGCAATGAGTTGATGCACGCTCATGAGTGACTTTCATTTACTAAACTGATATACAGTTTTCCAGTTGTGGATACTTCTCTAAAATCCCATCTAAGATGGATGACTTCCTTTCAGATTCACTTAAGCAAAGATGTTTGGCCACGTTTAATTTGCTAAAGTAGTTTCCAGATGAGTAGTTTCCTCCAATTGTCCATTAACATTAAGTGAGATTAAGGGAGCTATTAAATACTGATTCTTTTACTCAGGAGATCTCTATGCCTAGATAGCTTTCCTGATGATATTTATGAGAACTCCTATGATATACTTATACTTCATATGCTAAATATTTTAAATTCCTCCAAAGAGACAAAGCAGGTGGCTTTGTACTCATTACAAGGAAATCTCATCTTGCTGTCCAAATTAGCTGTGGAACCAAAACAACATAAAATGTACACCCATCTCCCTGATAAATGTTGACAGAACCCTCTAGCCAAAAATACATCCATTTAAATCCAAAGTATTATAACTAGTTGTATTCATACAGCTTTTATTTACAGTGGGGAATTCTTTGCAATGATCTCTGACAAGCTATCAGACTATGATAAGTGATGACTGAACTTCGAAAATATAGTTTAGTAAGACAACCAAAACACTAGTTGTTTATCCAGACTTCACTAAACCTTCTTAGAACATCTGACAAGATCTGGCATTCTCCTGAGATCCTGAGATGTTCAGTACTTACAAATTCTCGTTGAGCTGTGCATGAAAAATATTTAAGAGGTTTCTCAAGTGTCGGTGAGATAGGTTTGGGTAGAGAAAATTCAGGCTGATGCCCAATTTGTGACACTTGTATTACACATGACATGTCTAGATTTTTCAATGACCAGTGGAAAACAAACAACAATAATAATTGGTTTGAACATAAAGAGTTAAGAATGACGATGAAATTATTGAAAATATTTTGCAACTCCAGGCATTTTGTAACACCTCTGCAGACTGATTTTAGTTAATAACACTGAAATATTTGCTTGCACCTGCAACTTGCTACATTTCTACACCTGTAACCAAAAATATATTTCCCTTCTTTCCTCTCTCTGCACCTGCCATTACGGTAAACGAGCCTGCTGTGTAAAGTGCTTGATTTTTCAGGCCTGACATCTTGAGTGAGGGAACTGCAAGGGGGCAGGGACAGGGCCAAAATGGGTAGGATAGAGTCTGATGAGAACACCAACACCCTGAATAGGAGTAGCAGCAGCAGTGCACACAGGCAGGTGGATGTGTGTCCCAACGCACTTGAAGAATGCAGCCTGCCATATGAGAGAAAATTCTGCCTTGCCTGGCTCTGCTGAAGGATTTTCATATCTGTAGGAGCCCTTTCTCTTTCATTTTGGTACTCTTCTGAAGAGGTTATGTAGCTTTGCAAGAAGGAAAGTCAAAGATGAGATTTCTATAGGAAACCTGGGAACTTAAAATTCCTTTGAGTAGTTGTTTCTGTGATTATGAAGCACTAATCATCCTCTGGTGCAAAATGAGTTGCTCCACGTCTTCAGAAAAATTGGTTTACTATGTTGAATTTTTATGAGAATTGCAAGCCTTTTTCTCCTTTTCTGTGTAACAATTGAAATTGTTTTATATTAGATCAAATTCCCCAGATAATACTTAGCTTGGGGTATGAACACGCTGCTGATGTTTCCAACCTATGGCCAGCAAATAGATTCTTCTTCTAATGTTGGTTATATAAAACCATTTTTCCTTTTTCTTTGTTGGGTTTCGGTTTCTTTTATATTTCTGACTCAATTTGACCTCAGATCTGGAAGCAAATCTCACTACTCTGTTTTTTACTTTCTGCTGTAGCAAAATATTTTTTCATCCACAATTGATTCTGAGTAAGTGATCCATCAAGTATTCAGTTTATCTTATCACACTTACTTGTATGGATTATAAATATGTAGCTAAAACAGTGAAAGCAGATACTCATAAAACCAAAGGGGAAATGATGTTCCCCTCTAATAAAAATTCCAAGATGTCAAGAAATTTTCTGTTTCCATTCCAAAACTTTTTAAAATGTTTCTATGAAAAATGAGAACAAATCACAACAGAGCAACTCCTCTTTAAACAATCCAGCTGATTCCTAAGGAGACCTTTGGCCAAATTCCTGTTCGTACCTACCAACAGTTGTATTGGATCTACTGCAGTTTGTGTAAAGCAATACCTCTAAAAGTGGCTTTGAACCTTACTCGTCTATGTATTTCCTAGACAAAAATGTAAGAGTAGATGTAGATTTTGGGTAACAAAGCAGTGGCATCTGTGGCATGATTCTGTTCTCTTTTCTGACAGTGCAAATGTAGTGGCTTCAGGGGAATAAATGTGCATATATTACATCTGTATAATGGTATCTGTCTTTAGTTCCAGCTCTCCTAAGGCACAGAGCATTTCAGATAAAATTCAGGTGAATAATTACAAACTAACCCAAAGTTGTGGCTCATTAACTTTCCTGTTATTCAGACAAAACTATTATTATTCCACAGGAAAAGGAGAAGTTGAATACAAGATATTCTGCAAGATGGTTTATTTGACAACAGAGTGAAGAGCATCAGATAGAAGAAGAAAACTCATTTTGTAATAGTCATTAAAGACTTTGAAAGAATGACTATGTCCTAAAAGAAAGGACAGGTTACTTTTCTACTTTATTCAGATAAACAGAGCAAAACAGGGATGAAAATTCTGCTCTGTGGAATGCAGTAAGAAGAGAGAAATAATCAGAGCTGTGCTTTCTTATGCTACCCAGTGAAATGGAGAAGAAGAGACACTCATAGGTTTCTGTTCATCTGAACTGTTTCAGACGCAGTTTGGAAAAGAATAAAGTGTCTGCTTCTTTTGGTTGTCTACACAAAGAGTCTGGAGTAACTGAGTTCTTGAGGTCAGGACTGTCATTATTTAGTAAGGTAAACCTCCACCATCAAAAATGTTTTAGCTAAGTGTTGGTTGCTCAAGTTTAAAAGTGCTCTCTCACATTTCAGAAGTGTTAGAAAATACAACAATGCCATAATTGTTCATTTCAAATATGATGACTTTTGTAACATGATGCTTTGATCACTGTGGAATTTGAATCATCTATAAACATTGTCTTTTCATGCTCAACTTGAATTCATTAAGAATATTTCAGTGAGTTATGTTTGTTACTGGTGTGTAAGAAGGGAGTTGTGGAAAGATTTGATTTTAAAATGCGGCTCTTCTTCAGATGTTCATTGACCATCTTCTTTTGACTGCTGTAAAACTATGGGAATTAGCATTCCATTTCTGTTGGCTCAGCCAAGAAAAGTGAATCTTGAATTATGATTGAAATTAACTAAGTAACTTCAGTATTGCTGATCCTTTTTTTTCTGGATAAAATAATGATCCAAAATTTAACAACCAAACTATTATAGTAATTAAAAAAAGTTCTTTTATTTAGGGTTCCAAGAGATTAAGTACTTTGCCATGCAAAATTATGGTACCAATGTTTAGGTAATGAACTTTCAGAGTATCTAAGCTCAATCCTGTGAACACTTACACACATCAAACTTGATTGTTCTTGCTGACAGAATTATATAATGATTAGATGAAAGGAATGCAGCAAAGGTCATATGTTTGGAATTCAACATAGCATACGTTCTTGTGCCTCATGACATATTACAGTGAAAAGTTATTTATGGTTTCTCTATAGAAGGAAATGTAGTATATATTAATTAGATACCATTTCTTTAAATAGTCTTTACCCTGCCTCATGGGATTCCCTCTTTTCTATTGTTTGCATTTGTACATTTGCACAAATTACTGAGTGTGGTTTCTGGAGTTCAGATGTCATACTTTGATATATCCCTAATATTATGCTGGATAGAGAGCGAGGACACAAACTCAATGTTTTCCCATTGTCTAAGAAGATTTAGAAGACTCTCACTTTCACTCTACAAAGTGAAAGTGCCAATATTGACAACTTGTGCAAATGCTGTGATCATATGGGCAAAGAGATATTTCTGATTGTTCTTCAGCTGACCAGAAGTGTTTCTTTTGGTCTTGAAAATGGCCAATTTTTCAGAATCTGAAATATTTTTAAAAATTATTTGGTGTAAAAATCTGCTGGCTTTCTATCCCATTGGATTTTTTTTAAAAAAGAAAAAAAAAAAGTGTTGCCAAATATGCTGTTTTGTTTCCTATCTTTCAATTTTTATTTCTTTGAAAATGTAGTCGAAAAATCAGATAATTTAAAATGAAACCTTATAAACTTTATAGCAATTACATCAAGTAAAAATTTCCAATCAATTTACAATTCTATTTTAATAGTATTTTTGAGTCTTTAATTTCTTTACAGTTTGTGAGGTCATATGTTGTTCAGTTATCTGTAGCTGAACAGAAGAGCACAATCACAACTATACTGCATCTGACCAAGGCCCAACAAGCCACTGTCCTTATCAACATACAACCTATAACAAATGCTTAGGAATGAAGGGATGAATACAAGACCAAGACTGATGTATCATTGTAGGTTTTCAAAATATTCTCTCATCCTTCCTTAGTGATTTATGGCTTCCATAGTGATTTATGGCTCAAGGACTTTCTGAGTCATAGATAATGTCTTTGTATTTAAAATTATGTACTGAAAGTTTAAAGAGCTCAGACTTCATATGATAGCATCAGGAAATGATAATGTCTCAAAATTTTTATCTTTTTTAAAGGCCTTGCATTCATTTTCAGCTGGGTAAATATTTCTATTCTCATGTGTAGTTAACTCCATGTCACAAAAAGGCTTTTGTGACATGGAGTCACAAAGGTAGGAGTGAATGTTAGTCCCCTATATAATAAGATGTCATTGCTTTCAGACGTATGCCAACTGGTAGCTTGATCTGGCTATTGGTCACAGCTCCTTTTTTGTTTTCAATTATCACATAGATAACTTACTCATGAATTGTAACACTTTACTATGTGGTTTTGTTTGTTTGTTTGTTTGTTTAAATCCTGAGGCATGATAAATACTAAGAAAAAAATTCTCTTATGCCAAAAATCAAACAAGCAAATGTAGAATTTGATTAAAACCTCTGTAAGTGTCAGGTAAAATGTAAGGACCTTCCAGATTTTTATTAAATACTGGTCTCTTTTGTCAGCTGGTATAAATCAGTCAGCTTCAATTTATGTTAATAGAACTAGTCTGACTTGTACTGGCTTTTTCAGCTTCAGCATGCGTATGTTAAGTGTCTATGTTAAGTCAATCAAAAAATTTTCTATGACAAATGATGAAGGTATGATAGAAACTAGATGGCAGGAAGTTGTGTTATATGGTGTATTTTAAAATTCAAGGTCAAAGGTGTATATCCTGTTCAAATCACAGTGACTGAGTCTTGAACATCCAGACATTTCCTTTAGAATAGATGATAAAAATAGAAAAAAAAAATTAAATTAAAATAATTTGGAACTGTCTGATGATCTATACTCTGTTTGATTGCTGACCTAAGCTGTCACAAAGAACTGACAGCCCACTGCATTTTAAGTGAAGAAGTTGTCACATGAAAACATCATTGCAATGTCTAGTCCTGTCATCATTTCCAGAGAAGAGACCAAAGTCTAAATGGATCACAGAAGCTAAACTGCTCCTCTTTGGAATATATTCTTCCTGTTCAGAGTTAAAAGCTCTTGATTACAGGAATGAGGATAGTCTGAAAAATGTTCATCTATTTAACTGTTTTGCATGAGATTCATTCCACTTGACTGCAGTCTTCTAACTTTTAGGGTCTTGTCTTTGGTTTTCAGTGGTGTGAACAAACAGACCTCTTTCCGGTCATTTTTTACATCTGCCTGGTGAGTTGTCAAGTTTTATGATGAGCTGAATCTCCCTCCAGTGGATTTGGTGCTTCTTCTTGAGTGCAGAAGGAGTTTAGATGGACGCCCTAGTCTGCCCACTCACTTCTTGTAGAATGGATGATTAAAACCTGGACACTGAGAGCAGAAGATGTGATTTCTAGGCCAGACTCATCATGGTAGTTGACAGAACACATCTCTTTGCCATGAGAGTGTTGTAACCATACAACCGTCTTGGGTAAGAGCACCCACTGTCAACATTTTGGAGACCAGCCACAGCCCACATGCAAAAATCAAAGGGCAAAGGGACCTTTGAGTTTTATGAGTAGTGTATCCAATCAGTACAAGGTCACCATAAGGGTCCAGGTTCCGCTCTCAAATTTGAGACCAAATTCTGTATCAAACTGGGAAAAAATAGACCTCTGGGGGAAAACAACACAGCCTGTAGTACTGACAGTTCTATGGTTCTACATTCCTGACTGGATGGGAAGTGGTGCTAGATCCTCACTGAGTGCCAACTGGTTCTGATGCCATTACTTACTGCAACAAAAGGAACTGGCATATTTCTGTTTCACTAACATAACAAAATAATTCAGTAATTTTTTTTTTAAAGATATCTGTAGTTTGAAACAAATAGTGATTGTACCATGGGAAGAGGGAGAGCAGTTCATTAACAGCAGTTGTTATGAGGAACATGTGAAAATTTTTTAATGCTGTTTTCTTCTCCTGGGCAAAGGATCTACTAGCACCTCCCATGACCTCCCCCCTTCTCTGTTAGAAGCATTCCAAATGGGTTTAATGTTTATATGGATGGTAATAGTTTATTGCTAGATTCTAAATATGTTACATAAAACATGTGTTCTGATTTTCAGTTGATCATGCTGTACCAGAGGGGAGGAAATGCAATTAAAATAAAAACGACACACTAACTGGTATTTCTGAAGGCAGTTTTTAGAATTTAAATTGTGACCTCAATGTAGACCATAAATATAAAATTCATATGTGCTCTGCTTCCTGCATATAATTACCTATCACAAGGTTCATAGTTTAAATGAAATTCTTTATGAAGCAAGAAATAGTATAATAGTGTTTTCTGGCTTAGTGCCCTGCAGGATACATCAACCGAAGATACTTTTTCTAATTTTAAAGAGAAATAAAAACATGTGGAACACATGCACTTTTGATGCTGTAATCCTATCAGAATATGTTTGTTTTTATTAAATTTTCCTCATTGAAAGCTTCCTTTTCTCAGTGCATGCAGGGGTTGACACCATGTTCCACATGAGTTTAATAGTTATGTGAGTAGTCTGAAGGATCTTTCAGATTCTTTTCTGTCCCTCTGTTTATGAATACTTGAAGCCTGCTGTTTGCCTATCCATAAAACTTCTGTCATCTTGGCACAAAGTCTAAATAAACCATATATGGGTAGGTCAACTGTGTGAGGATTAATCCTGCCAGACTAGGGGAGCAACATAATTTTGTCTAATGCAACCTTTTCTGCTGTAGGTTAAAACCATTGTATGTGCACAGGCATGGATTCATCTCTGTCACAAGAGCTACCAGTTTTCTGACTGTTCAACTCTGCATGTCTGTGGCTCTACACCCTTGAAAACCAATTTTAGAGACACTTTACTGCCTTGCTCCCTAGTGCAGAATCTCAAAGATGTCCATGTACCAGCTAACAACACACTTGGGATTTAAAAGTCACTGCTGAATTCCAAGCTTATCTTCCTTTTTCATTCGGCAAATGGGTTAAGTTAATCAGTGCGGTTCATTATTCACGTGCAGTACTTCAATCACTTCTGTCACAAAGAGCACCTCTATATTTTCACACTCCAAGATCTCTCACAAGGCATCAAATCATCGATGGGCATGTGACATAAATGTCCTTGTTGATTTTGGCCACTAAGAAAGCTTTTTTTTTTAATTATTTGCCCTTGCTACATTAGCTCTTGCTTTCAGTCTTCCAAAGCTTCTCTCACTTAAGGAAGTGCTTTGGTGGCTCCTAGTCTTAATTTCAATAGTAGGAAACTCAAAGTTAAAATATTTACAAATCATGTGGGGTATTTCTTTCAAACATTTTTTGCATTCTGTTGCAGCTTGCTGTTTAAATTTGTTCTCACTATGTGTACAAATATGCCAAGAAAAAACTACGTTCTTTTCAAAACCAACTTCATGGAAGTTGGTATTTAAATATCTTTAAATGTGTATAAAGAAATATATAGCTATAATTTTATGAATACTGATTTGAATAGTTGCACATGACTACATTAAAGGCATTAAAGAATCAGCTAAATAACAGCATGGGATAAGCAACAAAATCAAAATCCTAACTATATTAGATGCTATTTACAATCTCAGAATGATTATGAAGTCCACAAATACATTTTGCTTAAAAATCTGACAGGTAAAGACCAATGTATGAAACCTGTGTAGAGGTGGCAGCCTACAGATGGCAGTGAGAGATGTTCTTGTTGCAGTAATCTGACCATGGCAGAATGACAACAGTAAAAAATAGGAAAGAAAAATGTTCAGAAAGCAGGGAAATATTAGTAGAACAAAGTCTAAGATAGGTTTCAGAGCTCAGCTCAGTTGCCTAAATATATTTGTCTAATGCCACTGAAGACCACTGTTATTACAGCCTATGAACATCTAGTCAATAAAACCAAAGGAGTCTGAAGATATTTTCAGCTCAGCTTAAAGTAGGTGCTGATGGAGATCAGCTGCATAGCTCTGGACTCTGGAAGGGATTCATTAAATCTTCATTGACTGTCTCCATTGAAAAGAGCTTGGAAATCTTCCTTATGTATAGATATCTACATCTGGACACACATTTCTTGAACTCCTATGCTTGGAGGTTTTTTTGTTTGTGGTGGTTTTTTTTTTTTTGGTTTTTTTTTTTGCTTGTTATTGTTGTTGTTTTGTTTTGGTTGGTTTTGGGGTTTGGTTTCTTTTTTTTGTTTGTTTTTTTTTTAATTAATTAGTTCCTTATGTTTATGTTCTCTAATGTCTGATAAGATACTACCACTTGATCAAATTACAGTTCTTTCATGGTTTTAACATTGTAAAGTTTTTCTCCTGTGTGCATTCAGTTTTCTGACTCATCCTCTATTTTATCCCAAGCTGAGTATATCTGTTATCTGAATATTTATTTTATGAACATGTATAGTTATGTAATATTTTTAAAAATATTACTCTCTGTCAAGGAAGTTGTAATTGAGCAATAGATTTAGGAGTTACCAGTAGAGTAGGTGGGAAGGACAAAGAGAAATATTGTGGTAACATAAAACTACGAAATGCATTCTCACTTATTTTTTCAGCCTGATAACACTTATGCCACTGATATTTATACATAAAACCAGTTTTGTTAGTTAAGCTGTCCTTTCCTTTTCCTATGCAGATTTTGGCAGCACTGAATACATGTAGAGAGAGGGTCTTGTCTCATGGGTGGTGTGTCCCTATTACACTGTTCCACATTTTGCATTTCTAAAAGGAAAACCTTTGCCTTTTATTTTTGATTCCTGTACCTTTAAGATTATGGCATTGTTGATAATAGCTGCACAACGTTTTTATTTGCTTGATTCTTCTAATCTGTTCTTCTAAGAATTAGCACCTCTGTGGTCACCTGTGTACGTTTTGTAGACGTTCTTAAATTTCTTTCAGTTTGTCACTAATATGAACAATGCATTACCATCACACAACAAAGATGCACATGGCATAAGTGTGTTACCGTAAGGTTATGCATATGCCCACTTGTAGTTCTTATGTCTTTTAGTAACATTAGTACAACCATGTTTGCTCATTTTCCAGGAGGGGATGCAGAGACCGTCTTGTTCTTTTATGCCAACATAATGCAGAACAAAGATTGCCAGTCAAAGTCAGAGCATTGTGAATAGGTAACTACCCCAAATCAGAGCATCTTCTGGCAATTTACAGCAGCATCAGACCACATATTTCTTCCTTTTCATGTTTTTATTGGTAGCTTTTATCATATCTGAACGGAAGAATTGTGTTTTTCTCCTTCAACACTGAGTGAAATCATGTTGCTTACTACTTATTGAAGAAGTAAATCTTTCTCTTACCTTTGCCTCTCTGCTTGATGTATTTTTTAAAGAAATAAAACTGTTCTCGTCACTAAAATTGACTTGCCTGAGTCTCAGCTTATTCCTTTGTATATTAGATATGTGTCTTTTGCTTTTCAAATGTGAGAACTAAAGGAAGGTGCTGCTTCTGTTATTCTTCTGCTCTAGGGTCCTTTGAAAGTTTTTATTTGGGTTAAGCACATTTGAGATTAATCAGTCCAGAGAAGACAGGCCAGGTATCCACCATGTCAGACTGTTGTTGTTAGTTTTTATTTCAGGCCTTTCAGACACCTGTATAAACCACTTTAGCAAGAGTCAAGCTTGGTTGTATAGGACTGTGTTTCTGCTGTCTGGCTTACATTTTTGTCCTAGATCTTTGTACTGTTTTCAAACATTTGAGTGATGCAAAGCTGCATACTTTTGGGTAACTTCTAACTGGAGGGGACATTATTAAAGGCAAACATTATTCGTTCAGTGAATGTAATAATGTCTGGAAGTCTCCACGTGTTGTGGAGTGATCCCAGGCTTTCCAGCCATGGAGGTATCAGTTGAAAAAGTCCTTATCTCCCCCAGGGAGGAAACCTGGGATCCATTTAAGTGTTCTTTGTAGTTGATAAAAGGATTACAAATGGCCAGTTAATATTTCAAGATTATTCTAAATTACTGATTAGCACGGTAAATTTCAAAACATTAAAACAAATGAAGACATGCTTTTTAAATATATTTCCTTTAATACTCAGAGTTTCTAAGGTAGTTAGTTATGAAAGGCCAAAGGTCAACCGATTGGTTCCAGTCTGGAAATTTAGATGAGGGAAGTTCTTTAGGCCTCCTACTTTGGATCAAGACCAGTTTGAAAGAGCAACAAGCTTGCTTTTTGTTGTCTTTTTTATCCCAAACCCCCACTTCCCACCCCGGAAATAGACTAATTTCTTGCTTGAAGAAGGGCAATAATATTAGTAATGCAGGAGGCCTACACTCCCTACCATGTGGTAATTTGCATCCATAATGTTTTGATTTGTCTCTTCCTATTTCTCAGAAAATATATAATGGCAGGGTGTCATACTGAGAGTCAGAATCATTAAGACTTCATTAAAAATATACTAAAGCACATTTACTAGTATGTGATGTAATTTCATCATAAATAATGAAAAACTAAATGACAGCTGTCAAAAATATTTCTTATTACATTTGTTTAATTTTTTTAATTATAGGTCTAACCCTTCCAATAACTACAGAGGAATGTCTGCGTAATTCTATAACACAGATATGCAATAAATAGTCCTTGTTAACCCTGATGATGAATAATGTGGAAGTTCTTCCAGTACGGAGAATTCATATCCCAAGTTCATATATGAATAGCTTTCATTCACATAGGAAATTGAAATTTTTCATGCAACCTGTTGTGTTGTTTCAATTTTTACTTTTTTGTTTTTTAGTAATTTTACTAAAAAGTTTAGCACCTGTTTAGTTCATTAAAATGAGCCCTTTAGATGTGAAACGGGATCAAGAAGAAAGACCCCAAACATCCTACTTAGATGTTCATTCAGTAAAGAATTAGCCTATACTCTCTACAGCAATTGCTGACCCTTTCACCTCCTTTATTCTGTTGCCTCTCCAGCCTTCAAGGACAATATTCTGGCTGACAGGGAAACAACACATCATGTTTCTGAAGCTCCTATTTAATCTCTATCTGTTGACCCTGTTGACAAGTAATATCATCTGTCTCCACCTTAAATCTAAATTATTTCTAACTAATTGCTCCCTTTATATCTTCTCTTCATCTCACCAACTCACTGTTAAGGGTCTATTTGGATCTATTGATCATCTTTTCTCAGTTGTAGGATAGAGGGAATGGCACAGGCACTAACTTACTTAACCCCCAGCAACAAGAGGGCAAGGAGCTAGATTCTTCCTCCCCTCTCCTCCACCCCTCCAAACTCGAATTGAAAACATAAGGATAGAGCTTCTTTGTCCCAATTCCCTACCTTTCTCCTGCATGACTTTCAAAGGAGTTTATTATTATTACAGATCTTGTTGTCAGAGCCCCTTCTTCTATCTCTTGAAGTGCCTCCCACGGTCATTGCTGACTCCAGGGCCCCTTCTTGTCATTTTTTACATTAATGACATTCCCAGTGTACCTGAAATCTGAAATATTTATGTTTGCAGATGACAATGTTCCTCTGTTTGCTGCTAATGTCTCCTTCTTTCCTTTGAAAAGACATATGTGATCAAGTAGCTTAATAATATGCAGTACCTCTTTCCTTTCTACCCCTCTTTCTTGACAGAAATGTGGTTATACTCTTTTCCTGCTCACAAATTAGTTGCCCTTTCATGCTGCACAAACTTTACAGTTCTAGAAAAGTAACTTATCTGCTTCCCTAATAAGATACAAATGTTTTCCATCTACAGAGGTGATCTCTGTAGGTCAGGGCTGAGGACTGTTGGCTCAGAAGTACAGGAGGAGACCTGTGATTCTTTGCCTCTCTGGCAGGTTTGGCTTTACAGAATGGCTGTATACATAAGTACACATGCAAACATATGCAAATCTGTAACTGTACCTATGTATACACACAGATGTCTTCGTCTTTCCCCCTAGACTGTGCCAGAGCATCCAGCTCTTTCTGAGGGTATTGCATTCATTTGGGGAGGGGGATGGGGGGGAGAAGAGAAAGCTTCCTGTCAAATATTATGCCTACTTCAAAGGAATGGAGTCCTAATCTATTTAAAATATGAAGTACATTTGGATAAGCCATGTAAATTAATGTTAACTTAGGGAATACTATGAGTAGACAGCTAAAAGGGGTGGGGATTGTTGAGGAAAATTAATTAGAGGAGGAAAATTAAATCAGGAATTTTTCGCTAGCAAAAAAGAGAAGGAAACTTTCAGCACTAGGATATGTATTTTTTCCTGTGAAAAGAAAAATATGACCGGCTAAATTGGTGGACAAAACTGTATCTCCTTAAAACACAAGGCTGCAAAGGATAGCTCAGGGGAATGATATTTCATCTCTAACCTGTTAGTTCAAATTCAACCCAGTCAGTAAGGAAAGGCACCCTTCCCAGCAGTCACCAGAGTATTGAACAGAGTCCTGAATGGAAGTTAACACAGTCCACTGTTTCCAAGGTTAGTTTGATGGCTGCTTCTGAGTAGCTGCAAGGGGACATGCACAATAGTCATAAGATAAATAGAGTCAAAAGGATAAGACCAAGAAATACATCTGTGATGCCAAGAGAAGGCTCCTTTTGCTGGTGTGAAAATGAAAGACATACCATGAGGAGGAATGAGGGGTCTTACACCAACTTCTACTCTGTCTTTCTCGAACTCCTGGACTTTTTGGAGAGGTGAGAAAAAAACCCCAAAAAACAAACAACAAACCAACAGTGAGGTGTTATCCCTGTCTGCTTGCTTTTTCTGTCATTTTCTGTGATGATGTTTCTGTAAAATGTCTAAGACCTTACATAGAAGCTGCTTGACAATGCAAGCTGGAAGGAGTACATGGAAGGTCTACCTAGAAGAGCGCAATGCTGTGCAGAGATACCCAAGTTGTAAATACCAGCAGCTGTCTCACCACATGAGTGCAGCAGACTCTCAGTGAATGCATCCTTCTCCCATCAGCCCAGACAGAACACTTTGCAGATGTGGACTGCTCCCACTTCTCTGCCACTTCTCAAAGCTGGGGATACAATATTAACTCCAGACTCAGAACTGCAGTCCCTGAGCTGACAAGCAATGAAACATTAGCGAAGCAATGGAGAGAGAGTGTGTAACTCATCCTTAGAAGTAGGCTGAAAAATGGAGTTGATGTGACTACCCCTTCTGCCTGTAAAGAATGGCTTTACCTACAAAGGTACCTGTGCTCTTCCAACAGAGCCTTTTCTGGAATGAACTGCTGCTGTGCCTCTGAGGTCCTCTTGCCTGTGCCAGTTGCTATACACATGAAACCACTAGCAAGTGCTCAGGCTAGGCAATTAACTACCTTACACATCTTCTTTATCATGGCAAATTATTACAATAAAATAGATCACCTGCAGAAACTTTATGATATCACAGGTGACACATGCATCTTCCATGTTTTCATATTCAAATTACTGTAACCCCCCAAAAAACAAACAAAGGAAAAAAAATACCACCACAGAATTCCACCTGTAATTCTCTAGAACATTGGTCACAGTTCATCACAAATCTGATCATAAAGGCCAATGAGTGCACTTACGATGTTAAGGATTCTTGAACTCATTGTAACTTAGGTGCTGCAATTTAGTCCAACTCTTTTTTGAGAGTTGCTGATGGAAGCTGTCTTTTCAACCACTCAAAAGTTTTGTCCTGGGGAAGCTGATGCATCCCTAAACAGGCAGTGGCCTAACAACTAAGCCATGTGAAAGGTGAGGATCAGACTGCTCTTTGAAAGTAGTTTGGTCTTTGGCCCATTTTTAGTCGGCAGGATCAATGTACCCAAAGTAATTTTAATCCTTCACCTTCAAGTGACTAAAATATAGAAATTCTGCTGGATATGGAAGATTATAGGCATCAAATTTCCATCAAGCTGAAAAAATTCTCATGTCCACCCATGTCTCAGAGGGATTGCTCTTATTTGAATACAGAATCAGTGTAACTCAACTGTGAACATGTGCTATTTTGATGTTTTTAAGGTAGATTTCCGAAGTGTGATGACAACTTGGCAAATTTCACGATTTAGCATTGCTATAATCTGTAAAGAGGAGCTAAAAATTGAGGAAGAATAGAGAAAAATATTCAGTCATTTCCAGGCTTTCGGAATACTTACAATCAAGAATATAGAGGGGGGAAAAAAAAAAAGAAAAAAAAAGTGCACTTCAGCAGCATACTCCAAACATTGGCTGGAAAAACAAAAGCTTATCTAAAAGTGGTTCATTTTCAAAATATAATGTGCACTGGACATATCCTTGTATATAGCCTTTGAAAGTTTATCATCCTTTACTGTACTAATTTGTCATAATTCTGTATTAGAAAAGCTGACTCGGACCAGTTTTATGTTAGAGCACATATAGAGCACTAACTCAATAGATGTCTAGACATCAGTCTGATGAATCACATCCCAGAAGCTCCTGTTTCCACTGAAACTCAGAGGACCTACAGGGGGATAACTCAGACGTACATGCATGTATATATATATACAATATTTTATATATATATATATATATGTATATATATATATATATATACACACACACATATATATACAGCTCCATGTACAAATTCATCTGAAGGGGCATTGAAGTGGTAGGCATAGTTTGGGATAGCATGCAGATTCTATGTACTATCTTTCTGTGGGTATGAAAATTTCCAGCATATTTTAAATAATATCATAGTTTTGAACTTTATACTACTGGCATCTTGTTCAAAAGCCATTGCTATAATTTTCTCTGAAATACCAGCTAGAGGTGATAAAGTTCTTCTCTTTTCTTCCTCTCTTTTCTTAACCTGTTGAAAAGTACTATTTTCAACTTTTAAGCTGCGATTGAATTTAGAGAATGCTTTAGTGGTGGATGTAGGGTATATGGCTTTTTAATCACTTCAGGACAGGCAATATTACTGTGCATCCTCTGTGGCAAAAACAATTAAATAATTGCTAGGCTACCTGCTGCACCTTATAATAATTCTAATTTTTTTTCCCCCCTAAATATTTGCTTTGAACTAGTTTCAGCCTCTGCTACATAGAAGGTTTTTAATCTTGGTTCTTACCCATACATGTTTACCTGAGGCTGTCAAAGAATAAGCACATTTGTTTATTAGCTTCTCTGCTAAACCAATCAGGCTGATAAATGTAGTCTTCAAACAGTAACAATAAATCAGAAAGCATTTTGGATAAAATATTACTTCATCCTGTTCAGTCAGGTATGTTTGAAATCATTGCATTTGAAAATATGTACTGTTGTTGATATGCAAAGCAATTTTTAAAACGAAGGCCAGTGAAGCTTTTGAAGATCTGATAGGCAGCAGGAGATGGGAGCAACATAAGGTTAGGTCTGGTATTGCTGGGGTTACTCTATGCTATTAAAAGTTGAAAGACAATTTCCCTAAGGAAGAAGAAACAGGAGAAAGCACAACAACAAAATATTCTATACTGGAAGTCCTGAAATAAAGAAATGGGAAATCTTGAAAATTCCTTTTCCTTTCAAATCTAAGAGAATTTCCTCAAAAGATACAGAGCATTCTGCCTTGATTGCTGCTTAAGTTCATGATGCAAATATCTATGGCAAAGAGACATGTATAACCTGGTCATCAGAAATGGATACGTGTTTGCTGTATGGGAGAAAAGCATGAAGATACACTATGGAAATGGTGGTGAATTGCAGAGCATTACATACCTAGGATGCTTAAAGTACATCCCAGATCAAGCATTACCTTATTTACTCCAATAAGCACAACACTAATATAGTGCCTACTGTTCACTGTTTCACTCTCCAGTACAGAGTTTTTATGTATCCACACAAAGTCTGGACCTATTGCCTTTTTAAGATAAGATTCACAACAAATAAACCTAATCTATTGCTCACTTGGTTATCTTTTTGTGTTTACTGCTTCAGAATATCTACCTGTGAACTGGTAACCTGTGCTGAGGTTAACATAGTTCACACAGCCAGGAGCACTGTGTAGTGCATGAACAACATCCAGGACTTTTGGGTGGTCTCCAGTGAGCCTCAAGCATGAAAGCAAACAGAAGTCTACCCTGCTGTTGCTGACTTTGTATAATAAAATAACAAGAAAAAGGGAACTTAGATTAAGAAAAATTAGTAATACAGAAGAGGAATGTAAAAGAAGCTTGGAAAACTTTACTATACCCAGCAGAGATAGCCAACTGGTGACTGTAAGGGGTTCAGCTACTGTTTGAATCTCGGTTCTGGAAAGAAAAATTATGAAAACTACAGACTCTTTTTCAGTAAATAATTCAACTTAGATCTGTAAACCCAGAAGGACTTAAGATTGCAGTATGTATGAATTGTTTTTAAAAAAGTATTTTCCCCTATTTTGTAAGACACAATTTTGATACGCTGTAGCCCAGTACAAGTTTGCCTTTTCGTTATTACTTTCTCACAGAAAAATTTTATATGCAGTTTCAACTGCAAAATGTGTAGCCAAATTTTTCTGGAGATTGATATTTCAGGTAGCCTGTAATTCACACATTCAAGCAGTGTTAGTCTAATGCAAAGCATTCATTTTCCAAGACAAAAAACCTGGAGACCTGGCCACAAGAAGACAAAGACTGTAGGAGCATCTGATTAGCTTAGCAAAAGAGCAAACACAAAGTCTGGCAAGAGCCAAGCAATAAACATACTGAATATTGCGGTCTAGTCTAACAGGGATTAGTGCTTCTAGCTTTATAATCTTGCAAAACGCATTTAGGGATGTGCCATTGTCTTGTTTCAAACTATTTCCTCATTGTTTCTCTATGAGAAATGCACACACATAAATCGTTTATGAAAGCTCATCTCTGACACCATTTATCCACTTTCCTCGAGACATCTGATTTGCCAAAAAATGAAACCTTGCTTTATGGTATGAGAGACACTTCTTGACAAAATCCCCATTCAGGGGCTAGAGACGGCGTGTCTCTTGGGGACTGGTAATGAGATACAGAGCAGAGTTTTGCAAAAATTCAAAACAAAAGTGTAAGCCATGTGAATCATGCCTGGTTCCATGCCTTGTTGGAAAGTAACATTTCATGTTTCTGTGCAGAAATCAGACACAGCTTGTCATGTGGTCTGGTTTGGATATGAAATCAGACAAAACCTTGGGTTTTAGCAATATTTTCCTTTCCAAACGTAATTGTACAACACTCAGACTGTCACTGAAAATATATCCTATCGGTATATAAGGAGTATGCACTGAATTGCTGCAGAGCATAGTAATGTATAACAAGGTGTATAAGCTGTTCTAGTGTGCAGGGAGCCATGGATGGTGCAGCATCTCAGGGCCTTCTGCAAAAGTTGTGCACTACTTAAAGCAAATTTCAGCCCTGTGAAATTTGTGCACTCTGAATGGGGCACAAGGGACACTGTGGAACAGCTGAACGCCTAGTCTGAGGACCCATTGGTACCGTACTGGTTTTGGCTCGGACAGAGTTAATTTTCTTTGCATGGTGCTATGTTTTGGATTTGAGAACAAAGGAAGGTTGTTAATGCAGGGATGTTTTAGCTTTTGCTGACCACTCCTTGCACAGTCAAGGCCTTTTCTGCTCCTCACACTCCCCTGCCAGTGAGTAGGATGGGGATGTACAAAAAATTGGGAGCTGACACAGCTGGGACAGCTGGCTCCAGCTGACAAAGGAATATTCTATACCATAAGATGCCTTGCTCAGCAATAAAAGATAAGGGGAGGGGGGGAAGGGGAGATATTTGAAGTGATCTTGTTTGTCTGCTCATGCAGCCCTTAGGTAGGATGAAGCCCTACCTGTGGAGATGGCTGAACATTTGCCATTCAACTCAAAGTATTAAATAACCCCTTTATTATGATCTACCAGTGTGTGTGGCTTTTGCTTTATCTAGTAAAACATCTCTTTATTGTCCTGTGGGTATTTGCCCTTTTACTCTCCCAGTTGTTTCCCCCATCCCACTGGGTTGGAGCAGTGGGCAAGCAGATGGGTTAAACTACAAGTACATAAGGGTTGTAGCCTTCAAGATGTATAAAATGGTGAGTGGGCTACTCTGGAGCAGCCTCACAGTCCTTCTGTAGGGTTTTAAACACTAGCCCTCTCTCCATTACATTTCCTGTATAATAATCTGACATTTGCTATGTTTTGGGGCTCGTACTTGGTTCACATTCAGTCCAAGTACACCAGTACATAATGCTGGAAGTGCCCATGGACCCTTAAACAGAAATGGTTTCACAATCTTATTCTACAGAGTAATCAGCATTGCTGCGTGGGTTGGTTGGGCAGTTTTACCAGAAGTGACTCAGATTCTCATCTTGTGCATCTGGAAGGCCCTGAGAAACATGTTCTTTCTCAGGAAAGACATTAATGGATGTTCCCCAAGTGTTGCTTCATATCCACTTCTCTTCAGTGATATATAGGATACATAATACCATTTTTCCCTGTGTCTTCCTGTAATAAGATACCACAAATGGGAGTCAAATTTGCTTTCTCAGTTTCATGTCCTTGGTTTAGAACGTTACTTAAACCTAGGAAACTCCAGATCATCCTCTTTTCATTAGTTTAGTTACAGATTCAATTCCATTTCAAGAGAAAAGAAAAAGAGGCATTTTAGGTTTAGGGAAAAGCAACAAATTGAGAGTACAGATCCTGGGTAAAAAAAACAAAGCAGAAAGCAACATTAAAAAAATCACATCTGCTTCCAAGAGAGACCAAGACAATGTAACATACCTTCACACTTGACTAGAAAAAACAAACCTCACAGCTGGCTTGCAGTCAGACACCTGCTCTGAAACCCATGACTCAGTGGATCATAGTTCATTAACCCACTCAAACTATTTTTTTAATTATTGTCACATTTTATTATTCAAAAACTTGGCCTTTTCCCAAGAAAAAGGATAATTCTACAAAAATGTCCTTGAATTCTACTGAGAGGAAAAAAAAAGAAAAGAGGGACTTGTGGTAAAACGAAATTATGTTATAGTATTGACAGTAAAATCCCCAAACCTGAACATGTCTACATTAATTATGAGATTCATCCTGAATATGTAGTTCAGTGGAGAATCCTATTTGTGACTGGAGAAAAGCAAAAACCTCTTGACAGTTTTCTCATCTAATGTTGTTCTTCAAGTATCTTAAGATATTTGAGAGAATTTTTGGTAACCAAAACAAACAGTCCAGCCTTTTTATTTTCTTTCTCTGGAAAATTATGCACATCCTATAGAAATCCGTCTTTTTTTTTTTTTTTTTTTTTTTAATGAGATATGATATATTTAACTGTTACTTTTAGAACACAATAGCTCAAGAATTGTTTGCAATATTTTTCTGGTAAAACAGAGTTATTAATTTTCATACAAACTCAAAGTTGTAAATATTACGTATACTGATATAAAAATAATCTTAGATCAGCAGAGACATATCTCTGTCTTTTAGTGTTTAAAATGAAACACCAGAGAAATCTAAACCCCTCTCATAAGGTAGTTTTGCTTAGATTTTGCTTTGGAGGTAACAAAGTTCAGAATCATCACTTATTTCTAGGCTTTCAAGTTCTGTATATTTGGCACCTTACTTAGCACAAAGTCCTTTGACCTGGGGAAGGAAAAATCTCACTGTCTGTAGATGTCTGAAACTTGACCCAAGTCTCTGATGCGTTCATTGTAGTTCAAGCACCCTGAAGCTGTACTGCCACCACTGATCGCAGCAGAGAGCATAAGAGAAGGGATCATTTTTTTCAAGACAGCACAAATGGAGGGGCTGTTTGCGTTTTATTCATTGCCCCAAGTTTTAAACTCTTGACAAAAACTGTTAACAAGACAAGAACTGGGGAGAGAGGGCTTGAGCTGCATTTCCTCCTGTTGAAGGTAGACAACTATTTAGAGGAAGGGAAAAGTACCAAAATGAGGAAGGTAAGAGCAAGGCTAACTTTCTACTGGAGAGGGCACAGAAATTGAATGGATAGAACTAGATCATGCTCCATGGAATAGATATGAATTTCGACTTATCCAACAATGGAGTAAAACCAGTTAATACAGATTGTAGGGATCAGAATCACTTCTGAGACAGTGTCCCAATGATTAGGAGGCACATTTCCTATCTTTCACAGAATCACAGAATGGGTAAGGTTGGAAGGGACCACAGTGGGTCTTCTGGTCCCACCTCCCATCTTAAGCAGGGTCATCCCAGAGCACAGGATTGCATCCAGACAGTTCTTGAATATCTCCAGTGAGGGAGACTCCACAGCCTCTCTGGGCAATCTGTTTCAGTGCACAGTCACTCACACAGTAAAGAAATTCTTCATCATATTCTGGTGGAACTTCCAATGCATCAGTTTTTTGTCCAATTTTGTGGCATCACTGAAGAGAGCCTGGCTCCATCCTCTTGACAATTTCCCTTCAGATAATTTTACAGATTGATGAGGTCCCCTCTCAGTCGTCTCTTTTTGAGGCCAAACTCTCTCAGCCTTTTCTCATAAGAGAGATTCTCCAGACCCTTAATCGACTTAGTAGCTCTTTGTCCAGCCTACTCTGGGAGCTCCCTGTCTCTCTTGTACTAGGGAGCCCAGACTTGGAAAGAGCACTCCAAGCGTGGCCTCAGTAGGGCAGAGTAGAAGGGAAGGATCACCTCCCAAGACCTGCTGGCAATGCTCTTCCTAAATATGACTGTTGAGAATCTATAAGGACAAAGAAGGAAATTAATCAGAAGTTAACTTCTTTTTTTAAGTGATAGTCCTGTTATAAAGCAAGGTTAGACTAGAATTATTAGTTGTTAGTTATAAATAAAGAAATAAATTTGGCTTTTTATTTTTTTTTTTAAGAATATCGGAAAAAATCAAATTGTGTCTGAGATTTGTTACTAAAAAGGAGAGAGATAAAATATAGATGTAAGATTGTTTATAAAAGAAAAAATAAAGTAGGACAAATCTCAATGAGAGTTGTATCCATGATTCCTAGAGGCAGGACAGTGTCTAGTTCTATGATGGGGAAAAAATTCCATTAGTATCCGCTACTTTTTATTTCATGACAGCTTTTGGAGTATGGGCAGACTGATTTTCTTTCATTACTTTCCAGAGGAAAAAACATATTCACCTTTCTATAATCTCTGGCTCTGGGAAGAAAGGATTTTTGCACTTACCTTTGTTCAGTCTTAAAAAGCTAGGCAGGAGATGTGTATTTATATTCCAAGCTAAGCTTAACCCTAGATAATATTGGTCTTTTCCCCCTAAGGTTTTGTTCTTTTTCAAAATTTTTTTCCCATTCAAACAATTTCTTGATCTCAGAGAGCAAAACCCTGACCTGCCAGATTCTGCACAGTAATTTTAGATGTTTTAATAAAGATTTGTAGTGGTTGGAAGAGTAGAACTTAGCTACTGACATTACTAAGTGTGTCATTACTTCTGGAGTGTGGTTTACTCTGAGGTGAGACAAATGGAAATTATTACAGTAACATTTTATTGAATTTAGTAGAGGGGTGATATGAGAGAATATATCAGTGAGATGATTAACTGAAAATCAGTCTCATAATGTATCAGAAATGACAGGAATAATAAAAAAAATTCTCAAAACCTCTCTTAAAATATATCTAGAAAGACAAAAAATAGTCTTGCCAACAAGGATTATTAGGTATTACCTGCTAGTAACTTTTACTTTTAGCGTAATAATATTGTCTCACTGGGCTGGAATTGTAGTCTTTGGAAAAGAACAAAAGAGCCCCCTACCAAAACACTCTGACATTAGTCAAAATTATTTAGGAGACATAAGGTTTCTGGTTAGGTACATGCAACATTACACATCTGCCCAGATTTTGGATGGAGCATACACAGTTGCTAGAACGTCACATCTCCATCATTATTCATGTGTTTTTTGCCCTTCCCCGGTGTAGCCCAGTGAGCTGATCCACAAGGGTGAAGAAAGGATTTTGTGAAGGCTCACAGGAGAACAGAAACAAGCTTTGTGGGGGGCATGCTGTGATAATTAAAAGAAAACACCAGAAAAACCTTCACCTCAACAATGCAGGCCAATTTGTAATTAAAACCAAAATTATTTCTTAAGACCTAGAGGAAAGAGAAAGGAGGTTGGTCTTGCAAATGACCCTAAGGCCGAGAAACTTCATATGATATTTAAAAAGCCACTAAACATACATGAGTAAATGACTGGACAAATCATTTCACTGCAACACCATCCTTATGTTACTTAGCTAATTGTCAAAACATTAGCCTCTTGGGAATATATATATTCAGCATTGGTGAGGATAGTCAATTGAAGTGTATTTCCCTAGAAAAGCAAATGTATGCTGCATTTGCATTACTAGAAAACTTTTGCTCTAGTACTACTGTCCCATATTGTGTTTACTGCTGTTTTGCACAAAATCTGTCATTCCAAAAAGTACTTTTGACTTTGCCATTTTCAAAGATTCCTCTGAATTCTGATAATCTTATTTTATTATTTACTTATTCTGCATAATATGACTTTGACTGGGGAAACAAACAAAGCTGGTTTTATGACCAGCCCAGAAAGTTACTAATGTACTATTTTGGCCTTTTGCTTTTTTTCCTCAATGAACAATTTTTTAATTTTTTAATTTTTTTTTCTAGGATTTTTTAGGGAGATGTGCGTCTACAGGACTACAAGTGATAGACCTCTGTGATGTTAGCAGTTAGTATAAATTAAGAATAGGCCAGAGGAGTTCTGCACTTGGTGAAGAAGTGAGGTAGCTTAACTTGGCGAAAAGCAATTCTTTAGAGTTTAATATGATCACTGGAAAGGAAGTGGGAATTTTATGTTGGACATAGGGAAGTGTAGGTCTTTTAAATTAGAAGATTCACAATCCAGCAAAAATTTATGATAAGCCTGTCTGGAAACTGAGCTTTAAGCATTACTGTAATGTTATTACACATTAAATGGCATTTGGAGTATTATTTAAACAATAAGAAATTTATTTTAGGAAAAGTATGAGTCAGAATCACTATATGACTCAAAAATTTAATTTCTGTTATAACTTGAGGGTTTTACTGAAGAGAACTTTAAGACAAGCTTCAGAAGATTATACCAGCATTTTATACTGAAAAGTGTATTTGCCATTTTTCACTCAGGTTTACAACTAAAGGAGCATGTTATAACTGTCATCAGTCCTTTTAAGAAATACCAATGGATATGAGCCTTTTTTCATCTCTTGGTAAAGAGGATGCAGCTGTTTTCCCTAGGTATAGAGCCAAAAATAATTGCGTGGGTTTTTTTTTCCTTCTTCTGTTATTTTGTGGTTCTGGTTCTAGTAGTAGTTGCTTGAAAACCCATACCTTGATATCACAAGGAATGAAACAAGGCTCATTCCTTTTGAGGTCTCATTGCACACTCTTTTTTTCTTTAATATTGCTCAGATTTACATCAAAACTTATGAGTAGAGCTTCCTGGAGTGAATCCTGTAATAGTTTGTGCAGGTAAGTTTTAGTGTCTAAGCTGGAATACCTTTTGGCCAGAATTTCAATAACCGTAAACAGTCCAAATATTCAAGATGTGATTTTATGCCAACGCCTACAAAAAGCAGGTTTAACTGTGTCAGCAATTAACTTTTCTTCCTTGGTGCTCCAGGAACGATTTGTCAATAATGTGAACATGTTGTAAAGTTCCTCTCTAGTTTTGTAGGCCGTTTGGGAAATGAAGAATGAACATGTAGGACAGCTGAAGGAGTCTAATATTTGTGCTTTTAAACAGGTGATAGAGGATATTTACTTGGTTAAATTCTTCTTACATGAGTTTGATGTGGAAAATTTTGATTTATTCTACAGATGTACAGAGTAATAGATACATGTTTGCCATTGTTATATATTGAGGATATAAAATATATAATTATGCTTATGATTTGTAACAGAAACTACAATAAAAAAGGAATTTGTTCAAATAAATTGGATCTTGAGGACAGTGAATATCTTGAGATCAATAAATAGCATTTGTTAAGCAACTCTGCTGTCGAAGAGACTGTCACAGAATTTTGACTTCATTGAGTTCTTAGTGGAAGTGCAGCCAAATGGATGAGGTGAAAGAGAGTAAATCTTAAACAATTAATGTAGCTAAGTGGAAAAAAATAGTGTTACTGAAATGTGTCTACTTGAATTACAATTTAATCAAGATGTCATTTGTCCTCAATTATATAAGGATACCTATAAAAATACCCAAGCTATGTCCAGTGCAAGCTTATTACTTTTTAATGCGAACCCAATTGGCAGTCACATTCAGTTAAAGGATAAAAAGATGTAAAATGGAAAGTCTTATTGAGAATACTAAGGTGTGTAGATCTGCACTTTTACATTTTTTACCATTCAAATCGCAGTGGAATGCAAGTCTTTGATGCCTGTTAGATCCACTTTTTATGAGACAGAATTTTTAATATTAAAAGTTGGATAGCACTACAGCAACTTCTGAATCCCAGTTGGTTGGGGGCGGGACGGGGAAAGGGAAAAAAAGGAGGAAAAAAATATTTGAGGAATTTGATAACAAAAATGATCGGAACATGCAATAAATTCTCATCTCAGCCAGTGGTGCATCAACCCATTTTGGGATGTTTACATATGTCGGAAAAATCAAATTTTCTCAAGGAATGTTCACACTTGAAGGGAGCTGATAAATATTTTCTTTATGTGAAACTAATAGTTGTAATTGGCTGGTACATATTTCTATGCCATTTTGGTATATTGTAAAAATAAAATTATAGGCATCAGAACTTTTTGTGCACATTATGTCCAGGTTGTATTAGATTCCATATTGAGACTTCTGCATTCTCTATTTAACACTGTACCCAAATTGTGAGGAGACAGGAGACCAACCAGCAGGGGTTCAGTGGTTCAGCTCTGTTACCTGAACACAGACATTGGTGATATCTGGGATTACATGGGATACTAAGGATACTGATGCCTGGCAAATACACAGATGATCTATGGAAGATTCCAGGGACATCTCTGAGCAGCTGGAAGCCAAGGAAGACACTCTGTTGTGTATCCACATGTGACTTGCCAGGCAGCTGAATCTCATGCCAAGAATGGAAGTCAGGCTTTAGATTCAACAGCCTAAATTTAGGTTTCCATGTTGTAGGCATACACATGTGAGTTAGGTGCCTATGTTTCCACTGAAGACAGATTTAATCTATCTTAAATGCTATTCAGAGCAGCCAGAAATACACAACTAGAGTTCAATTTAGTCAAGCATACTCAAGAGTCTGGTGGTTTTTTTGATGTGTCCTGGAATTTGGATGGGCTTTCAGCTGTCAGTTCAGAAAGGAAAGATGTCTCATCAGTTCTACAATATGCCCCAGAGATCTGTATGGATCACCCAGGACACTGTGGCATCTCATATGACATTAGAACACCATGTGTGGACTGTCAAGTCTGCACATTTAACCAGCTTAATAGCTGTTTGTATCGCACTTATTGTAGTGTTTGATTCCCATTGATTATATGGATGTTTAGATACTTGGCTCACATGTTGATACTCTTATTTAAATGTTGAATCTGGAACTGGATCCCATCCCAGATTTTTTTTTTTTTTTTAAACATTCACAGAGTTGTGCCCATGTCATGCTTAGCTGCTGATCGAATAGGGCACTATAGTTCAAATTGTTTACAAAGGAGTGAATTCCAAACAGACACTAAATAACAGATTTTAACATGCCCATTTTCTCTAACATGTAATGAGAGCTCAGCTAAATGAGCTCAAGGAGTTTTTTGCCTGGAACACAGCACAGCATTAGCTACAGCTAGATGTTTCAATCTGGAATTATTTTGCATCTGTGCATCCCCGGATCTAGGCAGATGAAGCTTGTATTTGCCAGTGAAGGTACGTGCATCCTTGGAAGAGCTATATCTGCAACTTTCCCCTTTGGGATTCTCACACAGAAGTGAACAGAATAACCAAACAACCCTCTTCTGGAAAAAATACTGTTTACTCTGCATAATAGCAATGAAGCTTTGCAGAGCCTGAAAACCAGTCTATACTTCATCCCAAGGTTTGCCAACTACTCTTGAAGAGCTGAAAAGGTCCAGCTTTCTTACTAGGCAGGTATCTGTGCCTGCTCGAGGAATTCTTGAACTACAATTCTCAGGTGCTACACAGAATTTTTAACCTGCTTGAATTATTTTCAGCTACTGCACTTCAGGCTAGTTCAGTAGCATCACCCAGTCTCCTCCTGAGGGAGTGAGTGTATCCCCTAAAAGTGGATCTTTCCTTTATGACATTCTGGTTTCTGCTTTTACTCTGTTACTCAGTGATGTGGACATCTTGGAAGAAGACCCATGACCACACTGCCACGACAACTGTGCCTATATGTAGTCTTCTTTAAATCCTGCAGAGTAGAAAATATAGCCTGTCACTTCCTTCAATGATCACCTGTTTTGTGAGTCCCTAACAGAATGATCCTGACTGAAGATTCTGAACATTAGACAAATTACTGGTAATAGCACTGTTAAAATTGTTACTGTTGCTAATTATAACTACTGCTAAGTGAACATCATTTTACTAAGCTAGATAAAAAGTTTTAAAATACAACAAAATCAGCTTTATATAGGCAGATGCTTAGACAAAACATTTTTTTTTAATTACAGGGTTGTTTGGGGTTTTGTTGTTGTTGTTGTTGTTTGGTTTTTGTTTTGTTTTGTTTTGTTTT
>JAWWEW010000001.1:83355890-83498112 GCA_035583185.1 Anabacerthia variegaticeps | reverse complement strand
TTTTTTTAATTACAGGGTTGTTTGGGGTTTTGTTGTTGTTGTTGTTGTTTGGTTTTTGTTTTGTTTTGTTTTGTTTTGTTTTTAAATGCTCCCTTAATGAGAAAGAGGGTTATTTTCTCACTCTTTGAAAACTCATACTGAAATTTTTCATTAGGTGTGGTATGTATCATCAAAAAAGAAGGGAAGCAGGATGGATGGTCACTGCAGAAAAAAAGAGTTGCTATTCTCATTCATAGTCACCAAATAAACTTCAACATTATTGTGGTGAACTGTATGCACTTCCGCAGATGATGATGATGAAAAATATACCGTAGCACACAGAAACTCATTGTAGCTGTATGCTGACTGGTAATTGCTAAGGCAAATGCAGAATTATCTAAATAAACTCACACTGAACAAAATGATGATGAGACAGACCTGCATACAAATGCTCATCTTCATTAATGCTGAGCTGAAAATAGGCAATATGCCAGCTCAGTACATGAGTATTAAGGTCAGATCATAATCTTTCCTGATAATGGCTACAGGTACCTTAATTAATTGTAAAATTACAGTGGGATTCCCACAATGTTGCATATCACATTTTCATGAATACCACATTCATTCTTGTTGGTTTATCAAAATAATAGCTGCATTAATAAGGACTGGTCATTTGTTTCAAAGTGATCATGTCAGCTAACACATGGAAAATCCTCATTCATTCCTTCCTTCTTCATTGTATTAACATTATTCACGCTGAACCCTGCTGGCATGCATGCAACAAAGTATGGAATTTGAGAATACTTTGGCACTAAGCAGCACCCAATTATCGGAAATTATTGGCATTAATAGAAATGGCTCTGATCCTCGTTTTATCAGCAAGGAATACATTGCCTCAGTTCTAGCCACATGATAGCTCTTTTAGCCTCCCCCTTCTCTTTGTTGATTAAAACCAAAGCACAAGTGGGTGAATTTTTTTCTCCTCCCTGCCCTACCACCCCACCCCCAAGCCAGTATCCTGATATCTGACTAAATTAACACTGCCCTCTGATCACCAAATGAATGGTCTTTGTGGGACCAAACCATGGGTGATCAAACAGAACGTCCGCCTGGTTTGACAGGTACAGAGCTGAGTTGCACATGTGCCTCTCCTGTGCCTGACATCAGCAGCAGGAGGGGTGGAGCAGTCCAGGGAGTTAGTGCATTTACAGTTGTTACCAGGGAAACAAGAAAAATTGCAGGCGTTCTGTATTATAGATAGTATGATCTGAACCTGGCTTTATCACAGAAACATTTGACTAATATAGCAATGTACTGTGCAATATTAGCAAAAAATTCCAAAATTTTTATGGTTGTATTGGGGAGCTCTCTCATGTAAAACATTAGTCATTAGAATTTAAATGACACTTAAAAGAGAAGAGAAACAGTAATATCATGTTCATCTATCTCCTCAGAAAAAAAATGGCCCTACATTGAATTTCCACTTCATTCATCTTCCCAGCTTTGCATGGCCAGTTCCCCTTCCACTGGGGTCTAACTTTCTCTTCTCTGTGCATGAGGCCTAAATTTCTTGTTGATATTGCATAATTCTCACCAATTTCTTTCCAACTTAGACCATCCTGTTCCCTGCGACAGAGAACAGAAGCACAAATGGCTTGAAAAACAGCATTAGCCTGAAAGAATAGCTGCAGATAATTGGAATTGAATTTTTGATGTGGCAGAAGAGAAGCAATTTACTCAATTTCATTCCTGCCTTGTATGGTGTTATAATGTTATGTGGTATCACTCAGTCAGCAGACAGTAGAGATGAAGAAGAACAGGTCTACAGAATGAAGCAGCTGGGGCTGAAGGACTGAGGTCCACACTGCAAGAAACATAAACTTGGACTAAGTCTGTGAACTGACTCAGTCAACCTGCAAACTGAATTGCTGTTAAAGGTTGCACCACATTAGACGTGTTCCTGGACCGCATCCCTCAGTTTAGTTTCATCTGATGGTGTTTTAGCACTCTGAGCCATTCAATTGTGTGAACCACATAACAGCAAGTAGAGAAACTGGAGATTTTTGGTTGAAAGACAGATTCCAGATATGAACTGAAATGCTAGTGCATATACATCCAAAGTAACCCACAATCTTAGTAAACCAGAGAAATGCACAAAAAGATATTGTGCCAGTTCTTACATTCATCTAACCTTTCTGCTGTCCCTTCTCCTCAGCAAAGTGGCATCAGTGATGTAATATTTGAATAATGTATCTTGTGCTCAGAAAAACTAAAATAACGTATTTCTTCTCTCTCCTAGTGCAGAATGTCTCTTCATTTTAAGTTTTGTTTTATCTTGGCTGTTCAATGTTTTGGGGTTTTTTTCATCAAAATTGTTTTAGGCTGAAGGACAAAGTTGTTTTCCAGCTGTCTGAATCAGAGATCTTTTTAGAACCATCATACATATCTCTGTAATTTAAGCTAAAACTGTAACTGGTGAAAGTAGAAAGCTGCAACTCTCTCTGAGTTTACTACCTTCTCAGGGCCTTACGCCAAGCCTTTGTTATACATCAAAGGAACATGGAAAACTCTGAGTCTCAGCCTTATTCTTGTAGCCTCTTTGCTGCAGAGAGCAGTTAAGTGTGTACACTTGTTTGATACGTTCAACTCGTGTGGGAGACACACACTCCAAAAGAACCACCAGAAAAGAAACCCTTAGCAGCTCCATAGCTGTCTTGGTTTGTAACCTAAGTGTAGGATCATAGCAGACTGCATTTCAGAGCTGTGAACATCGAAGTGTGTACAATTATCCCTGCTCAGTAAGAAAGAAATTCACTTTCACTGGTTTTGAAGCAACAAAATTATCATTTTTGATACGACCTATGATTTCTTGAATTTTTTTTTTTTAAATGGGTGCTATGTAGTCAAGCAAAGGCTCAGGCACAAGGATTTGGGGCTGGAGCCTGCTCAGTGCAGATTTAGAGATAAAAAGTCTCTAACAAGCTCTACTGCAGGTATACAGCTGCAGTATATAAACTGATATATATATATATATATATATATATATATATCAGTTTAAGAAGTCTATAATCTAATCAAACCCAGCTGGTTTTCAAGGTGACAACAGAAGAAAATGTTTTCTGCAATATTTATGCTAACTTTCATCTTCCAACTAGTACTCTTCAGAAAAAAGAAATGGAAAATGAATTTAACACTGTCAAAACAATCAGTAATTCCCTACCTTTCCTCTTATACATGCTTTTCACTTGTTCCTTATGTTCTAGGGTAACCGAACCTTCATGAGAGGAAATAATGAAAAAACATAACCTGCTAAATTTGCAGAATTATTGTCAAGAGAAAGCAGACTAAACTAAAAAGTGATAGACCTGCTTCGCACCCAAGTACTAGCTGGCATTTCTGTTTCTGTCCAGTGACTAGAGGGTGGCTTATAAATGCTAAGGAGTTAAATTTTAGCACCATCAAGCAGTAGCTCTGACAGGGACACTGAAGTGACAGGCAGGGAGGCAGGGACTGCTCTGATGTAATTCATTGGGACTGTTGGGATGGGAGCTTGCCACTCCTGACTTCCACCCCCTCCCCACCAGACTCCCTTCTGCCTTGATAGTGGGTTCGTCTCAGCTCGCAAAGTGCATTAAACATAAACACCATTCAAATCACCCCAGTTCGATCTGACTGATAGCAGCACTTTGCCAGCTTCAGCAGCTCCCTGCGTCTGCCTCACAAGGAGAATGTGATAAAGAGGATGTATGGAAGTGTATTTTAATTACAGGCATTTTTACTTGAGGAGAGGAATAAACATGAAAAATGCAGAAGTGTGACAGATCTACATAGTTAATTGGGGTCCCAGTGAGGCTGACACTGGGTTGGTGGCAGTCACTAAGCTTAGTAGCAATTTGAAGATGAGGAGGAGAAGGAAAGGCACACAGGCATTGAATTATATGTTTTAAATGAGAGCATATTAAAACATCTCCACCATAGTTGGTCATCTTACCAAGCTGCATGTTCATTTAAAAATATAAATAAAAAATTAAAACTCTTTAATTATTTTCTTTCAGAATTACAGTCATAAAGAATCCCTCTGAAAGATTTTTTAATCAGCTTCCAAGAAAATCTTAGAAAAGCAAGCCCCCCCCTTTCACTTTTTAAATGGAATTTGTAATCTAATGAGGAAATTATTTATGAAGTATTTGCTCTGCACCTGAAAATACCTCCAGTGAAATTATGTTTGGCAACCTGAAGCACTTTGAAGTCGATGAAGTGGCAATAAAAATTAGGCCTTCATTAAAGAGCAATGCTTTTTCTCCTGTAAACTGGCACTGCCTCAAGAGGTCAAACTCTGGGAAGGCCACAGATCTCTGCCCAAGCTGTGCCTCTGCACCACACATGGAAGCAATTTTGTCCATATTCTCTGCTGCTCTTTATGAATTTCTCCTTTCCCCCCTCACCACCCTTTTTTCAGGCTTCCCTCAACAGCTTTCATGTTGCATTTAGGAAATTAACAGTAACTGTCAAATTACTCTGCAAATAGGAGAATATAAGTTTGGAAGGAGTAGAACTTGCCTTTTGCCCTAGGGCCAAGTCAGTGGAAAGGCAACAAAGGGATCCTTGAGAAGTGTTTGGATAGACTGTTTTAGCAAGCCAGGCTCTTATTTTATCAAGTGCACACAGTTTTTCCAGTGGCAATTTTTCCCCTCTTCCTGTAAATTATTCTTTACCCTTGTGCACCTCACTTGCTGCATGGACTGGGAAAAGTACTGGGAAAGATTATAGCTGCAAAGACTGGCAAGGTGGGTATGAACCCTTTGGGAGAGGTGGAAGAGGTACAGAAGTGGAGGATTCTTATGGGATTATGTACAAAAGGTGCTGCAGTTTGGTTTGAAAAAGAGCCACCCCTCTTCTAACGTGCATACAAAGACGATGTAAAGGAGGGAGTAGTTACTTTAATTAAATAGTGAAATCTTTGGGGAAAAAAGTGAGAGAAGAAAGCTCAAAGGAATTGTAATCTATGGAGATGTAAGCTAATTACTTAATCACTTGCATTTGTAAATCTTATTATTGGAAAAGAAATTCCTGTAGTGATTAAATTACAGATATTTATCTGCTAATAGCCCTGATTAACTGGTGATGCTAATCTGTCATTCTGAAAGCCAATATTAACGGCATCAATCTCACAGAACAATAAACAGTTTATATGAAAGAAAACTTTGTGCAGAGTCCAGATGTGCAAAGGGAATGTCGGATGTGTGAGATTCTGGAACCAGTTTGCTGGACCAAAACAGCCAACACTCTCAAAATGAGTTGTTTTGGCCCATTAACCCGTTGTCAGGCACAATGCACTACTTAGTTATGAACAAGTGCTGTCTTATACTGCAAAAGCAATCAAGTTAGCAGAATTTCTAGAGTAAATAAATAAATTCCAGGTTTAATTTAGTACCATAAAGTTATTAGGACTAGGGCAAGTAGGCCAGAGAGAGTTGTTACTACATCTTGTTTGCAGGTCTTGAAAAGAAAAGGTAGCTGATAAAAGTCAAAGAGAGGTATAATTTATTTATTTTTTAACAGATACTTGACTGATGCTATTGATTTTCACTTTGGCAAAATAAACTTTTTCTTTTTAATCAGTGTTTCTTACCACAAGGGAAAGTGATGAAGAGGAAAAGTGGAAAGACCAGTACCTTAATTTCCTCTCCATGTTGCAGGGCAGGTTTTACAGGGAAATGAAACTCCAGCAAATAAACCCAAGTCAGACCTTCAGAGGAAATTTGCTGTGAAGCAGACAATGGCAAAGTACCCAGCGAAGATCAAGTTTCTTATTTAAGCTGTTCAAGAAGTACTGCAGGAAAAAAAAAGGAAAAAGTAGAAAGAAATGAAACAATTGCTGTAAGTGCTTGCCTTAGAGAGCTCCTATCTCAAATATAACTGGAATCCACCAATGTAATCTTTATGATGACCAGATGTTACTATTTCTGGGAATGTCCTGGGTTTTCAAGGGCTGCTCCAGTTTCCTGGCTGATTATATTGAAACTGGTGTTTGCCTCAGTTACAGTAAAATCTGCCAGCTGGCTCATCTCATTGTATCAGTGCCTCCCACTGCAATCTCCTTTATCCTAACAATTTAAGCAAACTTTCTTAGTGCAGAAACCACTACAATAGTGTTTAAAACAAGACTCAAGACCTCTCAATTAAATTGGGTTGAGTTGGGGGTTATTGGTAAAGGAAAAGAAAGTGTGGAAGGTGAGAGGGCACTACAATATGGGTTCTTTGTGTTGGATGCAAAGATAAGGATATGCTGATAGCATTGACAAGAAAGGGGAAGAAAGTGCATTAACTTCAGCACAGTACAGAACAAGTCCTTTTTTTTACACCCAAAGTTTTCTGTGGTTTGTTTTAATGGATTTTCTTTTCTCATTTTTTTTTCTGTTCTCCCCTCCTCCAAGAATGACAAAGATTTTGCTGAAACTATCAAACAAGATGTACTTAAGCACCTACAGTAGGTCTGAGAGATTGCCACACATCCAGAAGTCCCAGAGAAGTCTACATCAGCCATTCAATGTAGTCCTACAGTATGAGCTCAGTAAATCACTTAAGAAAACACCAGGCTTGTGGCAAGTGTTAGGCACAATTTTTGAACATCTGCCCATGAATTTGTCTGTACAGCAGTCTCAGATAGCACCTTATAGCTGAAAACACTCCAAGCAATGAATCTGTGTCTACAAAGTAAATCTGAAGTATCTCAGACAGTGTTGGCTTTAGGTCTCTGTGTAGGCTTGTGCAGCACGTGCCCCAGAATTTCTGTGTGAGAAGTATTTAGTTTTTAGAGGTTTTGTTCTCAGTAGAGAACAGCAAACACATAAAAAAAGGAAGAACAATATAAAAATTCAAGAGTCTGAGCATTCAGAGACAGACTTTTGGAGGAGCAGAACATTGCCAGTTATCTGATGAGCTTAATAATGGAGGATGCTTCCATTTTTAAATACAGATTAGTGTGCAATTGCTGCCTCTGCACATTTGAACTACACGGGACATGCAGCTATGTGGTTAGGAACATGGGAGAAGAAAAGACAGAAGCACCTGCTTCCACTGCTCCAGGCGTACATGAGGATGATAGTCTTGACAACTCGTGTTATGTAACCTGGTTTGGTTGAATAATGATGCCTATTCAGCACTCTTGTGCAGCTCAAGGAGTTTTGGATGTCAACAAGGGAGTGAAACAAGCTCAGGGGTCAAATAAAATGAAGACCTGCATTGACAGGTGAAGACAAGATTGGAGGCACCCTCCCATTATCTAACACTTGGTCTGGGGATACCACAGAAGGAATTCTCTTACAGTAGAAGAGACTGTGTTTTCAGGCAATATAAAAATGCTCTTAATTTATGACTGTACAGACTGGGACGTGGAATAGAGGGGTGTTCTCATGTTACCTGTAAGGTTTCTTTTCCAGAAAGGTAGAAAGGACATAAGACCCTGCAACTAAGGAGTGATATTGTGTCACCATTGAGAAATGTTTGGGGCTTTTGTTGGCTGGGTTTTTTTTCAGTGCGTGTAAGACTGGGGAGTTACTTCCATAGCAAAGGGGATGCCTTCTATGTAAAGATTCTTATCATGAGGAAAAGGATCCCAAAACCAAGACTGACTGACTGAACACAATGATAAACAATTTAGCCTTGACAGCAGTGTCTTGATTATACAAAAACACTCAAATAGAAGGGACTTTCTATTTTCCCCCTCATATTTGAATGAATACATATTTCATTGGGAATGAACCACTGCAAGCAAACTCAAAAGAAAGCAGGGTAATGGAAGATATGTGAAATTCAGAGAGAAGAATGGGAGTTCAGTAAGACATTTTCTTTTAGTTCAATACATTATAGGTGAGGATCAGGAAAAAAGAAATCTCTTCAGTGAAGATTTTAAAATAATATTGGAATGCTCTTCCCTTTCTGGTAACCACCCTGACTTGTTGTGATCAAACAGATGATAAAAGGAATCGTAAGTTTTCAGTCAGTCTCTGGAAACAGACACGTAACATTTCTAAAGCCTGAAGTGTTCTAAAAGAGGAACAAAATATTTTCTGAAAAATGAGAACACATATTTAGATAGAAAGCTTTGTTTATTGCTGGGCTTTAGGTGTCTAATATAGGCTATCAGGGATGAAAACTCAACAGTCTAAACTTGAATTCTGGCATGAAAGGACAGGGAGCTTTAGAATTTGATTTTCCACCCATTTAAACAAACCATTTTAGTCATTTTCAGTTAAGAACTTTTGGAATTCTCTTAACAGAGTTGCTGTTTTACACTCTGATTTCATTCAGGTAAGGGAAAAGAAAGGCATTCTCTATTTTTTTTTTTCTGAAATATTTTAAAGAAAAGAGCTATTTTCGTAAAACACTGGTGGCAAACAGTTAAAATGTAAAAAAGTATTTTTTTTAACTTAATTAGGCCCTTCATTTTCCTTTCCAAGTGTCTTCTTAGCATATTTTCTCTTCTGTGGTTTTACTAATTATGGTATTATTATAAGTAGTGTTATCCTTTTGGTAGTAAAAATGACAATTATGACAAACAAAAAAGCTTTGTCCTGCTTTCAGTTTGTCTTGTCTCTTTTGACTGGGTGCTCTGCAAGGCACTTTCTTAGTCTCTGTTTACTGAGTAGGGATACAATATGATTCTGCTGTCAATGGGAGCTGCGGGAATTCTGTAATTACTTTTAATGTTCCTGTTTTCCTGGTAAGGGAGCTGGAACAATGTTGGAGCCAAATGCACATCTTGAATGTCTTCTGAACATTAGGAAACTGAGACTGCTTCGTCCTCCTGCAGTCTTCTTTAAACAAAGTTTTATTTTTTAAAGAAATAAATTTTTCAGGTTTTGGGGTGGTAATGCTTCATCAGTAGAGATGATAGACAAGTATTGAGAAAAAGGATGAAAACCTTGTTTTCTAATTTATATGGTATGTGCAGCAGGAACTCCTATTAGAGCTGAAATATTTGGGCATAAAAGAGGCACATCATATTTTATCTGAACCTAATGATAGTTTCCCAGTTTTGTTTCCTTTCTGAAAAAAGTATGTCTTTCTACCACAGGACACAAATTTCAAGCAGCTTTACAAAACATTGTCAATATTTATAATGATGCCTAAATGCAAACCTGCAGTCAATCTGTTCGGACAACAGCTCTGATGTTACCCTTCTTTATGAATAAGCAAGCCTAAAAACAGTCCATTAAATAAATGATTTTTCACAGGCTCTAGTACTTCTAAATGCCCAAACAGCAACTTTAGCAGCCTTGCACACACAAATAGTACATTATGAACTATAAAACTGTCATGAATTCATTTGTGAAAAGAAAGTCTTTACTGTGCAAAATATCAGAGGACAAAAATATACTTCTGTCCATGTATCCCACAAGTCTGTGATTATAAGATGAACTTGCAGAAGTTACAATTTTGGTTTTGCAAGCAGGCCCATACGATTTCACTCAGTATACAGGCCATGTACCAGAACACTTTTGGGATTATTGCCTATTCTGGGGAAAGATGAATCTAAATCTTCTGGATCTGGATGAAGAACAACAACAGGTGTTAGGAAGAAGCATGAGATAAGACTGGAGTCAGAACTATCACTATTGTCTGAATGTTTGTGCTCAAGATCTTTCTTATATGTTATTTCCAAGATTTGTAGAACTGCCTCAAAAACAGTATCCACACATCAACATTCTGTCACCCCATTGTAAGACTGTCATTGGTGTTATCTGCTGAATTTTCACTCCTTGACTCGCTCAGATGAATTTACCTCTGGACTTTGTCTGTCAGAGGACTCCGGTGTGATGTGGGGTTGAACACCTATGGTTATTGACCTGACATGTGGGACACAGTTTTTCCAAACATTTTTGAGCTGGCCAGAGAACACTTTGAGCTGGCCAATACACCTTCCCTCCCGATGCCTTTAGCAGCAGTAGATGTGAAGCATGTAATTCATTGTGTTTTACTTCTGCTGTTGCTCAATAAGCAATTATTCACATTCAGATGGAGAAATAAGAGTTGCATGAAGTCAGAGATGCCTGATTTTCCATATTGGTCATTTCTTTCATTTATGATGTGTTCATTAATGCAGGTGCAACTGTGGTACAGTGAGAAACAGAGAATGTAACACCTTCAGGAAAAATACAGAACATATATATTACTAAATTTTACCAAATATTTATCAGTATGACCCAAATACTACAAGGACATGACTAAAGCAATATAAAAAGCAAATTTCAGTTGGGAGAGGTACATAAGTATTCTATTACACAGAATCACAGAATATGCTGAGTTGAAAGGGACCCTCAAGGATCATTGAATCTAACCCTTAACCCTGCACAGGACCATCCCAGGAGTCACACTTTGTGTCTCACTCTCTGGGTGAAGAACCTATTTCTAATATCCCACCTAAACCTCCTCTGCCACAACTTCAGGCCATTCCCTGGGGTCCTGTCATGGGAGCCCTGTGGAACCTCACTGGTGACAGGTCACCTGCCTGATGTTATCCCATTCACTTTTGTCCTCTGTGCTCGACCCGTGAGCCAATTGCTCACCCACCACATGATGTGTTCATCCAGCTGTGGGATGGGCATTTTGTCCAGAAGGTACCGTGAGAGTATTAAAAGCTTTACTGAAATCCAAAAAGATTGCGTCAACTGACTTCCCTTGATTAACTAGGTGGTTTTTCAATACTTCTCAGAATAATTGTCTCCAAGACTGAAGTGAGACTGACAGGCTTGTGGTTTCTTGAGTTGTGCTTCTTGTTTTTCATGAAAACTGTGGCAGCGTTCACAGCTTCCAGTCAGCTGTGACCTCTTTGGATTCTCAAGGCTTAACAGAACATTTCCTTAACACTCTGATCTTGTTTCCTTCTCAATGACTTCCAAAATTTCAACGACTTCTGACTTACTGGTGTAAGCAGTCATGTAGACTGTATATAGGTCAGAGACTTTGAATCCATATCTGTTTTTAAAAATGTTGCAATCATTATGACTGCAGGGATTTTTTTTTTTTTCTAACATACGATAAAATAGTAGTTCAGCTATTAGATAATGGATAACGTGACCTGAAAATCTGAATCAAACTTAACCTGGAAAGTGACTGCTGAGAGGTATGAAGATAAAGCACCTAAGTTCAAACACCTTTTATGCCTGATTTGGAGGAGGTTCCAAATTCCTCACGTGGGTGTTTTATAGAGGCATGATGGGGCATCCACTTCCTTTATCTTGTGAAAAAGGCCTAGACCTGTTCTGAAGGTACCTCCAAAATGTAAATGTTCATTTAGAGGATGGTCTTTTCAGGCTCATATATTTGTCGAGTTTAGTTTCCACACAAAAGTAATTACAGCTATTGTGATATTTAATGTTTAGTTTAGGCAAACTTCCACACACATTTAAAAAAACCCAAAACCAACCAACCAAACAAAAAACAATATCCCATAGCATGACTGCAGTTACAATTGCATAGAGATGTCTCAAACCAATGATGTGTTAGTTCTATCCTTATCAAAAAATATTTTTATTTGCATAAAGTCTTGTTTCACCTATAAATAACTGTGTCCCAGTTAGAAAGTGTGAATTGCACAATTTTAACCTCATTGGTATATCTTTTCTCAGCAATATAAGAACTTATCAACAATCTCTCTTCAACTCATACAGCAGTTTCACCTTCAGAATGGTTGGTTTGAAATGAATTGAGAGACTAATGAGGGAAAAAATCATGCTTTTTTTTTTTTTTTATATATATCTGAAAAAACCCGCATCTATTTTTTCCATCTGAAAAAAAAAGAAAAAAAGAAAAAAAAGTATATTCCCATGAAAATTGTTGAATACAGAAGATATGTTTTCCTGTATTTACCAAATACTTCTACTTGCCAAAATTTTATTAAATTTCTACAAATTACAAATGGTGATCTTATGTCAAAATAGATTTTTCTTCACTGTGTCACATTTTCTAACTGCTTTTCAAAAATGTAATTTTTATTTCTTTTGAATGCTCAAAAATGAAAACTAAAACTAATAAAATAAAATATGCTAAAATAACTTACATTATAAACCAAACTGCATTTTCTCAGAAGAATTTTTAAAACCACCAGAAAAGAAAAAGCATTAGTTTGCTATGAAATAATTTCTCAAAATCATGAAACAGGTCTAAACAAACCCAAACAACACCTCCTAACAGACTACAGAAATGCTATTAATAGAAAGCACAAATTAAGCTCCTAAATAAAATGCATCAAAGGAAATAAAAGACTTAGTAAAGAATATCAGCAGTATACACAAAAAAGACAGAACAAACTACATATTTGTCCAGTTTTGCTCATTTTGTAATGTTCTTCTTCATGAGGCTAAATAAATGTCAGTGTGTCCTTCCTTATTATGCTGCCACTGTTTTCTAAGGAAAACCAGCAAAACCAAAAGTGATTTTTCAAAAAAGCTGTGTGTCAGTTTGTGTGGGTATGTGTGCTCCAGCTTGGTTATATTGCCAGTGATACGTCAGCCATCAAGAAATAAAGACAAAGTCTGTAAGTATGTAAATATATATCTATAAGGTATTGGGAAAGCAAGGATGGTGCAGTTGCACAGCTGAAGAGATCACAGTGTCCCCTTGATATAATTCATTCTTATTGTGAGTTTAGTTAAGTGGGAGGTCTATTTTTGTGGTGGTTAAGGTGCCTGTCAAAAGGGCACTTGGCACTTCTCCTCCTTTGCGCTTTGAAGTTCACTTCCTACAGTAACATGTTCCAGTCATAACACCTCCTTCCTCACAGCTGAAAGTCAAGTCTGCTAGTCATCCCCCTGTGCTTCGAAATGTAGAAACCATAATTTAGCCCTAAGGAAATAAACCAATTACAAGGAACCTGGTTTAACTTCCTGCTGTGGTAGGCAAATGGAGATCTACTATGAAAGTAAGCCTGCAAGCTTAGGAAATATGTGTAGGTATTGAGCAGTTACAGTCAACTGGAACATAGTAAGCAACAAACCCAATCCCTTCCTGAAAGGGCCAGTTGCTGCACACAGCATCTGAGGATAACGAAACCATTATGATTGCTGCACTCGAGAGAGGTGTGTGAGAAATTTCCTGTTCTGGTTGTAAACCAGTGTTTTCATGATAGTGAAATACAGGACTAGTCTATAAATTAGAAAGAATGTGGGTCAAAAAAATGTTTTCATTTCTGCCAACAGAAAAACAGAGGGATCCTGCAGAGCTTCATACACGCAAGTGATATGGATATTTTCACAATTAAAGGCTTAGTCTAATAACAAGCAAACATCTATAGTAGAAGTTTAGGACACCTTAAGTCACTGTTCAATGTTCGATGGCTGAAAAATCAATATTTGTTCTGAAACCTGGGAAATATTGTAAATTCTATCAGTTAATAGCATCAGAATTAATTACCTTCATTATTTCATGTTCTAATAGTGCTAGTTTAGGAAGGGTAGTCCAAGAATATAAAGTAAACAAACTTTGTATGATTTGTCTCCACACAATCTTCTAGTTTATTGGCTGGATTTGTATCACATGGAATCCCAGTACTATTCACATTTTTTTTAACATTTAAGAATTTTTCTTAGAAATTATGGATCACCTCTATCCTAATAAATAAATAAGGTATAATATGTGCATTCAAGACAGATTAAAAATATGAACACATGATTATATTATATTACAAACTAGTTTTAAAAATAATTTTGGGAAGTTGTTACAGTCAGCTTTTTGTAGACACTAATATGAACATTTACAAAATATCTAATGATTTCAGCAAAACTTCTTTGCCAGTGCTGCTTTCTCGTGAAAAAAGAAAGTTCTAACCATGACCATTTATGACTGATCCATAAACATTTTTGAAAATACTCTTAAATTAAATAGCCTGTTACTTATTTCACTGTTACCTTTTGAGATATCACTATATAGCATACTAAACAATGCAGAAAATAATGTATGGGTTGCATTATATAAGGCAATAAAACACTCTGGAAAGAAATGATTACACTTTTAGGAGTCCCATTTCTTGGTATTTATTTTCATTTTAAAGTACAGAAAAATTAAACACTGAAGTGTCAGGGTAAGGTGAGTTGAAAACTCTAAGCTTTGAGACATTCTACAAATGCTGCAGGCATTATGTGAAATATCTCCAAGAGAGGATTGCTGTGGGTTTTTTGGGTTTTTTGTTTGTTTGGGTTTTTTTGTTGTTTGGGGAGGGGTTTGTTTACTTTTTATTTTGGTTTGGTTTGGGTTTTTTTACTGGATAGGCAGCAAGCATTCTTTCTTTCCAGTGGGATTTATGTAAATTACTGTAGGCTGAAATAATGCCATATAGGGCAAGTATACAATCTTTCATGAGCTTTCACAAGTTAAAGGAAATCAGGGTCAGGCTGGGTTAGGATTACATATGAACCTGCAAAGAAACTCAGGATACAGCAGGAAGTGGTCATGGCCGCAAGACAAAGACGCCTCTTGCATTTCCTGACTGAAGGGAAGCAGTGCCCTGCATGTTTGGACCAGCCTGCAAGCAGATCTGTTGTCTCAGCTTGAAGCAAAAGCCAGTGTTCTGCCCCTGTAATGACTGTATCCCACTGCATACTTGGTAAACTTAAAAATACTCCTTTTTTTTGGCCAAAAGCTCACCTAGGACTGTAGTTATGTTGGCCAGATTAATTATCTGCTTTGACCAATCTGTGCAATTAAGTCACTCAGTATATTTGTTTGTTTTTGCTTTTTTTTTTTAATAATTTGCTTTTCACTTAAAACCTTAACAAATGTTTACATTTTTTAGGATGTTTCTGATGAAAGGCTTTTGCAAACAGTTTTTTTGCATTGCAATTGCATTATGAACCCCATGGCAAGGATCTGTCTAATTTTCAAAAGAACTAAGTGTTTATAGACTGTAACAAACGGCAGAGACTTTCAGTATCAGGTATTCGTGATAAAAAAACTTCATTAAAACAAACAAACAAACAAGCAAAGACAACACCCCCCCAAAACAAAACCAAAACAAAGCAAAAAAACACCAAACATGCCCAAACTGCAATTTTTAATTTGAAAAGCTATAAACTTAGGGGACAGTGCTGTTTATTCATCTTAGTTGTCAGTCTCCCTAAATAACCTCCTGGCATACTGGGCCAGCCAACCAAAACCAACCCCAAGGAAAGGGATTAGATGACTCAAAGTTAATTACATTCTGTAATTTTTAGACATACCAGTATCTCGTCAGAGGAGAAAGATGGAGAGCAATAGCTCCACTGCCATGTATGACTAATTAGGCAGGTAAGAACTGCTCAGCTGAATATCACGGGTTTATCTCCAGATGAACCAGGGGTTGTCTCTTAATCAGGGAGAACACAGAAGAGAATGGAAGCTGTTGTTATCATGAGATGATTGATGGCTCAAAGATTATAAAGCCACAGGATAGGAGGCTACATTAATTCCATTGGTCACCGAGTAACCCCTCTTTTCATATGGAAGGAAAATGAATCAAATCTGGCTTTGTTTCAGAAAATGTTGGTATGCCATATGAGTAAATAAAAATTAAATTTATACATTGATTTTTTTTTCCATTTTTGTATTGTCTGTGTTTTTCATATGTTATTTCATAACCTGCTGTGCCTGTATAGATCAAAACAGGTGTCAAAATGCAAAACATTTTCTGCTCAATGAGAACCTTGAGCATCTGTGTGGCTCTGTTTAGGTATCTGTTTTGCTGAGAAGAGTAGAACTGAGCAGGCAGTTGCTTATTTATTGTGAATTTTATATTCTCTTATGTTATTTCATTTTATTCTTCCATTTGTGTTTCATAGGGAAATAAGACCATTTTGAAATATATGTGTTCCTAATTTGTAATCTCCTTGCCAGAACCACACCCTCTACCAGCAACGTCACAGCAGTCTCCTTGTGTATGTCGTTGTGCAAGTCTCCAAAGACCCTTATCTCTACATCCCACCAACTTTGTGATCATGGTAAGCGTCTCCAGCAATGCATCTGGACAAAGCCTCAAGCCAGGACCTGGGATTTGCCCATTCCCCCACCAAACTGGTTCCCTCCTTGCAGTCAGCATTTTGCCTTGCATTTTCACACTTCCAAGACCCCAGAAGACCAGCTGGAGCTGCTGTTCCAGCAAGAAAACCCTGTGGAAGTCCGCTTTGGCTAGACAGTGCTTTCATGACAATGAAATGAGAATGAAAGCAGCAACTGGGTCAGTGTGGGAACAACAGCCATATAGTGTGGTGAGGCAGCACCTCAGATTTAGCCTGTTGTCTCAGAAGCTGTAGATCGCCCCAAAATGGGTTGGCTGTTCCCACACTTACTGCTTTTGTCTTCACATTCACCTCACAGTGAAGGGTTTGGTAATGCAGCAGCAAAGTTACATGCCACTAAAAAGGACACAATCAGCGATGTCTTGGCTTCACAGAAGGTCTTATGATACTGTGATATTTCACCCTACACAAGTGGTTTTTGTCCCAGGTGGGAAGGGCTGACCAAGGAAATATCTACGATGTGGCTGATAATAACGCGGTAACTATCACTAACAGTAAATAAGAATAAATCTAGCCAATGATGGCAGCCGTAAAAACTTTCCCCACTCAGTTGACTCTATCAGCACACTTTCTTCTGGGTTCTGAAATATTTTTAAGGTACACTGTTGTCATTTTTTTAATTTTCAGCTTTCTTCCATCCAAACTTCGCATGTCCCTCAGCTCCCATTAAACACAATCCATTTGACCAGCAACCCTACAAATGTGGTGGAAAAAAAAAAAAAAAAGGTAAAGAAATAAAGGGGTCAGGGAAAGGTTGGTTGAATAGGCAATTAGTGGAAATTTCATAAACAATAAGGGAAAAGTGTTAGAGAGCAGCCTTTTTTATATATACAAAAGTGTTCATTTCATCTCCAAGAATATTGTTTTCATACATATTTAGTTTAAGAAAAAACCCCACCATACATTTTTCAGGATATTTTTTATTCTTCATTTATGATACTATAAATGTTTAGGTAATAATGCTGGTATTGAAAATAAGTCAAATGAGTGCAATTCAAATTAGTGGGCAAGCTAGAGCAGAGTCTTTCATTTACAGTCCGCTTGATCAGACCACATTAAAATCAGTAAGAGTTAAGCCTACTCTGTTTACAGCCCACAGGTTGTTATCTAGTTTCAAACCTTTCTGTTCAGAATTGTTAAGCCAGTGCTGTACTGCATGCAGCTCAAAATTAATTGGAGGCTTAGGTTCTAATGGCTGTTTTTGGGGCGGGAGTTAGAAATCCACACCAAGCCCTAAAAATGTATTCATTTAATTTAAAACCTTTACATTAAATTATGGCTATTTGAAAGTTAAACACTTAGTCACATCATTCTCTATCAGATACTGTGAATTTATTCACATCTAGATTTTAAATTACCTCCTTTCCATATCAGATGCCAATTTCACTAGGCTACCTGAAACATCATTTACATAGAGCTATTACATCAGGAAAGAAAAAATCCTCTCCTGTGTTCAGTGCCTTGTTTCTCTAATCCCCACAGACAGTGAAAAAGAAAGGCTGGCTTTATACTGTCAATTTCTTTTACTGCACCCATTGGCACTTGTCAATATTCCTTACCAGATGCACAAATATTCCAGGACATGTAAAAGCCTCAGAAGTTTTCTGCCACTTATATGTCGTTGTACTGTAAATGTCTGCACATTAATTAATGGAAAAATGGGAATGTTTTGATGTTGCAAAGACATAAATGTGTCTCTTCTCGCTGAGCTAATGAATCAGTGTCATTAAATGTTCATATTTCTATATCATTATCAAATTTAATAAAACAAAATAATATATGCTGCAGAGTAACTTCTTGTACTATTTAGTGGGGAAAAGTCACTGTATAACTGATGGAATCTTGTAAACATACACAGTTCCTTAGGGCTTTTCTGGGAGATGGAGTAATATATGCTTCCAATGTACACTCTCCTGTTATTTTTAAACATGGATTCAAACCGAAACACATACAAGATCTGGGGCCATTCAGCACTGGACCTGTACCTTTGCCCACAGCTCAGTGCCCTAATTTATAGACATTCTGCAGTCTCTTGGTAATGGTATTCATTCTTATGCAGTTGTGCAAACATATCTCCTTTCAGTCAGACAGGACTCAGTCACACCTACTTGCAGACGTTCTCTTGTCACACTGAGTTAGAGTGACCACTAACAAATAAGAAACAATTGAGAATCATGCCAGTATTTTCTTTTCTTACCTGACAAGTCCTCCTGAGAAGCCCTGGGTGTAAGACCTGTCTAAATGTAATTTGTATAACTGAGCTCTGCCTAGCCAGCTCCCCCCACAGTGATAAGTCAGTGATGCATACTTCTGCACTCCTTGCCCTCCACTCTGAGCTGTACTTGTCTCGTGTATCATTTCTCAAAATAAAAATAAAAAACCCAGTTCCATTCTATTCTGGGAGGTCATTGAGATGACTCTTCCCACCACAAACCTGCTTAAGCTTTTATTCGTGAAACCAGGTCTAGAAATGTATGTTGTGAAACATCTGAAAAATGCAATCCATCAGATTCTCAGTTGTGTACTAAACTGGACTGCATTAGGACTCTCATCTAATTTACACACAAGATGTTATACATATCAAGAAAAAAACCCAAAACAACAGAACAACCGTCCTCCTTCCCCCCCAAAAAAAACCCAAAACAAATGAACAAAAAAACACAAACAGAAACAGAAACAAAACCCAAAACCAAACCAACCAAATAAACAAAAAAACCCCACAAGTCAGAAATTGTTGAGACCAGAAAGAAAAGAATAATGCTCTCTATATATCCAAGATGCAGTTGAGACATGGCAGGTGTGTGGATATGGACCTGTGAGATCAGAAATATTTCCACATCTCACAGTTTAAATAAAGTCTTAAAGGTCAAGTATTGGAACTTACATTGAAACACTGAATAGGGTGATACACCCCGTGAGGGCATGGTGACTTTGAATGAATCTGAAAATCAAGTTTCAGTTTTGCAATAAATAAAGGAAATGAGAAGGCTTTTATAAAAAATAAAGTAAACAAGGAGTTTCACAAATTGCATCAAACCAAAAAGTTTTCTTTAAGGTTTTGGCTTACAGAAAGGTTTTAAACCTGGGGAGGTCTGGTAGTGAAACACTCACATATATTCCTGAGCTGCCATTCCATAATCCTCTGGGTGCTAACATTCTTACCTGCTAGTGCTCCAGTCTATTATGAAGCAAAAGAAGAGAAAAGCTATAAAAGAAAGTATAGTCTTGTTGAATACATGACTTTTTGCAATTTAGGAGTCCCCATCTTAAATCTGCACACCATTAATATAAAGGGATATCATACAATCTGGAACAGTCGGTACTGAGGTAAGTCGCATGATAACTCCTGACATTTAGGTGATTTGCACAGAGAATGAGCATGGAAATCTTCACTACCTTGTCTTTAAATGTCTGCATCTGATTGTGGATGTCTACACATGACCTAATAATCCTGAACTCTCTCTACACTAATGAGAGAAACAAGGTTTACAGGGGTGACAGTTTTCACTAAATGTGGATGTCTACCTGGGGACAGGATGAATCACTTTCCAGAAATATCTGTTTCTTTCCATTAACTATAAATAGACCAACACTGATTAACAAAGATGTAGACATCTATGCTATGGATTCTGACATGCAGTCAGTTGAATCCCATCCAAAGACTTAAGAGATGCTTACGAATAAAATAAATATATAAGTAATTGACAGTAAAAAATATGACACCATCACACAAGCCCTTAATTTTTTTTCTGAAATATGAAGTAATCCTGTCCTCCTGGATTATATTTTTGTGCTGGAATTTTAATGTTAGATGAGTGTATAAATTTGTGTATGTTTAAATATGTTCTTCCTCTAAGACCTTTAAACTGACAGAAGAAAGAATTAAAACTTTACAGAGTTAAGAAAACCCTAATGGCTGACTGGCTGGCACCTTTTATACTTGTAGAATAGTACTGTCTGATTACTATCTAATTTTTAGTAGTAAATATATGGACTTTAAATGTCTTCTCTGCACAAGAGTAGTGATAGATTTATATAATTTTCATACATTGCATGCAATACAAGATTTCTCCTCTACCACTCCGGTTCCTTTCATTTATATCTCACAGAGGACAAAAATCTACCTGGCCATACAAAAAAAAAAAGAAAAGAAGGCATTAAATATTGAGTGAGAAAGTATGTATGGTATGTTTGCTAAGTTTTTATAATTATCTCTAGCAATAACTCAGCTAAACTAACATAACTCATTTGCTCTTTACAGCATATAAAACTGTCACAAAATATGTGCATGTTGTGTGGGACATGACCGCAACTGCTGTGTTACTTGTGACTACCCAAATTTGTTCCCGTAAGCAGTGAGGATCTTTGATAGTCGCTTCCCTAAACTACTGCATTGTCTATGACTGTTGCAGTGCTGACCTCTAAACGTTTGCCTAGTAAGGTAAATACTGAAAGGACTCAGAAACAGTACAGTGATGCAGCATTTTTATTTCACTGAAACCAAAAAGAAGAAGTCACTTTCATTCTTCTAATCCTTCTGTGATCTAGCACTGTTTCAGAGGATCTGTTAATTTGCCTTCTCTTCTTCCAGTCATACATCAAAACCCATACTATTTTTCTAACTCACACTTTATAAAGTATCAAGCTCTGTTGACCTCTTAGGAATAACAAAAACTCCCTCACAGGATAATATAATGAGTTTTACATTTGTCTTTCCTATGTCCAGTTTTCCATCTTAGCTTTAAAATATCAGTCAGATTTAATCCCATGCCAGTTTATTAAAGGACCATCTGTAGCTTCCCTTAGCCCTGGATCAGGCCTGGTGTGCTTGTTCATCTTCAGAATGTATTAGCAGCTACAGTGAATGCTGTCTTACCAGATCATGAATTGACTCACCAAATTAATGGCATGGGATTTTACTTTCTTTTGAGCTGGTTTTTTTTTCCCCCCCTTCCAAAATTGGTTTTTATTTACTAAAATATTTGGCCCTCTACTGTAGACAATAAATCAAAACAGGTTTGTTGTGTTGTATTCAAGTTGCTTATCTAATGTTCCAACTAACAATAGAAAGTATCACATTAGGGAAATCTATTGCCTCATCTGTGGAATCTGTCTTGAAATTAAAAAATGATTGGTTGCTCTCTGAATTAAATAACAAACTTGCAAATTTTTGTGAAACAGGAGAAGGAACTCATCTATAAAATGGAGAAAAATATCTTTAAGTCGTCTCCTAAGTGGATTAAGTCTTTTTAAATTTTGGATGGGAAGCCTGGCATCTCCAGAATTCCCCTAGATCTACTCCTCACAATAGATTATGAGTTTTGGTATGCATATTATTATATTGTTTAGGAAAGATAAAAGAACAAAAAGAACCTGAGATTACCTGAAACTTTAAATTGCTAGCGAGACTTGTGAGCCAGGGAATTTCACCTGCATGGACTAAGCTGGGATTTTTAATTTTTTTTCCTCTGTATTCTCTGTTAACACAATCCCAAGAGCAGCATTTAGGAATCTCCCCTTGCACAATGAGACCCGGAAGGAGAGCTCAGTTCAGCCTGAAGACGGACTTTGCAGAGGAATATGGGGTGAATATAGAAGGTGCTTGGAGAGAAATTAACTGGTAGAATTAATTGAAAATAGATGATGGGGAAAAAAACAAGGGTCTGAGGTAAGATTTACCTTCTAAAAGTTACTAGTTAGTTTTAAACCATAGAAGCACTTATTAAAACAGGTTGAATATCAAGTGTTGAAATTTTGTGACAAGCTAAAGGACCAACTAAAAAGATGTTTTGATGACTGAAGAAAAAAAACATTGAAAAACTTAAAACATGCTTTTAAAAAAATAAGCAGGTGTGAACTTACAGAGGAGTAATTAATGGTTCATATGCTAACTAGTCTTGCTGTAAATTATTTGTACGTCCACACTAATAAGTGTTCCTCTTTTGTTTATTTGTTTTTCATCAAGGGGCACTTTCTGTAATCGCTCAGAATATATAAATCTTCTATGAGAAAAAGTTATTGAGGGTTGCAGTGAAAGATCTAAGTCTCAAGCCTCTGCTCCTACAGAAGACCTAAAGCTTCTGAAGTGCATCACTCAGTGGTTCTTGCTTACACTGCAGTAGTGAATATCACGGTGAGGCACTGGAGAGCAGAAGTTGCTTTCCTTTTTAAAGAAATTAGATCAAAGATGCTAATGGATGTTAGCTATCTGGAACGCCACCAGTCTGAAATGGATGTAGAACAGACATTGTATAATCACAGTTATTCACTGCTAGCTAGTGGAAACACAGTCAAGGTTCACTGAGACACATTCAGATAGACTGTGGATTTTTTTATTTTTTTGTGTGCTATAGGTCAGATAGATATGTTGCAAATTAGACTTTTTACATACTAGTATTTCATTTTGATGATTCTTGTTGTCATCATGCTTTCTGTTGTAGTTTCTTTGCAATTCTACCATCGCAATCTGGTATTTCATTTTCTTTATTGTGGTATGTACAATAATTTTCTGAGGAATCCAGAATTCTATCATTGGCTTAATGACATCTGTCTTCCTTTCTCTGTAAACTAATCACCACCTGGCTGTGCAGTGCACTTGCTCTGCTGTTTATTGCATCAAATGCAGGGATGAGCCACAAATATCTCTCTGGAACATGACTAGAAACTTCAAGGAGAACTGGAGGACTGCAAGGAACAGTCTTTTAGTATTATTTTAGGTATGCTCTGATGATTACAACTGCATGCATCAGTTTTAACCACTTGCCTCAGTGATCTACCTGAATAGCCTGACAGAGCTGTAAAACCATATTTAAAATACCGGCTAATGAGGAATATAATTTTTACAGGATGTGTGTCCTTTCACCAAAAGGATTTATTTTCAAAACTCATTCAAGTTCCAGCTTATGTTATTTCATAGTCCTGTAGAATGCTAAGGAGATTTGAAAACTGGTCCAAACTGTGTACCAATAACAATTTCTCCAATATTTTTTTTTCTTAAATCAGTGTTTCAGCAAACAATTTTAATGACTATTTATTAATTGCAAAATTGCTTGAAGCACCTAATTGTATTAGAAAATGGACTTTGAGAATATGAAGATTCTTAGGTGTGGACCCTACAAAAAAAAACCCATCGTGCACAGTGTGAACATGTTGACATTGCACAGATCAGTAGGGTTAGGCAGTAAATCAATGTGGCATGAATATGTAGGTATAGTATTAGTTCTGCTGGTGGATTAGCTAAATACAGTTGCTCTAATCAGGTGTCTAATGGCTAATATTTGGTTAAAGTTCAAAATTTTCAGTTTCCATATTTTTACTGGATTTACTAAAAATTAACTAATTTTTCACAAACATTTCTTCTGAATAACTGCTGGTGAAAAAGTTGAGATTTTTATTCACTTGACAATAACAAGTAAAGAACTGTCTGGTTAACTGTGTTCTGTAAACTTGAAGCAAAGAAGAAGGAATTTGAAAATACAATAGCTACAAATAAATTCAAGAATAAGGAATAAATTTTTTGCTTCACATACACAGAAAATTTTGGAGTAGTGACATGGAAGAAGTGGGAGTGTTCCTAAGTTACTTTGTTTCTCTGTTTAGAATTAGAGTGTTTTGAACAAAAACTCTGTCATAGGAAGCATCTGAGGCACCACTTTACACTAAAATCAAATCTTATTTAGTCAACATATCCAGAAAAAACATTCCTTTGACTGTTCGGGAACTAGATAAGGAAGTCTTCACCAAAGAAGGGCTCTGATCAGCAATTTGGAGAAGGGCTGAAGAACATCTCTTGACTTCCCTCACCTTTTGAAACAATGAAGGGTTAATGATGTGCTGAATCATGGTGACATCTCTATAAACTGCAGTTCAGCTAAACAGGCTCTTAAATATTTTGTAAATTCTTTCCTAGAAATATTTCCTTATGGAAGCAATATGGTTTCCAAATTATGACCAAGGCATAACTTTGTCTTTAAACCAACAAAAACTGAAATTACAGGAAGAAGTGGTAGCATTGATGGATTAAATCTGAAGGTAAGAGAAAATAGGACCAGGATTTGAATGACTACTCACCTTATCTTTTCAAAATCACAGCACTAACAAATGTTTATAAAGATTTGTTCTTTACCCTTGCTCCTGGTTTATAAATAACAGCATGTATATTTTACTTCTTAAACAGAATTCTTAGTTAATTCTGCAGTAACGGCAGTAGTAATTTTGGCACTCTGCCCGCATCCAAACACGTCCAATTTTGGCAGATGCTTCGAAGCCCAAGTCCCACTTTCTTTTGCAGTCCTCTACAACAGATCACAATATTTAACATACTTGTCCCCTTAATTACAAACATGTAACACCACCATTTACTGACCTACTTCGCAACATGCTTCCTAATCATTATGAAAATACAAGAGTGTATGTATTCTGGCAACATGGTGAGTCTGGGAGCTGAGGACAACTGGACCTAGTTCCAGATTCCAGCATTGGCATTGGACTTTGTAGAGAATAATAAATCTATGATGTTACTCAGCTGCTCAATACTTGTCTAAAGGAGAGCAAAGCATTTCTTCTGGCTCTGTTGGATAGCTTAATGTCAATTAATGATAATGGGAGATTAGCTACCTAGATCACAGATAAACATGGGCGCTGGTGATTTCAGGGTTCAGGTGTGTGAGTCTTGAGCTGCTACAATCTGGAGAGCATGCTGTTGAAAAAGCAGTAGGCACCCTGGGCCAGTTGATTCGCATTAAGAACATCCCAGAAGCACAGGTTGGTAGGCACAAAGAAAGACAGGAAGATCTGCACCTTTCTGCAGATACAGGTACAACGTAGTACCTGTTTAGCTGACTGAATCCTGCTCTTTCTTGTTCAATTTATTGGTTTGCCTCACATGGTTGTCTCGGTTATGTTGCAGACTGCCTCTCCCAAGGAGTGTTGTACTTCACAGTAGGGTTCATTGCATCTAGCTTTAGCTATATCCTCAAAAATATCTTTGTATCTGTTCAGAAACTAACTGTCGTGAGCAATGTTTTCTAAGTTGGTGGTGCTTTCAGCGGGAGCATATGACCCACAGGAGTCCTTCCCAACCTATAGGACTCTAGTGTTCTGCTTATATCTGAAATAACTACCCTGGGCTGCTCAAAGAGCCAGTAAAGAGGCCCTCAGGGGCACAGCTGACAAATGTAGGCACCAGTTCTAGGGTGAGATGAATCATACCCTATATGTGCCTATTCCTTGCCACTGACCTTAAAGAGAGTGTATAGTGACAGATTCAGATGCAGACACCTGCAAAAAAGACCTCTGTATCTGGTCAGGTAAATTGCTTCCCCAAGAGTTGTGAGATCTCTGAATTCTGAAATTTTTCTTCCTTTGTCAATATGAGAATAAAAATCCATCGTGATCACATAAAACTGGTTTCACTCAGAAACTAACTTTAACAATGTAGTGGGGTAGCAAAGTTTAAGAGAATAGTGACAGGAAGAACATTTAATGGTTAGTGAGATGATAGATTTTTTTTTTTCCCCACTTGCAGTCTCAGCATAGGCAAGGCACTGTGTGTGCCTCAGTTTATTCAAATGTAAAATTGTTGTAATTAATATTCAGCATAATTAATGATTAAGTGCCTTGAGAACATGTGATGAAACAAACTCTAGAAGGGCAGAGTAGTTTTGCTTCAACCTCTTTAAAACTGTATCCCCTTGCCACATATTTTCAAAAAGTCTACAACTCCTTACTAGAGCTAAATGACTAATTCAAATGAATAATTTATCTGAAGAATTTTGCTTTGTTTTCTCTTTGCAAATTGTTCTCAAATAGACTGCAAAATTCTTGGGCTTATTAGTTATTGCCAAATTATGCACAGATCTCTTCAGTGACTAATTCTGTGTCTGAAGATCATTGAATTTTTTTCCTGAAAATGTTAGTAATTTGCTGTTTGTACTGTGCTGGTAGTTCTTTCTTATTATTGAAAAGCATATGTAATTAATCAATGGAGTCGTATCTACGTGTAATGATATTTTATAAATAAATACATATATATGAAAAATTCCTGATTAATGGACTTTAAAGGTCAGAGAGCACCAGGAGACCACCTACTCAGAACATCTGTAGAGTCAGTTTCCCCAGAATTGAGACTAATAATTTGTGCTTGACTCAAAGTGGCAGACTCCTTTTAAGGGGATCTGCAAAAGATTATTGAGAAAAGGAAAGCATATTTTCAATAGACTTAAATTCACTATATGGGGATTGATTCTTTCTTCTTCATCCACTACAAATCAAAGATGACTAGAAATGATTGGATTAAATTACATTCTCCATTCGTTCTTAGTTGGGAAACTTCAAGAGGCAGAAGAGAACACCCTGCTATTGGTAAATTCCTCTAATACTTAATTACCCTCTGTGTTAGAAATGTTTCTTACTCATAATACGAATTTTTCAGGCTTCAATTTCCCTTTAACAGTTCTTGTTAATTACTTACACATCACATCAAGTTATGTCTTGATCTTTTTCATGAGATAAACAGACTGAATTTACTGTAAGCATGTTTTTAAGCCCTCAAATAACAGTTTCTTTTGAACACTCTTAAATTTGTTTACATGCTTTAATATTCTACTGTCAGTCTCAGCAGGGCCATTTATATGGGTAAAGTTCATGACATATTGATTAAGAACATCCATTTCCCGCTCAGAGATCAGTAGAAATATTGTTGCAACTGATGTCAGACAAATGATGAATCACACACACTTAAAAAAGTTTCAGTTGAACACACCCATAACACACTCACACAGAAATTCATTTTTGTTCAATGCAAATATTTCATTGGAATGAAAATTCAGGTTTTTTATTTAGTATATATTTGTGCCTACTTGATCTATTTAAAAATCTTTGGTTAAAATTAGCATATTTTTAAAACAAATACTCTAATTTGAAGAAAAATATAATTAGATCGAGTAAGTAGAGCAGTTAATTTTATGTGTCTTTGAGTGAAACACAGGACCCAAATTTTGATCTGTTTGAGATTCCACTTCTCAGTGATATTGAGAATAATCTAATTAAGTTTTATCTGGTTCTCTCTGTGACTTATGCCATTAACTGCATGAATTGATATTGTTAGGGCACAACATAAAGTGGGATATTTTTTCCCAGTTAAGATTTGAAATTTAAATTAATTTTGCAGAAACAGTTAATTTTTATCTACAGAAAGCAAACAAGAAATAAGGTTACCCACATCTACCTGAACCAAAATTTGCCTTAAAATCAGAAAACACAATCCAACTCATCATGTACACATCAAGAAACAGGTTCTAGCAAAGCCCTGCTCTGTGGCCTCCTACGGACCCCTGATATTCAATCGATATGCTCATGCTGGATTCAGTAGAGCTTGGATCAGGCTCTAAGCACAGGAATTTGTTGGCATCACGTAGCAGGTTATATGAATGGACACTTTCCTTTACTTTGTGCCTGCACCATCTGTTCTGCTGTCTAATTAAAAATGCAAAATGAACATAATTAAATATTGGCATCACAAAAATAAGCTAGAAGTTTTTTCAATGCATATGCATGTTCTTTATTAAATGCAACAAGCATCTGTTTTGTTTTCTTATGTTTTGAGACACAGATAGAGAGAAATTGCTTTTTCCTGACAGAAAGGATATTTTTTATTAGTAAATTGGAATTAAATAGAAGCGGTAATACTTTACAACAGTTTGTAAACAGCAGTTTCTGTAAACAGAGATTCAGGTCCGAGTCCTTTCCTGAGGAAGCACAAAAGGAACTGCGAAAAACAGGAAGGAAAGCCATTACTAAATATTATTCTCACTGACTACTGAGCTCTTGGTCCAGATGCTACTGGAGCTGTGAAATTCAAGTATAAGAAGCAACTTTTGAGTAGGCATCAAGACCTGTGCCACTTTTCCCCAAGAGCTGCTAGCCCAAGCTAGTCTGCCTTTGATAATGGTGCACACCTTGTGCTTAATCCCTATAAAGGGTTACCAATAAAGTATTTTTGTGCTTTACAGCATTTAGGTTTAAGGAAGTATAGCCATCCCTTTTTTTCAAATAGATGGGCAGCTCAAAACCATTATGGTCTGTACATACCACATATGGAAAATACCCTAGGTGGTCAAGAAGGCCAATGGTATCCTGGCCTGTATCAGAAACAGTGTGGCCAGCAGGACCAGAGAAGTGACCATTCCCCTGTACTCAGCACTAGTGAGGATGCATCTGAAATCCTGTGTACAGTTCTGGGCCCCTCACTGCAAGAAAGACACTGAGCCCATGAATGTGTCCAGAGAAGGTCAAGGAAGCTGGTGAAGGGTCTGGAGCACAAGTGTGATGAGGAGCAGCAGAGGAAACTGGAGTTGTTTAGCCCAAAGAAAACAGTGCTTAGGGAAGACCTTACTGCTTTAAAACTACTTGAAAGGAGGTCATAGTGAGGCGGGTGTCAGTCTCTTCTTCCAGGTAATAAAGTGACAGGAAGAGAGGAAATGGCCTTAAGTTTCACCACAGGAGGTGTAGATTAGATACTAGGAAAAAAAAAAAAAGTAATGGAAAGGGTTATAAAGCATTGGAACAGAGCACCCAGGGAAGTGGTGGCCACCATACCTGAAAGGATTCAAAAAATGTGTAAGTAGGGCACTTGATGACATGGTTTAATGGTGAACATGGTAGTGGTTCTAGGTTGATGGTTGGACTTGACAACCTTATAGATCTTTTTCAACCTTAATGAGTCTATGACTGTATGAGATATATCTATATCTATATCTATCTATATCAGCAAGTAGAAAAAGAGATAAGGACTCACCTCTGGGTCTGAGGACACATGTGATACAGTACCTTGTGTCCAGGTTGCTCAGGACCAACCTCCTATAGAGCTAAATTGGTATTATATGGTACTTGATCTTACATTTCTTCATGGCTCCAGTGTCCCAACCCATGATACTTATTTTTGTGCGTTTAGTTAGTGCAGAATGCATGAAATAATGAGGCAATGTGTTGTAGCCAGCCAGAACAATGCTTTTATAGCTTGAAACTGAGGCCATGTGTAGCATGTCTTATGTGTAGCCAGAAAGCATGCAACTGGTGGTCAGCACAAGTTCCTCTGAAATAGAATTGGGGTGTTTTAACTAGGAGAAGGCAAACTTTCTGCTAGCCTGTCCAACTTGCTTTCCAAAATAAACTGTCCTGCAAAGTGGGCCTGGGTTTTGTGTCAGAGAGATGAGAGGCTGGCCCCAAAGGCCAGGAAGTAGGTGGTGTGCCCAAGGAACTTGGTGTGTTGCACAGGGCTCAGTAACAGTACGCATTGAGACTAGACCCATAGAAGTCAGTAGCTACAGCACTTGCCCTGTAATAATAGTCAATCATTTGGTCACTTAAGTAATTCAGAGTCCTAGATTAGGCTTATGGATTTCACATAGAGCCTTCAGGAAGAGTGAGGTATCCCTGACTGGGATCTGCAGAGTGAAGCTGGCCGAGGATTCCCTGGGCTTCTCAGTAGGATAGCTACGGAGAGAAGTTTGTTTTAAAATAAACTGTGCTCCAACAGTTCATTTCTGAAAACCAGGCGTCATTTTGAATTCACGGACATGACTCCTTTCCCACAGTATTATGCTGAACATACTCCATCACATATTTCATAGTAAGCATTTACTGGATCATAGACTAGAAGTGAAGAGTTCCAGTTTCCAGGCTGTGGGACAACCTGGACGGAAGCTGCTTGATATAAAAATAGAGAGTTAGTTGACTAGAGCATCTTATCTTGTGAGTCAAGGCTTATGGTCACCCCCAAATAGAGAAGAACTCCCACACTTTAGTTCAGTGCTCTAACGGCAAAGCAGTTGGGTAATGCTACTATAGCCCATATTTGTTGCAGTGCTCAATGTTGGCAATACCCACTCGATCTGGACTGGCATGAAAAACTCAGGAAAAGAAACTGGTGTTTGTGTCTCAGTGGGACTCTAACATAAGTTAGAGAAGATTATCAATGTGAAACTTACTCTTTGAGAGGCAGCGAGTGCATCCTGTTGCAATTCTGATTTGGCATTGTCTTCACTTTTCCACATGCACTGGCAATGTCTTGCTGAAACTGAACTGGACTTCTTAGTGAGTGCGGGGATGGAATACACTGTGTTGTAGGCTAGGTGATACACCTTTCAGGACTAATGTGTAAACTGCCAGCGGCAAATATGGGCTGAGTTCTGTGTTTTCAGTGAGCTCAGACACATTGTCCTCTTCTGAGGGTGGTAACAAGCAGCTCAGCACCGTCAAGACTTCATCAATCTGGGCCTTGTCCAAAACAAAGTCATTAGGTTCTCTCACTTGGGTTTTTGTATGCCCTAACTTCAACTCTAAAAACTGGGTGTGTAGCCCAATTTTGTCATTTGGGCTCCCTCTAGAGCCAATTGAGGAAGACAGATGCTCTACCACATTTTTTCAGTTACAGGGTATGTGTCAAAGACAAACAGAGTGACTCACCCAACAAGCATAGGGAGAATCCTGCTGATTACCTCATCTAGATGCCTAAAATTAGGAGAGGAAAACCACCCATATGTGTTTTCCTAGTGAAAACTGAGGAACGTTTCAATTTAGTTTGATATTTTAAGGTTTAATCCAAAATACAACTCAATATCTGTGTCTATTGGTGTATTTAATGCTAAATAAAGCAGTATTAGATATTTTTGTGAATTTTATGTTTTATGCTGTTATTAAATCAGTGGTACACTGAGTGTGTAAACCAGTATGTAGAAATGAATGGGATTCTTCTCTTCCTTGATCGTCTGTTGAAAATTGATAGTGATTATTATACTACTGCAACTCTCTTTCAGGTTGACCATCTTGTTAATATAAATGCCTAATTTAAGAATTCTATTAAAAAAAAAAAAAAAAAAAAAAGAAAAGAAAAAGGCAGGCAGCAAGCCCTAACTCCAGATTGAATATTTGACTATAAATAAAAGTTAGAGCAGTGGACAGGTATAAATTGCTCATATCTCCCTGAGAAGCTTTTTCAAGGAAATCTCTTCCACATCTGCTGACCAGAGCCTATAGAAGCCATATAGAAAGATTAAGCAGTATTACTTTCGAAGGTTCATATGGCTGATGTGTATCTGATAGGAGAGAGGTAGCATAATAGAGATATGAAACATGTTTCTAGAAGGAGGTGTGAGGTGCAAAATTCATATTCAAGGCACTACGCACTGTAATGACATTCAAAATCACAGTCCCCATTTCAGGCACTCCAAAAATTTTTCACCATTTGCTCTTCTGTGCTGCTTTTTAAATACAGTTTGTCTTGAGGAGGATAAGAGCTTGGTACTATACCTCACACGGTGTCAGAAGGAAAGAGTTTGTTTTTCCTACGGTCCTGTTGAAGTGTTAATTTAAAGAAGTAATAATGTAAATCTTATTTCAAACATTCTTTCCCCCCGGCAGACTTCTATATTAAGACATTTGGGTAATTGACCAATGTTACTGTAGCTCAGCAGGCATTATTTTCTTTTGGTAAAAGGATACCATAGTAACTTTCAATGAGAAGGAGCAGAAAAAAAAAAAAAGGAAAAAAAAAAAAAGAACAGACTTAAATAAGACTTGAATATGAAAGGAAAATATAAACCAGATGGTAATGATGGAGACACGTTTTCATATCTTTCCTTTCTTTTAAGATCGGTTTAAAAGTTTCCCTTCACTGCATTGGCTTTCTGCCGCTGAGTAACATGAGGCAACATATTTGTTCAGCGGCAGCAGCTGGGAGCTATTCATTGGCTGCAGATTGCTGGCCAGCCACACCAGGGATCGATTCAGTGACCAACACAGCTCAATGGGAACATTCTCATTGCCTGCTGTGGGTGCTGGAACAGGTGCTGGAGGGGAAGGTCTGGTCTCCCTGATGCTGATGGCAGAGCCTTTGGTGAAACTAACCTCTCCGTGGGTCCTGAAGGCAAATCTGGCAACTCCACTGCTAGTCTTTTTAGGGGAGAAGCCTTCATGTTGCTTCTCTGCTATCATATACCTGTCTGACCGTTAATAGATTTGGAAGCTACAAAATAAGTAACTGTGGGACTGGTTGTAATGGTGCTGGACACTTCATCTCTCTTGCACCCATTAACAACAGAGAAGAATTCTCATCTCCCTTTCTGCTCCTCCTAATTAAGCCATAGCGGCCATGGCGGCTCTGGGGCTCCTTCTTCAAGTCATTGTTTCTTGCTATGGTTTTACTGACACATGAAAAAAGCTCAGGGGCAGGAGGCACATGGTGTTTTCTACTGAAGCTTGAGCTTTAAAGCTGGGACTCAGACTGCTTCACTCCACTGCTGACAATTTAGCAAATGGTCCATGTTATGCCGCTTTGATCTTGTGAAAGTTTTCAAAAATTTCATCCTTGAAGAAAGCTACAGGCCCAACAGATCCCCCAGTTCATTAGCAATCCTTTAGCGGTTCCCAACAATTAGAGCTGTCAGCCAGTCGAACTCCGTTCGGAGGCCGCGGATTCAAAATCCCTGACTAATGACTTGGTAAAAAGACTTGACAGTGTGTTGCAATTTGTTATAATTGAATCTAAGCTGCATCAGCTGTTTGAGGGGCTGAAATGTTTTCAAACATTACATTGATTTAAATTAATGCCACAAAAATATTCAGAAATCTTGTCTGTCAGATTCAGTGCTAATAATCATGTTCTCTTCAGATATGAAGAAGACATTTCATCACCATTTGAAAGCATTGTCAGGCAGGCAGTTTAAATTCTCCCTCCCCCCTTAACTGAAAAATAAGTTGATAATCATTATATTCATGAGAGCAAAGTGCTTGGTAACTGGAATGGGACAGGGTGGAAGGGAGAGGCCTCCGATCAATGAGGCCCTGGGGAAGAAAATTTGAAAAACCCATTATAAATAATAATTTTCACTGACTATCTTTCAGTATAAAAAATCCAAAAAATTAAAACCAATTCTGCAGCAACTGTTGGAGAAAGTTCAAAAAGAATCACCTTTTCTAACTACTTCTCTTCCTTTATTTTAACTGTGGACATATAAACTGAATGGGGGGACATTTGGCAAGCAGACTTCCAGCACAAGCTCTCTGTTAAAACTTGCATCTGTTTTCAGAATACTTTTCACTCAAAAGCAGTGGGATGACATGACATATCAAGGCAGCTTTACTTTCCAAATAAATTGTTTGCTGTTTTTTTAATCCTCTGTTAGTACTGGAAAGCTTTACATTTAAATTAAGAGGGGCTCGGACTGTAAGCACTAAATCTGAATTTTCCGACTTTGAATGCTCAGGGGTCTAAAAATGGAATTTAAAGTGCTTATTCCATTTGTATGAGGGCTATTTAAAAGCCAGAAACAGACAGAATTTTGGACTTTGCCCATCCAGAAAGTCAAGACAGTTTGGATTCCATGATTTTTCTGTCTTGAGGTACAGAACACCTTGCGTGTACAAAACGATGAGTTAAGATTTAATCAGTGCCATAAAGGTCACTAAAGGAACACATTTCTCTCTAATACACCTGTTAAAATTAGCCTGAGCTGAGACACTACCGGTTTTACCTATCATCCCATTACTTTGCCTAATAGAAAATAAAATAAAATAAAATAAAATAAAATAAAATAAAATAAAATAAAATTAAAAATACTATTGACAAAGCCTAGCATAGAAAGAACTAATGAAGAGCACTTTTATCCTCTGGGCTTCTGAAAGTCACAGCATTCACCTGACCAACAGTGGATGTCTACTCTATACATATCTAACTCTGAGCTGGTCCATGGAGAGAACTGATGGGAGCAGCTGACAAAGTCTCTGCATTCCCAATACTAGGGCTTGAACTGTAGTGAGTTGATATAATCTCAGTTCGTAATCAGGAACTGGATGTTCTTAGAAAACTGGCTGATTACAAAACCAGGCCAGAAAGAAGCAAACAGCCCCCTCTCTGAATATCTTCACATAAATAAACTCTTCTGAATTCCCACTTCTTTTCCAAGCTCACTTCATTTTCTTAATCAGCATATTACAAATAATCCTTAATATTAGTAACTACATTTTTCTCTGTATTTTCTATTAATATGTGGGCTGGATTCTTAATAGATTGCAAGGAAAGTCTCAAGAGTCTTTAATACGAATGCAAAGACCCTCTGATACAAGTATATAAACATGCCTGTGTTATGTTAGAGGTAACACAAGATTATTTTTTATTCCTTACGAAGTTTTACACATTTAGACCTCTATATTAGACCTCTATATTAGCCAGAACTAAGGTGGGGAACTAACAATATATTAGTTAGCCTTTTAGTCTTCCAGATTTCACAAAGGAGTGTGGCTCATAACATCCCTTATATTAAAAGGTTTCTATGCAATGTCATGTCAATGGACAGCTTTGAGTTCTTCATCATTCCCAGGTTTTACAAAGATGTGTGTTCCCAAGATCATGGTTATAATTAAATAAATCACAGAAGAATATTCCACTAACATATCCTGTGTACATTTAACCTATTCATTTTCTTTAAATATTTTGGACTTGATTCTACTAAGCAGGTATAATTTCAGAAATGATGATGTATGGCCCATATTGAACACTTCAGCGTGGATTTATTTCAATAACCAGATTTACTGAAGTTGGTTGTCCAGATTCCTTCCACAGTCATAGGAGCATGAGAAGCATCTCCAGACAGTGATTTACCTCAGTACTTATCTCAGACAACCATCTCCAGATGTTGCTCCTGCCATGGGCATGTTGTTCATTTGGATGCCTTGCAAGCTCAGAGCACACTGCAGCTTTTAAGACACTGAAACAGAGAAAATTCCACAGGTAATAGCCATGAAACTCACTCTGCCTTAAATCAACCTTCGTATTTTCATACTGTGAGCTTGCTAGGAGTTGCTGCTTAATTTCACCAATGCTTGATGACAACATCTTAATTCCTTCTCATGGTGTTCCTTCCCATGGCACGGGCTTCAAAACTAGATAATCTTTAAGGTCCCTTCCAACCCCAATCATTTTATGACTCTATAGCTATCCTCAGTTCATATGAAGTCACAATACTGAGACATCCCCCAAAGATAATACTGCAATAAAAATGAACTTCCTGAAAATTAAGAACTTACACAAGATCCTTCAGTTGCTCTTTTAGCATTTTAGTTATAATCGTATTCTGATATACTCTGAGTGCTTAACAACATCTGGTGAAGTCGGAGCATTCATACTCACATGTTTATCAGTAAAAGTTTGAATTTAGATATAACAATCTAAAGTGGATGGCTTGATGTTATGTGCTATTTGACAAATATGTAGAAGGTGAGATTCCTTCTTTTATGTAGAGTTATGCCTTACCTACTGTATGTCATGCCAGTTTCTTGTTGCAGTCCCCATAGCATCCTTCAATCCCTACTATGAATTGCTACATTGTAATTATTTCTAATGTGCTTACATGTTTCTTATTTTGCTTTATTCAGTGAGAAGCTTGTCTGCTCAAAAATGTAGAGTTTTGTTTTTTCTTCCAATACAAATCAAAACATGTAAACTAAGGTAAAAGCTGATTTAGGAAGGTGGGAGAGAGGGAATGTTAATTATCCAAAGGTGTGATATCTACAAAAAGAGCCAAGTCACAAAAGGGTTATCCATTTAACTTATATAGCCAAGTTAAACAAGACACAATTGGGGTTAATTTAGCTTTCCAGGCTTTCATAAACTCATACTTGGGAGGTCGAAGGAGTTGATTAGCCCCAATTGTGTCTTGTTTAACTTGGCTGGGTGAATCACTAACCCTTTTGTAAGTTGGCCCTCTTTGTAGCTATCACACCTTTTGTATGACCGTACAGTTTTCTGACTTATTTTTTTTATTGGCATCAAATATTTTTTATCAGATATCACAGTTTTCTGGGGGCAGTGGTTTGATAGCAGCAATAACTAAATATCAAGAATGCATTTACTGATTTCAGTGCTCATAGAAAGCAAATAAGTATGGATAGAACTTTGTATGAAATCACATACTCAACAGGCTTTGTATTCATAGATTCCTGAAACAAAGCCAAGTGTATAATCCACAGGGCTGTATTGGAGCAGTCAGTGAAAACTGGCTGGAATGTCCATGTGTTAACTTAGACACCAAAAGAAACATCAACACTCCCATGAATGCAACAAAAACAACACAGAAAAACCTGCTTAACTTTATAAAATAAGCCACTTACTTGGAAAAACATGTTGTGCTACTTTTAGGACTCTTGATGGAGTATCTTCTTAAGTGCTAGTAGTGACAGTTGTTAGATGAATTTTTTTCTTTATTCAACAGATTGCTGAGTTCAGTCCTAGCAATTGTTTCCACAAATAGCAATAAAATATTCCTGCTGACTGGGAGCTGAGTTATGGCCCTTGTAAGTAATATGCAAACTGTGAGTAGAGCAAGAAGCTTCTATCACAACATCACTTTAACACAGTATTTGTGCTACAGTGAGATGCTACAAGTATTTCAGTGTTGAAATCAGTGAATAGATAAACAATATTTGAATAACAGAAGTGTAGCATGCAGATCTTAAATAAATGTTTAGCAGTTTTGTTAGATAATAGTATTTCAGGCATTACCTAGACATGACAGTTTAACAAAGGCCTTTCCTAAATATTTCAGCCCTAGAATTATCCTTTCAGTGTGCTGTGTAGTGATGCCTTTCTTTGTGTATTATTAGAAGAGTTTTGTTTGGTTGTCCTAGAAATTAACACTAGTGTGTATATATCTTTAATCAGAAAGATTTTTGGCAGTTTAAAGAGAATTGAGATGAATTGAGTTACTGCCTGAAATTAACATGATTAAGGTGAATGCAGCTCTCTTCAGTTTCTGAATAGCAGGAATAACTCAATATGAGCTCTGACTGGCACTTAGTGGGTAATATGATGGAACAGAAAAAAGTAATTAATTAATTGCCACTATAAAAAAGCCATATACATTCAAAAGATTTTCCTTCTGACAATGTCTGTTTGCAAACATTTTCTGCTACAGCCATTTAATAGGTGTGTAGTTACATACACACACAATCCATGTGAGGTCATAGCCTGGTAATATATAGTGCAGTACTTGATGCTGTGCTTTGTTCATGTTGCATCCACACTGAATTGAAGGGTTTTCATTTCCTCACTTTCAAACTATTTTCCCATGTGTATGAGGTCTCACCTTTCTAAACATGAGCTGCACACAAACAGATTTCAATAATACTGAATGTTATTTTGATATATAATATCAAGCATTTTGCTTTTGCATTTTTTGTACATGAAAAAGAAGTGACTAAGGTAAAGAAAAAGTCTCTACTTAGATATCATAGAACAAAGAAACTGCTCATTTAAATTGTTAAGATTTTTTTTTCTTAAACTTGTCTTATTATGATATTTGACCAGGCTCTTTGGGGCTATTTATCATCATCCATTCTTATTATTTCAGTAGATTCCGTCACCTCTTTGATCTCTTTCGGTATTTTGTGCTGATCCCAAGGCCAGTAGGATAAGACCACTAGTGTATTTGTACAACTTAGTGAGACTCAGCATACCTGCAATAAGTGCCAAAATGGCATTTGATCTTGTCACTACCACCCTCAGCAAAGCAGCCACAACAGAGTCAGAGAGGCTTTTTCTCGTTATTACACTCCAGAGGATCTTTGCCTGCCAATAAGAAAAAAGGTGACTGCGAGTTCACGTTCCTACAATGGCTGTAGTTTTGACTATTTAGCAAGCTCCAAAAACCTTAGCTACTTTAAAGTCCCTTTCTTTCATTACAGCCAAGGTCACATAAGTGCTGTATAACAAAAATTCCCTGACCAAATATAATATGGTTTTCCTTTGGAATATACTTTCATATTACAACACTTGAACTGAATTATACAGTGCTCAGTGGTATATGGTGCTTGCTATTTAAAAAAAAAAAGAAAAAAAAAAGAGAAAAGGAAGAATCAATATAAACTACAATAATAGTTGAACCAAAATGAATATAGTATAAATCACTCTGAAAATCACAGAATCACAGCGTGGTTTGGGTTGGAAGGGCCCTTTTGGATCATCTAGTTCCAACCCCTTCACCCCCCCCAACCCTGCCATGAACAGTGATGCCACCCACTAGAATGTAATATTCTCTCAGTTTTCTGAATTTATTTCCCAAAATAATGTTCCATTATGGAAAATATAAAATGCATGACAAAGGCAATGACTTCCCATTGTTTCCAGAGGTTTTGTAACCTACAGTGTGTCTCCCAACAGCCTGAAATCCTCTTCAATCTTTCTTCACTCTATCTTAGCATGCTCAGATGATAGGTTTTGAAGTTCCTTAGTACTTTGCAGATATTAGTTAGACCATAGTATAGAAAGGCCTTCTATGAAATGAACAACTGCTTTTGCGATGACTTCTATCATATGGGAAATCTTTGAGACTTCTTCAAAATGAATAAAAAAGCAACCAGGTCTTTAAAAAAAATTACATTCTGGTATGAAGATCAAGAGTACTCAAGCAGTGTGGATTGGGTTGGCAAGTAGGTTAGGGCTGATGTGGACAGGGAAATTTTTCTAATTAGAAACAGACAAAACGGCACAATTGTGCCCATACCAAATGAATGTGTACAAAACCCCAGAAATGGTGAGGCCAGCATGATAGGAAGGAAAAACACACACACTTTTCTTGTGAAATTAGCACAACAAAGTACCTTTCTGAAGTGCTATACACTAACGTCTGTGGCATGGAGAACAAAGAGGAGGGATTAGATGTCTCTGTGCAGCTTCAGAGCTATGAACTCCCTAGGATCATGGAGATGTAATGGGATAATTTGTGCAGCAGTGTATGTATGTGAAAGACAGGGACATATTGGAGTGAATCCAGCGTAGGGTCCTGAAAAAGACTAAGGCACTGAAGTATCTGTCATATAAGACATCTGAACCTCTTCAGTCTGGAGAAATGAAGCCTGGTAGGCATTTCAACCATGTATATAAAGAGCAGGTTGGGAGGGAAGGGTGTTAAAGAAGATGGAGCCAGATTACTCTCCAAGTGCCCACTGACAGCACAAGAGGCAATGGTCACAAACTGAAACACAGGAAATTCCATTTAAACATGAGAAAGAAATCTGTTATGGTCAGGGTGGCCAAAGAAAGAAAGAGGTTACCCAGAGAGGTTGTGGAGTTTCTTGTCATTGTCGCTACTAAATTTCAGATGGACACCATCCTGGGCAACCTGCTCTTGCTGACCCTTCCCTGAGCAGGTGTTGTGCTACCTAATCTCCAGAGGTGTCTTCTAACCTCAAACATTGCATGAATATCAAGACAGGTATGACCAGTGTATGTTTTAGATAAAACAAGAAGGAAAAGATGCTCATTAAAAGGCAGAGCAAGAAACTGTTTCTTCAAGAGAAAAAGAATCATTAGGGAAAAGTATCAGATTCAGAGTTAGAAAGGAGTTGCTCATTGTACGTGTGATATAGCCCACTGTGGCTGGAAAGAGAGAATTATCAATTCATTGGGTCAGAAGAAGGAAATACAAAATGTGAATTCAATATATGAATTCTATAGGAATATACAGAACATGAAATGGAAAAAAATTGACTTCCTTCCAAAGACAGGCACATAGATGTGTTGTGATATAGAAGAAAAGCACCAGATAGTCTATCTTTACTTTCTCTCTTAAAAACAGCCTTTACATCCACTACTTTCTGCCAATACAGAACTTACTACTTTGTTTTCTTTCTCTGTATTCTACCTCATTTAATTTTTAACCATTCATATTGTTCTGCAAAGCCATCAACAGGTCAGGGACTAATTCTACCAGCTCCTCAATGGTCCATCAATGCAACTATGGTTTTTTGGCAGCACAATGGTTAATAGACAGAGGTGGTTATGGAAACTGTTTTTAGCTGGTGGCGTGCTTCATTTCCCACTGAAGAGCTATTAACTACCTGTGTGGCACCTTGCACTTTTAATCAACAATTCCTATTAGAATGGAAAGCAATGAATAAGGAGAAAGGGAGTTGCTGGAATTCCTTGTCCATATGCATCCCATTTCTGTTGAGCATGCACCAAAAACTGAATGCCTTAGCCACAGGGGTTTAATAGGTTTCACTTGTACCCACAATCTGAACTACAAAGATGAAAAGAGAGCAAAACATACAACCTCTTTTCTGTTATTACAAATTTTGTACCTGGCAAAGCCCACATTGCCATATTGCTTTGCAGCAACCATCTGCAGTTACTCTCTACTCTCAAGGATATCAAGTCACTATGAGAGAGGAAACAACTACTGTGCAGCATTGCCTGCATTTTCCTCCAGAAGTAAGACTTTGAGTAAACTTCACAGAGCCAGAGGCTTGTTGCACAGGGTCAGGTGCTGATGTGCAAATAACCATAAGTGTAAATTTATAGCACAGTCCTTGATAAGGTTCTTCCCCTATGCCAGATAGCCATTTCCTGAGTTAGTCTTGAGGAATACCAAGGAACACAGGGATGTCCCTAAGATAAAGACTGTCTCCAATGGGCAGTTATGAGATCACCCTGCTCTGGAGGAAGATCGTTCAATCAAATGCAGAGGAGAAAACCTACCCTATATTTATAGGGTATATAATATCAGTGTATAACCCTGAGAGTCCAGAAAGTCCTTTCCTGCGTCTTAAATTGCTTTTATCCATGCTATGGGGTGAATAAGAAAACAAGATGTGCTTACACGCCACTGCTGAGGGAGGTAAACAGAAGAGTCTCACAAAATTTTATAATACGAATTTACTTAAGTAGCATTCAAATATTAGAGTGATTTACTTTTTGAGAAGCGTCCCCAGACATACAAATCTTTTGTGCCATCTTCATAGCAGACTATAGAAACACAAATCATTCAAGTAGAAGAGCCAACATTTCCTCCACACTTGTATTTATGTTTGTGACCATGGAGAAAGTAATACAGGTTATTTGCATCAAAATCATGGTTAATTTACGGTACATTTTCAAAGATTTGCTATAATTGCTCTTGGGTCTACTTCTCATTCCAGTACAACAAGGATTGTGGTGGTGATTGCTTCTGCAGTAGACTTAAATATTTCCAGAAACTGTGTTTTTTTCTCCCCAACAACTGTAATCTCTCATGCTCTGTCATTGATCTTTATATTTGTGCCATGACTACAGATGTCTTTCAAGCAGGACTATCAACGCGAACATTTGCATTCTAGTGAGCTCAGCCAGTGCTGAATGATGTTTGGCCTATGGAGTGTCACCTCCTCTCAGCCAATCTGTATGATTCAAAAGGCACAGCTGTTGTGTAGGGGGGGGGGGGAAACCCTCTCTCTGCTGCATGTTCAGACATTCATCAAAAAATATCAGCTACTGAAATGTAATAATCAGATGTTATAGGTACACCTCAGAATGGGCATTTCCTCTTCCATCAGCAGTGCTATCTCACTGGGGCAGCATGAAGAATGGACGAGTCTTTTTGATATATGAAGTCTTAATCTTTTATTCAGAAAGTATATCCTGATCAGTGTTTAAATGTGATAGGTTACAAAATGAAGAATCTTACTGTTTAAATTGCAGACTTCAAGGCACAATGAGTCTGTTAATCTTCCTGTGTAGTAACTCTATGGCAGCTATCGTGATGGCATTTCTTCTTATCACAGTAATTTGATCCAAGCAAAAACTCTTGAAAGGTTATTTCCCTCTGACTTTGATTCCCTTTCATACTCATAGAATATTCTAGAAGGAGAGGTTGCCAGCTGCCCTTGTTCACCCACTCTCTAGTCAGCCCTTTACATGTGTATCACATCACCCTAATTGATCTGGAAATTTTCACTGAGCTAGAAAAGCTATCATGGATTCTCTTCTAACCAGTCAGGCTAACAACTCAAAAGAAACCCATATATATCATTGATTACAATGTTCCAAAACCAAATATCAAGAATGCAGAATTTTCTGCATTGTCTTCCAGATATGTCATTATGGCAACCTGCCAAACTAACTTTTCTAGCAGTAAGATTCAAGCATAAGCTTCTTCTCATATTTGAGGACTTCTGAACCCCAAAAGTGCCAAAATTGTGTTTGAATGAATTTATGTTGTCATACAGGCATATCCTAGGATGCTTTACAGTGGAACCTAGAGGACAAGGAGTTGAGTTTTTAACAATCGTTCAAAATTTGGAGCTTTTCTTCAACATGTTATAAATTGCTTTGAGTGATGATGCTAGAAATTGCAAAACTTAATCATACAGCTAAGCGTGCCTCAGATTATGCTACTTTTTTTCCAAAAGTCAAAGGCCTCCAATATTGATATGGAAAGAGATTGCATTTCATCACTTGTCCCTGAAAGAAGGTATTTTCTTGGTCCTGTTTGGCTACTTGTTCTGTTGACCTGTAAACAGGATGAATTTGCACTAGCAGAAACAGGAAGCTGAACACTTTCATCATAGAAAGAACAAGATGTTCACATCAGCAATGGCATATTGCTAAAGACCTAACCAAAATTGTTTGGACAATTGATGGAGGTGGCTTAGTCTATGTTCCCGTTCTTTCTTGTAGTTAAAGAAATTAAATTCAACAGCTGTGGGCTAGTGTAGGGAACAAAAGAAGTATTTTTTCACAGATGGATAGATTTCACTTCACTAGATGTTAGCTTAATAGAAATAAGGCAATAAATAAAACAACATCACATAGTATCTCTCTCTGGAAAATGACAGGCATCATCAGAGAGCAAATACTTATGGTAAATTCCTCAGATTGATGGAATGAATCATCTGCTGAAAATGCTTATCTACTTCAACTGCATATAGGGCAGAAGCTGAAATCACTGGTTTACTGTAGATGTTTAACTTTCAAATGGCTAAAGTCAACATTTTTATCAAATCAATTCCATTTATGTCGCAGACTTTTCAGTGGTTAAGATTTCCACTTACATTTCTGTGGCAATATGTGAATGTACCTCAGCATAAAGGATGTGCATCTGTCGGAGTTTCATTATGCATTGCCTTGTGACATACTTTGTGTATTATCGCTATCCTCCACCTCATGTAAATCAGGGGAAAGCTAATAGAATAATATAAACATGAGCATGCAGAAATATGCATTTTTGATGTCTTTTGAATAAAAGTACTAGTCTTTCCAGACACACATAAAAAAAGGATTGTTTCCTTCATGCTCAGGTAGCTCTTATCTACATGAAGTTCTGAAAACATTCTGTAAGCTTGACCATTATGTTTCTTTTTTAAAATGCTTATTTGTGGCTGCATGGGAATTACTTAAGTCACATGACAATGGCACTTAAAAGATAATGTTTTGCAGTTACAGGACTATTCTTGGAAAGAACATTATTCAATTAGAAAACCTATCAAAATTTAGTATATTCATATAATATTAAAAAAGAATCTCCCTCACTTACACTCAATGTGTAAACAATTAATAATTAATAACTAACAAATAATGTTTAGTAAAAATTCTGTTCTAAAGAGAGAAACAGTGAATGTAGAAATGAAAACCCCATTGACTTCAGACCTTACTCTCATGGGATCAGTTATATCACAATGAGCATCTGCTCACGAGCTCATGAAATTTCCTTCTGAGTTTAGGTTATTGACTCCCCACACATCTACTGGACACACTGTTCAGATTCTCACTCCTGGGATGTTGATATAACTTCCTGAGGTTTCAAGCCTCGTTATTTTATGGTCAGTTTCTATCTGTCTTTTATTATGCCAACACTATCTTTCAAGGCAGTGAGGTAGTATTCTCTGTATTGTTAAACACTCACTGAAAGTCAAGGAGTGGAATTGACCTCAGCAAAACAGTCTGGAAGTTAGGTGTTCTGTTCATTCAAAGCTTCATCTCTACAGCTAACATAATAAAACACTCAAATCCAGAAGATATGAAACCCTATTCTAAGTGAGACGTATGTTAAGATCCCTAGATAACTCTCATCAGTTCTTCACCCAGTTAGTATTGGTTGTCTTTACCAAAATGTTCTGTCAGATAAATGTATATGATGGCTGCAATGTCTTTTTTCACAGCAGTATCAATTTTAGCAACTGAAGTCCATCCTGTGTTTGTCTAATGGACATGAACTGGCTCTTCTATCTTAAAGCAAAATTTCATGCTAGTAGTCCCCATTTTCCTTGATCTCAATACTCGTCTACCTTCTGTACTTTCCCTCTCTACTTTCTAGCTCCCTTGGTCTCCTGGTCAACTGGTTCTTCTGATATGTGTGCCCAATGTTCTTCTAAGATGAGAATAACTGCCACCTCTATGTCACCGGCAGTTTAATGGAAGAACATACTGATTCCTGTGCTGAAGTTACTACTGAAAATCTTAACTGCTAAATACTAGATCATATCAATCACAAGATCAGACCTTCAGGATTCTTATTAATTGAAATCAATAGCTGTTTCTTTAAGCTTTCCTTTAATCCTTTCTTTCCTTTAATCCTTTCTGCATCCCTGTCATTATTCTGTATCGATCCCATCTTCCTCTCTTAACTAATACCTTCCTTTCACACCAGATGCGTTATTGTAGTACTAATAAACAACCTGAAGTTCAGCACTGGAAGTGTTTTCTGTTAGTCTGATACAGACTAGACTACTTTTGTAGAACTCTTAGTTTGCTTTAACTCAAGAATCACAAAGCAATTGGCAAAGATAATTGATGATGATGATGATGATGATGATGATGATAATAGCAATAATAATAGTGATAACATGGTCTTATTTAGTCTGCAGCCAAAACTTGAAGTCTGTGTTCGAGGCATAAATTAACAAGGCATTTTATTCAAAGTTCCCAGCTTACCTGTGAGTCAAGTCAACATCCAGAATTGGAAACCAGCAGTCTCATCATTCTCTTCTCTCTCTTCCTTTCATTTAAGAGATACTTAGTTTTTTATACATTTTAAAAAGCATCTCCAATAAAAATCTAGAACTCTACCCCCTTGTATTTTCTCCTGTAAAGATATTTATAGGAAGAAATAATTCTCCCTATTTCTCAGACAAAGACTCAGCCATTGGCATGATTTTATTTGATTACAGGTAACTTACTCACTAGTGTTAATATAAATATTTTGTAATTTTTGAAGTACTTCGCAATATTTTAGATGTATATATGTGGCTACTTTTATTATCCAAACACAAAAATAATTGAGGGATTTCTTTATTAACATTTTTCCCAACAATATAGTGACAGTTGATAAAATCCTACATTTTTTTCAATAATGACAATTAACGATAGCTTTTGCATTATTTTTCCAGAGAGTGACACTGGTCAAACTTTTGGATTTGTCAGGAATCTGTTAATTTTTGAACAGTGACAGGAAATGTATCATCTTCCTATTTTTCAAAGCAGATGTTATCTAACACACTGATACAATATGAGGGAACTTTCTCTAATATGTGTCGTATTTGTCATATAATCAGAGCATAGTATTGGAAATTAGGAGATTTGGGCTCAGCTAAAACTGAGCCATGGTCCCTCTCTTAGCAAAGACAGAGTCACACAATGCAGATGTCTAAATCCAACTGAGTCACCTTAAGAGTCCCTTCATAGGTGATGTAAAGAAACTGATACCTCTACAGAATCATTCCTTTCCTTGTAAATAAATGTATAAAATAGATTAAATGAGTCACACCTTAAAAATTCTCATTTTCTTCCCTGAATATGAAGGAGAACTGTAATAACTCACTCATATACAGAAATGTAAAGCAAGGTGGAATAAATTGTAGCCTTAATATGTTTGCCCCCATCTGTGACATGAGCAACAGCATAAACACAATGACTGAATATTTCTAAGTCTTTATTCATTAATATTTATAAAGTACTTTAAGATCTTGAGATCAAAGCTGTAAAAAGAGGCAATCAGCACTACATGACCAATCCACTCAAGTGTCAAAGTCCTATTTTATAGAGTATTGTATGTCTAGGTAGCCCTTCCTTAAAAATCTTATGAATTGATTCAGAGACTAGGTGTTCCTGTTCTAGCACCCAAGAATAGTGCAAGAGCTTTCAGAGTAACAATTTGCTTCTCTTAATCTTGTCATAATGTCAGAAGCATTGTCCTCCACATATCCTACACATGCTGCAAGTTGTAAGACTTGCCTGCAGCCACTCTGCACTCCTACAGAGCTCACCAGCCTAACAAGGGGGATAGTGGAGTCCTTTCTATCTTCGTGTACATCAGTCCCCTGGTCTGCTGCACTGCCATATATTGTGAATTCTGGCTATTGCTATCAATTCAGAAGCAGAGGTTGTCCCTTTCTAACCGGGGGAAGATGCCTGGTGATACACTCTAGACCAGAACACTCATTTCTTAAAAAAAAAACCCAACCAAGCCACAACCATCATCCCCACAGACCACCCACCCCAAACAGCTCCACTATCTGTCATACATTTACTAGCAGTATTTTTTTAAGCACTGAATACATTTGAAAAGCCAGGGAAGGTTAATGGTCACTGATTTCCCCTTTCCATATTTGGGAGGGCTACAGCCACTACGTAATGACTGTGCAAAATGCCGTTTGCTTATTTTTCTGAGAAAAAATGTGCACTTGGCACATGAGTCCTTCTGATCACTCTACTGCAAAGGGCTCTATAAATTCACACATCCAGTCAACATGCACAAGTGTTCTTTTAGGTTTTCTTTTTTTCAGTCTGAGCTAGTTTTACACACACACACATAAACACGCACACACTTCCTAGTACATTTTGTATAATTTAAGTTATTTTTGTGTTATATGCTCTTTCTGGTGTTCCCATGGATTCGTTAGGATGAATAATTTCTGTCAATAATGAACACAGGAACCCAGTACATGAATACTTGACGAGATGAATATATGCATAGGTTATACATATCAATTTGTGGTGTATGCATGAAACAAATGCATAAGAAACTGCCTTAACTAGCACGAAACACAGATGAAATAGATGGCATATAAATGTAATTATATTACTTTCAGGCAAATAAGACCATGTAGATAGGAGGGTGATGGGTATGTGGATTCTGTAATGAACATCACAGCAGTGGAGAGGCCCATTGCAAAGACAATGCATCATTTTATGTCTTTAAAAAAGCCACAGTCACACAAAAAGCTAATAAGAAAGGAGAATAAATATATTCTGTGGGTTATGAAGATAGAATGGGTATAAAAACAAAAGCTTGCCCATAGAAAGAAAAGTAATAACAAGTATATGGAATTACTAAGGACCTTTCAGACCATGTAGAATTTACATTACCACCTTCAGTGGGTTTTGAATATGCCCCTAACAGATGAAATGATGTGCAGCATCAGCATGACAATAATATTATTTATTTTTATTTCTGATTAGAGTAAGAACAGGTATTTAAAATAAACATATTTCAAAACTTTCTAAATATTTTATAATTCCAGTCTCTTTACAAAGCCTTGACCTTTTTGTTGTTGTTATTGTTTTAAGACCTTAAAACCAGGGTTTTATAATGCTTAGACAATTTTGATAGTAGGTTATAACACTGTATGATAAAGTTCACTGTGCTGGAATGCCTCCTGAGACTCAGTCTCTAGCAATGTATGTGTGGAGGGCCTAGTCTTCCAGAAGATTAGTTTTATTTTCTTCTCTCTTTTAGTGCTATAAAGCATCTCAAGTTCCCAATAAAACAATGTATAACTCCTTATCTTCTCCAACATATATCTTTCACCTACCAACATTTTAGTCACAACTATTTTCAGGCGCAACCCTAAGCCTACTTTTCACAATCAATTTTCCTTGGTACCTGTTAAGTCTTGCACATCTTTTAGGGTTTCCTCAAGCGTTCCTTTAACAAACTCATAACAAGAACAACAGGTAAGTAATGTTTACTCATTTTGTGATTTGCCCCTTATTTTCCCTGTGATGTTCCCTGTCCCCTGTGCTGCTGGATGCTGAAGCACAGACCAGCCTGCTTTAATTTGGACCTTGCCCCAGGGCTCATCACCAGCAACCTTTTTTCTCTCCCAGAGGAATGTGACCCCCATTGAGCACATGATCTCTCACAAGGTTGCTAATAATGGGTCTGTGGTCTCCTGTGAACCCTTTTCTTACCAGAAAGGCTATATTCCATGTCATACAGCATAAAAGTGAATGCTTTGAGTAGTCAAGAGTTAAAATATACCTTGGCTGTTTCAATAAAATGCAATTTAATACGGCAAGGAACACATTTCATACCTAATGTTGACATTGAAGGATCTTGTATTGCTTTTTTACCAATAGAAATGACAGTGATTCATCAGCTTTTATTCCATTTTATATTGCTCTGGTGCTCTATCAGCCAGAGAAATGCTCTAATTTTTGGCAAAGTTTATCCACTGAGTTCTTTTCTTTGCTGCCTTTCAAATAAAAAATATTTCTTGTAGAAGGCATTCACATTTTTTGCTATATTCCTGCTCTTCCCACCTTATAGCTTCCCTGTCCCCCTGGAATCCACAGCTCTGTATTTCCTATAGCTTCTTTTTCAAATGGAACTTTTGACATGTGAATTCTTCCAGAGTTCTTGACAATTATTCATGTCTTTGCATCCTCTGTTTTATTTTTAGAGTTTCAGCATGCATCCCTAACTTTATATGCAGTGCAGTGCACTTTGAATTGCCCTAGACTCAGAGGATTTTCTGAGATCAAACAGCATCAATATTAATTACTAATAGAGTTTCCCTTTTAAAATAAACTTGGGTTTAGAATACTGAAGACAGCATGTTAGCAATAAATGCATTGAATTTACTTTTACACATGATCCATATACTTTAAACATGGAAACAAGAAGTGCTTAGAATCAAGTTCTGTATTGAAAGAGGTTCAACACCAGCAGTTGAACTGGTTTGTAGATTTGAGGTTTGGACTGAAATTACATGGAGTATAAATCTCACAGACACAGTTGTCATGGAACATGTACTCAGTGAGTAAAGGGGAGTCTCAGTCACTTCTTCATGTTGCATTCAGCTAGAACACCAAAAAAGAATATCCAGAGATAGGAAAAATTAAATACTTTTTTATAATTCAAGCTCAAACCAAAACAGGTTTCTTTGTGTTAGATTGAATTCAGGGTGAGTTTCATGTTGCAAATTTGACTCCACTCACGTCAGCTTGCATTTGAAAGAGTTTTGGGATATGAAGGTTTAGATGGGTTCACATTCATCTAAGTTGAAGAATGAAAGAGACTGTATTTATATGAAAACACACATCAGAATGCACCTTTTGCAAATTGGGTTGCTTATCCACATCTGACTGGAAACAGACAAGTAACAGGAGTGTTCACAACAGAAGGAAAGGTGAGAAAGTTATCAACAGTCAAAGACTCTGTTCTCCCACCTGATATGGTCTTTGTGGCAGGCCCTGCAATAACAAAGAACAACTTCTCATGCACAGTAGTAAAAATAGCAAAGCCACAGCTGTCAATTATGTCAATGTGGCTTAGAAGTTTTGTATAAAGCAATAAAATGGAACCTTACTTTTCTAAGGAGCATTCCTTTTCTAAGAAGATGCAGCAGTATTTCTGTGAGCCATAAGGCAACTGTACCAGCTATGTGGCAAGATCCAAACTATCTGGATATACCATTTCATAGTACCAAAACCTTTTCTTTTGCTCTTTTTTTTTCTGTTCATCTCCTCAGTAACTTCGTCAACCCCAAACAAGCACCAACTCTAAGAAGATACTCAAAATGAAATTCCTCTACTCTGTGATTCTTCTAGTAGTCAAGCTGTAAACCCATTTTCAAATTAGCATATAATTTCCTGATTATACTTTACTCTGGCAAAAATAATGTGGAAGAACAGAAAGCAAAAGACCAAAGTACACCCTATGAGTCAGAAGATGTGCTAAAGGTGATAGATTGATGCTAAAGGTGCAGTGAAAGGATTGAAGCTTAGAAATGCTTAAGCATTAAGCTGGAAAGCAGCATGTGCATGAGAAGCTCTAGAAAGGCACTCAGTAGGAGACAAAAGGAAAAACTCTTTCCCTTTTTATGTGTGAGATATCATAGAGAAGTCATAAGCCTACTGTGGATTCTTTATGTTTTGCCAAAGGTTTGGCTGGAAATGATTCTGCTGCCATAAAATCTGTTTATGACAGCATTAAAGTAAGTATATCACTCTGAAAGTGCTGTCTATTCCACCCCAAATAAAGGCAGCAGGGAGATCTGAAGCTCACCTTAAAAATGGTAAAGGGAAGAGCCCATAGCAAGAGCATCAAGACAATCTCGACACTGTATCGTACAAGGACCATGAGCTGGCGCTGCCAAGAGGGAGTGGGTGGTTAGCTCTCTTTCAGAAACCAGCCTCAAGAGCTTTCTAGGAAAATGTGAAACAAATTTACTGACAATGTCTAAGCTGCATGTGTTTGGGTGCCATGGGAGCAGCAGTAATTGTGGGGCAGTGTGCCTGCTGCTGAATTGTCATGTCTGCAGCTGTCAGTGTGGGTAGTAAATGAGTATCCAGTGGGCTTTGCCCATTTTCCCTTCAGTGTTCATGTGTTTTATTGGCTTGAAGTTAAGGAGGAAATGGAAATGCTTGTAGGAGGAAGCGATTTTAATACTTCATAATAATTTTTTACTTGTGACTTTAGCGTTAACATAATTTGTAGCCCTTTCATGTTCTCCTTTCATTCTCTCTCCCCTGATTTTTGCTGTGCAAACACTGATATTTCCTTATAGAAGGAGACTTTAAACAGCCCACAAAGATCAACTGCTTTCATGCTTCCAAATTTTCTCAGGCAGTTAAGCTCAAGAGACTGGTGCAAGAGCATGGATCAAGTAACTTAGACTCAGACAAGCACCGAGGAAGGGAGGACATGAGGCACCTGCCCTGACATGAAAGGGCAATATGATTTTACACTACAGGGCCACCACCCCACTGGAACCGTGTGATGGTATTTTGAAACCAGCCTGGGTAAACCAGCTATTCTGTGCCAAATGACTGCCCTGCCTCACATTTCTAGGCTAGCTTAGAAATAAAATCCCAGAAATACCACACAGAAGAGTCATCTTTAAGAACAGTCATCTTGTTACTAAAGTGCAAAGTTACTCCTAATGGCCAGCCCTCCAGTGTCTGTGCACTTTGAATTTACTCATCTATATCAGGATGTATGTGTGTGTGTGTGTGTGTGTGTATTGGAGGGAAGGAGGGAGGGAGGGAGGCCGTAGTCGCTGGGTATATTTGTAGTTTAATTTCTTTTTGGCATGAGCTACTTCTGTAGCAGGGACAGTTACAATCAACAGACATATAACCACTCCTTTCAGCAATTTCAGTACAAATGGGATTTGAGGCAAGGTACACAGATAAAGACAGATGGGAATGTTCCTTGGTGCACTCTGGAATTACACATTTTTCCCTCTCCAATCCCAACATTATATGAGAATGTAAGAGAAGAGATTCCCAAGAGAATAGAGCTGGTGGTCCATCCAGTCTGAGCCCTCTGCCTGCAGAAAAAGCAATTGGGTATTTAACACATGGGCATGGCCACTTCATGTCATACCATTTCCTTCACACTGCACCAATTTCATTGGATTAGGAATGTAAAAAGGCATTTTCCTGTCTAGTCCTTCTGGTATCTGTTTCTGGATCTGTTGTCTGTGAATTTTTCTTCTCCCTTTCTCAGACTGCTGGTACTGCTTGCTTCCACCCTCATTGTGGGAACAAGTTACAAGGGTTCCCTATGCATTCTGTAAAAGAGCACTTGCTTTTAAAATCAGCCTGTCTTCTGCTTCATCAGGTTTAAGGACTTGGTCAATAACATCCTTGTACACAAGCACACACAGCACTTTAGCCATGGCACATTAACATGGTGGCAAAAAGCCTGTCTCACTCTCAGTGAGACAACCTTGCTGATGTTTTGGCCTGATAATACTCAAGATTATTCCCTGTTGCATCCTTCACCGTCATTTGAGACTGATTTAGAAAACCAGACAGTGATGACTCCAAGGTCTCTTTTTGGTAGTTGAAGCTCAGTTACGGCTGGCATTTGCAGCTCAGTTTTCAGAGTCATGAAAGCATGGCTTAGATTGCTGCTCCTGAGATGCATTATCCTGCACTTATTGGTACTGAAGTTCGTCTGCCCCCTTTTTTCCAACTCGTTCCATTTTGTGAGGTTTTCCTGGAGTTTCCTAGAATCAATGATCTTTTGTCTATCCAAGAGAGACTTGCAGATTTTACTGTGCATCAGCTTTCCCACATCCTTGCTGAACACAGCCAGCACTGGCACAGGTGGTTGGTGGGCAGAACTGCATGCAGAGTCACAGGGACATTGCTCCCAGATCCCTCCAGGGCCCTTCAGTATACAGGAGTTACCCTGGCCTGTGTCCCTCCCTCTACACTTTGGTGGCCACAGAATCTCACTGATCTCCTTGCCTGCTTCCTGCCATGGGTGCCTTCAGGTAGTTTCTTGTCATACTCTTCAGTCTCATTTTTTATTTACTTTCAATTTGCTGTGTGCATGAGCTTTCCTGTTCTCCTTTTCTGAGGTAGATTTTTTTCTTTTTCCTTTTTTTTTTTTTTAATTGCTTTACCACGTGATAGCCTGCATAACTTTCAAATTAAGGTTTGAAGGGACATTCTGAATTACTTTGTTTTCTTTCTGAATTGTGGCACACTTTTTACCTGGCTTCTAGCACTTAATTTTTCAACAGCCTCTAGGCTGCTCCGAGGCTTCTTTTGTTTTGGACAGCTGCTTTTATGAGGTTTCTTCTTGTTTGCTTATTTTTGACCAACCACTTACCTCATTTTTATGCAGTTTATTTTCTAGAAATTCAGTACTAGAGCCATTATACTGTCCAGTGCATCACTTCAGATTATATCCAAAAGAGCCTCTTATCTTGTGATTTCTGAGACTTGTTCCAGGAAGCACCATCTACTGGCTCCAGAAAATTTATCTCCCAGAACATTTTTCAGTACTGACATGTAAAAGCATTTGCAATTTTTGTTCTCTTGCTTAATATTGCTTGAGAATGCCAAATGGTGGTCTAATTTGCCTTCATTTTTCATTGCAGTTGTGGAGTTTTTTCCCTCTTTTCAGAGATTCATAGGACAACAACCACATCCAACTTGTATGTTGCATTACTCCAGGCATTCTTCCATATCCATACATTTTCTTCTGTTTCTGATTTAGCAAACATCATAGATAAGTGTTGAGTTATGGTGACACCTTGTGAAGTCTTCTCCCTTTTTGTGCAAAAAGCCAGTTATCTCAGTGTCTAAGAGTTGTTTCTCCACTGTCACCACCTGTTTGTTTCTCACCCCTCCACTACAGAAGCAAGAGCAAAGGAAGATGACACTGACGTCAGGTTGAGTGAAGGATCTCACCCACAAAGCTAGAACCTGCCCCTGGGATCTAGTCCCAGGCATCCCAGCAGACTCACACTTGCCCCCAACACAAGGTCAACATCATAAGAATTGCAAACCAAAAGACTCCTGCTCTTTCTGACCTTTCAGGGGCCAATTTTTTTTTTTAATTTTTTTTTTTTTAACTTCCTTTCACTTTTTGTGAACAAGATTGACCTGCTGCTGTCCTTCCCACTGGTAGAAACACAACATTTCTTCAAAAGCCAGTGGCTGTTACACACAACCACTATACAGCACTGCCACCTGTTAAATCTGACTAGGAAAATAATGATCTCATGCCACAGATCATTGCATATATGGGTCATTGACTGCAGTCAGAAAAGTTTGATTCAAATACAAGAGGATGGTAGAGTAGGAGATGGAAGATTTTCTGCTGAGCTGTTATGTTGAGCACTGGCTTTTCCATGAAGTTTAAGCTAACTTGAGTGCTAATAATAGGCAATACTTGCTCATACAATTGTCAGGTTTGACCTGTTGCTCTTATTGGTACTCATTACACTCTTGAAGCTAGGAGCAGTTCAAGCACAAGGGACTCAAGAGTAATTTTCAGGAGAGAGATAGGAAGTAGAGGATGCTCCTTTTTTTTTCCAGGGGGAAGGGGTGCAGGTAATGCAAGATTTTGCACCTGTGACCATATCAGCAGGCAAGTGCTTATAAGAAGTATTTCCTCAGTGACCCATACTATTTTGACCAGCTCCATGCCGAGATGATTCCAGTTACTTATGGAATCTTTCTTTTGTTGTTATTGTTTTGTTTTGTTTAATTTTTTAAATTAAAGAGCTCATCCTAGAGGAGACTCAGTTTCTCTTTATTTATTATTTCTTTTTCTTGAAGTTACCAGAAACATAGAAAACAACATTCAGAACTTATTAACAATTTACAGTAGGAGTGGTTCAGCTATTTGTTGGCTTTCCTGGCTATTTCTATCTGCAAAATTTAGACAGAGAGTAGCTCAGAATTTCTACCCATTCTTTACATAAAATGAGCTGTTCATTAAAACCAGTTTAATCTCTGAGTTTGATGCAATAAGCTCTTTATCTAAGAGACTCTCATGCTCCTCTGTAGTCTTTTGTTCTCCTTTGCACCATCATGTCTATTCTCAATATGCTAGACATAAAATCCTTATTCGGTAATTGTTGAAAATAGATAGGAGCATGCCAGAATTTTTTTATCCATCACTTACATAATTCTGTAATACTTTATACGAGGATGTCCTTGTTCTCTGTAACCACATGATGAGTGAGAAATTAAAGCATGAGGTTTTCCAAACAGCATTAACTGCAATTCCTGCAAATTCACATGCCTTTGCCAGATGCAATGTCTGTGACTGTTTCTGAAATTTGCATGCAACAGGAAAACATACTCTATATGTAAGAAAAATCCCACAGTTTTATAGAAAAAAAAATATCCCCACTGTAAACATTAGGAAATGACAAATACTCTTAGGACATATTTATGTATCCAAAACAATATCAATTATTAAAGTGAAAGGGGAAAAAAACAAAATATAACTAAAAATAATGCAGAGTGTTTAATAGATTTGTTTAATAGTCATAAACAAATAACCCATGAATACTTTAAAGCAGTTAGTGTTGCAGGAAGCAGACACCCAGAAGATTTTATTAAATATTCAGACATTTATGAAATGTGCTCTAGAGGTTACAGCAGAGGCCTGGCATTCAGTAGAGCTGCCTTATTTGCCTGCTCTGCTGCACATCTTTCCTGGAGTAAGGAAACCACGATGCACGCAGCTGTACCTGTGGGGACAGTTTTGTATTGGCTGAGCTTTGTGTCTGAGCTGTGCCAAGGAGCAGGTGCCACCCTCAGGGTGAGGACGGGTTAGCTACTGGTGTCACCGTGGCAGTGACAGGTGAACATCCTTAGCATCCAAGCTGATGATAGCAAAATTCCAGGGTCACCAAAAGCTTCCACTGTTGCCTGTGTCTGAAAAAGCCTGTATCTGCTTGAGCCCATATATATTGAAAGCATAGTCCTGCTCTGAGACTAGTTAGCACCACAGGTTGTCAGAAGTTACTTGTCGTGCCACTATTTGTCTCCATCTGGGGGTATGGTGGTGTAAGATCATGTCTAATTGGCCAAAACAAAAAATCATTTAAATATTTATTGGCCCAAATAAGTGGGATGAGGATCCATAAGTATCCATACACTCCATAAGGATCCTTACACTTCATAAGAAGATCTGAGTCCCCGGTTTCCAGCTCTCTTTTGGTACATAATCATTAAATATTGAAGGAACTACATTCATAAAGTTATGAATATTACAGAAAAAGGACAGGTGGGCTATCACATCTTGCTCAATATTTGATTCCTCTCAACAATGCATGGTTCTCTCAAGATGCTACATAGGGGGAGTGTCAGCACCATGTATGACTGGCACCAATTCCACAGGGTAAAGCATTCCCTGACAATATTTGGGGCTGCAAACACCCCTGCACTGATGTTGGTGCCCTGTGAGATGTGTGAGATCAGACAGAGGGCTGTTCACAAGAGTAAAACTCTTTCCCCCTTATCACATATCCAAGTAAAATTTTCCTCTTAGTTCATTTGGCCTGCCAGTTGGTCTTCACAAGTAGCAGAAAAGATTGTGTAAGATGGCCTCAAAGTTTTCTGCGAGTCATTTATTGCCCTCACAGATCCCAGCTTAATTTTCCTCCTTGCAGGTAAATATGATTAATGTGATTGATCCTAACAGATTGTAAATCTTGGGAATAATAAGCAGCCTTTGATTTGGTAAGAGTTGTTGGAGGACCCCTAGTAGGGTGATGTCCGAGCATGTGGCCATTCCCTAAATAGTATTGCTGTAAACTGGGTCAGATGGTGATTCCAACCACAGCTAAATTTCTAATGCAACACACTGATTCATTTTCTTGTGACCTCTCTAAGCCATGGCATCCCAATGCTACGAACTCTTCAAAAAGATGCAAAGTAGTGGCCTTGAAGAGCTAATGGTTCAAGTGTGGGTTCAGCACCAACAGGTGAGTCTAAAATGTGAATTGTCGGCTGTGGGTGTGACCCTGCAAGGTAGGGATTGCACACCAGCAAAAACCCTGGTCTTCAGCAGCCACAGCATGTTTACCGCTCGGCCAAGGACTCCACTTGTCATATGATGCGTCTCGGAAACACAGTTGCTTTTGTATCTAGGCAGGGACCGGTGGGTGTAAGATTATGTGGCTGCTCCATAGCCTTCGCCCATTAAACCTCTTGTGAATTGTACAATCACCCATAATTAATGGTAAAAAAAGAAAGTCAGTTCCACAGCTCATCCTCTTGCCCCCCTGGCCCTGCCTTTTTCTCTGTAAGTGTTCCCCTAGAGAGGAGGTTTTAGCAAGTTTCTTTTGTTTCTTTAGAAAACATCTTAAGGGAGTATGCCAGGCATGCATTTCTACTTTCAGAAAAAAGTAAAAGAGAAGACAAATATCCTTGTTTTCTTGTAATCCAGATTCTAAGTAGATTTAATGGCCCTGTTAGTGCTGGGCAAAATTAAGACCTTATGAAACATGTTACAAAGTACCTTTGTAGATCTCATTTTCAATAAAAAGAGGGTTTAGGTCATGTGGAACAATCTGCAACTTATTAGCACTTCGCCTTCAATAGGTCACCTTTCATGGTATAATACCCTGTTTTCATTAAGCCCTGAATCCTAAAAGGCTATATTTTTAGAACTCAAGCAAAATATATTACTGATATTGTTAGCACAAAGATAACTAAACACAAAACATTTAACTATAAAAGCCGTTTCTTACACAAATCTGTCAGATTCAATGCTTTTCTCTAAATGCAGTGATCATTATAGGAACAGCTTGTGGGTTTTAAATATAAAATGTTAGGTGTAACATTTGTTGTCCAGCCAGGAAAGAAAAGGGGGGAAAAAAAAGGCAATAAACAAAAATAAACAGAAATTGCAGACTTTGACATGTTCAATATGGTCTACATCTCAGGATCATGCACACCTAAGAAGAAAGAATATGAGGTAATGTAAAACTCAGTCTACTTAGATTTTAATAGATAAAAACATACTAGATCTCAGTTTGTGAGTCCGTTTTGTTTCAAGTTTGCTCAAGGAATATTTTTAAGATTTATAAAAATCTTCCCTCATCTTTTGTAACAGCAGTTACTTTAAGGCATAAAAACCTGATACTATGCTCGTATATCCTAAAAACTATTCCACCATATGGATTTGTTATTATTTTAGGCTGATCATTTTCTTTTAAGTACTTGTACTGGTCCAGCCTCTGCTAGGACACACATATGGAGTAGAAAGATTCATCTCCATAGAAAAGGAGAAGAAGGAAGGGTAAGTGATCTTTTGCAGCTTTATCTTTTCCATAGGTAAGATAATATTTCTAACCCTTCTACCCTAGAAAGTTCATTTGTTCTTTTAGGAATAATACATTATTTGCTTTCACCAAACAAGCCTCCCAGCTGATGGGATATGCGAGCAGTTGCATTTACATAGGATGCATTGACAGACACTTGTTCACAGCACACTAAAAGAAGTAACCGTAGATGGTGAGATCAATGATATCTGTCAGAAAAGACGAAAGTTGAAATTCTCTGTGGCTCTGCTTTGTAAGAGCAGCCCGGAAGCAGAAATCAGTAGTACCCTCAGTCCTCTGTGCAAGGAATTTCAAGCACCAGCATTTTTTTCCTTATTTCAGTGATGTTCTGGGAGGTTTTTGTTTGTTTTGGTTTGGTTTAGTTGTTCATTTTTATTTCTGTGGTGGTTTTGTCTGTTTGTTTGTTTTTAATTGTTTTGTAATAACATCTTGAAAACAGATACACTGTTTCCTTCCTGTTAGTGCAGTAATCATGAGATGAAAGACTTCCCCCCACTTCTCCAAAGAACAAATATGGAGAGCTATCCCCAGTTCTCTGCATCACAGGAGTGGAGCAGAAGCGCCAAACGATAATCTTCCTAAACCACAGGGAGAGAGATTTCGGCAACAGTCTTCATCAATGCCCAGTTTTCAGGGTAGGCTGGAGAAGTTGTCTACATGCTGGTCCTCCTTCAGACCACTGGCAGTTTTGACCTGAGACCTGTTCCCTCCATCATCCACAGAGACTCTCCTGCACCTGCTGCTGTGTGAGTATCAGTCTTTTTGAATGGGGGATGTGAAGTACACTTTACTTCAGGTTTAGATAATCCCTGTGTCATGTGCAAAGGCATCAGTTCTTCCCTCCCTCTACTGGAAACACATCTCTTTCTGCATCCTGCCAGCATGTTTGCCATTCTCATGCCAGTGTCTCTCTCATACTGTTCATTCAGTGATTATACAGACTGTGAACAAAGGATACAAAACCTCATATGAACTACAGTTGAAAGGAGGCAATCTAAGGGTCACTCAGGAAACAGTTTTAGAGCTCAGACTGCACTTCACATTGCCCCTTCTTCATCTTCTGAATGATATCTTTCTGTTGCTAGCCTTATTTTTCTAACCATTTACATATGCTCTATTAAATGAGTTATGAAAGTTCAGATTAAACAGAGCTATCAAATTTCCCTTCCTTACTAAGCAAGTGTTCTTAGAACCAGGAGATAACAGGTTGATTTGGAGTGATCTATCATTCTTAATTTTATTCCATTCTTTATTTACCTCACTAGCTAATTCTGTTCATCTGTTCAAAATGCAATAACACTATGACTCTGTTAAGGATCAGCAGTTCATTGATTAAAGTTTTAGTTTCTTGGGTTTTGTCTTGGTTCTGTTGTATGGACTTTTTTATTTGTTTGCTTGTTTGTTTTTGTTTTTTTTTTTTGATAGAACAGGAATTGAAGGTGATTTTAAATGTTAAATCCTCTATCTAAAACAATAAAATGTCCAGCTACAATAGTATAGATTAATATAGTAAAATAGGCAATGTTTATACATAAATAGCATGCAGAATGTACAAATTTAAGCACTATATTAATGTCTGAGTGACAAACAGAGAGATGATTTATATGAGAGATTTCTTTGTGGAAAAGCAGAATTTTAGTTCTGTTTCCATTCTCAGCAGATTGGAAATGATTTCTCACCATACTGTGGATTTTAACTGGTGTATACATCGTTGCAAGTGATAAACATACACGTTTGGGAAATTACTCCCATAAATGTTATTCCATTCGAGAATCTTATGTTTTAAGTATCATGTTCAGCACATATTGGAAAGAGGGTTGCAGTTAATATATGGAAACATCATTTGTATTTAATCACACAGTTGGGAGTAGTTATAGTAACTAAGTAGATGCAGGCAGTTTAAAATGCACAGATTGTTACTGCAACCTAGCTTGCCACGGGCACTTTTTCCCTTTGATAGCTCAAGTACCGAATAAATAAAGTACAATCAATGCTCAGAACTGGTTGAAAAAGCTGTTCCATGTAGGTTATGCTGTCAGTCCTGTTAAATAAGGCAGTACAGCTTAGCTATGATAGTGTGAAAACAAAGGGCATGTGGGCAGCTTTCTTGCTGCCTTTTGCACATTGTCTTTGGCATCCGGAGGGCAGAGCAGCAATTTCACGAGGCTTAGCTGGGCTCCTCTTTGTGCCTGGATGGTTTTTTACAGCAGATGGAAACTGGACTAGAACATTTGCTGTGTCTCCAAACATCTGTGTGGTGCCAGCTGCATGCACAGGGTCAAAGGTGTGACAGGGCGGCTCTTGTACTGGGTCTCACCTGGCAATTTCTGTTCAGCACCTTTCTGTTCAAGCGGTGTTTAATCCAGTGTTTGACAAATATTGGAAAATAAGCAAGTGTTTTTTCAGTAATCATTCAGGGACACAGTTTATAGAACAAAGTAAAGTAAACTAGATCCTTAAATGATTTTCTTAAATGTATCAGTCTACAGACAGAGATACAATAGTGGTCAAAATACAAATGTATAGGCCTTTTTTCTTAATCAATTTACATAAAAGTTGTCAGATTCATAGCTGGGTTATAAATTCTAATAATGTTTCTCAGTAGAAATTATAAAAATATATTGAGTTGTATGTATATATGGTGTATATGTTCTGACGTGTGTGTAGATACATGCACCTGCAAGAAAGCCTTACAAAGGAGGAAGCAAATGATTCTGTGCTTGTATGAATATAATATAATTTGCTGTAACACACTTAAGTACTGCAGAAATAGCCATTAGAGAAAAGATGAAGCTGGACATATCTATCTACACCTGTACAGTAGCCTGCTTAGTTTTTAAAGATTCACTTATGCAAGCTTCCTATAAAACACTGAAAAACATCTATGCCCTTATACTATGGCAGAATTGTTGATATAAAATTTGCTGCCTCCTACATTAATGTTACACATTATGTTTGTTTTTCCTTCCCTCCTTTTCCAAGGTATAAATGAACTGCTTATGTGGAGTTCAATAACATAACTGTACAAAATTAGTGACAAAGAGAAATGTCAGAGTTGATATTCCTGACACAGCCTTTTTAACTCTTGTTATGTCTTAGGTTTGCATATCAGAGATGGAATAATGCAGCAGTCCAAGATCCCAGGAGGCACTCACTACCATTGTCTTTTAGATTTTTAGCCTGTGGCCTTGATTGAAAGGAGAGCTTCAATTGGGACTACTCATTCCTTATTATTAAAAAATGGGCATTCTGGCATGCTTTTGTGAGGGAAAAAAAGTAAAAAAAAAAAAAAAAAACTGTGTGAGGAGTTTAAAATATTTGCTCTCTGTTAGCGTGTAAAAACTCCTTAGATGGAGTTTGGCAATTGATGTTGAAGAACAGTTAGACAGCCTTTGAAACACTTACCTAGTTCACTAGCATTATGGAGGATCTAGTTCACTGCAGCTTAGATTCATAGACAGCATTTTGCTTTTCTGTGATCAAAATGCCTGTGCAGTTTCAAGGGCTTATCATCAGAGTTGAATCCACACAGAGCCTAACCTAAGAACAGTCAAGAAAAGCATAAATTTGAAGGGCTTTGATGCTCCATCACATAGCCATTCAGTGGCTATAATGGAAGAGGAGTACATGACAGACTTTGGTCGTGCCTGTCATTCATAAATCTCAGTAACATATACCAAGTGTTCCAGATTTTACAGGGAAATTGTACCAGTACCTTGTTCAGCTGTGGAATGAACTCTCACTGCTTTAATCATATACATTACTTTTCTTTGCTCATATTACTGAGAATATATAAGTTAAAATTAGATTATTTTATTTTCAAGGAGATCTCTTTAATGTGCTCACGTAATTTAGCAGATGGTGTAACCTAGAAGATAACAAGAAGCAGGCATATTGATATGTTTTATACCTCTAGTTAAAGAATAAATATGTGCAGACACTTAAAGTTGAGAAGTAAGTGGAAAAATGACAAATGTAATATTATACGTAGTATAATTTTTTTCTTACTTGTTGAGTCGGAGCAAAGTCTCTTTTTAAGCAATTTGGCAAAGGATTAGAACTTGTAATATAGATCTGATTGAGACAGGAACTAGAGTAGCCAGAAGCTAGGGTATTTTTGCCACTGGCTTCACCAGACCCAAGATTTTGGCCCATGGTCTAATTTTGCAATCTTTCATCATGGAAACATAGACAGAAGTGTTCCTGCACAGACTATCATCAAGGCTGTGAACACACAGTAGATAAGATAAAGAAAAGGGAAACCTTTTTTTACAGTGAATGTAGTCATTCAAATGCATGGACTTTGCCAAACACCACTTTATGTAATGACTAGCTCACCATCTTTAGATGTATTTCTGGTAACACAGCTCTCTCTTTTGCAGCATATTTTCCTTTCTTATTCCAAAAACTCATATTACTTCTATATTGTTCTATCTATTTCTCTCTCTGAGATGAACATCACCAACTGCATTGCCTGTTCCTTGATTCTCATTTCTGCAATTGGTTTATATATTGTTACATAGCTTCATTCTGGTGAACCCATGCTTTTATATTTTTATTTTGAATCCTGAAGACTCTTTTATCTTCATTAAGAATATATATTTCAGCCTTGTGTATTTCTCTCCTCTTTTTCTCCCATTAATTCAGTCTACTATTCTTATCAAAACAATTAGGAAACATAAAATTACTTTTACTCCTTTGATAAAAAATAAATAGTTCTATTATTTTAGCAGAGGAAAAATCCTGTAATGTAAAGGTCTTTTTGATTGTTTAATTAAATAATTCTTTCTGAAAAGCAAAACAAAATCACCATATGCTCTTTGGCTATAAGAATTACTAGGGATATACAAGTCATGACTGCACATTCCCTGAGAATGCAGATATTCATCTTTATTAAAGAAGTTCCTGGGCTTTCTTTTGGTATCATAAATCCTTTTACATCCAAATGTGTCTGTTGCATGCCTCTGGAAGGCATCTAAGGTGAAAGGGTCCTCAAAGCTTTCACAGAGCTGGCATCAGGAGAGGTTGCATCCTTCCCTTGTGCTCCTCCCTCACTCCATGTCCCATCAGTCCCTGGGATTGCCAGGGCCCAGCCACAGCTCTCCTCCCCACACTTCTCTGCAAGGCTATTCGAGGATTGCCTCTCATGCAATGCTACATTTTCAGCAGAGCTGCTAGTCTTATCCTTGGAAGATGTCTGCTACTGCTGCTCTCTGAAGGCAGCACATAAAAAAAATTGAAAAAGAAAAGAAAAAGGAGTATATATTTTTGTCAATATTTCACTATGTTCTCTTTTTGCATTGATGAGTGTGATCCATGATGTGGCAAGTGATATCAACTAGGCCAACAGATAGCGCCTTAGTAACCTATCATTAAAACCTGAACTTTGACATGGTTCCTGGACAATAATTTTCCTTTAAATGGTTTGCTTTCTCTCTTGAAAAAGAGTCTCCACCAGCCAGGCCCAGGACAGCTGCCTCCCTGCTGCCCCTGGGGCTGTGTCCCACTTGGGGAGCTGAGCTGAGTGTGAGTGCTTGTGGGGCAGAGCAGAGAGGGAAAGCACCTGTGTGAAACACCAGACTCCAGTGACTTCTCAGCAGCAGAAATACCTCCCAAATAAATATGTGATGCTCATGGACTATCCCTGCTCATCGACACAAATTTGAGACTGAACCTTCATTTTCCATTCATACTGGATAAAAACTTTCAGTCTGGTTGATGTATTCATCTAGCCCGCATCCATCCATCTGAGTAATCTTTTAGGCTCTGCCAGTGCAGAGGGTAACTAAGCTTTCTAAGTTTCCACTTTTACTGAGATATGAACAGTGCTAATTGCCTGCTCTTTGCCAGACTGAGCAATATGTTTTCCAGATTTCCTAAAAGGAGAGTGGCTTGTTGGCTCAAAACTTCTCGTCTACCTTCAGCACTTCTAGTATTTATTATCATCTAATCCTCCAGTAATACCTTAGGTCTAAATTAGGTCAGTGACTCAGTAATTGGCAGTGTTTCTGTAACATTGCCACTGAAATGGTATGGTGGCTGTATTTTTTAATCATTTTTATAAAACCCACACTCTACAGAATTCAGGTGAGGAATTTTTGCTCTTGCAGACTAAGTTCCAGGTTCCAGCCTCTGTTGAAGCCTGTCAAGAGCTTCCCTCTTGACTTAAGTGATTGCTGGCTCCAGATTCAAGATAGACTGTCACATGAGTTTTTATAAGCTCTTTGGGATTTACTGCCAGAAATATGTCCTTAAATGTGTTTTCAATCAAATTATATTGAGCAATCTGTCTATCTATTCTTTGGTAGATAATATTTTAGTTCTACTTTGTAAAATTTCTCTATTCCACTTTAGGTACAGCTGTGCTAACTCTATAGAACAGACATATCAGCATCATCCATGATACAGTTCTTTCATGCCTCACACAGCAGATATTTTCAAATGGCTTGTGAGGTTTTGGAGAGCAAAACATTCATACAAATGCTACCATTTGTAATCTGCTTTGATCTTCAGCACCACATGGGAGTTCATTAGATCCTATTGTTGATCTACAGAAAAATCATTGCTGGATTTGACCTGTTCACACTGACTGTTAATAGACTTAAAATGGGAAAATCAAAGCACTGTAATACAATAAAGCAATTCATGAGTGGAGTTGCATCTCTCTCTCACAGGGAATCTTGGAACAGTTGAGAGAGTTTCAGTGAGAGTCTGTGTCTGTTATATCATGTATGAAAGCAAAATGAGGAGGAAGGGGGTATTCCCACTTGAAGGGACTTTATGGTATAAAGCACCAGTGAAAATACAAAAGTTGTTGAATCAAAAAGAAAGAAAAAGAAATGAGAAATGTCATGCATCAATTTTCCAGGGGTTGTGGAGATTGTGATAGATCATATACTCAGGAAACCTCCTAGGCTTATGAATCAGTGTAAGCATGCAGGTAAATCACTTCTCCTTCCTCCCACCAGGAAAAAAAGTATATTTTCAGTATTTCTTCTTTAAAATATTGTCAAACAAATCACTAAAGGAAGGTTTGAAAAACAAAAAATCAGCACTCAATGGAAAGTGCTGAGACAACATGGCATCCAGGAGGGTCAGCCAACCACAAAAATGGAAAACTGCACAGAGGTCTTTGCCATTTATCTAAGCACCTTTTCCTTGTTCCATATCTTCCCATGCCTCCTGTGTCTTCCAGAAATATCACTAACCTGATTTATAGCAGCTGTAGAACAATTAAATGGTGCTCAAAAGAGTAAACAGGTGAGTGAACCACTTCTGCAATACCAAGCATTACAGGTTTGTAATTTTCCATATAGGAAATACACTATCTGGAAATACACTTAAACCAAGAGAAACTCCTAGTAGATAGTTTGTCAATAGTCCTGTCATCTCATCAGTGCCACCTCGGATGCGTGTGGCTTGCCCCTTACAAGCTGTTATTGCCTCTCAAGCTGTGTTTTAATGCTATTGCTGTTCCCAGAAGAAGGGAAGGAGAGCAACAAGTGGTTCAGAGTAAGCACTGCTGGTGACGTAGCCCAGGTAGGCACAATGAACTGGAAAGATGTGCAATTAAAAGCAATGAAAAGGAAAGCTTTTCTAGAATTTCTGTAATTCTTTGCTATAGCAGTTATTTATATTTATTTCAAGAGAGTGACTAGATGTGCATATCCTTAACAAAGAATATTTAGTGATCATCATCAGTAACAACAGTTTGGGATGAGAACCTTGAAGATCCTGGTATTGGCCTTTGGCAGATACGGGAGAATTTCATGATCGACCCATTGATATGATTCCCAACACACCTAGACACCCCATACAGTAGCTGTCATGATTTCAGAGTGCTCTAGAACTCAGGGAATAGCCAAATAAATAAACACTTCATGACTGTCATTGCCAGAAGGACATTAAACAGTTAGGATTTGTTTCCCTCAGAACACCTATTACCCCTTTCAAAATAAAAATGTTAAATGTTTAGGTGAGACTGGTTTGCCTTTGATGCTTTGTCCTGTGCTGTGGAAAGTTGCTTGAGAAGGTTGTTAAGTAAACACACAAAATGGATCAGCTGAAAGATTTAAATAATATGGCATACATTTAGGATGCTTTTCCTCTCAATGGGAGACGAGGACAAGAAGTTGTTTTGTTTCTCAGTTTTCCTGAAACTTACATAACTGTAAAAGGAAATTTACTACAGGCCTACCTGCCTTTCTCAAAGGAAGGAGAAACTCCCACTATCTCTGTGAAGTTGTCTATATCCTTTTGCCAAAGGAAAATATTACAGTGGTTGAATGTGTACAGTATTAGATACAATTGGTGACTAGTGCTACTTTATCATGTTTGTTTTTTTTAAAAATAAGACTGTTGCTCAGTTCCTTTGGAAATCATACAGAGGATTATCTGGATTTTAAATCAATATCAATAAGTCTGGGGCAATTTGCTTGGAACATCTAATTACTTTTCCCCTCCCACTAGATTTTCAGGCCAGCTGGTTACCTCAGGGCTTCAAATATCTTGGGATCCATCTTTCTCTCAGAATTGTTCTCAATTAGTTTTGCATGCCTGCTTTAAGATCTTGTTGTTGGCAGTCCTAGGTGGCAAAATCTGCTATTAATTTATGGGCAGAACCATTCTAATGATAAAACAGATTGTTTTTCTATATATTGTATTTGTTCACAATATGCAAGTGTTGCTTTTAAGATATTATGGGTAGGAACTGAAAAAGGTACATTACAACTTTCTCTAATGGGGGAGGAGGGAACCCAAACAGCGTAAAAACCACTAAATCTAAACTAACTAAATCACTTTGTTTAGACTACTGAATCTAAAACAAATATTAGAATTCATCAAATATCTATTCTGTAAATATTATGTTTAAAAGACATTGGCTCTATTGTGATTGAAATCAAACAATTGGCAAAGCTTCATTTGATCATCCAGTCTTGGTTTCTTCTAATGGTATTCCTATTCTTGTAATCTGGGGTAAGCAACAGCAGAAAGTCATCAGAAGGACTGCAGCAACCTGTCTGCTTTCCCTGTCTATAACATATGGAGGCTCCTTAGAATTTGCTCTGCCAGAACTCAGAATAGTTCCCCATAGGGTGTGTGGGGAAGCCTCACAATCATTAAAGCTCTCTTTGTAGGACTTAAAGCACTAGAAAAACCACAGGGATATACTTTGTTGGCAAGGAAAGGGACTAGATGTTATGTATTCAAATAATCCCTAGATCGGGAAAAAATGCACAAGTGAAGGAATGACAAAGATCCGAAAAGTTCTGGAAGAAAGTCAGTTTGGAGTTGTTCCCTCTCTTCTCCAATACATAAACTAAGGGGCATCAATATGCTGCTGAGAAGTTAAAAAGGAAAATATGGATAATTTCTGAATGTGTACTTTCTTGTCACAGATAGTGCAGAAAGTAGTATGAAAGCATACATGGATTCAAAAAACTGCAGAAGAAAAATCTGTGCAAGACTTTGCAGTACAAAAATACCAGTTCTTGCTCAGGAAGATCTCAAACTTTAATCAGCTGTTTTCTGAAGTCTGTACTTGGGAATGAGCATTGTTCTGAACACATGTTCAGATTTTCATTTTCTTCCTCAATAGCTAATATCATTCACTGACAAAGACAGGACACATAACTATATGGTCTGACCTATTCCGGACATTCTTTTATATTTTATGTGAAATCTTGTAACTGGCTGTGAAGTGAAATGTGTTCCCTGAAATACGGTCTCTTCTGCTTTTAAACTCCAGGATTTGAATGAGTCTCATCACTATAGACAAAGAATTTTTTCATCTGCAGGAGCTCCAGGGTGCTCTGTTAGGTTTCTGTGAGCCTAAGGGAGAACCTAGTGAGTGATTTCACCAGGATTTCCACACTTGGTTTTTAGTATGGGAGCTGAGGATGGGCAGGAAAGGAGCAGAAAAGCCAGAGTTTAAGGCTATAAAGATTCAGCCAAGCACCTACACTGTTGCGCAGATAAACATGTGTTCAATATAGTAAAGCACAAATCATGAAGCTGCTTTTTAGGAAGCAAAAAATGAATTATTGATTTTTTTGGGGTTATTCTATTGGTTAATCACACTTACTGTTACAAAACATGCCATAATGTTCTTCCTTTCCAATTCCAGCCAGTGGTTGCTGCACGACCTGAATTTGTAGGAGTGTTGAGTCTGATAGGAGCTGCTATGTTTTTGCTACATAGGTTCTTATACTTCATAATTGAACTACATCTCAGTCTTATTTTTCTAAAAACTCTGCTTCTTGTTCTTTGCTTTTTTGAGGGAATACTTTATGCAGTCTTTATACATTCTGTGACTCTCATGTGAGTGTGCTTCAGATTTCTATCAATCTTTCCAAACTGTGTAGAATGTGTAGATCACCCCACTTAACAGCCTCACGCCAATTGTAAAGTAGCCTCCCTACCTTTAAAAAGTGGAATGAGGATAATCCTTGGTATTACAGTACTGAATGGAGAGCTTGTTGTTCATCGTTTGCTGGTTCTGATCTCTAGGTCACCAACCTGATCTTAGTTCATTTTACAACAATGGACCAAAGATACAATTACAGGTATATAATGGAAATACAGATTTTATTCTTTGTGAAATTTGGAGGGTGTTACTGTCTTGATACTGACACTTTCCTTGTTGCTATGTCAAGGAAAACCCTCTAGACCAGCTGTGAGTGTTCATTGACACTCAGTAGTTTATAAACACCACCTCAAAAACTACCCATAAAGCAAATGCCAAAAGCACAATGCACCAGAGCCTTGATACGCATAAGAGTGGGAAAGTTGCAGGGCAGACTAATTTAGATGCCTAAATGACTACTTTAGACTTCTAGTTTGCAGGTTTGTTCTAGAGCCCTTGAGAGTACATCCACCTGTAAGAAGAGACTAAGCTTAATGGAAAATGGTGAGTGCTTCTGAAGACTTCTGGAGGATAATCCTGCTAAGCTGTATGTATTAACTGAACTAGGATCTCTCTCTTATAACATTTTTGAGCACTTCTGTTGCTCCACTGTCTAGACAGGAAGCCTTAGGAGAACATTTTTATACAAACATTCAAAATAAATGTGCTGATTAGGTAGGTGTCTCATACCACATGACCCATATATCACCATACACACAACATGATAACTTTTTGATGTCTGAAGGCAGATGTATTTACCACATCTGGTCAGTATTGTGACATTTTATCAACAAGGAAATAATACAGTGATACTGCTGGGACTTGAAAAGGAACAACCACCAAGTCTATTGGTATCTGAATGGCAGGGCCTTAACAGTAGGCATAATTTGCTTTGGAACCTGAGGAGAACTGAGGGGAACATCCCTGCCTACAGGAGTGGTGGGGGAAAGGTATGGTGTCCTTGAATGTTAGCAGGGAAGTGAGAGATGTTTCACAATACCTTGTTCAATGTTTATTAAAGCAGCACAAGTGTAGGAGACAAGGACTGAACTCTGAGGCTCTGAGTTCCACTCCTCTTGTAATTATTGGTAGCTATTCACAGGAAGTCAAGTAGCAAACTCAACATCTTCATGGTACCTGTAGAGTTTGTGGATTTCTTAGGAAATAAATCTTTGGGTAAAGCCCAGTGTGAAATATGGACAATTCACATGCAGTCGTGCTTACTTTTACGCAACGAAGAATATTTCTGGGGAAAAAAAAAAAATAGTTTCCTTCAGCAGACTATAAAATTTCTACAACTTTAACTGTCATTACTGATGATTCTGCTGAATGCTGAAAGAAAGGTAAGTAGTGATAAAAATAGCTGTCTCTTCCAACAGGAGGAGGCCAACATGATCCTGGCTAAGGGGGCATGCTGGGAATACGGAAGTTGCCAAGAAATTCTTGTTTTGAGGTTAACAACACTTTTTCCCACAACTTCAGTCTTCACAAGCTTTAACCGTCCTTCAGCATACCAGTCAATTCTTAATTGCACATTGGGATATAATGTGCACTTTTGACACCAAGGTCTAATTTAATGAAAAGCAATGCCATTTTTGTGGGTAGAGAATGTCAGAGGTGCTCTTTGCATAGACACTGTCGTTTTTTTTCAACTGGTTTACTAACATCAGTTTGCTTTTTGTACCTAGGGGATTTAGGAAAAACACAGTTCCTGACACAGTTACCATGAAGGCCTAATATTCATAAATGCCAGGTTGTCAGCCTCATCAGGTCTAAGCAACCGAAATAGAAGGTGCTTTTTAATGCTACCCCAGAGTCAATTAAAATACAGTAATGCTGACATCTGCAGAATACAGAATGATCAAAGTAAAGAATGCCCATACAGCTTCTGACATAAAAACAGTGTGTTTGGCGGCAGAGTGACACAGTGTAACAGGTCAGGTAATTATGAGAAAATCTATGATGTATCTGTTGCAATTGCTTAGCTTCTTTCCATTATCAGAGCCATCAAACAGAACAGTGCTCTCACTTCTCCTGATGGATCGTAAAGCTTGTGACACCCTCACTCTCCTGATACAGATGGCAACTCAGGAGCAGCTGAATTAATTTGACAGTAAATAGGTGATAGCAATTGCTGATTGCTGTCTTCTAGTTCTCTCTTTTTTTTTTTTTATTATTATTTTTATTATTTTTTTAATTGCACCAGGACAGCATTTAGCACTTCTGGGAATAGCTAAGAAAGCCTATGCCATGATTAGCAGTGTACTCTCCTCTCCTGTAAGTCCCTTCCAATGATTTTACTGCTGTTTTATTTACATGGTAATTGCTCAGTGGCAACAAAATTTTATTCTCCCCCATGTTCCCACCCTAACTCCTCAGTCTGAACTATGTGCATTAATTAATGTTTGCCTTGATATGTTTATTAAATTAATGAAGGAATCTGACAGATGGGTTTGCATGCTTAGGGTACAGTTATGCTAAAGCCATGGGTATATTTTAGATAGCTGTACATTTTCTGCCTCAATAACATTATAATTGGCTTAATGGATTTTCAGTTATGTGCATTGGCTTTCTCCTCTCTCTGAAGCAGACTAATTACAGCTTTTTACATTAGATTCTAATAGGTATTCATTTATCTTCTCTAAATTATCACAATAATTACAGTAATAAATTAGGCATGTAACTGTCATTAATCTAAACAATTTTAAGTGGGTATCATAGCAGCACAACACAGACTACGTTTTCTAAATGTGTATTCAAATATGTTCCTAACTGTATTAGCATTGGGTGGGAGGGTCTTGTTTCTCACGAAGCTGCAAAACCCAAAAGACAGAATGGAAGGTGAAAGGAAAAGAAGAAAACTTGGGGGGCATAGAAAGGAGAGAAGGGAATGAAGTAAAAGTCAAAACAGACCAAATTTGAGGGAACACTGGATGCAATTAACAATGTCTGTAGAATTGTCTTGGACAGTAACATTCTGGCAGACCTCAGGCTCCGTCACTAACCCATGACTTACTTTTTCCCTCATATAAAAATGAGTTGCAAATGTTTTCACCTACTTGAAATTACAGCTGGCTGAAACATGAAATTATACCTTTCCTAGGAAATTTTGGCAGAGACAACTTGGTTTTGTTTCTCACTTAGCACAATTTCCAATTATTCAGAACACATCAGAAAATGGAAATTCTGAAAAATTTCATGGAGGAAACTCATGTGATCATTGTGTTTAAATTAAGACCATTCCTTACTTTTATCTTTCTCTTCATAGAGAGCTAGTGAGAAAAGTACTAATGTGACTCTAATCAGCTTCATAATTTCTCAGCAGAAGGCTGAGGCACTGACATGCTCATGCCACTTTCACTGGTAGCTGTCAGGCTTGCAGGATTTAGTCATGGGACAAATCCCTTTGCATCCAAACATCTGTGCCTGAAACCCAGGCAGATGGACCCTTCATGAAGCTTCATAGTCAGAACCAAATCTGCCTCAATAGCAGTTCAGGTAGGACTGTGGCAAACTAAGACCCACAGACGAATCACTCCTCAGCTGTGATATGTGTTGGCTTCTAGACCCTTACAGGTGTGCTGTTCCCTTCTTGTCTAGGGGTTACAGCTAGTTTGGCTAGGACTACATTAATCCCAGACATACTGCTGTGCCACAAAGCAGGGCTACCATGAAGCAGGATGGCATGGCTAGGGTATAGAGATTCTTCTGGGGAGACAGCCAGCCTGATTGATACTGTAGAAGTCATGTTCAGAGTGTCAGCAGGTCCTTCATAACTACAGATCCATGAGGATGGGTGGGAGCACAAAAGTTTGCTGCCCTGGCAAATCTGCGTACACAAACATGGCCAGCTGTGGGAACATGTGGACACCATTCACATGGACACTGTTACCAAAAGGGACCTCCAGACTCCTCCTTAAATGCAAAGCACTGCTGGTTCAAGGAAGTGCCATTTTCTTATGGCATGTACTCTACCTAAATAGCTTCCAACTAGCTCCCTGGAAAATACATTTTAGTAACATAAAATATTGGGGTGCTTTTATCCTGCAAAGGGGAGAAAGATTTAGATCTGTGTTGTAGTCAGCACTGCTTTATTATCTGAACATGTAAAAACAAAGGCAATAAATTATATAATATGTGGAAGCAAATTTGTATGTATTGAATAATTATATGCTTTCAATTATCAAAATATTAAGCTATAAAGATCCTTATATGGTATACATCTGTGAAGCTTTTGTCTGTTTCTGTCACAGAGGAGAATGAAAATTGTGTAAACATTAAAAGGATTAGAAAAGTGAATTTTGTAAAATACTTCAAACTTTAAAACTCCTGTATTGCAGTTAAAGTGTCCTTAGAACACTAATACCATATAAATATATGTTAAATGATGTCTACAGCCTTCCTGAGTAGCAAAAGGAAACACCTAATGTGCAGATTGAATTGAGTTTCAATATATAAAAACGCTTACTACATTTCTGTTATACCTCCATTAGAAGAAAAAGAGTCACTAACATTTTTCCTAGTGACTAAATAATTTTGCAAATTCAGGCTGTTCTGTGAATTTAGAGAGGTTTAAATTGGTAACACTTAAAATAATATCACATTGATTTGTGCAGCTCTGCAGTGGAATTCCTCTGGAAGAATGTATGACCTCTCATTAATATGAAATGAGCTCCTTGTGATACCTTAATGAATATGCAGCGTCCCCTTAGTGACATGAGTAACATTTGAAACCTTTATGCATTTTCAACGGGCCTTCACCTCAGCTAATCCTCAGAGCAGGTTCATTCATAGTCATATTTCCTGTTATCTGCTTACAAAGTTAAGATGTTCTTACGGTTTGAAATTTGTCACTTACTCCAGAAGAAGGAAAAGAAGGAAGCAATGGCTCTAATGGGCAATGTGCCAAGATAAATGGTCCCTGCTGTGCATGTTAGATTTGATGCAAGTGTTCTTTCTGTAGATACTACTTCCTGTACAGAATATTGCAGCCTTATGGCAACCTTTGTCCTTTGTCTTGTTGATTGTATGAAATATTAATCTCTGAAACAGTAATGCTAAAAAGAAGCATTCTGCAATGTATCTGGTGGCTACAGCTGTGGACAGGGATTCAGATGTCGGATCCTATTCCTGTCTGCACCATATTCTCAATGGTTACGTTTTCTTGTGTTTCAGCTCCCTCACTTGTCAAAGACGAAACATTATTGTTAACTAAGTCCTAGGGGTTTTTTGCACCTTACCTGGATAAGCTGGTAAAATACACTGAGACCCCATATGGGACTGGAAGGTAAAGTTTTCTGATTATACTAAGTAGAATATTGAAAAACAGAGCAACATGTTATTTTGTTGACTCATCATAATAGTTAGCCTTGAACAGCCTTACCTAAAAGGTACTTTCCAATCTTACACTCTTGAAAAGTTACTGCAGTTATTTATATATTGCTCAGACTAATTTAATATATTTCTGTTTGAAGGCACATCCTTAAGGATGTATTTGGGAGGCTCTGGAAGGATGACAGTCTCACAGTTCATTTTCATCTCTTTGGTGCTTGTGGAAAGATTGCTGGGGTAAAATTAGAGGAAACTGAGAAATTATATCTGCATCCTAACAGAAGTTATAACAGTATGGAAATTTTAGGGTAAAAGGCAATTGCTACTTCCTGGATGGAATGTGGTTGGCAGTCCCAAAACCTATTCCACAATGATTCCCCATACACACAATTTGTAACCATAAGCATTTGCTAGGGGGGTTGGAACGGAGGGTGGAATGAAGTGGAGACACTGTGGCCAGGCTCTGTAGAAATCCTTGCAGGAAGGGGAACTTGATGGTGCTTTGCAACTGATAAATCACATAGCATTTGAAGATGTCCTGCTGCTGAGCCATAAACTGTGACAAAATACCTCTCCTCAGATGAACTTGGTTCATTAAGACCTAATTGAAATATTAACACACATCTCCATCCCAAAGTTATCCACATCTAAGGTACGATCACCCCACACTGTGCATGTGTTGTATATTTTTTTGACTGTGTCTTTAAGAGCAAATGCAGAGAATATTACACCAATCAGCAACAAAGGTATTTACAACTAAAGTCTCTCAAGCTCCACCAAAACATGAAGAAATAGTATAAAAGTAAGTCAGGAATGGGGAGAAGTTAGGGAAGACTCCATTGTAACTGCTGGGATCAGTTGACAGGCTGAGTGTCTTTTTCCATAGGGAAGCCTCTTGGGTAAGAGCCACACTCTACAGATGCTGATTATTTTATTTGGGATTGGAGCTTGTGTGTATATTGCTTGGAATACATTTTTGCAGTCAGATATTATCAATGGCAATCCTTGCACCTTAACCTGTTACAGTTTTATTAATAAAGAGTGTTATTCTGGAAACTATTAGTATGAGTCCTTCACAGGCACTATCAGGTGCAGGCAGTGGGTAACATACTCCAATAAAGTGGAAGACCTGCTGAGGGGCCATAAAGTGGGAAGACCCACTTAGGGGTCTTCCTAATGCTGTTGGTGTGTGTCCCTGAATAAGTCAGTCAAATTGCCCTGTGATCCAGCAGAACTGAGCAGTGAAGGGTCCCCATAACGGGACACTGACAGACTGGTCGGGCAAAAGTGTCTTGGCTTTCCTGGGATACTGACAGAGAAATCAAACACTAAGGCTTGAGAAAATTTTCCCTTTTCACATGACAACACTGACAAAAATCATAGAATGGGTCCAACTTTAATTCAGGTGTATTGATAGTAAAAATTCAGAGTGGGTATTTTTAGAGATGATGAGAAAAAAAAACCCCAGCAGGTTTTTTGTTCTACATATCACTCATGGAGGGCATGAAAAGCTGCTGTACACTGTTATCCTACTTGTTTCTTTATGCCTAGTAAAACACACATCAAAACAGGCATTTTCTCTACCCACATATCCTACATGAAGGAGTCAATTCCCTTCTGTAATCCCATTTAAACTCTAAATAATATGGTGAGTAGATCAGTTAAAGCAAAGAAAGCCATTTGCTTCTTTTGCTGTTTTTGTTGTTGTTTTTTTGGGGGTTCTTTTTGTTTGTTTGGTTGGTTTTTTTCCCCACCTGGTGGTCTCTGCCTGCTCACATCTACAGTTACTTCTTTTTTCTCCCTTAAAAAAACCCCAAACAAACCAAAAAAGCCCCACAAAACAAAACAAAAAAGCACTTTATTTATTACTAAAGTGTTTGGTGTTTTTATTGCTCTCCACAGTCTACTAAAGCCTGCTATAGAAAGTAGAACAAAAAAGGGAGAAAGGGAAAACAGGGATAAGATATGGTTGGGATTTTTTCTCTTTTTTTCAACAGTCCAAAGCTTACAACAACCATCCCTGCTTATATGGCTGTATTTCTACATTGTTTATAGCCAATGGACACAGGGATGAAAGGCATAAGTAAAGGGAGAGGAAAGAATTGCATAATTAACTTTTTAAATTAATTCATGACCCAGTTAAAAGGACAAGGAGGGGGTTATTAATTAATTAAGGTGGGAAACCCTGTGGGCATGTGAGATTTAGAGAGTTTTAACTTACCAGCCAGGTTAAAAGGCTTTCTAAGGGTGTACTCAGCACTCAGTGAATCTGGAATGCAGTTAATGCAAAAAAGAAAAGGTGAAAATATATTGTAAAAGGCTTTTTCAAGGGTAAAAAATGTCTAAAAAGACTGAAAATTAATTAGGGAAAATCCTGACAAAAGTTTCATCAGAATCTGATAAAGAGCCTAGCCCAGTTCTCAGCTTTTTAAAGGTTGCTTAGTTCTATTGAGCATATTGGATGCTTGATGCTATAGAGATTTTGACCTGTAATATATTTTTTACATCTTATCAGGTCCTAAAAATTTCAGCAGAACTGATGGATTCAGCTGTAGCTGAATGTACTGTAAGTGAACTTCTTTGACTCTCTGGAGACCTCATAGACTCTCTTTGCAGATGTGGCACTTCTGAATCAAAACATGTTTTAAATTGGCCATCATGAGTTACCTCTTTTCTTAGCCATCTGTGACTGCAAATGCCCATTTACTGTAATATTTGTCTTTATCACCTCAAAGGCTCACATCACCCCTGCTGCTTCCAGCACTTTTCCAGGTACCTCAGGGTAAAACTTAGAATCTAGGTGAGGTTAAGAAGTCCTTACATATTGTTTTTAATTCCTATTCTCTTTCTTTATATATCTTAGTGTCTTTGGGGTTTGCAGTTTTTAAAGTCAGGGATAAGCCTCCCATGAACTTGTGCCACAACCAACAACAAATATGCTAATTCAAGGGTTATTTTATGAATTTATGGAAAAGAGTGTTCTTTCTTACTGACAGTATTTAAAGTGGATTGCATGGTTTACTACTTGTTTATTTAGCTGGTTTTATATTTCAAATATCTAATGATAGATATCAAGACTAATCACTTTCGGCTGACTTTAAATGCCACCTTCTTTTGTTAGCTGATACTGGCTATGTGTCTCTGTCTCATCAGTGCTTGGCAAAATCTCAATCGCCATTCAGATGTTGTCAGAAAGGTTAATTAAGCAGAAAATCTTTCCTTTTTCCCAGTTGCCTCCTTGGAATAGCAAAGATTCTAAAAAACCCCAAAACTAATAACCAAAAGATGTCAGCAAAAAGTGATGTAAAATTGTTACTACAAACAATTTGAAAATTAGGGAGAAAAGAAAATTATGCTCTGTAAAGACAGGCCACTGCTAATGGTATTTGGGTCTTTTTATACACATAAAAAAAGAAAGTTCTACTACCTGGGCTGTATTACTGTTCCTTAGGCAAGTAGCAATCTTCATTCCTTTATGATTCTCTTTTTTTTATCATACTGCAGCATTTTGGTGTGAGAATTTTAAAATTAAATCTCCTTATTGTGCAGGCAGGATGTCCAGTTTTATTCTATCAAATGCCACAGAAACAAAGGGAACAATCCATTTTTCCTGATAGAAGCCAACAGTTCGTAAGAGGTTTGAGATGAGTGTAAGGATACAATTTGCCTAGAGAGTGCCTGAGGATCAAGACAACCTGACTTTCCACGGAATGAGTCTGTCAGCTGGCATCTTGCAGTAATTGCTTCCCATGGCAGGACCTTACCAGCCGAGGGAGGACTGCTCTCGTCAACCCAAGAATCAATTTCTACAGTAGCTGAATGATAATTGTTTGCAAAGGCTCGGGGAACTTGTTGCCAAGCCTGAAACAGGGGCTGAAGCTATGATTGGCACTCATTAACCCGGGATTTGGATTTGATCATTTACCTTTCTAGGAGAATGTGTGGGGGTAAAGGAGGGAAAGGACTGCAAAATGTTCTTTTGTTTGGAAGAAACAAATGAGATCAACTGCAGAACGGGTATCTGAATGTCAAGCCTGAAACCATATCTGCCTTCAATCAAAGGGACCAAATAGCATGCACTGTGAGTGATTTGAATGTTTTCCTTCAAGTAGAAACATCTCTTTGAATTTTTTTTCTTTTTTTTTCCTGATAGATACTCAGTTTGAGCATTTTTTTCATTATGGTAAGTATGTCCTGATGATCGATATTCTGCAGCTAGATTGTTGATGTATACTGCAAAGACAGTGGGAGAAGACTTTCTACAGGACCACAAGACTAACTTCTGACTTCCATAGTCAAGCCTGTGTTTCTGAAAGAGGTAATTTGCCTCTGCCTACCCTCTGTTGCAGAAGTTTAGGCCCAGCTGCAGATGGGCCCTGTAATGTTATCTGGGTAGCTGTATGCAACATGCTCTGATCCTCACTGAAGTGTTCCTAATGCCAGGTGTTACTATTGCCAAAGTCACTGTGAGACAGAATTTTAGCAGGTAGACAAGATGCCTTGAGTGTGATTTAGAGTAGCACCCTCTGATACTGCCTTTACAGTTACCTTTCTTAGTGCTTTTTAATTATATATGTGACCTTTCAAAGTTTATTGACTGACACAAATATTTTTGTTTCTGTATCGCAGTCAGTCCATTCACTTAAGTATTCTGGTGCTAGTCACAGGACAGTGGCAAAGTGGACAGTATGGCATTTAGAAGACTGCTTCAGAGTCATGTTCTGTCAGGAAGCCCTTATATCATACTTTGTAACTATCAATGTTTTGGGAAATTCAAGACCAAGCACAGCCCTTTTATTCTCCATGTACATACGCATTACCAGAAAAAAAAGCAGTCTGTGCTTCATGACTCTGGTCTCACCAAGGCTGACTTTTTAGATCTTTGGGTCTCTGGAATGGCAACGCTGTGGCAGCCTTAAAGTGGACCAAGGGTGGCTTTCAGTGGTGGCTCTAATGAGTCTTAGCTCATGGGGTTCTCAAAAGATGTCTTGTAGTTTGTGTTTCAACATGTTCATGTGTGTATAAAGCAATGGAATTTGAGCAATATTGTGCAAAATATGAATAGTAAAGTTTATTCATTATCAGCATAATACTCACAAGATAAGGGTATTTAGCTGTTAAGTGCCAGAAAAAAACCCACCGCAAAACAGCTATTCATCTCTGTAATCTTATTAGTGCTCATCCCAAGTTGCCTCATGCAGAGCATCCCTTAATACTCAGCAAAAAGAGATGGTATGGATCCTGTAGAGACAGGTAGGATATCCTCTCTTGCATAACCTCGCAGCACTGGAAATGCAGCAAAGCTGTAACTTTTCTGTGCAGGCCTTGTTTGTGTGCACATTAAAACTCGCTTGCCCACTCACACTTTTAATAGAAAGATCTTGGGGACTGTTTCATTATCAAATGTAAAGTATCTGTATTCAAATGTGGTCTTATTCTACACTTACAAGAGCCATGTGGATGTCTTTCACTTTTTGCTTGTCCAAACTCCAAAAGTTTGGAGTACTTTTTACAACTTTCTATTTCCAGGAAGCTTGATCAGTTTTCAGGGCAGTCTGAATACAAGCCTGGATGTTCAATGTACATTGCACGGTGCAGATAGATACATCACCTGTAGTCCCTCAGCAGATCAGTTTTGTCCTCAGTAACAGCAGTATTTGGATGTGAATTAGCCATTTAGAGAAACTAATCACTAGGTCTGCTAGTTTGGAGAGAAAGATCCTGAATGAACTAACCTGTGGAAGCCTCCATCTTAAAAATAACTCCTCAGTAATATTTCCTTCTGATTTGGGCCGGTTCATGTAAAATGCTGGATGACTTGAATAGAACAACACTGATTCAATGGCTTAATAGATCAGAATTCCTCAGATACTGGAGACTGATTCTTTAGCTCATGTGACAATTATGTCTCAATTTGATCACAGGGGAATACATTTCCTCTTTTCTAAGAGTTTGGACATTACATGCTATCCCCTTCTGTTCAGGTCTACCAGCAAATCAATGTGAACAGATGTCAAGTTACAGAATCCCAGCCTGGTGACGGGTTTGCATTCAGATTCAACTGGGGGAAAGCAGCTTTGTAAAAATGCCAACTTTTCTGGGATTCACAGCCAAGAAAGTTACATTAAATGAATCTTGCACTTTCAAAAAGCCACCATCCCTTATTAAACCAGTCCCTAAAGAGCCCATGTCCTTTAACTAGAAGGATGTATTATCTAAGGTACATGATTTTCAGTCTCAATCTTGAGATTTATATACAATATGTGCACAACCAATGTAAACACAAATTTTATGTCTGACACACTTTTCTGTCTGTTTTCCAACTGGTTGTGAACTGCTCCTTCTTAGACAGCAGTTATGGTACTTGACAAAGGATCTGGATTATGGATGGCTGTTCTTTTTACTGCAACAAACACTACACAGCTGAGTTCTTCTGATCAGTCATCCAATGGTTTGTATAAAACAACTAGGGTGACATGCCTCTTTGATGTGCCAGACAGATTTAATTTGTAGGCCTGATATTTTCACAGAATAAGGCCCTTACATAAGTATCTTCAAAGGAGCTGCGTGCCTCCAGCTGTTCCAGAGGCGTATTGCCTAGCCAGAGATGCAAGAGGCTAAAAGGAGTGACACCAGTTTGAAGTCCAGGTAACTTGCCTTAAATTGTGCATTTAAGATACTTGAAAAGAGACAGAAGAAACCATGCTCCCCAAAGTTATATTAGAGTGTTGCCATGGAAATATTTTGGGACAGTGCTCTGTTTGGTGGCTGGTTTGGAAGAGGTAATGCCTCTTACCTGCACTCCTGGTTTTGTTGGGACTACCTCTGTATTCCCACCAGGTAGGCCTTTCACTCAGAAACTGTATTTTGTGGGAGCTGTATTTTGCAAAAAAAATGGTAGAAGACCACTTCTGTGTTTTTTACACTCCTGCCTCTAATCTGCTAGTGGCACTGGTTTTCTCTGATTTGCATTTTTTAGTCAATAAACATTTGTATTCCATACCTTTATTTTCCACATTCCTGTAGAATTACAGGAACTCATGCTTTCAAATCACTTACACAGAGTTTGAATTATGTAACTCACTAGGATGAGAATAAATCCCTGCACACAACCTTGAAAATACGAGGTTTAAAGTGAACATTATAGTATCAAAGTATTTCACAGACACAGGTCTTTGAAGGTTAAATTGATGAAATATGATGAAATTAACAAAATGAAACCTTATATCCAAAGATGTTTTCTTTGTTCTTGAATAGAATGTCTTACATCAAGGTCTTTATTTGAATGGCCTTACAGCATACCAAAATAACAGTGTTAGAAAAATGCCCAACAGGTTATTTTGTGGTTAATGGATTTTGCTGTGTTTCATTTCAGAAAGACAGTTCAAGAAATGATTATTTGTTTATGTTCTCCTTGGGAAGATTCCTAGTCCTAAACTTGTACTAATTTTCTTCCAGTGTTTAAATCCCCTGCTGTACATAGGTCTTCATGTATATAGCTGGAAATCATTGCAGTTATTGTGCATCTCTATCTCTTCAACTTTCTGCTGCACCATAACCCATGGCATCCTATCTGTGCTCGTGTTTGCCACTGCTCTCTCCTGCCATGAGATGTGCTAGAAAATGTGTCATCATCTTAATTCCTAAGGGCTATCTAAAAAGAGGATATAAAGTCAGCTCAGATATGGTTGACAGCTAAAGAGGTATTTTTCATCACTTCAGGCGTTACAGGTGTTGTTTGGAGAAGAATCTCTTGAGGCCATGTTGAAGCACAGGCAAACCAAATTGGCTGTAAATCAGGACTGTTTCACTAAGAGTGAGGTAACTCCATGGTGCAGTCCCAGTAAGCATTAATGATGGTGTCAGCCTGAAGGTGGGAACAGCTAATGTTTGTGGCTTCTTTCTCAATGACTAGCCCAGTCAAACTGACCTCAAAAATAGTAGTGTTTCCTAAGGAAAAGAATATGGACTTAGAACAGCATTGATTTAGAATATAGATCAATAGGCCATGAGGTTTTTAGTTTCCCTGAGAATCTATGACGTTTTCCAAATTTTATGTGGGTACATTTGTTAGTTTCCCCTCTATGTAGTGGATTTTGAGTTAGTACAACTTAAACTGTCCCATTACCAAATAACACATAGCATGAATGCAGTGCTGAATCTGACCTTATAAGCCCAACTGGCATATGGGATCCCTGGAGGATATTTTAATTCTAACACTGATACTTGTTTTCTTTCATCTTGTAAATCATTCCATGAACATTCCTCCACTTACACTTGGTTGTCATTACATGATTTTCATATAATACGTAGTATTATTAGCTTAACCCCTTCACTGTTGTTATGCAGTGTTACAGTTTTGGGGTTGAAGATGGCTTGTCTGCTATTGTCTTAGGGCACAAGGATTCATTCAATTGCATCTATGTCCAAGAACAGCTGTGTAGGCATGGGTTGTGCCTAAGGAAAACTAAGCCAGTGGAATTACCAATTTTAGTTGATTTCTATTTTCATTGTCCTCTTCTTCAGTTTCTGCCCTAATGATTGTGAACCACTACACAGCAATCTAACCCATACCAGTTTTTATGATGGTGTTATAAGCATGCAGTTCCTGTTTTGTTCCTCAAAGGTGAATAGTACTCTGTTTAATAAAAAGTCCAAATCCACTGTTCTCAAGTCATTTACTATGAGCAAAACTCATTTCTCTTTATCATGTGGTAAAGGTTTCTTACTTCTTTCAGAACTCAGAAAGTAAAGCTCTGGAACTTGTCCATGGGGGCATTAATAGCATCTCTATTACAGAGGTGGTGGTGGTGGTAGTGAGATCAGATCAACACAGGCAGGTTGTTACCCTGTCTGTAGTGCCAGCCCTTGCAATGCCAGCAAGGGTATGGCACCAGTAAAGCCAAGGATGCCCAGGGCCTCCTCTGCACCAGCACTCTGGTAGCATATCACTCCCAAAGGACCCAAAGCCTGGAGTCTGCCCTCGCTGTGCTCCCTAGGGCCTGTAAAATAAAAATAAAGGTCTCACTTGATTTTTTTTGTTAGAAATCCCAGTTAGCCAAACTCTTTGAATATACACTGTGTGAGGAGGATATAAATGTTGGGGAAAGGTTGTATTCCAGCACACATCACTGGACGGAGGCCAGAGGCAGCCTGGAGCCAGTGAGGAGAAAAGTGTTTATTGCGGTCAGTGTGGTAATATCGAGGGCAGCAGGAATAGACCAGAAAGAGACTGAAGGCACAACAGCTGAATACAGAAAGTACACAGAAATTATAATCTAATAATGAGCCTCTGAGAAGGCAGGTGCGAGAAGGAGATGTCTGATCTGTGGAAAAGCTCAGGTAGCTAATATCAGGAGCCTGACGGAGGCAGAATGGCAGCTGTGGCAGGGGCACTGATTTGTTGCCGACCTTCGCACTGGCAACAAAGGTGGGGGCAAAGGGCCCTATCCATACACCTCTGGAGCCACTTAAAAACTCTGACCTCAGCATCTTCCCAGATCTGACTGAACCTGCATCTGACAGCAGGCAGAAATACTCTTCCATATTTTCCCTGCAAAAGGAGTTTACAGCTATTTTTCTGCTTCCTTGTAGTTGCCTTAGTTCCCTTCTTTCCTTTTTCTCTTTCTTTTTTATTTTCTTTTTTTTTTCCCCTTATTTTCCCCTTTGTAATGGAGGGAAAAAAGGTTAGATTAGAAAACTTCAATTAAGCCTTTAAAAAGACCATCTGCTGAATGCTGACTGGGGTTTCATGTAAACAAAATGCCTGTGCTGGTTACAAACAAATGATCTTATCTATTGTATTGTGTTACAAATTAAAATTAGATTAAGCCACCTACATGGTACCGCTGCTGAATCTTAAATTTCTTATGGAAACTGAATGTTTGCTGCAAGTATTCATTCGGCCTGATGAGAGCCTCATTATTTTTGTACCAGCAGTACACACTGGGTATAGCATAATCAAAGCCTGGGGGTACGTATTAATTATCCTTTTGAATAGTGATGAAATTTTAAAAAGATCTCCTTTAGGCTCACATCATCAGCAGATGAAACAAAGCTTTGCACAGCTTGTGAGCAGTGGCTCACATGTGTTTTTACATCTGTTCAGGATATTTCAATTTGAAGCGCAACAAGCCAAGTCTGGGATTAAAGACCCGGAGAAAGGGAGAAAAAAATCTGCAACAATAACCAGACCCCTCCCCTTCCTGTCTGCAGCAGATAGGGAGAGCGCCTTCTTGGTAATAAAAACTGGCTCCATTTTGATTTTCCTTTTGATGGTAGTGGTAATGTTATTTAGAAGAGGGGTTCACTGCCTGTGGGTGCTAGGGCTGATTTTACCTGGTCGCCTGTTCTTATCACCTCACTGGTTCTAGTTTAGACTGCCAGTACAAAGGGTTCTTTTGAGTTTACTGATGCTTCCTTCTCTAGTGTGGATTACAGTCAGGTTTAAGTGAAGAAATGTTTATTCACCCCTGGGTTCCTGCAGATCCATACTTGTAAGCTTGTGAAAAAATAGGGAAATGGGAATGTCCCTTCTGAAGAGGGTCATGTTATCTATTCTCTTTGACTGATGTTGGGCACACACCATAATTGCTTTGCTGGAATGTAAAAGGATCAATTTGAAATAATTTTTAAAGCAATGGCAAAACTGCAAGCCACAATTTGCACAGGTTTAAGTTCTACTGCTGTGATGAGTAAGACCAAAAGCAGTCAGTCAGAACAGAGATGTATTAGCATCCAGTGGGAAAGGATTGCTGTGGTTCAGTACTCAATCAAAGGACCGGATCCTGAGGCAGCCATAAAGCTAGAACCCCTCTGAAGTCTGCATGAGCTCTGATTTGATAGATGCTTGAAGATAAAGCTGATCATGTTTACAAGTCTGTACACATACTGCTATATATTGGGTCTTCGTTTATTTTTTTTCTGCTGTCTCTTAAGAGAGAGGCAATAGCCATTCAGCCAAATTAAAATAAGAAAGGCACACACAGGACATGAACGGGATCAGTGCTGTTGACCAGACATGAACTTAGATCAGGAGATTTTTAAAAGTTTATTCATTTTTACTTAGGAGAGCTGGCCAAATTCTGCATTCACATATGCTATTTTCTGAAGATGCATCATGACTGTAGCCTAGAATGATATCCAGAGCTTAATTTTATCAATGGACTTGAGTGAAAGTGATATAAATAGCTAGCAAATAATCTGTGGTTTACTTCAGTTTTTATGACAGTTGAGAAATATTTTACATAATTGTTTTAAAAGTATGGGGAGACAACACCAAAGGTAAGCCATATAATGTATTTAAAATTCTTACTTCCTTGGCCTTTTGTGGTGTTTTTAAAGCAGAATAAAATCTTACCAAAAGATATGTTTTATAGTGGTTTAAAGCCAGAAGAGTCATAGAAACTTAGCATTATGGAATCTCCCTCTGTGAGATACCATAAGCACCTCCCTGTTCATGTATGTGATAAAAAAAGCAGGACTCAGGTAGGAATCCCAGACCTGCCAGAACCTCTGTTCCCCACAGGTCAGTTGTGTAGATACCAAGGTATAACCACCCAGACAGCAAGAGAGCACAGTTTTGTTCACAAATCACTAGTCAGGGATGTCAGCCCTTTTCCACTAATGGGATAAAACTGACTTAGACAAAGAGCGCTCTGTCTAAGTAAGGACTGGTGGGAGAAGGCCCTACACTCTACTTTTCAAGCAAAAAATTAACGCTGTCATTATTAAAAATTAATTATGCTAATGAGCTGAAGACTGCACTCCAAGTTGTGTGGTTTTTGCAAACTAACAGCTGTTGTGGTTCTTTCTCTGTGCTCAAGACTACATGGCCTGTCATTTACTATTCCTGACAGAATCTGGAGCATGGAACATAATAATATAAATATGGATATATGCTTAAAAACAGGATTAAAAATAGTTACTGCTTATGGACAGTATCCAATTTGCCAACATGAATAAAAGCAGTGCTATTTTTAAAAATGCTGCATGACATATAATGGACAAACCTGTAAAATTCAAATAATGAAACTTTTTCAGAATTAGAAATGACTGAATATTAAAATCTGTTTTCCTATGAAACAAAGACAGATCAAAAGTGTGTTTGTTTGTTTCTTTCTTTTGTTTGGTTTGGGTTTTTTTTATTTTATTTTATTGAAAAAAAAACCCCAACAACAAAAAAACCCAAAAAAGTGCTTGCAGGCTGAGGCTTTGCATGCCACGTTTCGGCCTAAAGCAAAATTTAACAGCTGAGTTATAAACCCCTAAAAATAGGGGTTTGTAATGAAAGTGCTGACACAACTTTATCTATGGCAGTAAGGATGGCACACAGCTATCATTAAAAGTAGTGTGTTTTGACTACTATAAGTAGCTGCTAGGATGGCCTTCAATAGAGTTCTCCATGTTATTTTCACTTCAACAAAATGGAAATGATTCCTTATTCTTGCATAGTAAGACAAATAATCTAAAATTATTGAGTCCTTGGATTTCTCTACAAACAGCAGCCAAACAGTCACAAGTGGATGTCAAGTGTCACTAAGAACTCCACCTGTTGTAAGAGACAGGAATCTTATTCTGATATGGCCCTATGAGACCGAATTACTTGTTTTTCTGCTCCACTTCCTTATGTGGATGATCAGTGTGTTTTCATGGAAACATCAAGGCAATGTCCACCAACCAGGCCAACACCTCAGCTTAGGGTGCCTTTAAATTGCTAGATATCACTATGACTTCTTGCTTTTGCAGTGACTCTTGTTTTTAATGATACTTCACTGAATAGGGGATATGTAAAAAAATTTCCTGACAAAGTTTTTTCTTTGTGGCTTTTTCCAACCCTTCTTATATTTCTAGGAAAAACCCCTAGACATATTTATATATTCATTTACATTCTTAACTTTTCTACAGTAAATCATCTTGCCAAGGTAGTTTTGTCTCCTACTTCTTTTTTGTGTTTCTCTCTTTTCCCCATTTCTTTCTCCCTGTGTATGTTGCTCTCACTTTATTCCCCTTTGCCGATCTTTCTCTCTGTAGGGCTCCTTTTTCCATCTGCCTCTTTCCTCCCATACTTCACATCTGTGTCTGGCTTTTCCTAGTGGGTCTTCATTCTGAGCTTTTTTTTACACATCCAACTCACTGAGATCAGTGACTATTTTGAGTACTAGGTGCCAGACTCTTAAATTCTGTCTCTCCTTTCTTAAAGAACTTGAGTTCAAAACTAATAGTTGAAAAACATTTCAAAAGTCAAGCATCGTGTTTTGCAAACACTTCCACACATGTGTAACTTTGTGTGAGTTGCGCCTGTTATGGCTTGAGTCCAAAAGATTGGGATTGAAGCACAGCTTGGTAAAATATTTGTGATTTGACTAGTTTATTTTGCAGACTAACAGTCAAGGTTTCTATTGCCCTCGTGTAACAATACATTTTATAACTTGCACAATGTGGTACCATCTTCAAAGGTGAGCTTTAAAAGGTAATTCTGTCTAAAAAGAGACATTCTTCCCCCTAGAATGGGCTCTCGGCACAGGGAAACTCCCTACACCTCTGCTGATGCAAACAGGAACAATTCCTTTGGTTTCTCTTCCAGGCAGTTTAACTGATTTTACTGTTGCTGCAGCAATTTAAGGAGAAGGAATGTTTCAGAGACAAATATGGGATGCATATTGTTAACCATCAGGTGACAAAAGATAGAAAGCAGACAATACAAAATATAATAAAATAGTTCATAGGAGAAACATGAAACAACATCCTTTTTCTGAATAAAATATTCTGTAGCAAGGACAAAGAAGAGTTGCATTTTTGAAAATCAATGAGAAAAGAAACAACTTCCCAGAATTTTAGTTAGAGGAAGTTAAAGAACCTAAAATTTAAACAATTTTAATTCTGGTTTACATATGTTTAGTTTAGAAATCTGGGATGTTTTACAAAATTGTAGGAGATTAAAAAAATAATGAAATTAGGATGTTAGAGAATTAATTAATTTTAATTAATTTATATTGCTTATTTTTCACTTTGAAGCCAGTAGAAGGGGGGAAAATTAAATGAGGATTAAATGAGATACGTTTTTAATGGCTTATGGTGCAATGAAAAGACAGAAATTATTTATTTTTCCGTGTTTCTTCCTCGGTTCCTTCTTTTTGTCCTGAGCCTACTCATACAGGTCCACTGCTCAACGCTGAAAACTCTGTGGCATCCTGGGACAGACCCTCTTTCCAGGTGGTTTCAGCTTTCGATTTTCGGCCTCCTGCCTAACACAACTCACCCGAGGCAGGGCGACATCCCAGCATAACACAAACCTTGTCATGTCTCATTGCTCAAATAACACAATAAGGAAATTAAAATCCTTTCTGTTTATGATTTTCATTGTTACAGCTTATGAAGCCTTGAAGAATTTCAGGAAATTGATTACCCGGGGGGAGTTTGGTACCTATGGTTGAATAATAATAATAATAATAATAGAAATCCAAAAAACCCGAACCGAGAACAACAAAGAGGCTCTAACTAAAAGTCTTTTGGTACTGCTGCGGCTGGCATACCCTTGTCCGTCCTGGCAGCGGCGGGAGGAGGCGGCGGGATCGGCGTGTGCCGCACGCCCTCTGCCGGCGATGCGCCGCATGACCGCGGGGCGCGCACCGGGACACCGCACGGCGTCCGCCTGCAGCGCCCGTGCCACGGGCAGGGGTGCCCCACGCTAGGCCAGGTGGCTCAGAAGCCTCATCCAGCTCGGCCTTGGACACATCCAGGGATGGGGCACCCGCATCTTCTCTGGGCGACCCGTTCCGCTGCCTCACCACTAAATAATTAACGTTGCCTTCTTCACCAATAGCGAATTCGCACCAAAATGTAGTGGGAGAGGAGAGCAGACAAGAACCTCTAATAAGTGCAGCAGGCAGGAAGGAAATCAATGGTGTAGCTCGCAGCTGCTATGCTTTAGCAAGGGAGGTGGAGGAAAGCACATCAGGCTCCTCTTTCCCCACTATTGCTCCTGGCATTGGCCCAGCATTGCTCCTGGCAGGCACTTGCCCCACTGCTGGGTGCAGGAGCTTCTCCCCCAGAATTATGCAGTATGTGCCACTTGTGTGAGTGAGCTCTGGGCGTCTGCACTGTGTTGGGACACACAAGTTCAATAGCACCCTTGAGTTTTCTACTATTGCAGGAGGGGAAAAACCCAGACCAAAGATAGAGTGGGTTTCCACTCACAGAGAAAGGTTTCCCATCCTGCTCTATTGTTTGCGTTGGGTCTGCCCATGGCACCTTTCCTTCCCTTGCCTCTGGCCCAGCAAGGGCAGGTAGGAGGAAAGTGCCAATGGGCCCTGGAAGAGCAGTGGTTCTGATGGAAAAATGAGTCCAGTCTGGGAGAGGCTGGACTTGAGGCACCTTTTGCCTCCCGTGGGAGCAGGGACCCAAGGCCTGCTGCCAGGTGGAATAGGGAGCATGCAGCAGCAAAAGCAGGGAATGGAAGATGTGTAAAAAATGCATGTTTTCAGTGGGGATGCAGGTGGGCACTGAGGTTCTCCTCTGGCACCATGTGCAACTGTGCCAAAGAAGCCAACCCTGCCACAGCCTCCCTCTCTGCGTGGCGGTGCCCCTTCCTCTACAGGACACCTGGCCACAGCCACCAAATCTCACTGGCTGTGTGAGAGGTCTGGTTTAGCCACGTAGGCAAGAAAATTCTGTTCTCTGTGCAGGAACCCTCATCCAAAGTCAGCAGCCGGTGGAGTGCACCCTGCCAGCACACAACTGGGTGGGATGAGGCTGGTTCAGCCTTACCCCAGGATCTGATTGCTTACAAAGGCTCCAATTAGATCCATCATGTTATATGAATGGTTATTTTGTGACTTAATTCCCTCTGCTTTTTTGCAGTGGTAATTAAATGATTGAGGGAAAAAAAGAGACAGATTAATTGATTGATCTGATTCCAGGAGAAACTATTACTCCCGTTCCTCTTCTGCTCTTTACAGTGTTTAAACAACTCTGAAATAGAGCTGGGTGAATCCTGCCAACATATTTCTGTGAGCATTGCTTTGATTTTCAAATGAATTGTCTTCATCTGCTTTTATCCCCCTATTGCCTTGGCTTTATGTGAACATTTGTACAGCCCAGTTTGCTCATAAAAAAAAAAAAGAAAAAGAAAAAAAAACTAGTGTGTTTCAATACAATGGAAAATTTATTTCATTTCTGTGAGCTCAGGAGTTATGTAGTGACAGGAAAAAAGTAGCGTCATGTGACAGACCAGTAATCAGTAATGGCATCATTCAGATATGCCACAGTGCAAATGCATAATACTACGTCATGGATCAAACAAAACTTATGAAAATTACTTAACAGAACTGCCAAAATCACATTGTGTGGAAACTCTGCATTTGGAAAAAGAGCTGAAATATACCAAATACTGAAGTTATTACCAGATATTCCCTCTTTTATTGAAAAGATTAGGAATATTTTTCTTTTAAATTACATTCCGTTAATGTACATTTAGAAGTATAGAGCATATTAGTCAAATCTGTGTTTAGGGAATATGAATAATGTGTATTAATCATGGAAGTCCCTTGGTAGTAACAAATATAATTACAGATTTTTTAAAGTATTTTGAAAGGAAGGAAGGAAGCAAGAAAAATCACATAGGAGTACACTTTTAAAAGAATTTTACAAAACAATCATCAACATTAAGGAAATGTAATTTTTCATCTGGATTTAATCTGTAGCTTCATGAAATTTCCTTGTTGAACAATTATTCAGAGACAGACTAAATAAATATAATGCTAAAAATAATCATAAAGGTTTCCAGAAAATTTGAAAAGTAGGCAAAAAAACTACACTTAGTTACCTTCTCTCCATCTGTAAGAAAGATCAGTATTTCAGCTTGTGTTTGAGTGCAACTTTTCCATAAATTGCTTTATACAGCAATATTAGATTATATGTTTGCAGAATGTCTGAGATATTTCAAAGGTATATTTTGAATTTATTTAGCAGAAACAATGTTTAAGACAATGCATTTTACCAACTCCTGTCCTTGTTTTAATTGTCTGTACAGGGATTCCTGTTTCATCCTGGATCATTTTTCACCTCGTGAGTGCACTATGGATCCTCCTCCCTCACAGACTGAGATACATATTTGGACAAATCATTGTGATTTTAAATCTCTCACGAAGAATGCAAAAGGCAAATTAGAATAGTCAAAAATAGAGGGTGCAAGGAGGAAGTTTCTCACTGTGTTCTGTCACGTTCTGGGTGTGGCTGAGTACATACACAGCATATACAAAACTCTCAGTTTTAAAAATAAAACTATGTTCCTTTAGAAATTATGTGGAAAACAAGGTATAAAATTTGTTTTATTATGCAGGATTAAAATGTCATATTTGGTTTTCTGTAAAAAGTGATCACAGAGTCAGGCAAAATCAATATGAGGCTGAGCTAAGGAAAAAAACAAAACCAAAAATCTAACACTTAAATTCAATTCAATTCTAATGTGACTATAATATGTAAGTCAAAGGAAGTGTTACCTTATTTATCAGAAAACTTTTTGTTGAGTTATCATTTATGGCACAATTCTTTAGAATGACATAACCAATCAGGGGAAAGAATCCAAGAGGAGAGTCTTAGAAAATTTGAGGAAAGGAAGATGATTTGATAGTGTTTCTGATTTGTAGTAAATATATATTCATTATTTTAGTTCCTTTTACTTTTTTTTATTATTTTTTTTTTTTTTACTTGTCACATTTATCTCCATAAGCAGGTTGTCTATGAGTGGGGAGTTTTCCCAAATAAAAAATAAACCTAGGAGAAGGGGTTTTAATCTGCCTCCCTCTTCCCTGGAAAATGAAGTCTCCAAACCTTACATCAATGACCACCATTGCTCGATTGCCTGGCCTGGCTGATGGGCCTCAAGTGAGAAGGCAGCAGAATGTCAGGATAACTTTCGCATGGGAGTCATCTTTCCATCTGTACCTGCACGGGTGGCCTAAAATCAGGCACATAAATATAATCTACTAAATATATGCATAACTCAAGGGAAAAAAGAAGCCAAATTTAGCTAGAGAATTAAAATGTGTTGTTTGAAAGTAGCTGGTAATGAGGGGCTAGCTGTGTATATGAGTTTGTAGAGTCATTACTCAAAAGTGCCTGGTTGCAACCTGCTGGCTAGGGTTTTTTAGCCAAGAAGGGAAGAAAGGCCTTTTGGCAGAGCACAACTAAATACATTGGAGAAAATAGTTGTTATTTCAGGTGCACAGTTTCCTAGTAGAAAATAAGTTTAATTAATTAATTTATTTTTCTAATTTGTGAAAATATGCCTAGAGTGACCTTTTAACACAAGTGCAAAAGCCATAAAACCAGATTCATTCATTAGCCAGCTGACATAATGTCAACCAATGATAGTCAAATAAACAAATAAAATGTGAGGAAAACTCAAACTCCTCCCATCCAACTCTCCGTAAGAAAAAGCCTTTGAGAGTGAACACACTTGGCAGTGTGCCTTGAGCTTCTTGCTCACCACCTTTTTTTGGGTGACAGAGAGAATGGAATCTGAATCATAGTGATCCACCCCTTCATTTTCTATTTAATGTTCATGCAATTTAATTAAATACCATGAATGTACCAATTTTTTTTTAAAATATATTAAATATTAGATAGGAACCAGTTACAAAAAAAGATTCTGTAAAATGTTTAGACCCCTAGGATTGGTCAGACAACAGGAAATCAGGATTTCTGGTGTCTCCTAGACCACCACCACCCACTACGCTCCTGCTCTCTGATCCTAGGGTAGCTACTCAGCCCAGACAGTTAGATGTGCAAACTTCACCAAGCAGAGCTCATCATTTCCTAGTAATTCCATGTATAGCTCTTTTGCCAATGTGCGCTGTTTGAGCTTCTCCCTGTGCCACAGGGTGCTATAAAAAGTGAAATTAAATGAGAAAGAAGCGGATGTACCTCAGCAATGGCAATACAGAAGCAACAAAAGGAGTCCAGCCACTCCTTGAAGTACTAGGGAGCATAAGACTCCTGTGGGTAGGTGACAGCAGTGCTGAGACATCAGTGCTTTACACCTTTCCCAGCACTTCCATATGATTGTAGTGACTTTACTGCTGCCAGCATCTTTGATGTCCCTGACAAAAGTACCTTGAAATGCTGCCATTGTGCTCATTCACTCTTATTCCACCAACAGCTACAGCTTTCGTCTCACAATATCCTTGTTATGCATTGTAAAATAATGTGCTATGGTTTACGTTACAAATAATCAATTTTTGAAAACTTTTATTTCAGCTGTTTGACAAGCAATTTTTTCCACAGTAATAAAACCAAGTTTATGTCCAAACATGCCTTATAAGCCCATATTTATAATCACGTGAGGAAAAAAAATCCTTTTGGGATACAATCTCATGTTAGAGTTCTAACAGATGAGATTCGAGATTCTGTTCAAACCTGAGCACTGTGGTTGTGATGGACACAGAACAGGGCAAAATATATCTGGTTTTCAACCTGGGAGGAAACCTTCCCCCTACCCTGCCCCCTCAAAAACGTTTTCAAGAAAAGATCAGACACCAGGTTTTAATGCCTGGGGAAAAACAAAACATGACCCACAATAGATTTAGGCAGTTCCATTTTTCCCTACTATTTTTAAAAGCATGCACGTTATTTAAAAATAATTAGCTTCAGCCAATTTATGTGCAATGTATATATTGCACATATGTCTAGAGGAAAGCAGAAACAGGGCTGTATAATCGTAACCTTACTGCACTGTGGGCCTGGCATAATTACCGTTGCAAGACAGAATGCCAAGGAGATTTTATCTGTCATATTTATTTCCCCCGTGTAAATACATTAAAACCAAACAAAAATAAACTTTTGATGCACAGCTTCGTTCAGTTTATATAGTGTGCATTTCATTCTTAAATATTATTATTATTAACAATAATTTCCCACATATTGGTGTGCAGTACAGCTCTTGACACGGCAATCTGGAAGGTCATTTTTTTCAGTAGCTGCAAATTTCATCTGTTGCTCATGAAGAAAAGACAACTTCAAATATGCACACGTGTTTCACGGATGTTATCTGTGCATGGCAAGTGAGGCCGTATCAGGCAAAAGTAGGTTTTACTGTATGAAGGTGAGCATGTGCATCTGCACAGCCCTCAGGCCCTTTAAAAGATAGCCAGTATGATAAGGCTGTTATCTGTGATATCATCATATTTAATGAATCATAGAACTGAATAGGAAGAAAGTCTATTGAGGCTAGATATCCCAGAACTTTGCTGGAGCTTGGGCTGGCACGTGACTGATGCTTTTCTGTATCCTCAGATTCAACATCAAGGCCAACTTAACTTGCAAAGATCCAGTTAAATAAAAACCATATGAAGCCTGCTAAAATTATACAATTTGAGTAAATCAATGCCTTAAGACTTTCTCAAAAGTATCTTAAGAAACTCACTGGAAGGGAACCATGCATTTCCACTGAGTACCAGTCAGGGATTTTAACACGCTCCTCTCTATCTTCATGACCTTGCAGGAGGTGGGATAGATTTTCCCCACACAGAGCACACATCTTCGTTTTTGCAGCACATTGTGAACACACTTTTCATAGTAATGTCTTGTTTTGTTTTGGCTCTTTTCAAAGATTATGCATTAGTAATTTGTGCATCACATTTGGCAAGTGGAATCACAGTGTATTGTGCACACTACTAATGTGAGACAGAAACCTCAGCGTATTCTAGCTCTCTTCTCATATCTTGTTAGCATCTGTTTGTGGTAGGCTCAGATGATGAGGTGCTAATATGATACAGCGAAGGAAGTGTAATCCATGAACATTTTTGTGTCACATTTGTGTAATATATTACATTAATCCGACCAGACTTTCATGTGCTCTTGCCCAAGGAATGCCATTCCAGCCTTGTCCCTTCCCCCACCAATGCCTTTGAAGGTTTGTGAATGATTTCCTGTACACAGGCAGTGTAAGAATGTGCACACATTCTTTCCCCGGTTGAAGAAGGAGTGCTTTTTATGCCCACTTGCTCTCAGGGTAACAATGCTCATGAACAAATTGCACTAAAGAGAGAAGCATGTTCAATTATGCTCTTCTTTCTCAGCTCAGAGGTAAATGAAGTAGAAGGTGCACTCTCTCCAATAAGCGTCAGATCCATTCAGAGCGTTTGGTGCAGTGTCTGGGGGCTATATTTTAGGAGAACTTTTATGCAGCAGCAGTCTGCAGGTTGCACAGCAGTTACTAGGATGTCTGAATTGACAGCCATTGTTTCTTTCTGAGACGTGCCATCAACTGGTGCCGTCTTGAAGACTGATTCTGGTTTTTTGCCTTATTGCTTGTCCTTAGACAATTTACTAGGTCTGCTTTTCCTATCCATTGTAAGTTTTGCTCTAGCCTATCCTTCAGTTAATAGTTGCCTCTTTCTATATGTTTATGGAGGTTTAGCACATTGGGATCCTACTCCTGTTGGGAACTTTCTGTCACAACTGAGATAGAAATAAATGTTTGAGCAAAGTGAACTGATAAAAACCAAAATTCCATCATAGTTACAATAGAGAATGCTTCATTTTGCCAATATGTTTTGGGAAGGGAAAGCCCAACAAAAGGATGAAAGACATGAAATTAGAAAGCCATCACGGTTTTGCCAAGTCACTGGGTATTTAGTCTCTTTGTGGATCTTCAGTCTAAGTTAGAATTTAGAAAGAATAGTGAAGATATTCAACAGTGAAATCCCACTGGATTGTGGAGTCTATATACATAAGCATGTATATATGTACATACACACATATATATATGTATATTTATATGTCTTTATTTTAGATAGTCAGCTGAGACTAGAATGCCCCCATACCCACTGTATAGTGTAACTCTTTAAGTGGGCCATCCTACGACTTTCCAAGAGCTATGTGCAATGCAAGATCACAGCTTTACTACCCCTGAAGCTGACATTGCAACAGGTGCTCATTCTACCACAGGAAAGTCAGTTTTGCTGGCTGGTATTTTAAATTTTTGGCACTTTAGAGAGGCTAGGGCTTAAGGAAACAACAGCTCAATAGTCTTGACAGTAGGGGGAAGACTGTTGCTGTTGGAAAAGCAAGGCAGAAAGCAGGCACACATGTTCTAATAAATTAAATGGTGCCTGTAACATTTCATAGCACCAAAATGCAATCTGGCACACTGTCAAGCTGTTGGCATGGTTTGCCTTGTACTAAAGAACAATTCTTTAGCAACCCCAAATGACAGCCACAGAATGCAATCAGAGGACCTACTCAGCCCGAGATGATTAGCAGATTTTTGCTTTGGACTACAAGTAACTGTGAATTCCTTACCTGCTAGTTCCTGCTTATAGTCTTTTCATTTTGCCGGATACGGCAGGAAAAAGCTTGACTCTAGATGACGTAATTTATTGCAAAGTGAAGGTGGACTTAAAATTACTTCTCCTATTATTCTCAGCCAAAATCGGGAGGAATATTTATCTAGAATAAGATCTAACATCTTGCAGTGCCAACTTGCCTGAGCATGCACCACTGCACTCAGTACAGTAAGAACTCAGAAGTTATGCCTAAACTGTGTGCACCCAGGGAACTTCTCAGCTACTGTTTCGTGAAACATATTCTGACCCATCCACAATTTCAGGTTAGCATGACACCCAGGTGCATGGGATTGACTCCTGAACCTTTGTGGGTTTTTTGTTTGTTTGGGATTTTTTCTTCTTTTATTGGGAAAAAAAACCCAAACCCAACCAACTAACAAAAAACTCCCAACAAAACAAAACAACAACAACAAACATAAAACACCCCCTAAACCCAAACAAACACAAAAACCCAAGCCAAAACACCACCACCCCACTCCAAACAAACAAAACACAACAAAAACCACCAAAAAAGTCCACAAACATTCAGAGTGGAAAAGAGGCATGATGGTTTTCCTGTCCTGGACAGTGATCAGAGGGGTTGGTGGTGTTGTGCTGTGCACCACTTTTATCCAACCCTTCAATGCAGCCAGTGGGAACAGGAGCAGACATTGCAATGCAAAGGCAAACCATGCTCATGGCTTCCCTAGGCAAGAAAGTTATACAGTGCAGTATTTTGGTTTCATGAAATATAATATTAGTGAATTAATCTCCTGCAGAAGAAGGACCAAGAGCTCAAGGAAAGTGCTTGTGGATAATGTTGATGTAAAGGCAGCTAAGTATGCCCTACAGTGTATTAACTTGTTACTACAATATTGAAAAATTATGTATTTGTACCTCAGGTACTGACTTCCTATTGATGTGATGAAGTTTTAAGGACAGTTAGTTTACTGAATGTCCTGGTAAAGCAAAGATGAATAAAATTAAAATAAAGAGTATATAAATTGTAAAATGAAAAAAAAAAAAAAGAAACAAACTAATCTTTCAGAGTCCCAAGAGCTGTTCTTAAAACATTTTTTCTCTAAGAATTACTCTTTTCCTTATGTCTTTCCCTGACAACATTTTTCTTTTTATCTCATTTTAATAAAAAGATAGCATTTGAGAGCATCTCAGAATCCACTATCTCAGCCTCTGCCTTTGTTGTTTAAATTACAAAAAGAAGGGGGGGAAAAAAAAAAGAAAAAACTGAACCCAAATCCAAAGCTTTCAAGAGAACCTGATCAATGTGGTTTGTGTCTCCTCTATGATTCAAAGCTTCTTCAACTGCCATTAAAATCAGGAATCTTGATCATCCTCTCCAAAAAAAAAGCCATTGTAACAAGACTCCAGTGCAATAACAGAAAACAATATTTTATCTGATGCTATCTGTTGTGAAGTGGAGGCTTAACAAGATTGGAAAAGCTGCTACCCCCAGGCTTTCCCTGAGCTAGTGTGTACCTCTTTTCTCTGCACTCATCTTGCAGAAGATTTGAAAGCAGGGGCATTCATGAGAGGTCAAGCTGGGGTCTATCGAGGCTATAAGGATCTCGTGACTTCTCAGGGAGCCCTCTCCAGGCCATGTGCCACAAGCAAAGGAGAGAGATGAGAACACAAGGACTGCAGTGTAGAAAGATGCTGGAGGGATTGCAGTGAGGTGGTAGGGAATTGCTTAGGAGGAAGGGGTGCTTATCAGATGCCAAAGAGATGTTACCATGGCTGCCCAGCTCAGTGTTTTGTAGCAGGGCTGAACAGCTTGGAGGAGATTAATTCAATATTTATAAACGCTTTGGAAGAAACATATTGTTTCTTTTGCAAGGTTTCTACTGAAGATAGAAAAAACTATTATATAATCTGGGAAACAGAGAGATCTCTGTTTAGATGCTTTGTCCAGTTAATTATCTAGAGGGGAGAAAAAAAACATCATGTTGGAAAACACTGCATTTTCCATATTGATTTTGGACTACATTTGTTTGCAATCTCAGTTTGTTAGTTTGAATATCATGTTAATAATATAACATGAAAGGAAATGTTTTATCCAAATGTCTTCCTTCTTAATATTTGATCCTAAAAGCTTGATGCAGTAATAACTGGCAAATGTTTTTTCTAGATCTCAGGAGAAAATAAAACCTCTTCTGGTCATCTAAAAATTTGAAAATATGTGCTCTCACTATGATAAAAAAATGCAGGTGTATCTAGAACAAATAATTCCTAAATGAAGATATTACACTGATTAATTAAATTATTTTATTTCTGGCCAGCATAATATTTTCTAGAGGCTGAATAACCAGAATTTGGGGTAGCTGTTGACCAAAGACCTGTAGAGGATCTGGGTTTCCTAAGTGTTGCTTTTCTGTGACGTATGACAGGGAATATAGTAGAATTAATTTATTATGTCTACAAGTTCTTCACTGTTAAGCAAGGTCTCTTTTACAGATTAGACATGTATTAATATTAAGCACTGTTCAAAGAATAGAGGCAATCCTATCTGCTGGAATAAGAGAGCTTTATAAATACTGCTGTATCACCTATGGTGTTTGAACATCCTTTAAGAAAGAAATCTCTGAATGTTATAAAATTATGGGTTCATTAGCCATACTAACTGTCAACAAGGGTACGTGCTTTGTTTAAACAATCAAACGTTACACTAATTAGAATTATAATACAACATTCCGGAAGTTTTCAAGTCCTGTAAATATATGTGAGACATAAGAAATTACTCTTTCGGGGCTGATTTGATAATAGAGCAGTCCAGATAACTGAGTGTGTGCAGGAAATGAAATACAGTATAAAGGGAATGGGTTGCAACGTTTGCAGTCTTAGTTTGTGTAGACTTGTGTCTGCTTGAATGGCTATTGATAGCCGAGCATGATGTATAAGAAATCTAAAATTTAAAGAGTTCAGACGAGACATCATCACATTATCCCTTAGAAAAATTAAGGTGGAATGAAACAAAAGGTAGGGTGCAGTGGTGCACACTGAAAAAGGTGCTACTTAGAACCACTTTCCCACTGGAAAAACAAGGCTGGAAAATATTTTGAGATAAAGTTCAAAACCCACAAGAGCTTTTAAAATATTCACCTAACTAAAAGTGTCTTCATATAACATTTGGTCACACTGAGGCTAATGTTATTAGATTCCTGTTGACATCAAAAAAGCCAGATCAGATCCTAAAATATTTTTTTAGCTTTCATAAAGAGAAAAAAAATAAATTGGCAATTCTATACACAGGCAGTAACAATTTGAGCACATGTATCAATCTTCAATTTCTTTTTTTAAGAGTGAAAATAATGTTCAGTTTTATACAGATGAAACATCTGCATTCTTATAATATTTATAATATGCATTTATATATAATTTACTTACATTATGTATATTATGTAAATATTTATTTATAATGCAAATGAAAAAAATATAATTTCCTTCTATTATTTCTCACACTTTCTTATTCAAACAACCAAAAAAATACCATATAGGTAAAATAAAACACTACCATATACGCAAAACAATTCCTTAGTCACTTAAACTAATGCATTTTCTTTCATGTGAATAATGTTTCCCAAAATATAGAGAGAGTTCAGCCCAACTGAACTTTATCTTTTGCATTATGCTCCATAGGACTGTTAGGTCTGTATTTTATACCCACACAAAATAGGATTCTCAGAGGATAAAATAAAATCTCCCACTCATAGCACACATGACAGAAATGAAGAGCAAATTGAATATTATAGTTTTCTTGCTACAACAAATATGGTTTACATTTATTCCTATGTAAATTTTAGCTTGCTCTGTCACACTGAAATATTTGGCAGAAGTTGCTAGACCCCAGAGGAAACAATCCTCTCAGAAGATCTGTGATCAGGTTTACGTGGGAGAGAATCATAATTTCTTCGTTATGGTTTTGATAAGGATCTTTGTGATTTTTTTTTTCCAAGCTTCATTTTGATCTCAATGAAGCTGAGCAGCACAGTTACTCAAGCAAAAGGTACAAGGGTAAAATTTAAAGATTCTTGAAGATGGCTAAGCAGAGTTGACACAGGAGCTGCTGAAATGCTCGATGGGAGCAGAATTGTAGGCACAAAAGAGATCTAAGTCAGGAAGTTCTTAGAGAGTTTCTTTCCTCGTATTTCTGTCCCAAGAGTTTTGCTCATTATTTGATTCTCAGAGGCAATCTAATCACTGTTGGCATCGCTTAGCACTTCTGAGTTCAGTTCCTCAGTCTGCCACTTGCACTTAGAGTAATTTTCTCTGGTCTCAGAGTATCCCAGTGTATTTATTTTAAATAAAACTTGTTTTGCTATTTATTCTGTTGTCTTGAATTGGGTAATGTTAATTGATTGGAAATAGTAGTATAAAAATAAACACTGTATATGTAGAACTACCTACATAATTTTAAATAACATAATTTATTATTCTTAATATACTATCTATTTATAATGTACATAGACAAATGTAAAACAAACTATACACACATATTTTTGTAAACATATGTATTCATCTAGATTATTTGGAACTACATTGATACTTGTGAATAGGCAAAAAAGTCACTTGTAAAATCACAGTTGAAGAAATGCAATCTTTACTTCTTTCTTCCTCATTTATTTCAATTTCTTTAATTGCCTAATTTTTCTCTTAGTAAAGCTCTTAAGTGAAGATATCTCTTTGCTAGTCTCCAAACTGAGAATGAACGTCCTTAACATATGTGGCTGAGGGAACCATTGGCCTTAACTGGGCTACTCACCTCTGTTAGAGTAAAATGGATTTGTGCCAGATGTGTATTAATTGTATCATGCATACAATATTTCTATTCAGGCAACTTAAAATTTTGAGGACGTGATTTTTGAAGTGCCTCTAATCAGTTGTGCTTTGTGATTATTTCTGTCATTTTCTCTGACCATCTCTAAACATTTCACTTTACCCATTTTCATAAAGCTTCCATTCACAGGCAACTTCAAAAGCTTTTTACCAGGTTCCTGTTGTATAGGATGCAAGGGCATCCGTCATCTCAGCCAGGATCCCTGCCATGAGCCATTTGTTGCAGCAAAAGACGCTGCTTTAATGACATGGCTCCTCATCAGCCAGTCCTGGTGCAGAAGAGGTCAGATCCTCTGCTGGAGAGCAAGGATAATTTGGACTTTGCTTTTTGAAACAAAAAGATGTCAGGGGCTGCAAACAAAGTCACCTGTAAATTGGTTGATAATTTTTTACTTTTTTTTTCACAGTAAATCCCTGCTTTGAAGCTCTTTTCCCCCCCACCCCCCAATTTTGCCTTTGACCTGGATGTTTTAGTTTATGCTCACATTTTAAATTTAAGGGAATTTTATACATTTAAATTCCTGTTCTAGTATGAAATGCTTTTTTTCATAATGCCGTATTTGAAAGGGCTGATAAATCAGTATTATAGAAATTGGAATTATTTTTATAGAGGTCTACAGAAAATGAGAAGCCTGCCTGACACTGACATATATCTTTTAAAAATTTTGGTCTCACTTTTGACAACTTTAGCACTAATGTTGATAAGAACACAGCTACATGTTCTGATAGGAGAACCTCAGTTTTAACCATTAGTTGGGCTGAAAATAATTATACAGGCCACTCAAAGCCTTTTGCTCATTTCTTCACTTCATGAGTTTTTTGGTTATTGGTATGTGAGTTTGTCATTTTAGCCTCTATTACTGCACCATTTCTGAAGTTGTTTTTTTTTTTCTCAAATATACTACTAAGCAAAATTGAGACTTATCTGTCACTGCGGATTTCAGCATGATATATAGCTTGCTGCATTTAGCTTTGGAGGGAGTGTATTTCTGGAGTCAAAGATATGATGTAAAATAAGACCTCAGATTTAGAGTAACCATTTTTGAGTTAGGAAAATAGGCCAGCATCCTGCAAGCATGTGCGTGTCATTTAACTGCAAGTAGTGTTTACTTTCACTTACTTTAAACACATGCTTAAAATTAAGCATGATCATAAGTGTTGAAGAATCAACACCTCCACAGATAAAAGGAAAAGTGAGATGTAAGTTATTTGCATTCAGCTAAAACATTCAATATGGAGTCTCATGAAAATTGGACTAAAAAATTAATTCAGTTTGGTTTGAATATACATGCTCTTCTGTGGTTTGAAGAGTGTTCAAAGGAGCTTGGTAAACAGTTAAGTAGCAAGTATCAAACTAGGTTAAGGTGTCTAGTGAGGTACCACAGGGATCTCTATTAGGTTTTATTTATTTAAGTATCTAAGAACTAGAAGAGGGATTCTGTTAGTGAGGCATATAAAATGAATGTTAATGACCACAGTTTAATTAAATTCACAGTTAATGCTAGATTGAAAAGAAGGTGCAAACAATAGAGAAATAATAGAGAGAGGAATAAGCATCTGGACAGGACAAAATAAACTAAGGATAAGTCTAAGAAAACTGATACAAGTAAAAAAAAAAAAATATTGTAATGCAAAAGGCAGATGATGTTCCATAGGAGGAAGAAACAAACATTGCTGTGAGACTTAAGAATGACAGCAAATAGCAAAAAGCTCCACATACCTTCTTCTACTTGGTGTGTCTGTATTCAGAAAGCATTATACCATTGGGACGTTTTTCATATTACTTTTGTGCAGTGTCCTATGATATTTTATTCCTAAATTGAATATTTTTTCTTTAATTACAAGATAAAAAAGCACTATCTCAGAATGCTGATAGAAACAAGACTTAGATACGTAAGTAGTTACCTGGGACCATCTGAAGACAAAATGGATTTTATTTTGAACAAAAAACTTATTATCCATATGTAAAAAGATGGGAAAAAAAAGAATCTGATTGTGCGTTCATTTTTAGGGTGGAAATATATGTGTTGTGACAGGGTGAGGGATTAAGGGATTATGAGGAATGATTCTACATGACTGAGAGATGATATCCAAAAAAAAAACAACCAACCAAAAAAAAAAAAAAAAAAACCACCAAAAAACCACGAAAAATTTATTGCCAGCAGCAATTTCCCTGAAAGGGGACAAACACTTGTAACAAGCCATATATTTTTGAATCTGATTCCTACGTTTCTATGACGCAAATAATTCCTACGCACAAAGTGAGAGTGAGGGAGTCTGAGTGTCAGCTTTATGTGGTTTTATAGTCTACTAGGAGGAAAGATTTTCTAAACTTTGTTAATTTTTCTTTGTTAGTCAACCATGTGTTCTGTAGTACTTGTTGGCATGGAATACAGAGGTGAGCATTACAAACTTTGAAAGCTCTTTGAAAGTTTGCTTTCCTCATTATGTAACTTTGGGGAACAGGACAGTGCAGATTTCAACATAAAAGTTAAAAGAGGAACTCATTTGTTATTTTCTGCCTCTAACTGATGTTCATTCCTTCCATAGGCCCCTCTGATTTATCATCCCGAAGCTAGAGAATGGCTGTAGTTGATGCTGTGTCCAAGTTGCAAAGGGAATAACTTACAGCTGTGCATGGATTGTTCTGAAAAAACTTAACATCCTATGATTTTACTTGTTCTTTTCTAGGTGCAGTTTAGTAATCTGGGCAAATTATGAATTTTTTTTGTCTCAAACATAATGTGCACAAAAGAATATTTGAATTGATGGTTAGCACAAGACAGTAAAACCAAAATTTATGAGATGAAATCCATCTAATGTTATGGATTAGCTCTGAGTTTTCTACCTAACATACTCTTTATTTTCTCTCTCCATTTGCTCCTCATACTGGTGACTCTTACCATGCATGGTGTCCTTCTTTGTTTGAAGTGAGGCTGCACAGCACTCAAGATCAGATTACAAAATGAGGCATTAGTGACATAACGTAATTGGAGAATGATTGAAAATGCTAATTGAGCTGCCCTCAGCTGTGAAGTTGTCACAACTTTCTCACTGAAAGCTCCCAGGAAACCAAAGGAGTCTACATGCTAAGTATAGTTTACCTGGGCTCTATCACACAGCAAAATCAGAGGAGGATGCAGGGGACAGTCTTTCTCTGTCAAAGACCCCTGGACCTGCCAAGCAAGGCTTTGTTCACCAAAAGGACTTGTACATAGAAAAAACTCGCAGATCTCAGAGGGACAATATTAGGAGATGGTATGGGTACACTCATTGTACACCAAGGTAATAGGTAGAGAGCACTTGACCAGATCACAGGAGGCCCACATTAATTTTTTGCCTATCCGACAGGATTCAAAAGTCCACATCTCCATTTCTCCTAGGAGTGCTCTGTTTATGCCTTTTATTCAATGACAGTTTCAGATAAAGCAGATAAATACTCCTTTATATCAAGCAATCATTGAACAAAACAAAAAAGAAAGCTTTTGATGTTCAGACTGGAGTCTGAGATTTCCTACTGCTTCTTTCTCTCTCTCTCTCTCTCTCTCTCCCCCCTTTCTCCTCACCAAATTTCATCTCATCTACAAGTTAACTCTAGTACACTGAGTGTTTGGATTCACGTTGTAAAACAACCAATTCTGCATGCATTGGATTAAGCGTTTTTGTCCAATTTGTCTTCAAGATTTTGTTCTGGGAGCTGAATAAACGTGCAAATCTGGGTGATTGTGTTTGTAGCTCCCTGTTTTGAATGTATGCATTCCCACAGGGAAGCAAATAACATCCCTCTCAGAAAAAATGGTAAAGGTATGTTGTGAGTAGGCTGATATGGAAGGCAAATATGCATCTTCACGTAGAAAAAACTGCAAAATGTAACAAAAACCTTATGTTTAAATTTTGAGAACACTAAATTCAGGTATTGGAAACATCATTATTAAAAGGATAAAGGCCAGTTATAGTGACACACCTTACTGAGACATTAAAATTGAAATGAAGAGAAAGAAACTGAATTAGCAATAACATGACTACAGCTATTGCTTTAGGTTTCAGGTTTTTCAACTTCTTTGTATTCTGATGTTTATGATAAGTGACAAAAAATGCATTCTTGTTTCTTCCTTGTTGTACTTCTTTCCTTTCTGGCTCTAGGACGTCCCCCAAGGTACAGTCTGTAGCTTACAGATATTTGTTCTTTCTATTATGAATATTGGTTTTGACTTTAGCAGGAGATCTTTTCCTATAGTAAAATACAAGTAAGTAAAAAAGGCAAGAGCAGACTGTCCTTAACAGGCTGATTAAGATCTGTTAAAGTCAGCATCTCATTTTTACTACCATATCAAGGCCTTATCTACCTCAGAAATTTGGACTGCTGTAATGAAATCAAAAGAAATCTCTCTCCTAGGGTAACAGTCCACTATAGCACTTGTACCAGTTTAACTCTTTCAGAAGGAAACTACACGTCCACAGCCATGTCTGTCTGTACTGATGTGAATGCAAACCAGGCCTATAGAAAATATGCTGTGCTCATGCCAGGAAAAAATGCAGGGCTTTGACAAATAGGCAAGAAAGATAAATTTAAAAAATAAATTTCCTAATAATTTAAAAGAATTGCTGTGGTATGCTCTTTAATTCAAAAGAGTAGTGTTCTAAGTAATTCTTTCTGCTCATGGTTGGGATTTGTCATAGTTGTCATTCTGTTTTAAGCTCCCAAAAAGCTTCTTATTAAAAGCAAAAATGAGATGCCTGACAATTTTTGTTTTATGCAACTTTATAAAGAAGGATTTATTTATATACTTATTGATTCTAATGCTGTTGCAGTGGAAGCACTTTTAAAGTTTGTTATTTCTCACAAGTTTTCAGGTGCCATGTTCACCAACCCTCTGCACTGAACTTATGTCAGATATGGCAAGCTAAGCATACAAGCTCTGTGTCACATAAAGATAATCCCATTTGCAGTAAAAATGGAGCCAGCTACAACTGTTAACCTGAGTTTGTGAGATTTCCAGTGATATCAGGCTCCTCTTTCAGTCAAAGGAGTGAAGAGCCACAGGCTGGTGGTTTGACACTCGACTATAAAAAATTTGTCCTGTTGAGACCTTGTGGTTAATAAGTGACTTGTGACCCTCAGAAAAGAGAAAACATGTAGGTACAGGGCACAGGTTCACAGCACAGACAGTATGAAATGTCAGTGTCAGCAACGGCAGAATGTCATCTTGCATTACACACAGATACTGCATCCAAGGACGTGGTGCATGTGTAATTGAAATGGATTTAACTTTCTACTGCCCTAACCAATAATACCATACCTGTGTTCACATGGGTTTCATCAGCGGAGGCCATAAAACATTCTGGAAAGCACAGCATCCATGCTCAGCTCCTTACCTTCACAGTGGAGCAGCTAATGATAATGGAATAACCTGGTTAAGTGTAGCTTACATATCAACTGCTTTGGATTCTGGTGATTTTGTATTTGGATTTCAGATTTAGAGAAGGGACCTTCTGCAGGCAGTGGGCTGCCAATACCTTTGGTGGTAAGAGGTTGCTGCCTGTGAGGTTGTGGAGTAATTCCTGTACTCTAATTTTCTTTAACAAGAACATACTCATACTTCCTTCTGGAGAAACGTGCTATAATGAACCACATTTTACCAGGTTCCTCTTGTGGGATTTTCCATACATTCTTCTCTCAGGAGCTAAAAATGTAAAGTTAATGGCACTTAACAGCAGCGAGGAGCTGGAGAAAGTTGCCTATTAGGCCTAGAATGCATTGTGGAGACAGCTGATGAGGTGGATCCCCTTTACTTTCCCCTTATTTTTTGTTCTCTCTGATTTGATAAGCAAACAGTATTATCAGTAGGTCCTCAAACCCTAGTTGTCCCAGAGTCCCCTCTCAGATGAGTTTCCCACAGTAAAGTGGATGTCACAACAAATTCATCACAGCTTCTTTACCAGTGAGTTTCTGTGGACTAAGAGGGATGGTCCGTGTTTCCCACTTTCTCATTCTTCCTTCTACCCATCCAAAGAACAGAGTCTCACACCTGAGGAAATGATAGCACACAGTAATGGTGCATGGCCCTCACACATTGCTACTGAATTTTAAATGAATTGTGTCTCTAAAATGACCATTTAGTAGAAACTTCATGAGAAATCCCAAATACACAAAGACAACTAGCTATAAAACTTGAGTCAGCCTTTTAGATTTTACTCAAAGCTTCCTATTAAAAAAGGATTAAAAAAAAAAAAAAGAAAAGGAAGTGTATAGGAACATTTCATGGCTCAAATTAAACCATTGTTTTTCAAAGGAAATGTAACTTGAAATAATTGTGTATTTCTTACTAAGTGGAAGCAAGCGTTGTGCAAACAAAGAGTCATGTGTGAAAGTAATTCTTATCTTGATGCCTGGACTAGTTGGGGAATAAAATAAAATAAATCCAGGTCAGGTCCAAATAGAAAATGGAACGCAAACCTCTGACTCACATGGAGCAGGGACTGAAAATGCTGTAAATCAGAGGAAGTCAATTGACTGCAGTAGGAAACATGCTCACTTTGTGCACACCTGTAGGTCAGGACCAGCAAACAAACTACTAAAAGCAATATCCCTGCTTAATTTTTCAGGACTGTTTACAGATCAAAGTGCACTCATTATAAATATGGATGTCATGTTTAAATAGTCCCTGCTTTATTACCATAGAAAATACTCTTGCAATATTTCCTATTGCTGCAAAATAAAACATTCTTGGCACCACCAATCCTATCCTGCTCTAAATATTGCTCCTACTAGTGAACAGTAGGTATATAAAGGAACATATTTAAAAGGTTTTCACTGTAGCTCACATCATCTCAAGTAGACATCACAAAAATTCCAAGCTACATCATCTAGAAAGTCAGAAAAGTTCTGACAGTTTAGGATGGGTACTGAGCCTGGTACAATAAACGGGTAATACTGTTCTCTGTAGACTGTCTCATGGATTTAACAAGGGTCTATATGAGAAGAGCTGCTGAATGCTATGAGTATGAAAACTAATACCAGTAGCTCAAAGGTGCATCTTTCCTATGCTTGAGGTCAGTGTCCCCATTTTACTGAAACCAGGATAAACATCTACTGTCTCCTCCTTCTCTTAGCCTCTCTCCTGTGTTCTCAACCATCCTTCTTCCTAAATTTTTTCCCCTTCCCTTCACTGCAGGCTGTACAACTTTCTTTTCATTTAAATGCAAAGATGTCATCACATCCAAAGGATGTCTTGAGCCATAAATCAATAGAGGCTGAGGAATGTGTTTTACAGAAGTATTGTTATTATTTTTGTATTTTTAATGCTCTTTTAGAATATATTAGGTGGAATGAACATTTGATCTGATGAACTATAACATTCTTAGTTTCTTGTGGTTTTTCTCATCTCTCCAGCCCCCACTGCGCTGCTATACAGCCTACCTTATCAAGGCTAACTAAGGTTTGTGTTGGCCTGTAGCACCAGTGTCTCACTTTGGAAAAACCTAATCCTGAGATACAAGCAACAGTAGCTGAAAAGCAGTAGCAAAATTCCTTCTACCCTCTTTTTTTCACATGGTGTATCTTCTTCAGAAAATGTGTTTCAGAAAAAAGGGTCTTTGTGGTATGTTTTGAAGGTGGATAAACTAAGACAAGAGCAAACTCCTCCTAATCTTTCGGTGAAATCCAACTGCCTTTTGCTGGTTGGTATAGTGTGGGGTTGTAGCTCTAGTGTCAGTTTGGAAGAGGTAATCAGGACTTCCCAGTCCTTTCCCAGTCTCCGGATAAATAACCATTGAACTTTTGATAGGCCATCAGAACTTTAAAGAAATATTACCTTAAGTCATCCTATTCAGAGAGAATATTTGAGTATTGGGAGTGTTCAGCCTGGAGAAAAGAAGACTTTAAGGTGACCTAATTGCAGCCTTCCAGAATCTGAAGGGAGCCCACAGGAAAGATGGAGACAGACTACTTACAAGGGCATGTAGTGACAAGACAAGGGGCAATGGCCTCAAACCAAAAGAGAGTAGGTTGAAATGAGATATTAGGAAGAAATTCTTTATTATGAGTGCAGTGAGGCACTGCAACAGGTTGTCTGGAGAGGCTGTGGGCGTCCCATCCCTGGAAGTGTTCAAGGTCAGGTTGGATGGAGTCCATGGCAGTAAGGTTAGAACTAGATAATCATTAAGGCCCCTTCCAAACCAGGCCATTCTATGATTCTATAATTCTATGAATACTTTCCTGGTATTTACAGGGTCAGAATCTATTTTCTTTCGTGTCTGGGTTTAGCAGTGCTATCTTTAGTCTACAATATTTTAGATCAGTAATGTAGCTGTTATTCCATGTATTTTTGAATTTCTGTATGACTTTTTACCTTCTAAATACACCAGAGGCAGTGTTTTTCATTTACATAGATACACAAGAGAGTTTGATAGTCTTGACTGCAGTTATTCTCTAGCATAAATCTAAATCAGAAAAAATGTGACAACATTCAGTGTAACCATGTGTGTGTAAAGACAACATGACATGAACTGACAGGAGGCTGACCTACAAGTTGTTTATACCACCTTTTTGTCATCTCTAATTGGTACTTAGTCCTTTACTTTGTGCATTGTGTTTGTGTTACTCTGTAGAGCTATGAGTGTAATAATTTATTTCTTGTCACTTGTAAAAAGCGTGGTTCCATTTTTTTTTTTTGTTCAACCTGAAATTACAAAATCAGCCAAGCAGAGTTTAGTCAAAGTTAGAAAGCTTATACTGAAGTATGAATAAGTCTATAAATAATAGTAGCAATCAGCTCAGGTTGTTATCTTTTCAGAAATAAAGTAGTAAATGGAAATGTTTTCATGTCATAATTATAATGCAAGGGAAATCAGCATTTTCTACTCTTACAAAATAGTTTGGAAAACAAAGGCATGAGGAAAAAAGTGGCCCTTATTCTTACTTCATGTTTAATCCCCAGAAGGACAAAGTGTCTTCAGTTCACATCAGTTTCAGTTTGAGTTGCTAAAGGTGCACTCAATGTCTCAGTCTCCCTCTCACACCTGCTTGGGGTTTCTTTTCTCTTATAAAGCATGGATAGCAGATTTTCATATGCTAAAACATATTTTTATTCCCAGCCATGTGCTGTGGGACCAAACAGATATAGTCGTATTGCTACCGTGCTGCTCCAATTGAGCAAAACAAATCCAGAGCTGCTCCTTCTCCCTCCTTCAATGCAATACAGGAACAGATCAATTGCTGACTGGCCAGTGTTTCCCAAGCTAGAAAAATGTCCTTACAGGCTGAGTCCTAGCCCTGAGCCATCTGTTCAGTAGTTTGGCACAAAACTATTCCAAATCTCTTCCCTTTTTCCTTCTTACCTCAAGGACCTGAGTGACTAGATTCCAAAGGCCTTTCCATAACCACCTTTTTTTTACAATACTGGCATGTTTTCTACAAATGTCATCCCATTCTTAAAAAAAATTAACTTCGTCCTGTAAATTATTCTGAGGTGTTTTGTAGTACTAATCTGCCATAGCTCCACCAAACAGCATGACTTTTTAAGAAACACTTGTCCATTATTTTATTTTTGTTTGTTTGTTTTGGGTTTTTGTTTGGTTTTTTGGTTTTTTTGGTTTGGTTTGTGTTTTTTTGGTGTGCAGGTGGTTCAGCTTTTTGTATGTTATCCTTAATTTTAACTGAGATTATGCTTTAAAAAAGATATGCTAGACATAGTCTTTCTGAACTCTCTTCCTCTTCTAGGAAGGAGAGAAAATATTTCTTATAATAATTGCTACAAGACATATTATCACAGAACTTCAGAATCATAGAATATGCTGAGTTGTAAGGGACCCACAAGGATCATTGAGTCCAACTCCTGGCACAGGACATCATCATCATCATCATGTGCCTGTGTCATCCAAACACTTCCTGACCTCTGTCAGGCTTGGTGCAGTAACCACTTCGTGGGGGAGTCTGTTCAAGTGCCCAGCAACTCTCTGGATGAAGAACCTTTTTCTAATGTCCGACCTAAACCTCCCCTGACACAACCAGACTGTGTTTTTGAATTGAACCCAGCATCTGGATTTTGGATAAAATCCTGGTGAACCATGATGATGGTTTCGGTGACAAAGGGCAGAAGCACAGGAGTTAAACAAGGCCAGAAATACAAACACAGACTCCTGTCAAGGACAGTCCCAGGCAGCTGGAGAAGCAGCACACACCTCACCAGTGGTGTAAGGCAGTAGTGCTTGGTGCTTTACATCGAGGGAACCTGTTCAGGGACAGCCCCAGGAGGAGCCATGAGCTGGCCAGCCAGGGCATTCCCATGGGATGATCTTGTCATGATGCTGAACTCTGCCGTGTACTGTCTTCCCTTAGATCAGCCTGGCAGAGGCAGAGTGCTCCTCAGTGCAACCTGCCTTGAAATACTGGAACATTTCCCAAAACATAACACCCCTCACAGTAAATTAAAATAACCATTGTAAAAATTAGCATTGCAATTATATGGAATTAAATGATTTTAAAGCTAAAGGTTAGTATCTGCTTTCAGTTATGTGAATGGAGGGTCAGGTAACATAACTTTATTGACAGCCTTGGTGCTGTTGTCAATAGTATCCACTGAAAATCTGAGGAGATAAGGGGACATGGGGGTCCTTATCATGAGAAGCTCATGGAGGAAAAGACAGTTTCAGCTTGCTGATGTGCTTTGCCCTGTCCTTTATGATTTACTTCTTTAACATTTTCCAATGAAACATCTAAAAGTTCTGAATATTATCAAAATGAGAACTTGATGATATCCTGCTGGTGGATGCAAACAACAGACAAAAGAAAACTGTAGAGTGCATGGTATCCTGTAATGGACAACATCTTAATGCATGTGCAAGATTTTCCCCTTCTTATTTTACATATCTGATACATTTTTGACTAAGTCTCTGACAGTGTGTTAGCTGTCCTTGTGACTCTGTAGCTGCTGCCTTTCCTGTATCTGTTAGGAACATCCAGCCTGAAAATAAGGTACAATCTTTAACTGTGCTGGGAACTAATCATCAGGACTAGTTCACTACCTCCCATGCAGTCCTTAAGTCAAACCTGGTTATTATCATAACAGAAGTGTTTCAAATTAACCACCCACCTCACTGGACTTGATGCAGTGAAAGAGTGTGTCTTATGTTGTGGTCAGGTGAGAGGCTCATGCCACTCAGTTTTGGATTTAGGGATCCTTGAATCAAACCCAGTGCTTTGGTTTATTTCCAAAGGAACTAAGTTAAACAATCAGAGACAGTCCTTGAACAAACAAAACTGACTGCCTTGCACTAGGGGAAGTAAGTTCATTTAAAACATGTTTTGACACCTAAGATCAACTTACAGGAAGAAAGATTCCCTTTCATTGCTAAGCTCCACCTCACCTGCTTAAAAATATTACCACAGATGAAGTTTTCCTTTCTAACAATAAGCTATTTAGTAAATGTTGGGTTTCAGCTTCTCACCTTTACAACCAAAGCATTAATTATACCCTTTTTTAGTGCAGTTATTAAGCAGTTCTCTCCTTCCCCTTCAAACTCTTTTCCTTTTCTAACAGTGAACCTTCTGTCAGTGGCTCATAGACTGTGCAGTTGCAATGTGTAAGTAGTGTCCACAGATCAAAAGGGGTAAAAAAAAATAGTGGAAAGGGGTAATGAAGCAAAGACGGGAAGAGGCAGCACATGGATAGGCATACCAATAATTCCTCTTTCATTGTCCCTATTATGAACTGTGATTGTTTGAGAGCACCTCTATAGATACACCCATTGGGATTCACAGAAATGTGAAATTTTAAATTATATGAGTCTCTGCCATCCTAGGGGAGATGAGAAGGCTGCAGGCATCTCTCCAGCAGGTGAGCACTCAAACCAGTTGCCACAGGCATCTGCTCCTAGTCCTGGCTCTCCTATGGGCTGGACACTACCTGGGGAGTTCGGTGAGGAGGGAAGACTCCCCATCTGAGGAAGATCCACTGTGACCCTCCTGCAAAATTCCCTTGAACAGTTGTTAGACACCAGATCAGTTATTATGGGCTCAGAAGCACCTTGTGGGGTGTGTGTGTGTAGGGGGTGTGTGTGTGTGTGTGTGGAGGGTGAAGAGATGGGTTGAACCTCATGGGGGTGAGGTGGCATCGTACCCCTCATGGCAGGCCCCTGAAACCCACATGGGCAAGCCCTGAAGTAGCTCTCAGTCATTAACAGCTCAGGAATAGTACTACACCCCACAGCTGATGTGGAGCCCCTCACACAGCTCAGATTGGCAGGAGCAGTGAGAATGCTGCCCCTCACCATGGCCTGGGACCCGAGTGGCTACTGGCTCAGAGGTCCCACCTGGAGGATTTGGCCATATGGACTAGAGCAGATAAAACCAAAGGCTTAGGTGTGCCATGTCATGGCCCTGCCATCTGGACATGTGAGAGGTAGTCTTCCACAAAGCTTCAAAGGTAGCTGTCTCTTCCTCTTTTTCATTTTCTCTCTTGCTTCCTCTGCTCTTCTTTCTTTGCTTCTTTCTTGATGCTTTGAGTGGCTTGGAGCTGGAGGGATTGGACTTTGACTTAAGTGTTGTGGATTAATAGGGCCTGCATTGATATTGTGGTGAAACATTTTGTCTGTGGTGTAGTGCCCTTTTTAAACCTTTGCTAAGTTCCCTTATTTTCTGCCCTAAATTAGTAAAGAAACACCTTGGGAACAAGTCTGTCTTATTCTCTTGATGCTTTCTTGAGGTATTAAAGAACCCTATATATATATATTAAAGCAAAACTCCTGCCTGAGCTGTGAGCCTGCATCTCCCAGGGCTCGAGTGTTGCAACAGTTCACAGAAAGAATAAACCTTTCCCTTTGAATAAAAGAAGGCCTCCATTTACATCTGCCCAGGCATTGCTCCCATAAGCCAAGGGGTTCTGCTCTTGGAAGGGTTGATTACCTGTCCATTGACTCAATTACAGGTGAATCAGGCTTGTATGCTTGCATTTGTTCACTCTGAGTAGGGATACAATTCTGGTAAGTTTGATGTGAATGCTGAGGCCACTTTTGCACGTTCACTGAAGCCACTGTCTGGCTGCTTCCCAAGCTGCCATTCACACTGTGCTTTTCACTTGGTGGGATTCTTCCCCTTTTCTGCTGAATCTTCAATTCATCTTCTTGGTGAGGTACCTACTATTGAATTAGTGCAATGTGATCAGCAGAGGTGAGTAAATCCTGTCATATTAAAATTAAAATACCTTTTTTTCTCAGTGAGTTAATTTAAAACTATTTCTTCCTTCTTTTCTCTCTTTCCAAGAGGCTGAAGTCACCTCAAGAGAAATGAAACAGAGATCTGCTGCCACCTTTTGATCACTTGGAAATCCTTCGATTACCCCAACACAGAAAACAGTGCTGTGTAATGGAAGTGGCTACATTTCACTAAATGGTGAAAATATCCTTCTATCATTTGCAGCTCTATATTATATAATTACTTTTCATCAAAAATACACTGAAAACTTTGAAATGAATACAATATTAATGGAAATCTTTAGGGAAGGGGTCCTACTCTTATGCATAACAATCACATGCCCAGCTCCGGTGTAGGTACCCAAAGCCTCCAGTGAGCTCAGTGTCAGAGGTGGAAATACTTTTCTGTGTTGTGCCCCAAACTGGAAACAGACACAGAATCCACCTTATTCTGAACAATAACAAGAACTTTTAACCATTCACTACTTTAATTTGTTAAAAACCTCTTAAGTTTATAGCTTGCAATATTTGACACAGCAGGTATGGAAAAGAACATGCATGCAGCCTATTTCCACTGATGGAGTCTTTAAAACGCTCAGGGGGGCTATCTCTTGACTGCTCTGTAATCACTTATTTCAAACCTTGAATTACTCTGGTATGTAAATCCTGATAATAGCTAAATATAACAGAAACTGGCCACATACGCATGTGTACACCTTATGTATATGTCAGGATATTTTCCTGGGTCTTCAGCACCAACTCCTTGACCGTTATGACTTGAAATAAAGGCTCTTTTGTCTATAAGCAAAGTAGCAGGCTGAACAGTAATTTGCCGAGCCACAAGAAAGGCAGTATTAAGCATTCACTTCTTAGAAGCATCAATATTGCTAATGATTTCAAACCCCTGACTCAGGCCTCCTGAAACCATTAGACAAGCCTTACAACCATCAGCGCTTAAGACAACAATAAAAATGTAAGGAAAGGGTTTTTATTATTATTTTTTCATCTGGTTTTTGAATCTTTACAATCCTGTGTTTGAAAGTTTCGTCAATCACCCTGGCAGACAATTTAGAGGAAAAACTCAACTTCTCCTGCTGCAGGAACTGGGGTTTGTAACGGGGGGAAACCACACACACATACATACACACACTAAAAGAAAACCCAGTGAAAATGTTAAATATTGGTTGTCTATGAAACCAGGAAACTCAGCAGCATGAGTGCAAGCTTTTTGCAGCCCACCAAAGTGTGCCTGGTTAAGCTGACATTCAATCGAGGGTACTGTCCCATGACGGGGCTCTGGGCAGTCCCGACTCAGACTGACTGATGAGGCTCACATGAACTTTGCCATCCTGATTTAGCCACCAGACAGCACACGTAAGGCTGCTGTTGTCCTTTGCAAAAGAAAAAATGCTGGCACTTTGCAGTACCCCCACTTAAGCATCATAAGTCCTTGCACCTCCTGGCTCCATCCACCACTGTACTTCTGTGGGTTCTGCCCCTTGCCCAGAGGCAGAGCTAGCTGGATCTTATTCTGTGCCTGATCCAGTACTGGGGAAGACCAGGCTTGAAGAGCTGAGTCCTTCTATATGCAATCAGCAGCCTAAACCACAGAGGTAAAACTGTATTTATCTGACAGGCAACTTCAAAACTGTGCGTCTTAAGCAAGTTGAGGTCAGGGACTGGGGACCCTCAGTTTTTGTTGCCTGGTTAACAGAGACTGTTATTCAGAAAATGCTCAGCATCCACTCTCAGAAAATCAAGAATGGTGATGGTCCTTAGAAGCAAAACTCTGATAACATGTCTCTTCTGAAAGTCTCAGCAGGAGTTTTTTATTCAGGGTCAGCCTTGAAACGAAGAGGCAAGTAATGATTTCCTATAGTCTGTAAAATTCTGATGAGGGTAAAGTAAACATTACTATGATAGGGTTACAGAGTCAATTTCCTATCACTTTTCACTAGGACTATTGTAGGGAAACATTTGGGTAACCACATGTTGTGCTAAAAAAATCCTAAACACTAGCAATGTTTCCTTTTTTAGGAAAAGAGAGTTGTGAATGATTTAAAGCCTGATTTGGTAAATTGGGCCCTCTTTTACTCTGAAAAGGAATGGGGGAGGAGGGGGAGGGTGCCAAAACTATATTGTGCATTACCAGATTTCCAGGATTCTGCATTTTCTTACTCATTAAACTTCACATTGAATATGCATCATTTTTCTGCACACAGTTCCAGCCCTAGGGATTGCACAGTCCAAATGTATTTTAATTATATTATTTATTATTTAAATTAATTTAATTACAAAAAATAACAGACTCTGCACATGTTTGAAAATGCCATGCTGTACAACTAAGTCTTGAGTAATTGTTAAATTTCTTGCAGGCCTCCTGCTAGGAAGTACTGTTTTTCTTTAAAAGTGAGAACACTATTATATCCGTCAGTGGAAAGTTTACACATTGTATTTCTTCTTTCATATGCCGTTAAACATGAGGCTCTCTCATTTCCCCCTTTCTTCAGAGGGCAGGAGACCCATCTGGTAATATTCTGCAGATCAGCATTTCTTAAGGAGAGTTTGATTTAAATGGTGGTTTGGTTGAAGCAACGAAAAAGAAACTTATGAACCTGGGTTACAGAACTATGTCTTGTGTTGTTATTAAAGTTACTCCAGTCTTGCTCCGTGCCAAATATAGACCTGTCTTTAAGCTATGTAGGGTAAGTAAGAGGGATCACCTTAGTCCTTATCCCACTGTATTTTGGACTTACAGCAAAGACAAAATATCCAGTGTTTGCATAGATCTTGATTTGCCAGCTAATTTTGTTGTGGGTGTTGACAATTTATGTAGATAAAATAAAGTTACCTTCATAAGCTCGTGTCATGTTAAAGTTTTAGAAAAAAAAGAAAGAAAATCTTTTTGCAAAACTACTAAGTGTCTTTGTGCCTGTTCACTTCTGTTTTCTGGCTGGCACTGGACACATAGGTGTTGAGATGCTACAAGACATATATTGTCATCTTCCTTCCTTAGAAAAATTCACTGCTTGAGCCTCTTTTCCTTTCTCTCTCTGAGCCAGGAATCCAGAGTAAAATATATGAAAACTGGGAATAAAATTTTCTTGGCTGAGAGAATGCAGCTAAGGGATTTTGCTGTGGAACAATGTTCCAACAAAGACCAGGAAACTTCTCAAAAGTTTCCTCTGAATAAAAAAAAAACAAATGTCTTGACCAGAAGTCAGGTTCATATTATTTCTATATTCTTCTTTTCTCAAGCCCTAAATGTCCTAAATTATCCGAGACTTCTGTCTTCTTTTCAGCAAGACTTTGATTCCGTAAAAGAGAGCAATGTGTGAAATCCACTGGAGAGTTTTCTGCTGCTGCTGTTGCTGGTGAGTTTTATGGATTTTAGTCTAGAGTTATAAAGGCTCGGTATAGACATCAAGTATTGAGTATGCTGTACAGGAAATGCCAAGTCAGATCAGCATTCTACATAATTCATATATTGTTTCAAGAAAGGGTAGTGACAGATAATTTAGTCCTGGTCATTTAAGTAATTGCATCATCTGCAAATATTACCATATCAGTACTCAGCATCCTACCCAAATGACTAGCAATTATGTTAAACAGTTCTACTCAAACATACTGAGGCAGCAAAATGTTAAGGTATGCAGTGGTGAAAAATGCACTTCAAATTTAAGCCTGATTTCAGCCAATCTAGTTTCAGGAAATTAGCTAAGGTCCAAATAGGTAACTTCAGGTTGTCTTTGTAGTTGTTGCAGAAAGAAAAGCAGTTGTAGAAGGTAAGTAATCCAGTCTAAGTGCCCCATTTGCAATCTATAAATAGCCTACCTTGGAAGAGTCTACCTATCTCGCTCCCTTCTGCAAAGAAGGGAGAGAAGGACTATTCTCTTAGCAGCAGTAATGGACAATATATGAATGATTTTCTTGTATTCCACACCACAAAATGGTGTATTTGGTGGACTTGCTTCCCTCAGAGACCTAGGCAAAGACTTTCTGAAGGTCTTTTCTCTCACCTTGACAGAGAGAGCAGTGGATGTTGTTTACCTTGACTTCAGAAAGGCTTTCAACATGCTATCCCATAGCATGCATATAGGGAAGCTGATGGAGCCATAGGGAGGGTGGATGAGCTGTGACATGGATTTAAAACTGTCTGAATGGCCAAACCCAAAAGGCAGTGCTAGTTGGAGCCAGTAACTAGTGCTGTAGTCTAGGGTTCAGTCTGTGTAACATCTTCATTGATGATCTGGATGATGGGACAGCATGAGCTCAACAAGGTTGCTGACAACACAAGTATGAAATAATACCATGGAGCCATGTATGTCTAATGCTTTCTGGGCCAAAACAGAATTTCTGGTTTTGAGTTTCATCTTCACTCAAAAAGAAGTGTCCTTAGTGACCACCGAAGAGCTCTCAAAGTATAAGCCCAGAGATGAACATGAATAGTTTAGTTGGAATCCTTGAGGCAAGAACCTGAAAAGTTCTCCTCTCCCTCCAAAAAGCTCAAGAGATTTGTGGTTCAGTGAGTTTTTCCATCCCTTGACACAAATAACAGATAAGAAATTCATCTCTCACTGCTAGATTAAACACTCTCCTATATCCTCAAATCTAGTTTTTGGTGTCTGGGAGAGTTATGTGAGCAGGGATGAAAAAAAACTTTATATATATAGGGTACTTTTCAACCCAATATACAATCCCAGCTGTGGACCTTCATGTGTCTCTTGTACTGCTTTTTCCTAATGTCAGGGTGTGATATCTGATACCTTTGGCTTCTGAGAAGGATGGCACCAGACAAGCTGTCATGCAGAATAATCCTACCTGATGAAGCCGTACTTCAGAAATAGACGTTCTTTTGGGCCCTTTCAATAAGGAAGAAAAGTCTAGGGAAAGGGGAGTGTGAATGAATAGAAAGAAAAAGTGATAACTCCACATAAAACAAGTGACTTTTGCTGAAAATTAGGTAAGCCTTGGAGCAAAGTAATAATTGAATAAAATTGATAAAGTACCTTTCAGCATGGTCTCAAAGCACTGTATGCTTATTAAAACCTAATGCCAAATTTAGCACTGTAATAAAAAGACAAAACAAAGGCAGTTTCACAATATAATTAAATGTATATGAAATACCAAAAATGGAGTAACTCTAAACCCCAAAAATCTTCTTTTTTCCCTAAGTTTGGAAATATGAAGTGATTTTCAGGCATTGAGTACTGGGCTATGTTGTTTTACAAAGAAGGTTGTAAAGTAAGTGGGCAATACACATTTTTGAGTAGGGGGCAGAGTGTGGGCAGAAAGCAAACTTACTAATTGTGTCATGGAAATGACCCAGACTGCAGTAAATAGATTTTTAGCACTGATTTTAGACTTTAAATTGAGATGGTCTAAGAGTATTGTCTTAGGGGAGGAGGAAGGCGGGTAAGGAGAAAATGGACTTTTTTCATTGGGTCACAAATTATTTGGCTCACTGAAAGTATTATCATGTAAAATGCCAACTGAGATATATGGGGGATTCTTCTTGCACCTTATGTCTGGTCTGGAATCCTAGACTTTCCTTACAATTAATAGGTATATATAGGCTTCATCATTCACCTGATTCACTGTAGCTATCTTCATTAAGAAGAGATGAATTGTGTCTCAGAAATTTCTGTTTTTCTCCATCAACTTTACAGGGAGTTTAGTAGAACAAAGAGCTCTTCATTGATTCAGATGAATCCTACCTTGGGCTGTGGGCTGAGGGAAAGAGAAATATTTTCCATTTGTGCAGAAAGAATAAAAGAAGCAGAAAATACTATATTGACTGAAACTTTAAATAGCCAACCTGGAAAATATAGAATTTCAATGCAACAGTTGCAGGTATTTCTTATATGACACCAGGCAATTTTGAAATATTTAGTGTGCATATCCATTTCTAGGGCATATGTGCAAAGCATTTTTTCTCTTTGATTGTACTGAATGCAGCTGGTCAGACTAGAACTGCATTCAGTTACCAAGCTATTTATTTTTATGTCTTACAATTTATAAAATAAGCTATGTTCCCTCTCTTATCCTGTCCTTCTATTCCTTCTCTCTCTGATTTGTTGCTGAGTGGTAAACAAATTCATGGGGAGTGTAATGAATAAGACAGGTTATTTTGAGAGCCTTTAGTTTCTGATTTAAAAAAATGAAAAATATTGTCAGAGTTATATGAAAATGGGCATCTTTGACTTCATACCACTTGAATAAATATATTGTGACTGAAAGCTGCAGAAAAATAATCAACCCACAACCCCTTAGAATGGATACCCCAAGAAAAATGCACTACCCCTTCTTCTCTGGTTTAACTTCAGTAATCTTATACCTAAATTGCCAGTGCAATCAGGATTTGACAGATCTAAAATCATTTAGTAGGAACTGGCAGTAGGACAAGTAATCTACAAATAGTGACTAAAAACTACAAAACTATAATTAGGTATGGATGTGGAAGAAAAAGTCAAATGCATTTAGAATATGGAGGAAGAAATTATCTAAAAATTATCTGTTTCCCACAATGCATGGAGGCTACTATGAGAAAAATACAGAAACTGAATAAGACCACTGCCCAACCTAAAATAATAAGTGAAGACAGAGGACACTTTAATTTCAATGCAGTTCACATTTTAGTGTATTTTACATATCAAGAACAACAGCACATCAAAAAGGAAAGAAAAAGAAGGAACGCTGTTCCACAGAAACTGAAGTTAGTGGAAACATTGAAAAATCTGATGAGCCAGATTTATCAGAAAGTGAAAAGCTTCACCATTTTAGAGAAGTGGATTTTTTTAATACAAAATAAAGTAAGCATCACAGAGTAAGGAAAGGAAAAGTGGCAAATAAAAGTAATGAAGCTATGGTTGGTTGAGGGAATTTAGGTATAACTGAGCAATAATATGTAAAACAGTAAAAGTAGTGGCGTTGGTAACAGACTCTCCTGGTTCCAACCAGGACAGGGTTAGTTTTTGCAGTAGCCAGGAGAGGGAATAGATAGGACCCAGAGGTTATTCTATACCACCTCACCTCATTTTCTCTGGGAATAGAAAAAGGGCTTTCTTCCAGGTGGAGATAGTGTGTCAACGGAGAACTTTTCTTGTGAAGGACTTGCCTCTCTTATACCCTTTGTCATCAATATTGTTGCTGTTACTGTTCTTTTCCTTATATCTTTGCTGTTTCCAGTAAATTGTTCTTATCTCAACCCATGATCTTTACCTTTTGCACCTCCAGTTTTCCTCTCCAGCCCACTGCAGGGCAGGGGGGAGGAGAAAGGGGAAGGGAGAAAGAGGTGCATAGTTTCAGTGGGAACACTAACTGGAGAATACCATTCCTAAACCCCAACACACACCTATAAAAATAATGCATATTGTAAAGCAACATTCTAAACCCAAGACAAAATAAAAGAGAGGTAAGAATAGATTAACACAGGAAAGGAGGAGGGGGGTGACCTGCAACAAAAAGCAGTCCCCCCACTTCGGGTTCTGCCCAAACACTGGCATCTTCATCCAATACGGCATCTTCATCCAGGTGACAGCAGCAAGGGCTGAGGAATTATGTGAGAAGACATATTTATCTGTTTGGAACTACAGTTAAGAAAGTTAGTTTTTTAGGTAGTTTTTATACAATGATGAAGGAAGGTTAAAAAAATCCATATATACTGGGAGACTGAGAAATGACAAGGTTATTTATTATCTTTTTATTGTAAAAAAAAATGAAAGTTAGTTTTAAGCTATACAATCAGTATTACAGCTTAACACTATATTGGTCTTAGTCTGACAGGGTTGGAATTATTACACTGTAGAAACAAAAAGTATAAGAGAATATGGACTGATAAACTGTGGATTTGTGAGTCAATAAAATTGTAGCTATAGAAATTAAAGGTTCAAATAGCCCTGTCAAGAAAAAGAGGTTTTACAAGCAATACAGGTAGATATATAAGCTAATAGACCATAAAAGAGACCCATTTGTAAGCTGGGGATACAAAAAATAATAAGATTTAATAAGAGTAATGCACATTTTCATCACTGCTTTTTGTGCTACCTGTCGAATGCTGAACTTTCGTCATTTTCATGTGAAAGCAATAGGACACAAATGAATATAAATGGATTGTGTGATTATCTGTCATGTGATTATCTTTGTTCTTTGAAAGTGTAAACCTGTCCATTTAGCTGTACTTCTCAATATGAAATAAACAATGGCAAACCAAATGGTTGCATTTTTAAGGAAACTAAACTGCAATTAAAAAAATGTAAGAAAACCCATGAACCCAATTGAGTTAAAAGCACAATAAGGTGCCCAGATATAAACTTCAGAGGAAAACATGGCAGCATGAAAATTTCCACATCCGTCTGTTGCAGCCTTCTGAAGAGGCGCTGGTTAACACTTATGTGCTGTATTATGAAAATTCAAGTCTTTCAAGAGGACGAAAGCCATTTTGTTCTCAGTGACAAATAAAGAGCAACCATGACAAAGCAATATCATCAGAAATTAGATCCTTTGACAAACCAGTTCTTCCAATATCTGGTGCAGGTTTAAAATAATGAAAGTCCTTAAGCAGTGGAAGAAGGAAAGCTCTTTTCCAGGGGAAAGAGCAGCCACTGTTAAAGAATATTTATTTCTTAAATTTCTTTTTCCATTTCAACTTTGACCTTTAAGTTTAATAGATAGGTGCATCTTTAAAGGGTGGGTATGTATATCACCTGGAAGAGTGGTCAAACATGACCAAAGAGGGGAACATTGCTTTTTACTGATGTTCAAAGATCATTTTCACAGCATTCTCAGCCTAGTGAGACATTATTTCATACAAGTCTCTTGAAGAATTATATAAATCCATGATCAAACTGTATTCACATGTTTGGACTGGAGCAGAGTGACATGAGGAATTTGGAGTCTTAGATGTTCGCTGAGGAAAAATGCCCCAACTAATTAGTGAAAAGCAGAAGCTTGACTAACTTAGTCAAGTTATTGGAATGCTGCTCAATAACTACAAGAATTTGCTTTCTCTTGTATACTAACTTCATTGAAAGTAATGAATTCTTACCAAGAAGCTTCTAATGATCTTCTTGCAGAGAAAAACCCCCACAAACTCCCCTGCCATAAAAAAAAACAACAAAACCCAACCAAACAAAAAAACCACCTCATTTCAAATGTTTTCAAATAAGAATTCTAAAAATTGAAATAAACATACTGGAACTCTGACTGAAGCACTCTTATTGAGCTACACAATTAATTCAAGACAAAAAACATTATTCTTTAAATAAATCAATAAAGGAAAAGAAGAGAATTGGGGGATTCAAACAGAAGATAACTTTGAAAGATAGAACTGCAGTAAGACTATACATTTTCCACTTGTTTTACACAGAGGAAATAGTATGAAATAATATGTCAATTGCATCATTCTCTTGCCTATCAACAATGCAGTTTTCTGCAATAGCTGTAGAGAAAGAATCTTCTTTTTCTATCTCCAATGGTTATGCTCAGAAGTATGGAGGTGCTGGAAAGAAATCATCATTGTAGTAGCTATCAATATCCTTACATATCTTCTATGCACTCATGTAAGGAAATTCATTTTGTGTAGAATAGAGAAGAAAACAAAATCAGCAATGGTTCCAGTGAACAGCTTCTGGTAAAGATGCTGCTCAAACATTTACGGAAATTTTCATACCTCTCTGTCCTGTTAGTCATCAAAATGTATTATGGGGTATTCTACTATTTAAAGAAGGATTCTGTCATGGTAAATTGCAAAGAAGTGGGAAAAGAGGCACAGGTATTTAGAAACATGGAAAGTTTGTTGCAAAATGCACAAGACCTAGAATAAGTAAATCTAAATCACAAATCAGATACTTTGAATACTAGTAGCAATATTGCTTTCCTAGATAGTGCTGGTGATTCAACCTTCAGAAAACTTGTCGTCTATAATTTATTCTGTAAATTTATAACAACTTCAGCATTAGGCATTTGTCTAGTTGTGTGGTGTGTTTGTACTTGCTGCTGTTTCTTGAGCTGTCCTAATCAAAATGATCATTGAGCTCTTTCCAAGAGTTACATCACCATTCCTGACTGCAATCCTTACCATACCTGTGACAGTGCAATAGGGGTGAGGTCAGTGTCCTCAGTTTCACTGGGTAGTTTCTCTCTCACTCTGCCATAACACAGTTCCAAGTAGGAATTGACTGTTTTCTGACCTGAGGATATCAAACATTTGTCCTGGAAAGAAAGTATGTATTCATCATACCCTTGTGGAATTCATACATGTTTATAAGAATCATAAGATCACAGAAAATCTGAAGTTGGAAAGGACCCATAGGAATCATCGAGTCCACCTCCCTGCTCCTCACAGGAATAACTAAAACTAAACCATGTGACTGAAAGCATTGTCCGGAGATACTCTGATCTCTGTTAGTCTTGGTGTTGCGACCACTTCCCTGGGGAGACTGCTCCAGGGACCAACCATCCTCTCAGATGAGAAACTTTTCCTAAAGTCCCACGTTGCTAAACATCTCCAAGTAAACACAACAGGCAACTTTTATTCCCCAAACCTGGAGGAGAAATGTGAAAAAGCAACTGATATGGAGAAGGACAAAAGGTGACTCTGGGGCTAATATTAACTTTGAGAAAACATTTATATTTATATATTTATATATCTTCTGTTTTAGTGTGAGAATCAATGACTGTAATGAGGTCTTTTTTTTTTAATTAATTTTATGCTTTTGAGAAAAATACATTCACTATTAACATTTCAATGCTAGAATACAAGTACAAAAATTTTAACTGAATTAGTGCCCTAACAAGAAATTATTTATCACTTACTTCCCTGTTCAGAAATATATATGTCATTAAAATTACCTCTGGTGCATTTACTTAAACACAGATGCAGTGCTTGGATGATTATCAGAGTTTACAGTTGTAGTAAAATGATAAGATGGTTCTTGTAGGAAATAAAAAATTATGTCCAACCAACAAGATGTCCAGAGCACTGACTTCAGGTGGTATCAATTTAATAGAAAACTGTAACACTGAAAGACAGATCCAAAAGGTCCAGTTTGAACAGTTAGAGAGATTGATAGGAAAAACCACATCAATCACATGTGTTCCCTTGGTTGACTACTAGAACTTCAATGACCCATTTTCCCTCTGCAGTAGGTACCACTAAATCTCTCCTGGATGACACACCTCACCTCCAGTGATTCTTTCTGTATGCCTGTCTAACACACAAAGCGCTGCGCCAGCCAAGAGCCAGGGAAGGCTGCAAGGCCACATCTGCTTCACGCAATTTCCTCCTCCTTCCCTCCTTTGCAACAGTGATTGTTACTGAGATCGGAGACAACAATCTGAGATGGATAAACATTAGAAGTGTAGGAGCCTAATTTTTCCTGAACAGACCCCTTATTTACTTAGATTCTTTTGTCACATCATTCATCACAGCCATCAGTTTTAGCCCGTTCCTGTGATTCTGTTACACTTAATGCAGCGGTTCAACTAATTGTGCTGCCTTGTACACACAGCAAAAGTTTTGTCTGATTTGCTTTTTTGCTGTATTAGCATTTTATGACCAAACACCAATGACCATCACTATTCAGCCTCCTGACAAAGGGAAAATAATCACTTACACCATGTCACATTAGAAATGGAGATCATTCAAGGGAAATATGCCACTCTGCTAAGAATCGCTACATGGGCTTGTTTACAGGGTGAAACCTCACATAAAGCAGAAGTCCCAATTTTATCAAATATAAAGCAATAATAAAAATAAATTTAAACCCCAAACAAAGTCCTTCCCTGCATGCTAACTGGCAACTTCCTTGATCAGGAAGCTCAATGCAAAAATGTTCATTTTATGCTGGAAAATCAGCAGGTCTCTCATTCCATATTGTGACCTTTCCACAATTCAACCAGAACTGGCCCTTGTCAGGCTTTTATAGTTTTGAATTCATTTTGATGAAGTCTAGTGCTATCCAAATTTCCAGACGTACATGGCTACTATTACCCGTAGTAATAAAAGCTATTCTTTGGCATGGACTATGTTATCTTTATTAAGCTTGATGACTAACCAATAAATTGCTAGACAAAATTAAGCTTTTCATATATCCTGTATATATTTGAAAAATTGTGTATACACACATACACATATTCAAATGTACATTCACGCACACATTCATTTTTAGACAAAAGTATATTCATTTCCTCTCAAGAAAAAATAGAACTCATGTGAAATATTTTTTCTTGGAAGGACTATATTAGGTTAGCAGAGAAATGGGTTGAATTTTCAGCACTGTGAGTAATTCAGGTATAAACAATTTCAGAAGAGCATACATAAATAAATTTTAACAACTGGATTTCCTGATTGCTTCAGACACTTAAACATGTGAATAGACCTTGAGGAGGACTTTCAGAAGTGCTTAATTAGCAAATTTGTCAGTGGGCAGTACTTCAGAAATTTAAAAAAAAAAAAAAAGGGAAAAAAAAGAAAAATAACAATGCATTTAGGGTTAAAAATGTACTGTGAGCCCACTTGCATGATGACTTTCTTTTACCCTTTCTTCTACCTGAAATTTTGATTCAGCTGAGAAATATTACAACTTGTCTTGGAGCCTAATCTAGCCCTTATTCTGAAGAACGCAGGGTCACCTTCTGATCTTAGTCTTATCTCTTCCAGGTACTGTGAGAGTAAACAGTCAGCTGCCACCCAGGCACTGCAGCTGATGAGTTCCTGCAGCTCCTGTGGTTGAGATCAGTGCCAACTGATACTATCTGCAATGAAACCAATTTTAATTTCTTTTTACTGAATATAGTAAGCTTTGAACCAACCTGACTGACAACTTGAAGCCAGTTTTTGAAAATCAGTTGACCTAGCAAAGAGATATAATCATAAGGTAGCTTGGCAAAGCAATCAACTATTGAGATGCTGGCAGAATAGTCATATTGATTGGGAAGATCTCAGGTCTGCCTGATGTTCATTATGCGTGTCTGAAAGCTTCTCTGATGTTTCACAACAATTGTACTGCAGGTGGCTCTGGCAATAACACAACGTTAGACTTCTACTACCTTTTCCTGGAAGTTCGTACTTTCAGCCCCTTTGAAGTTTTTAAACATTTTTTTCTTACTGTCTGCTGCCCAGGCTTTCACCCCTCCTTCAGTCAGAAATTTGAGGAGACAGTTCAGTATAAGAATTGATGTAAACATTTTTTCAAATATTTGAAAGGAAAATAGAACTATCCCACTTCTAGTCCATAAAAATGGCTTGAAATTCTAAATAAATTATCATTATACCTAAGAAATAATTATTATTTTCTTTGGGGAAAGAAGAAATTTAATTCATATATGGCCAGCCTATAAAATCTTGGAAATCACCTCCTCAGAACTTTTTAAGAGGTTGGCTCCTCTTACCTCTGACTAACCATGTGCACATGCTTATGAAAATAAAGTTCATACAAACTCCAGCTTCAAAAAACTTTTGACCTATGTTTTCCATAGAGTATGCTCAATGCCTGCAAACAGTAATTCCTGCGAGCCATCTCTGCTCACCTTGTTCAGCTTTTGAGGAAGATTTGTTGAACTCCACGGTTATATACAGTATATACAGGATGACTTACACTTTATTTCTCTCAAAAAACAAATATTAATAAAAAAAAAGGATTCATGTTCATGCAAGGTCACAGCATTTTCAGTGATATCCAAAGTTGTTTTCCTTCTGTTTTCCCACAAGTTTACCTGGTTATACTGGATTAAAAATAATTAGGGAAACCGTGACATTTCTTAAGCTTGGAGCTAACAACTTCTTACCTGTAACATTAAGCAATTCACTTCATATTCTAAATGGATGTTTATCACCCCATAATACATTTAGTAAAAAATATTGCAATTATAAAGTCACAAAGAGAGAAATAAAAAAATTACAGTGGTCTGTGCTAATGAACTATCATGCAGTCATTAATTACACAGCCTTGTCCACCCATAGAATTTTTGCTTCACAGTGCACAAGAAAGACAGGAAGACTATATTCACAAAATGATCACCCATGCAGTATTTCTTTTTCTTCTCATAATTTAATGTATGTCCCCTTGCCTAATTTTCTGCACGCCATCCAAACCTTGCACTGAATACATAATTATTCATTTTTTAATGGGCTTTCCCATGGTGCTTTTTCTTTTTTTCATAGCTTCCTACTTATTACCAGAAATTAATGAATTTATCTTCATAATCTCCCTATGGTATTTCTCCGCCTGATTTTACAGATAGGGAATTGTCAAAAGTGCCAGCTAATTTGGGGTGGTAATTTGAGATGCCCAGGGTCTGATTTCTCAGAGTATGTAGCAATATGTATGCTCAGAGTAGTGCTCCTATTTATCTTAGTGGCTGCTGCAAAAGCTCAGCAATTCTTAAAAAAAAAAAAAATAAAAAAAATTTCACAATCCCAAGTTGTAAGTTCAAAATGTGAAAACAGAGACTTTATATGATTTTAAAAGAAAATCTCTGACAAACACAGGATGCAACTGCTTTTCTAGGATTATTCAGTGGCTGTTATCACAATGCCTTTTGTTCATCTAACTCATGCAGTGCCCATGGCCAAAGCATCAAGTGATCTTTAGTCATGACACAAAACTGATTCACACCCAACCACTGTTCATCCTATATTTTTAATGAAGTGGGAGACTTTTGATCTTTAATTTTAATCCTTAGGCAAAACACATATTCATATAGTGATGAATTAAACTTAACTTTTTTTGGACATTTTTTAATATTGGACTGCTGGGAAATTTTGCAGTTTAAAGATTCTTTCAATGTAGCCTTGTGGCTTAGAATTAATTAATTTCAACACAGAGGATGTGGTAAAAAGAATAATAAATTGAACAGTACCCATGTATGAATGTGTTCCCACACAAGCAAACTCACTGAAGATGAACTGGGGTTATCAGGTGTACAGAGCAGCCTTTTCTTCTTCAAAGTGTGGTGGAAACTGGAAAAGGGAGGAAACACTTACTGTGTGGACCTCCCACTAGAGGGGGGTGAAGGAACACATTTGACCAGTGACTTTGGAGCCTCGCAACAAAGCAGAAATATTGAGATTCAAAAGCTGTTGATTTTGCACTGGTAGATTTGTTAAGGGGTGCAGACATGTTAGAAAAGCAGTAGAAAATCTCTGGCAGTCGCTTTTTCTTGTAAACATGTACAATATGACTGGTTAAAGAATAAGGGCCACAAGTAGCGTTCTCTACCCTTCAAGCTGCAGGGAATGATGACAAAAGAACCAGGAAGAGCCGCCAGATCCATACATGACTCTGAACCCAGGAATGGGGCAATGGATAAAACTAGGCTTGCTAAAGATGAGTCTGGGAACAACATACCAACGTTTGTGGAACAGTGGGCTAGTGAGGTCCTTCAGTCTGCCTTCTCAGTGGAGGTAGGGGGTGCAGATCTGCACAACAGAAAAGACACAATGGGTTATTGGTGTGTTAGAAACCACCGAAGCACTTGAGAATGGTCACATAAGAATTAGGACTTCTTCCCTCAAAAAGGTGGAGGGATCAATAATCCAGCTGCAGTGAATACATAGCATGGGAAGCAAACAGGAGATGTTGGAAGCCATTGTGCAGCAGGAAACCTATGACATGGTAGTTGTCACGGAGACATCATGGGACAAGTCACAGAACTGGAGTACTACAATGGATGTATAAACTCTTCAGAAGGGATAGGCAAGGGAGAAGCAGTGGGGTAGCCCTGTATATTAGGGAGTGTCTTGACTGTCTAGAGCTAAATGATGGTGATGATATGGTGGAGTGTTTATGGATAAGAATCAGAGGCAAGGCCAACAGGGCAGTTATCCTGATAGGAATCTGTTATAGACCACAAAACCAGGATGAAGAAGCAGATGAAATGTTCTACAAGCAGCTGGGAGAAGTCTTGTGATCACTGGCCCTTGTTCTTGTGGTAGACTTCATCTTAACGAATGACTGCTAAAAATGAAGCACAGCAGAGAGAAAACAGTCTAGGAGGTTCCTGGAGTGTATGGAAGGTAACTTCCTGACACACTTGATGAGTGAGCCAGGGCAGGTGCCCTGCTGGATCTGCTATCTGTGAACAGAGAAGGACTTGAGGGCAATGCAATAGTCAGCAGCTGTGTTGGGCACAACGATCACAAAATGATCCTCAGAGAAACAAGCAGCAGGGTCAGCAGAACCAGTACCTCGTACTTCTGGAGGCCAGACTTTGGCCAGTATAGGGGCATGGTTGGCAGAGTCCCTTGGGAGGCAGTCCTGAGGAGCAAAGGAGCTGAAAGATAAAGTGTTAGGGAAGAAGATTGGCCTGGCTGGGGACAGGTATTTTGCTGGAAATCAGGGAGAAAAATAGAGTTTATAACCTTCAGAAGAAGGGGCAGGAAACTCAGGAGGACTGCAAAGACATCATGATGTTATGCAGAGATAAAATGAGAAGGGCTAAAGGCCAAATAGAACATATAAAACCAATAAAAATGTTTTTACAAATACACCAGCAAAAAAGGAAGGGTTGAGGAGAATCTTCATCCTTTATTGGATGCAGGAAGAAATAAAGTGACAAATGCTGAATAAAATGCTGAGGTACTTATTACCTCCTTTGCCTCAGATTAATAGTGAGACCATTTATCCTCAGGATATCCAGCCTCCTGAACTGGAAAATAGTGATAGGGAGCAGAACGAAGCCCCAGCAATCTAGGAGGAAAGGGTTGGCACTTGCTATGCCACGTAAACACATACAAGTCTATAGGGACAGATGGGATCCACTCCAAGATACTGGATGAACTGGTGGAAGTGTTCACTGAGCCACTGTCCATCATTCACCAGCAGTCGTGACTCACCAGGGAGGTCCCAGCTGACTGGACCTTAGCAAATGTCTACAAGAAGGGCCAGAAAGAGGACCCAGGCAACTACAAGCCTGTCAGCCTGACATCGGTACTGGGGAAGGTCATGAATCAGATCACCTCGAGTACCAACACAGGCACGTGCAGGACAAATAGGGATCAGGCCCAGTCAGCACAAGTTTAAGAAAGGTGGGTCTCATTTACCAACCTGATCTCCTTCTATAACAAGGTGACATGCTTAGTGGATGAGTGAAAGACTGTGAATGTTGTCTACCTGGACTTTAGTAAAACATATGACACCATTTCCCACAGCATTTTCCTGGAGAAGCTGGCTAGGACAGGTGCACTGTTTGCTGGGTAAAATCCTGGCTGAATGGCTGGGCCCAAAGAGTGGTGGTGAACAGAGTTACATCCAGATGAAGGTCGGTCACTAGTGGTGTTCCCCAAGACTCAACATTGGCCCCAGTCCTGTTTAACATCTTAATTGATCTGGACAAGAGGATGCAGCGCGCTCTTAGTTTGCAGGTGATACCAAGCTGAGTGGGAGTATTGACCTGCCGGAGCATAGGAAGGCTCTGCAGAAGGATCCTGAGATACTGGATGGGTAGGTTAAGCCCAGTTGTGTGAGGTTCAACAAGGCCAAGCACCAGGTCCTGCATTTGGGTCACAACAATCACATGCATCACTACAGGCTTGGGAAAGAGTGGCTAGAAAGCTGCTCAACAGAAAAGGACCTCGGGGTGATGGTTGACCAGCCAGCAGTGTGGCCAGATGTGTCCATTTGGCCAAAAGCCCAGTGTATCTGTATTGTATCAACAAAAGTGTGGCCAGCAGGACCAGGGCAGTGATCATCCCCCTGTATTCTGGTGAGGCTGCATTTCAAATCCTGTCTTCAGTTCTGGGTCCCTCACTACAGGAAAGACACCAAGGTGCTGGAGTGTGTCCAGACATGGGCTACAAAGCTGGTGAAGAGTTTGGAGCACAAGTCTTATGAGGAGTGACTGAGGGAACTGGGATTGTTGAGTCTGGAGAAGAGAAGGCTCAGAGTATACCTTATAACTCTCTACAACTACCTGAAAGAAGGTTGTTGTGAGAAGGGGGTCAGTCTTTTTTCCCGAATAACAAGTGACAGGGTAAGAGGATATCACCTCAAGTTGCACCAGGGAAAGATTATGTTTGATATTAGGAAAAATTTCTTCACCATAAAGGAGGTCAGGCATTGGAATAGGTTGTCCTTGGAAGAGGTGGAATCGCCATCTCTGAAAGTGTTCAAAAAATGTGTAGATGTGGCACTTGGGGGCATGGTTTAGTGGCAGAGTTGGTAGTGCTGGGTTAATAGTTGGACTTGATTTTAGGGGTCTTTTCCAACTAAGTGATTCTATAATTCTGCATTTTTATGATGCTATGATCAATCAGCATCCTGTTTAGTTGTGAGACTGGCAAGACTTTACAAAGCGTGTATAACATTTCAGAGAGGTAGGAGCTGTATGATTTTTCAGAAGTTTATAACTGGCCAGATTTGGGCAAATTTGCATAGTACAAGGTACAGTTCTTATATGAACATAATTTTTTGTAACAAATTTTGTAGGAGCCAAAACACATCCAAAACACAATTCACAATTGTCCCTTTCCCTTTTTTTTCCTTTTTTGTAATGTGATTTAAACAGTATTTTGTGCAGTATCATTCTCAGAAGTAGCTACACCATTTATGCTGAACAACAAAATAAACTCAAAACCCCTAAAACCAGAAAGCATAACAGAAACAAAGCCTTCTTTCAGCAGTTCTATGGCATAGGTTTTTTCAGCTCTGTACTTGAAGTTTGTCAAGCTATAAAAAGCTATTGAATTTTAAACTGTATAGTGATGTGAATTTTAGCTAACATCATTTTTGTTTAATAAGTCCTGCCCTATAAATCCCTTACAAACATTACCAGAGCTCCATTGGAAACTAAAGAAGAATTCTTGGTTATATTTGGCACAGTTACTGCAAATCATGAAATACTATCAGTGACAGATATTTACCTAAATAAATATTCAGTGAAGTGAACATCCATTGATGGCATGTTCTCTGTTCTTGTGTTTAAAACTGGGCTGGGCAAAGTGCTCCGTGCTCTCGTCATAATAAACTATGTAGGTTCTTCTGCCACAGCAACATAATAAAGTAAGCGAAATCATATAATCAACATACAAATATGTCACTTATAACTATGTTATGCTTCTGTAAGAGTGAGATCTGTCACACGAGTGTCATTTTATAGATTTACTGATCTTATTTTTGGCCAGCAATGCTTTTAGAAAGCTTCAACGATATTCAAGTTCTGATGTCATGGACCTGGTTTTAGATAGCCATATATGGAGACAGACCCATAAAGGAAGATATTCAACTTTGAAAATGTTCTGAATGGTTATGAAAGCTTTGAAAGTATAAATTATTCAGACAAAAATATTTTTAATAACCCAGACTAGAAAAGTTCTGCATCAAAAAAACACAAGTAAAAATAATGCAGAATGTCTCCACCCATATTAAAAATATTCATATTTTGTATGTTTTCATTTACTATTATTTATTTTCATCTTGCAGAGACTTGTATTAAATTATTATTGTATCTTATTTTTTTGAGATCAAAAGAATCTGTGTTTAATATTCCATGGGGGCAATTGTCCGTGTGGTCTCATATTATCTTATTGGAAGATCAAAACTTGTTTTAGATTTCTGCTAGTACCCCTCTGGTCAAATCCCATAATCACATGGAAACTATTGGTTGAGGACTGACTTTCAAGTGGGGAGAGGAGAAAAAGACTGTCTCATACCTATAAATGGACCACCAGGGGATGCTTTGAAGATGGAATGAAGGCAAAACACACACTATGTGTGAACGATTACTTAGGAACTTATTTAATGTGACTGCTGGGAAGAAGTTTAGTTTCTAGTGGACAAACCTGATGACAGATCTGGGGTACTATGACATTTCCATATGTTTCTTTACTGTTTTGCCTACGAGTGTAGGCAAAGGCTCTTTAATGAGTAGCTGTTGTATATGGGAATGACTTTTTTTGAAAGATTTTGTGCAATGGTTATTGACATTCATTGCTCATATTTCTTAAAAGCCCCTGATAACCTCTTAGTTTATAAGTGTCCATTTTCAATAAGTATTGAACCTGATTGTTTAAGGTTTTATTCCCTTTTGTATAAAAAGCCAAACAAAATAACCAGTGACAGCTGCATTTTTGGACATTCAGACAGGAGCTGTCTTAGTGGCACTCTAGTCAATGGAGAGAAACTGGAAGCCCCAGGAGTTATCCAAACTGATGGATATCTCACACTGTGGACTGCTGTATAGAGATATCTTTTTCTTTCCCATACGGATATACTAGATAATTTGCTTGACTGGATGTGAGACAACTAACACTAGGTCGAATCAGTAACATTATCTAGAACATTGCTCCTAGACATCAAGGTGAAAGTACTACTCAGAGAGCCATCTTCCTTCAGCTCATGGGCTGTTACTGACATTTTTAATTAGACATTAGGCAGATTATTTCCTCCTTACTGAAAAACTGTGAAGTCCGGTGTGACAGCTGGAGATCAAGAGCAACACTATGAGTATCCTGGGTGATGCCAGATTCCTATACAATTAAATCCAGTCCCTGCATTCAGATACTTATATTTGAATACTTGCAACTTGATACTCAATCTGACCTGCACTGATCACCTGGCAATAAGAAGAAACTTCCTTTGTCATTTAATTGTTGATTCTGAGGGGCATGTATTCTCTGAAACACACTGTGGTCACTGAGAAAAGACACTACATAGAAAGGCACCTCAATTGGGACTCATCCCAACTCAGTTTAAATAGGTGTTCACATCTGAGTTAATTGTCCTGAACCTATATTAACATCAACAGAGGAAAAGAAGTCTCAGCTATAATTCACCCAACCTAACTTTTATATTTTCTTTAGAATGAAATTAATAGTTCCCTAAAAGTGGTGTGTTTTCTGTACTGACTATGAAGGAATGGGAGGAGGACTAACTCTGAAGTAATGTCTATTAGAGCTGGCTACATCTCATGGTATGAACCACACCAGCTCTGACCACCACCCAGCCAGCAGCACTCTGCAAAGTGACTCTAAACCAAAGCCTGCATTACAGATACACTGCTAATCCTGAAAGTTGTGGAGGGAGCCTGTGACTGCTGCCCTCCCTCTGCAGCCTAAGGTTACAATACTGGCTCAGCAAAAAAACAGTTTGCTGTCTTTGCCCAGTCTTTAAGCTCTTCAGGGAGGAAGCAGTAGGGTCTAATTCATGCAACAGTTGTTATGTTTTATCACTACTTATTGTCTTGAGTAAGAGAATTGCAGTGAATCTTTGTGTAGTTTTTCTCAATAAAATTTTTTCATCTTGTGTTCAGATGGTGGCAGTTTCTAATAAATAAGGAAGCTGGTTTCTCATTGTATGAGGTCCTGTGAGACTGATGGATGTCCATAGGCGTATTGGAAGCTCTCCACAGTGTATGAAAAAACAACTTTCAAACTTCAGTGTTAAAGGCAAACAAGAATATAGATATTATCATGTTGAATCAAACAAAAATTTTGCTAGCCTCTTCCACCATTACTAGCATGTACTTTACACAAATAGGTGAAAAAAAATATTCCAAGTTGGTTGAAGGGGTTCTCTGTTACTGTTAGCACTCATGCTTTAATCAGAACTTAGAATAGGCAGTGGGAATTTAGTTTATACACTTTTTCACTTTCTTAAACTAATAATTCTATTTCCAGATACTACGATGATATCAGTGAGATCTTTAACTGGAGATTTTGAAAAAGAAGGTAAGTACTAGGGATCCAGAAGTAAAATAGCATTCTCCTGGAATACAATATAATCCTCTATATTTTATTTAGAATAGCAATGCAAACAAAGTTCTCACTTTCTGGAAAGGTAGAAGCAATGCTATACAAAATGGAGAGCTCATTTTCTCTTATTTATAGACACTTGAAAGATTATTTTGGCCTTATTATTTCAGTATTTGTCTAGAGTCATTGAGATGACATCGCAATGCACTTGACATCTTGTGTAACATGATTATATAACTTGTATATAGTATCATACCAGGCAGAAATTGAAAGATAATGCTCTTGTGTATATGTCCCACTGGACTGTCAATAAAAGCAGCATGAAAAATTTTATCCTGGAAGATTTCATTGCATTTGGTGGAACTGTTGCAACATGGAGATTTACCTTTTCTGAAGGAAAGTGTCTTGAGTGATTTTATAGGTTGGTTTTGGTGGGAGAAATACTGACTGCTTCAAGGTATTCTCATTATGTAACCAGAGAGAAAATAATATCTTATTTTGAGAATATATGATGTGCATGTTGGTTATTGAATTAATGTTTTAATCAAAAACCTACAGAAATCAAAGAATTCCTTCATCCAGCATGGTAGCTTGCAGTGTCAGTTTTTGACCAGCAAGGTTATTTGCTGTCTCCAGCTGTTTGACACTTTTTATCATCCTCCTTGGTATGATATGCATGCTCCCCTAGTCTATAAGAGTGCTTAAGGCTTCTTGCACTTGAAAAGTTAATGTACTGAAAGATTAAACTGAACTTCTATGCAAAATGCGATCATGATATTTTTCCAAAATATCCAGAGGCAGCTGACTGTATTGTCAGAGTACTACAAGAACAGAAATACATCTGATACTACTAAGATGCATTCCACATTGGTGTGTGGTCCAATATCTTATCTGTGTCTTAGAGGACATATTTGTATTAGTTTTGCTAAATCATTTTGATCCTTAGGCTGACTTTGTTTGCAAAATTTCTTGTCTTCAAAGAATGAGCTGCAAGTGCCAATGTAAATATTGACAGAATGTGTGAATGATGTCAGGGCATTTGTATTTCATCTTCAACTCTTTCTTTTAAAGCCACAAAATCATATCAAGACATCTAAAAGATTGGTTTGAAAGCTGTTTACTACATGTGCTATCCTTTCCTCACCTGCCTGACTATCCACTTCTTTTTTTTTATCTGACGTTTTTGCTCTCTGTAGATGTTGCCCATAATTCTGTGTATTTTTACATGGTTTCTAGTACAAGTGTCCCACCTTCACTTTTCTCTTAAACACTACCTTACTGAACATGATCAACACTAATTTCTGAAGCTGCTGTTACAACAACGGGTATTATCAACTGCCACTGTCCACAATGTATTATTTCCTTCACCAGTGCAGGTCAAAAGAGTGGGTGAACCATGCATTTTGCATTGACACAGAAGTCTCACCTGTGCAAAATAAAATGCTTATCTTTAGGCAGTGATTTTGAAAGGCTAGAAAAAGAGGGTGACAGGAACTTAGTGAAGTTCAGCAAAAAGAACTGCAAAGTGGGGACTGGCATAAGCTTGGGGATTACCAGCTGGAAAGCAGCTTTGCAGCAAAGGCAAAGCTAGTTGACAACAAGCTAACCATGAGCCAGCAATGCAGCTTTACAGGAAAGAAGGCCAATGGCATCCTGGGTGGCATTAGACGCAACTTTGCCAGCACACAGAGGTAAGTGATCCTTCCCCTCTACTCAACTCTAGGAATGACTGCCTAAGTGTCTTTTTTCTTTTTGTTTCAGCTGAGATAGATTTAATTTTCACCCTAGTAGCTGCTACAGTGCTGTGTTTTGTATTCAGTATGAGAATTATGTTGCTAACACACCAGTGTTTTAGCTGTTGCTAAGTAGTGTTTACCTTAAGAGCAGGTTCACTTTCCTGGGTTCTGCCAGTGAGGAGGTGCACAGGAAGCTGGAAGGGAGCACGACCAGGACAGCTGATCTGAACTGGCCAAAGGGATATTCCATACCATAGTAAATCATGCTCAGAACATCATGAACTGAGGGGAGTTGGCTGGTATGGACCGATTGCTGTTTGGGGACAGGCTGGTGCTGAGCAATTGTATTGTGCATCACTTGTCTTTCCTGGGCTTTATTCCCCTCTCTCTCTTTTTCTCTTTATTTTTTTTTTCTCTATTTGATTGTTGGGTTTTTTTGTTGTTGTTTTTATATTTTACTTCAATTATTAAATTGCTCTTGCCTCAAACTACAGGTTTCAGCCTTTTTCTGGATTTCCCTCCCCATTCCACCAGGGGGCGTGGAGTGAGGATGTAAATGGCTGCGTGGTACTACTGTTGGGGATAAACAAGATTCTTAAACAATATCTGGAATAAAATTTGGATTTTAAGAGCTAGTGGAGGATGCCTATATTGCACTGCTTATAAATTTTCTGATTCTGTGGTACAGTTAATGTACATGCAGTACAAAATACACACAAGTTTTATATAAACAAAACATTCAGTCATTATTTCGAAAGTGCTCTTCCAGTCAAATTTTCTTACAAGAGTAATTTAATTTTTATATGCATTTGCCTGTTGCTGCATAAGCAGTGCTGGAACAAAAGGTGCCTTAAGTTCTTTGCCTTTCAACTCTTTTTCTTTCTCAGCTTCAAAGAGCCACATCAAAATGACTTGACATAGAATAAAAATGAAATGGATTTTCTTTAAGCAGTCAACAGATATCAGATTCTTCCAACTGCCCAGCAGAATATGGGTAAATGCTGACAAATTTCCCCCTGACATACAACTGAGCCCATTAATACTGAGGTAGATTTATGGGTGTATTGCAAAATATTTTGCCTGGGTTCTTTAACTATATATTCACATCAAAGCAAATGCTGTTGTAAAAGGATGATACATAAATTTTGAAGTAAAATTGTACTGTTGAAACACATCATTCAATTGTTCAAGCTTTGTCAATGCTATGGCACTTAAATGCTTCCATTTTCTCTCATTCCCCTGAGTTCACTGCTGAGAACAATCCTCCCCACTGAGTGCCACCGTAGCAGAAGCAGCACCTCAGCCAGCGTGATAACTCTGAAAACAATTTTGATTTGATTGATTTCAACCCAAGATGTGGAATAACTTCATAGTTCTGAGAATAATCAAAATTAAGAGGAAGTACAGACTCTTTTGAATGTCTCTTTTACCTCTTGTTTTTTATCTACACCGTATTAGTTGTGCTACTTGTTTTACACCGGGGGCTGATAGCCTGCTGAGACTTTTCTGATGTGGAGATCTTCTCCAGTACCTGGGTGCTTAAATCCTTCATGTTGTTGATTGCAATCTAACACCTTCTGCAAAATAGCATGCAAGAGACGTGAGACATTTGCACGCACTGAGATACCATGAGCGATAACTCCACTCTGAACCATCTGCTAGACCCTTTGTTTACTGCTGTTCTTTGTACTGAAATTCAAATATTTTGGAATGAATGGGGGAGAAATTGCACAAGAAGCCACTTAACTCAGCTTTAGTTTATCAACAACTGCAGAATATGATAGGAAACAAAAACATCTGTTTCCAGTGACTTTGCTGTATTCTCCTTTTCTAGGGATTCATACACAAATCCGAAGCCAGGCTGTTTGGGGCATTCTTTCCTTGTTTATTATGTAATAACCCTGGGCAAACTTAACCAAAGGTAATATACTCAGAGATGGAGCAGTTGTTAGTAGGCCCACAATGGGACTGAATCAACTTCACAAATTCTGGATGAAGAATCTGGAAATAGAGGCTGAGGCCTTGGCTACCTAAAGAGGGAAATCCCAAAATATGTCAGTTTTCCAATGCAACATCATAGTTTATGGCAAGATTTACTGTAAAGTAGTGGTAGACTTTTGTCTGTATATATTGATTTCATCTGGTCTATGTCAATTTAATGCATTGGAAATGTGTTTTTTTGCCTAGCAGACCAGTGTGCCTGGTTCTGCTGCCTGGTCTGTCTTTCCTTTCGATATTCGTGAAATCCTGGGCAATGCCTGTGTGACCTGGTAAAAGGCTGTGGTGTCCCACTGCATCTATGTATGCATTTAAATTGAGGTAGAATACTTTAAAATCCACCCTTTGAGAATTTTGGGAGGAAAGCATTATTTATTGTTGTTGATCAAACATAGCTTTAAATCGCTTCATCCTACAAGGAGGACAGTCACCTCCCCCCTCTCTCCCTGCTTAACCTTGTAGCTCAGCTCTTAGATGATTCTTAGGGTATGTAGAAGTCAGGCTCTCCCTGATCTTCTTTTCAGTAAGAAGGACCTCCTATACTCATTAAAAAACGTGGTGCATTTGTATATGCTGTTCTCACCCTTCTTTGGAAGCTCAGCTCTTTCAGACAAAAACCCTCTTCCAGACTGGCTGGCCCAGAGGGGTAAGATGATATATGACTGCAGAGCCCAGAGATGCAGACACCTGCCAAGAAAGGGACTGATGCTTTTCCCATGAACCTCATTACACTACAGAGTCACGGGAGAACACATAGCTGTTTGTGCCCAGATACAGCAGCATAGGTAATACATGTCCCTCTCCATCTTACTATTGATGATTTTAAGCTCCTCCCCAGTTGAGGTGTACTGTGTCACTTCTTAATTCCTTTAGGGGTACCTCATACTTTAAGGGAATTGTTCAAATACTTCCTCTTATTTCTATAATTTTGTACAAATGCAGAGAGTTAGTGTTAGAATATAGCTCATTCTGTCTGTAGACCTTACAAGACTTATTGCCAACAATTTATCAACCCGTCTTGATTTCTTATCAAAAAGTTGAAACCGAATATGTTCTTCCCTTTAATAATCTTCCAGGAACACAGTGATAAATGCTACTTTTTAACAGAAGTCATTTGCAGACCAATATAGGACAGGAAAACATTTATCAAAAAATGGTGATACCTGGGCATAATGAAAGAAAGAAAAAAGTGAGGAAAAAACCAAAATAGTCATGAACTAATAAATGTACCCTTTTATTCTGTATAAATGATAGTATTATATACTTCAGAAATTTAAAGCTATTTTTTGTCCCATCTTCTGATAACATTTTCAGCCTGCCTAGATATATACAGGGAGATTTTTTTGGAATATATTGCAAATTGTTTCTTTCTCACCATTATCCTCTAAGACTAGGAAATCAGAAGCCCCTGCCTCAGAGCAGGTAAACATGAAACTTCTCACTAATCCAAGGGATTTTGATTTGAAAAAGAAATGGTACTGTTTCACTAGGACAGGAACACAGGCTTCTTAGGCTGCAGCCCATGGCAGAGCATTCCCTGCTGGACTGTGCAGCCTCCACCAGCTCCCCTGGCCCTGATACACACAGGAAGGAGGAGACAGGAACGCCAAAGAGATGCAACTTCTCACATTGTAAGTTTGGGACTCCTCTCCAAGCTTGCCATATGGCAAATGTGGATGCATGCAGAGACCAGTTTTTGCTCAGGGTGAGTGTATACCTGCTATTTCCCACCCACAATACCTTGTGCCAGCAAGAAACCAAGCAGGAGCAAGTCCTGCAGGTGGCACTAATCCAGGTCTTAAATCATATGGGTTACAAAAACTTTCCAGGAGTGGGGGAGTTATCATTGTATTTCTTCTGTTATTGCACAATACTGTTCTTTTGGCCACTAGATTAGTCAGTGACAGATCTCTACTTAGATTGTCAGTGACAAAAGGTCAAATAGGGTCACATCTTTTCCCATGGAAAATGCTGATTGTTTAGCACCGGTGTTTTGATAAGTTTAGACCTGCGTGGCTTTTCCAAAAAAAAAAAAGATTTTATCTAGTCCAGTTTCTCAAGCATTCAATAAATGTGGCACTCCAGTTTCATCTTTGCAGCTCACGTTTTTTGCAGAAAAAGGAAAAAACTAATAAACTGTTTTGCTTCACTGAGTCTAGTGACCATAAAAATGTTAGCCACCAAAAAAACTAAAAAAAAAAAAAAAAGGCAGAAGTGGTTTTGAAACCTCTTGTAAGTACACTGTGAGAAAATTCTACATTGATTGCAAAAGAACCAACCATTTTCTGCTCAAAATTATGCATTTGATAATTGTGCAAAACATGCTTCCAAATGAGTGTAAAAGTACTCTTTTAATTAAAAACAAACAAACAAACAAACAAACAAAACCTGGGAAAAAACCAAACAAACAAGAAAAAAAATTTTGGGGGGAAAAAAAAGAAAGGAAAACAGAAGTTACAAGACTGGCTTCAGTAAGTTCTGTTACTTGTTTTAAGAAAACACATGATTTCCTCCTATTCTTCCTCTCACTGAAAATCAGACATCAAAAGTAAACCAAACAGCAGGGATGTTCAATCTATCAATGTAAATTGGCCCAGTACTGGCATAAGTAGCACATAAATTGTATGAGAAAGAAATATAATGTATGTTTGTTCTGCTGTTGAGAAAATACAGTTCAATTAATCTGTGCTACCATATGATATGTAGTCTTATCCCTTTCTGTGGGATATAATTAGGGAACAAGATGTAGCATTTGAGGGACTCTTGCTTTTGAAGAACATGACAACTTTAGAATAAATATGAAGGGAAGATGAGAAAGTTACTGTGTAGCCTTCTCACTCTGATGAACTGGCCTTTTCCTTTCTGATTGTTTAATTTGCTAATTTGTAGAAGCCAGTCTACTGTCTGAGAGACAGTCTGCATGACTGTGTGACCATCTGGGGAAGGGGAGGGGAGGGGAGGGGAGGAGAGGAGAGGAGAGGAGAGGAGAGGAGAGGAGAGGAGAGGAGAGGAGAGGAGAG
>JAWWEW010000001.1:83333456-83345598 GCA_035583185.1 Anabacerthia variegaticeps | reverse complement strand
AACCAAGGGAAGTCTGAGCATGGATATTTTTGAAGTCACAAATCTCATAGTGGTGTGAGGGAATTCATCACTCAAATATTAAATATCTGTTAGTCATTAATGATGTCAGTCAATAAGGAAAATATACACACATATGTGCAAAAATCCACTTTCAATAGTGTAATTGGCATTAGCATTTAGCACAATGGCAGAAGAGGGACAAATCTTAATATCTATGGTGACTGACTACTCAGTAGGCTTGTTGATTTGTACAGCTCTTTAACAGGTTGAGAATATAAACAGATTTAATGCTGGATATTAACAAATGTTAAAAGCATTTTCAGTTCATAGAAGACTCAAACAGACTTAGATATTTCAGACTCCTGAAGCAAATCTTTAACAATAGAAGAATAGGCATTGACAATACTCACGTGTAAGAAAATGATACATTCTCATGGTGGAAAAGCTCTCTTGCTGCCCATGTGATCTGCATCTTCTCATTATTGAAATTGATTATTGTGGTGTTGATGGCATCTTTCCAACCTGTCCAGGACAATGACAGAGTATTGTTTTAGGAGGGAGTATGGAAAGCAACCCTTGACATTTATAGGCAACCAGTATTTCAAAGATTCGTATGAAGTAGATTCAGATGATCAAAAAATAAGAAGACATAAGAACTTCTAAAATACAAGGAAACAGAATAAAATAACCTAGAGAGGTTAAAATTAAAATGTCAAATAGTAAAATGAAAGCATACACAGCAAAACCAGAGAAAGATTTGGCCCCATTGCCCCTGGTCCAAAAGGTATAGACTGTGTCACATGTATGCAATGCATAAGGCTTTATCTTAAGGCCAGCTTTCCCCCATAGTACCTACTAAGGAAAACTATTTGGGAACTAATGTTACATGGAACCTTTTTCTTAAACTGTCAGATATTTACTGTAAGAAGCAGGGAACCAACACTACAGGTCCAGACCAGTCAAGACCCACAGAAACCCAGAGCCTATCAGCACAAGTAGGTCTACTGCATATTTGATCTATGTGGTTCTGGCCAATTCCTACTTAAATAATGTGAGAAAGGCATGTGAGTTTCAGTAAGCATTTTGCCTATTTTTGTGTCTGTATCTATGTGTCTAGGTGTCTTATGACTACTCTAATCAGAGTTAGTTAGAACATTTTAGTATAGGCATGTTTGTTTCAACATGTTGTTTTGTCAAAATCATTTGTGATGGTTATAACAGAAATCCAGGAGATACTGGATAGGTGTAGCTGCAGGTTTCTGTTATGTGATTCATGGAGCTCTGGTAAATAAGAATCTGCATTTATTCAAGAAAAGAACTTGAAACTAGCTACTCCATCTCATAACTAATGCCTGCAGGCTTGTTCTGTATTGTTTTCTCAGACAGAAAATCTTGTGCGTCAGTACAAGACAAGGCAAAACCAGAAATTAAAAACCTCAAAATCTATGATGAAATGGAGTTTATGCAACCAGTTCTACCTTTGTTATAACAGACTACCTATGTAGCTCTTGTTTCCTAAGTCCTCAAGCTCTTCGTTGGTTGTCTTTGCAAGTCTAAGATTCATCTTGTCTTTAGCTAAAGCCACTAAGAAATATGATGGGTAAGTGTCTAACTGTGGATTCTTGGTCTGCAAAGACACTAACATAATTGAATTTTTATGGACTACTTTACTATGGGTGTGCTGTGCAGAACATAGTGTAACTGAAATCCATATGACTTTATGGACTTAGATTTTCTATAGAGGTAGTTACACATGTATTTAATGTATATTTGAGTGTATAATTAGATGTTCTCCATCTATAAATAAAATTGGCATTATAAAACCAAATATAAATGTTTGAGATAATTTTTATGACTTTAGAATTAATACCTTAAATTCCCTTTAGAAGCAACAAAATATGTACTTTCTACTTTTTGATAATTAGTCTGGTTACAGATATTTTCATTTTGAGAAAGAACTGCTAATGATCATGCTTCAGTTGTGAAAATCAAACCAGAAAGAGTACTTCCTTTCTTAATATTTTGAAGGATAATTGATGTCAAAAGTAATTCCGAAGCTGTTCCTGTGTGTACAATAGTTTGGCAAAATGGCAGAAAGCAAGATGCTGTTTGTAGGGTATGGTTTTGAAGAATTTTTTAAGTAAAAAATAAGCAACATTCTTCAGTTTATTCTCAGAAGGTGGCTTGATATCTCTGCAGAGAGCTGTATACACTCGTCTTCTGGCACTTTGACAAAATAATTCAAATAAGCTACGTGCTAAAGAGAGGGACATTCTGTCTCACCTGTAGGACAGCATAAAGAGCAGGTATATGAAAATCCCATTTTGGGCATAGCCAAGTAATCCAGGCTCTGCCAACATCCTCACCAGACAAACAGTGCCAGCTCCAAGCCCTCACTTGGACTTGGGCAGCCCCACTGAAAAACACAGCAGTGAATTTTTAATTATTTGGAGAGTTAATTCAGCAGTGCTTATCCCATTGCTCTCTAGCCCTGGGTTGAAACTGTTGGCCCAGGATGCAAAAGATCATCTTGCATTGATTTCTAGTGGTCAGCAAATGCTGCAGATTTGGGTTATATATGAGACTGCTCTCAGGTTGCTCAGTAGTGTCAAGCTGCTAGTATCCACAGAGGTACTAGCATCTGTAGACTGAAGGCAATTGTAAAGCAAGGAGGCAATTTCAGGGGTGAAAATTAGGTGCCTGAAGATGCCAAATATAAGTAAAGGTTTTGGGGAATCCTGTATAATTTGCTATGAAAAGTGGCTCTCATCATAGAATCATGGAATTACAGAATCGTAGAATAGAATTGCAGAATCACAGAATCAGTGAGGTTGGAAAACACTTCTGGGATTATCAATCATAGAATCACCTGTATTGGAAAGGACCTTAAAGATTATTCAGGTTCAACCACCCTGCCATAGGCAGGCACACCTTCCACTAGAAGGAAGTTGCCCAGGGTTTCATCCAACCCAGCCTTAAACACTTCCAGGTATTTGAAATCCGCAACCTCTCTGAGCAACCTATTCCAGTGCCTCACCACCCTCACAGTAAAGAATGTTTTTCTAATATCTCATGCAAGCATACTTTCTTTCAGTTCAAAGCCATTCCTTCTTGTCCTGTCACTACATACCCTTGTAAAAAGTCTCTTTCCATCATAATCGCTCTGAGGTGTTTAGTCAATTTGGTCAAAAGGGCTACACAGGTACAGAAAAAAGGAAGGAAGAGGGGAAAAGGAGTTTATAGCCTAAATATAAAATACCATTAACAGAAGAGAAGAATGGAGAGGAAAAGACTGTTTTAAATATCTCAAAGAGGAAAAAGCTGCAATGCTGAGTTTTATCCCTCCAAGTTCAAAATGCTAAAACAATATGATACTGCTTATTCTTTCTGAATTTTTATCTTACTGGGCAGTAAAAATAGCTTTTTTTTTTCTTTTTTTTTTTTTTGTAAATTATATTTATAGGGAAATTGTTTGAATTTAGACAGATAGCATTGGTTCATTAATTGTGAGGGAGAACACAATGAAATTGTTTATGCAAATTTTTTTTACACACCTGGCAATAACTATGCTGACAGTATTTAGACTGAATTTGTTTCTCAAATAGGAGATGTGTGATTGGGAAACTCCTTGAACCTGTGACTATGTATCCTGTAACCTGCCAGCAGAGAAGTAAAAGTAAAAATTTTGGTAAAGTTGTAAGCAACCCTTCCATCTGTGTGCGGGACAACTCCTGAAATTCTTTTTCAGGGTATCACATTTTCCCTCAATACAATGCAAAAAGGACACTAGCATTAAACCCTGATTCCCATAAAATCCCTTTAATGGGTTGTTCCATCTCTTCAAACTCTGAGTGGGTTAGTTAAGGTATGATTAGCTCCAGAGATGGAAAATAATAAGAAAGCCAGAGGACCCGCATTGGATTTCCACACAGAATAAAGTGGACACTAAATAAAAGCCGAAGGTCTGATCTGACTAGACTGTTGGAAGACAATAAAAGGCACTAATTAATTTTGACTCCAGAATAATACTCATTATTCTTTATTTTTTTAATCGTATTATAACTCTGGACTACTTATTAGAGGCTGCAATTCAGACATGAAGACTAAATCTTGGTTTTGGCAATGCACATTTTTTGGATGACAAAGAATATCAATTTTGCTCCCATCCTGCAGTGATTTATTCTTGGACTTAACTTTATACCCTTTGAGTAGTCCACTTGACTTCAGCAGGATTAGTCAGTGTGAATCAATTTAACAACATATATAAATCTTTCTAGGATCAGAACCTTCTTCTGCCAAAATCTCTACATATTATGAATTTAAATTCTGAGATTTTAACATACAAATATAAATTCCAGCAACTGCACTTATTTATGTACTAAAATGGAAGGTAATAAATTATTAGATTCTTTAACAATAAATAGAAACAGTTAATTGAAATTGGAGAGATATTGTAATAAACAATCTGATGAGATATATGTATTCTTTCCTGTCTTCTAGTTTTTAAGGACTTCATAAGGTATCAGTCTCAACATAATAAATTTGGTATGTAGGACAGAACCTTATGAATCTTTTGTTATTAAAGCCTTTCTTTTCAGAGTTCTAGCCACAAGTTTCTACTGTGATTCCTAATTTCATAAGTTTTGTAGCCTTTTTGAATACAGTATATTGTGCAAATTTACAGTAAATACTTACATACATAATTTCAAATTGTAACATATATATGTTACATAATTCAAATTTCAACAAGAAAAGATGCATAGCCTACGTGAAGTTTTAAAAGTTTGGATTAAATTGACATTGAATCCTCTGAGGATATGCACAATTTATCTGAGATACGGCTTTTCCTTCTGAGAACGTTTCCCTTGCCTTTAACGGAAAGAGTGTTTGGTTTCCTTTTATGTATACACTTATACTTCTGCAGGCAGAATCATTCCTATCTTCTGTTATGGAAAGGGAAAGAGAATAGAGGGGACCACTTCTGTCCCTTTATTTATGATGGAATTTTTATGAATTCAGCTGCAACATCACAGATCATTCTCAGCTAATGCGCCAGCTCTTGCACAGCAATTGCAATTATTAAAGGCCTTTTTCAAACTAGGATCCTAGAGGCACAGAATACACCAAAGCAATACATTTATAATTATTCTATTATGATAATGAATAGATTAAAAGGTCAAAAATATTCTAAATAGGTAGTCACTGGACTAAAAAGGGTGTCTGCAACTTTCTGTCTGAGGATGACCTGCTGGTCTTGTTAGTATGCAGTAGGTTGCAGTGCTGTACGACACATACCCGCACCCTGGAGCAAGAGCTTCCGAGAGAATTATCCAAGTCTACATCTTCTGTAAAACCAGACAGGGACTGGTAAGGTTCTGCACAAGACTTTAACCTCAATAGGCACTGTTGGGCACCTAATTTTTCTCAGGACAGAGAAGCATGGAAAATACCACTGTGGTGTGTGAAGAAAGCACTTCTACAGGGGGAAAAAAAAGAAATTTCCTTGAGTAACAAATTATGCAGATGCAACCATGAGCAAGAGTATGAGCTGGTAAATTCCACCTCCAAGCCACTTTTCAAAACTTATTAGTGAGAAAAAATGCTATTAAGGGGAACATGTAAGAAGGTTGAATGTCACGGAATAGATTAAAAAAAAAAAAAAAGAAGAAGAAGAAGAAAAGAAAAAAGAGAAAGAAAAAGGAAAGGCAGAATGTCAATCTGCAAAGATAACAGAATGGAACATGCATATACTGGAACAGTTGCAACCTCATTGATACATAACAAAGAAGAAAAACCACTTTTGATTTCCTTACAATGATGAAACCTGATAAGTAACCACATGTTGAGCTTCCACATATTGCAGCACACTGTACAGAAACTACTGGAGAACAAGACCCAGATCTGAACTTAAAGTCTTTGTTTACCCTCAATACTACTGATCTATGAAGAACAGTTTCATTTTTTTAACAGGAACAAACGTAGGTGAAAGTGCAACTCATTGTGCATAGGACTGCTAAATTGAATGCACAGGACAGAGACTGAATAGAAAACATCTAAGAACAGTAAAAAGGCAGCAAGGGAAAGTTTGTTATATACATTTTGAGACAAGATATAATCCTTATGGCATAATTCTTAGACTTCGTCAAACTGAGTTGTTTGGTTTTCATTGTTTTGTTGTTTGGTGTGGGGTTTTTTCCCCAAAAGATCATTTACCAATGCTAGGCATCATTACACTTTGCATCAAATAAATATCACAACTGCAATTTTCAATTTTTTTTTTTTTTCCACAAAGCCATGTCATCAGTACAGAATGGCTATAGGTGATTACCATCTCAGGGCAGGGATGCCACAAGCCCTCACAGGACAACCAGTGACTCATAGGAACAATTAAACCTAGAGAATCAGGTGGTGCAGTGTTGAAAATGGTACTTACTATATGTGCAGCAGAACACAGAGCTGATTTATAGGTTGATGAGATCATAACTTTCAAGCATTTCATTCTCCTTATAAAATGAGTGACAGGGAATTTGCAATAAATTAACAAGAGTGAAGATTAGATTATTGGTGTATGTGTTAGATTTTGTGTTAGATTTTATATTAGTTTTATGTAAAAATCCATTTACCTTTGGCAAGTTGTAAGTAATGGAATTGAAGAAAAATACTTGAAGTAGAAATGCACTTGTATTAGGTAGCCAAATGACTGGTCATTAATGTCTTTATGATTTTTGCTGTTTGATAGTATTTTTACCTGAAACTTTCTCAGGAACAAGGTATTGCTGGTATTTTCCCACAGAGTTCATTCTGTCAGAATACTAAGTGCAGAAGTCTTACCTGGAATGTAGTTTATCCATGTTCATTTAATGTGAAGGCTAATCTGTTTTGGATACAATCTACTCTGTTGTAACATATGCCTTAGACAGTAAGTAGCCATGCTTAAAGAACAAACACAAGTTTAGAAAGTTCTGCCTTAACTTTTAATTAGAAAACCTTCATATAAATCAGTTATTATTTAGGGGGTTTTTATTTTTTTTAAGAATCCACATCCATTTCTGCTGGATATCAATTTTTGTTAGGTTCATTCTGCTCATCAAAAAAAAGTACTGAATGTTATGACACATCAGGTAAAGTACATGCAGAAATATTGTCAACTAATGTATCAATTTCTTAAATAAATATCTGGGGATTTAAACTCACCAGAAGATTGTGGCTGAGAAGCCACAAGGTTGCCCAGGGTGAAGATCATTGAACATGCTTGAAAGATGCGTCCCATGGTTGGAGTGACGAAACAGACTGTGAAGAGATGAGTAATCATAATCTTTGGACTTACTGTTTGATCACTTTATAACAGAGGCTGGAAGGAACTGGAGGAAATGACTACAGGAAATAAAAAATTCATAAATCTCTAGCTATAGACAAATCAGAAGTGCGGGACAGACAAACCAGAAGTGCAGGACCTTCTTTATACTACGTAAAAAAAAACAAAAACAAAACAAAAACCCCAAACCAATCAACCAAACAAAAAAATCCATATAAAAGCAAAAAAAAAAAAAGCCCCAACAAACAAAAACCACCAAAATTAATTCCTCAGATTATGAATATTTCTGTTGTTAGCTTTATCTTTTCCAAGCTGCATCAATCAGAGGTGACCATAGCCCTGATCCAAACAAGGACCAGGTAGCTGAGCATAGGTGTGACCACACAGATTCGCAGAATCAGTCACAGAATCACTGAATGTGTCAGGTTGGAAAGGACCACAGTGGGTCATCTGGTCTAGCCTTCCTGCTCCAGCAGGGTCATCCCACAGCACATTGCACAGAATTGCATCCAGATGGTTCTTGAATATTTCCAGTGAGGGAGACTCCACAACCTCTCTGAGAAATTTGCTCTCATGCAGTCATCTGCACAGTAAAGTAGTTCTTCGTCATGTTCTGGTGGAACTCCCTGTGCATCAGTTCCTGCCCACTGTGTCATGTCCTAGTGTTGGCACCACCAAGAGTCTGATTCCATCCTTTTGACACCTTCCCTTCAAATACCTAGAGACATTGACAAGGTCCTCTCTCAGTTGTCTTCTCAAGGCTGAACAAGACCAACTCTCAGCTTTTCCTCCTAAGAAATGCTCCCGTCCCTTAATCACATTTGTTGTCCTCTGCTAGACATGCCCCAGTAGCTCCATGTCTCTGTTGTACTGAGAAGCCTAGAACTGGACCCAACACTCTTGATCCAGCCTCACTAGGGCAGAATAGAAGGACAGGATCACCCCCCATGACCTACTGGCAATGTTCTTCCTGGATACCATTTCACTTCTTGACTCCAAAGGCACACTGCTGACTCATAGACAGCTTGTTATCCACCAGGATCCTCAGGTCCTTTTCCACAGAGTTGCTTTTCAGCAGGTCTCCCCCAGCCTATACAGATGCCTGGCTCTACTCATCCACAGGTGCAGGACACTGCACTTCCTTTTTTTGAGTTTCAGACAGTTCTTCTCTGCCCCTCTCTCCAACCTGTTGAGGTCTCTTTGGAGGGCTGCACAGCCCTCTGGGGTATTGGCCACTCCTCCCAGCTTTGTGTTGTCAGTGAACTTGCTGAGGAGGCATCTGCCCCTTCATCTAAGTCACTGATGAGTAAGTGAAATAATACTGGGCCCAGTATTGAACATCAGGGGACATGATTAGTGACAGGCCTCCAACTAGACCCTATGATATTGATTCTAACCCTCTGGGATCTGCTTTTCAGCCAGTTCTTAATTATATCTCTTTCTCCTAACAGGTCTCAAGATTTTTCTGTGCTTGCTTCAGAAACAGTACACTAACCTTTTTCTCATGCAGGGGGACTCTTGGGCAGAAGAATAGCTCAGTCATGCTGCATGGAAAGTGCCCATGGCACACACACCTACTGCCTTCCAGACACCCTTGGACTACATTTCGCTTCCAGTTTCTCAAGTAGGGAGAGTAGAAGTTTGTCTGTGACATAGGTACTAGGTAGGAAGATCAGTCATGGCTGGGAATACATCCAGAAGTGCTGCCAGGATTTCTTTGCAGGCTTGTTTTTGTTCCTCTCAGATATTTTCCTAAAAGGTTGACTCTCTTTTTTAACCCAACAGTACTGTTTGTCAGATGAGACACTTGATGAGACACTTTTCAGCTTTGTCACATCATCAGTCTCTGGCTAGATAATGTGATATCAATTTTGTATCTGGCTACATTTTTTTTTTTTTTTTTTTTGCTTTGGTTGGCTGCTTTCACTATCTTATCCATTGCACATCCCAGAAAGACCCACTCAAATCTCAGTGATTCTCGGAAACCCCAGCATGACTGTCTGGCATATATACAGTATTCTGTTAACTGTCTAGCCCCTGCTTTGATCAAGTTCCTCCAGGGAGGCATTAATTCCTAGAACTACAATAGCAAGCAACACAAGAGTGAAATACTAACTGGGTCATAGGTGATAGTTAATGGAAAGCTGAAATTGCTCATAGTTTCCACAGTCAGCATCACAAAAGCCAGTGAGATAAACAAACAAAGGCAAAGATCCAAAATTCTGTGGTTCCCCAGGACACGGCAACTTCCAGATGCCCCTGTTTAAATTAAAAACACATTTTTCTTCCAAAAAATGTGTCACTTCTTTCCTTACGGCATACGTGAGTGTGATGGATCCAAATTTATCCCTGTCTGCTTTTCATACAGATAAAACACCCTGGGCTGCAGACTTCCTAAGGCAATTCATTTGAGGAAAAGGGTATGAGAAGACAACATACAAAGAAAAGATACCTAAAATACCTTCTGGATTATAATTATTCTGATTTTGAGTCATTGCATCTAACACAAGGTCTAATTCTCAAGTGACAGTGGTGCATTTTCACTCACTGTTTCCTTCTACCAGGTATTTCGGTACAAGTAATCACCCCTCCCACCAGTCTCTACTTCTTTTTCAGATACTGAGGGCCTCTTGAAGTCAAAGAGAATTTCTCTTTTTATGACTTTTGAACCCAAACCAAGGGCTGAGATCTTGGGGAATAAATAACCCAACAGCTGGGTCAAACAAACTCCTTATATAAACCAGATGCACCGTTGAACTATTTTTGCTACTGCTGAGAGAAACATTAGGTTTGGCCCTTGTGGGACATAGGGCCTAGGCACTTCCCACCCCTTCCCATGCAGGTAGACACTGGCCCAAACACCTAACTCGGGTTCTGGTTACAGGAAACCAGCTTGGATTACCTGATTTGAATTTTTTCATTATTCCAGTCCATGAATTCAAAAGCTGCCTGTGAGATACAGAATCTGTTCTTCCCCCCAAACTTTTTCTGCTTGCCTACAGGAGTGTGGTTGAAAAACTTGCCAATATCCTTAGGGTATATCATTAGGCTCCCAAAAGGACAAAGAGCGTTGTCACAATGTGTCCCCTCTTCAGGGCTCACACACAGTGAGCTTCTTGACCTGGCATGTTTGGCCTGAGAAAACAAGATCCATTCTAATAGTGCAACCTCATGCAGGAACAGGGAAAGCAAAGAATGAGGGTGAGCTGAAAATTAGCAGCCAGGGCTTCTGATGATGACTGCCAGTAGAGAAAATTCTTAGTAAGACGCAGACATGATGATGACAATGCAAGTAAAACTAAGTGAACTAAAAGAAGCCCTTTTGACTTCATTTTGGATCAAAACCTCACAAACAACCCTTGGCCCTCCGCCAGCTACTCCACCCACAGCAGCAGCTTGGGTGGCTGCACTTGCCAGCTGCAACCTCCAGCAAGCTCGTAAGCTTTTGTCAGCTTCCTTCCTCTCTTTTTACTCCCATTTCTATTATTTCATTGATGGTGTTAAATGGCTCTTTGATCACCAAATAGTTCAGCAAAGCAAATTGTCTCAGTTTACTTTTTCCTTCACTTAGAACTGAAGGAATCAATAGCCTGTGAGTAGCTTTGATTTAATGTTGCTTACTTACTTGTGGCCTTGGTAACAGACTCCACATAACGCCCTGCAAAATAGCAGGAATTATCCCTTTTTTTGCAGTGATGATCTCTGGTAATTTTTCACATTAACAGGAAGTGATTCCAGTGTACTTTGAGTGAGTGAGATAATAGGAAGAGTGACCCATTTATCTAAAATAGTGAGTCCCATCATCCCATGACAAATTGGTTTAGTAAACTTGAGACACTGCAGCCCACTGTTGTGACAGGAGAATCTGATTCTCTTTTAATTAAGTACAAAGCGCATGTGTAAAGATCTCTGCTGTATTCTCTGGACTCACCTTCTATGCATTGGAAAAGCTATGGGAAATAATCCTTAAGTGTCCCTGGCATTCTTAAATTCATTATCCTGTTCAATCACTTCAAAAAGTGTCACTTGCTGGTCTTTCCTTGTATCACCATGGCTTGGCCTTTCCTAGCATTTTTTATGAATGACTGGAAAGCAATGAAGGGAAAAAAATGAGCAAAGATTGCAGGTGGTCTGCGTGGATGAGCAAGGAGCTCCTGTATGAAATCCAACATGGAAAGGAAGAATACAAGACGTGGAATCTGGCTGATCTTGCAGGGACAGGGTTAGGAAAGTCAAGACCAACATGGAGTCTGTTAAGGGGTATGAAAGGCAATAAGAAAGGATTCACAAGTACATAAAACAGTAAAAGGAAGACTAAGGAAGACATGGACCTGCTCTTGAATGAGGCAGGGAACTTTATGACACAAGTTACACAGAAAATGCTGAGGTACTCAGTGCCTTCTAGGCTTCAGTCTTTACTAACAAGACCAGACCAGCCTCTTGACACCTGCAGAATAGTCTGGAGACAAGAACACTCAACCTTAGCAGACAAAGACCAGGTTAGTGAGCACTTTATCAGACTCCATAAATCCATTTGGTCTCACAAGAGGCATACATGAGTGTTGTGGAAGCTGTCAGATGACATTGATTCCTAAGAACTAGAAGAAAGCAAAAGGGAAAGAAGGATGTCTGGGGAACTACAGGCTGATCAGCCCTACCTTAACCCCTGGAAAGGTGATGGAGCAACTAACCCTGGCAACCATTTCCAAATGCATGAAATCCTGTTGAGGCAACCTAAGAACACTCTACAACTGTTATAGTTTAAAACCTTAGAATTCCTTCCAACAAGTTTGGAGCCAACGCCCGGGTACGGATAGATAGGTTTAA
>JAWWEW010000001.1:83294183-83328115 GCA_035583185.1 Anabacerthia variegaticeps | reverse complement strand
GGATCATCACTTTTCAACTCCAACATGACTAAATTCAATCACAGGAAGATCTGCAAAACTGGTGCTTGGAATTGAGCTGTGATACACTGAACAGTTCATTCTCATTTTCATAGCAGGTTAAATCTCTCATAAACCAGCTGAATCTTCTGCTCCTGAAAACCTCCCGTTCCACCACTGTTGTTGGCACTGTCCTAAAAGACTGCAATCACTATTTAAGTATATTTCAGTGCTCCTGAGTTTAAATCTTGCACAAAATCTGATAACATCACAGACATTTTGAACAGCATTCCCTTGACCTTGAAGTAAGGTACTGAGTCAATTTAAATTAAGATTAAAATCAACAAATATTTTAGGCCAGTTACAGGGCAGTGCAGGAATCAGAATATGAGAGCAGTGGACCATGAAGGCGAAATATGTAGGGAACACTCTTCCTATGCCGATGCCCCTATCAGAAAAAAGGTACGCTTTGGTCACAGTGGTGGATTTGTTTCCCTTATTGAGTCAAGGAAAAACAAACAGATACTTTCATGCAAATAGCACAATGCACTGCACAAGTAGCATTTGCTACAGATGGCAACTGCACTTACTTTTCCAGGATGCTGAACACTAGTGGGTTTTGCCACAGTATAAACTTCGGGAAGGGCTTTTGAATCCTCCTGAAACTTTGGAGGACCCTGAGCTATAGATTAGCTGTTACAGTTTATCTAGAAAAAGTTTGCGCTGAAGATTTTTATCTGCACTGAGCAGCAAGCAGGGAGCAGAGATCCCTATCTCATAGACCAAGGAGTCACCTAGAGCATGTAATCTGAAAAGGGAGACAAACAAGGCCTTTAAATTTTGTTCTTGCTCCAGGAAGATCATGTTGCTTATTTTCTTCACCTCTTCAGCCAATTCTTTCTGCATTGGCTATTTTCAATGTATCCCTCCCCAGAACAGGCATATTTCCACTATAATTATACCTATGTTTTGTGAAGGGTGATTTCAATCTGAGTAACAGCAAGTACTTTTCACAAAAGCCTGCCATGATTCTTAAATGGAGCAGATGAGGCACCCTTGCAAGTGCCCAGCTCTGTGAAGCATTGCTTGAGGCTGTCCAGCAGGAGCAGAGCTTCTTCTATAGCAGCAGGCTGGAGCAAGAGCTGTCATTGCTGCAGGGATCAAGAGAAATCATGTCGTCCAAATATGAGCAATAGCTGGGAAAGCCTCCAGCTTTTGGCAAGCTAAATGCAAGCAGGTTTGGACTCTGATGGGTCTCAAAAGGGTTTTAATAAATGAGAATTCCCAAAAATTTTGTTCACAAGCCAGTCAGGTTTGATATGTTAGCTAAAATAGCAAAAGTAAGATTTTCTAATATTCACAGAGGAAATGTACAATTAGCACTTTTTATAACTTATGCAAGAAAATGTGTCCCCTATCTGTTAAAATAGGACCTTTTAATGCATCCTGAACTGCTCACACATCTTTCCACATTGTGTCAGGGACAAAACAGTTTTTCATTTGCAAACATACACAATAAAGTTATTTGTGTCTTGCACAAGAGGAAAGCACAACCCAATGATGTCACCTGGCTTTGGGCTCTGTTCCTCATGACCATTTCTTCCTGGATTATGGGGACTTCATTCTACTCCCTGGATCCAATGAAATCAGATTTCAAAAGTGATTTCACTATACATCTCAAAATGTTGCATATTTAGTACTCTTCACTATCCTGGAAGTCTAATATAGCAGCTAGTCTGCCTTCTTTGCTCATTCCCACTTGTCAAAGGTTTTTTTATGTCATATAAATTATACACACACAGAAAGTGAAAGAATTGACATGGAAGGTGCAGTCTCTGTCTACACAGTAGCGCCTTTAGATGATGGACTTCATATTTTAAGCATCACAGATTGGACTCAAACTGGTATTTTTTTCTTAGGTTTGACCAGATGTTAAGCACTAGCTGGCAATTGTCCTGACTTACTGACTGTGCCAGGGCAGGTCTCAGCATTGTCTGCTAACATGAGCTGTCCAGCACTCCTTGAAACCCCATCCACTGTGGGCTCAGGAGCAGTTCTGAGAGGGTGAGAGCTCTTGCTCTGCACTCAGGCTTCAAACAGCCTCTTCCACAGGAGGACACAGCCATCTGACATGCACCTTCGAGTGTAAGAATGAGGATGAACTGTGGTGGAGGTAAAGCCCTACACAAACTCCTTAAGAGAAAAGAGTATCTACTTAAGTTAATACTGTGCTGTAACTAGTTATGATGTTAGACTAATGAGAACCAACTTCATGGATCTTAAGTGCAGACTCTTTGGGGATTGCAGGGAAATAAAATGGCTTTGAATGCCTGAGTAAATGAAAAGTTGAAAACCAGCCAAATTTTAAAAATTAACATTTGAGTTGATGCAGAGATGAGCTGAAAACTGTGATATAGCCAGGCACAGGCACTGCAAAAGCAGAATCAGCTCCAGCTCTCCCTTCCTAGCAACACCAACAAAGCTACAGTTACCTGTGTTTCACCTTGTTAAATTACTCTAATGTTCTGTTTTCATCCTGTGTTCCATTCTACAGTTAAAATGAAACTCAGCTTCTTTTAATTTGTTCCATCAATAAGGGGTTTGAACACACATGGAAGACTATTAACACCCTTCAGTTGACACAGGAGGACACAGAAGCTCTATCCCTGTCAAGGGAATAATTGTTCTCAGTCTCCTACAGACCTGATTACAGTACAGTGAGTTAAAGAAAGCAAAAATTAGACAAGTAAATGCACAAGAATGCAGAATAGCCCCATGGAAAGAAAACATTTTTTAAAGGTGAAAAGAACAGATTATTGATTTAGAAACTAATGTTGTGCCTCTGTTTTGCATTTGCGTTTCAAATGTCTTCCAAAATACTCTCATGATTTCACACATAATCATTGTGACATGAAATTACAGTGACTGCTGATGCAAATGAGGTAATTGTGCACGCCAATTATGTGTTACATGCCTGCTGCCTTGTTTGAATAAGCAATTACTGAATTTATAGAGACAAGCATGTTAACTAGAAATGCATATTAGGCATATAATTACCACCACTTAATTCAGAAAATCAGGCAAAGTAGAATTTAGCTGGGGGAATGGTTATGAATCTTGGCATTTTTCCTAGGCATAAAATTCCAGTTTCATTATATGAATTTCTTGTATTTATACCAGCTTATGCCCCAAAGTGATTTAGAAAATTAAATAAGCTCAGTAAAATCAGACACGTGCCTAGCTAAGCATATGAATGGTCATTTTGAGTACTTTGACACTCTTCAAGTTTTAGGGCAAATCTGGTGGAAGCAGAATTGTCTGCGGGAAGTTCTTAATTTTCTATCGTTCTTTGGTTGCAAACTGGCAGATTAAGCAGTCCCACACACTGCAGGGCAGAGGAAAGAGTGAAGAGCCAATACACAGAGAATAAAATTTTATCCAGAGCTGATGCTTTCTACCTTTCTATGCTTGGCACTCCTGGATTGCCATTTTGGTGCCTGATCTGAGAGGTGCTGTCAGCCAGTGCCACGATGTCATGCACAGAGTGGTGATAACTCCTGGATCCAGAGTCTTTCAGAAGGTTTTGACCATTGTCTGATCCAGACGAATTCATCCCCGATTTCTAAGTCTCAGAATATCATGCATACAAAAAAACTCAATTCTATTATAACATTTGTGGAAAATGAAGACATAATATGCATTTATTAGACCAAAAAGCAAAAGCTTTTATTTTATTGTGCCTTGGTGGTGGCTTTTAGTCCCAATGCTAATTAGGTATTGATTATTCTATACCAGAGATGACAATAGAAAGACTCAGAACAACCTATTTTATACTTTATAATCTATTTCTATATAATTTTATGGAACAGATAAATTATATTTTTTGCAATATCTGTTTTAAATTGCAAACTAAGTATTTTATAAACATTTCTATCTATTCCAAGTGGTAAAATTAATAATTTAGTACTCTTCATAGAACCCTCAAATGAAGGCCACAGAACTGGCAAGATACGTTTTCCAGACCAAATATCCCAAGTCTGGATTTTCCCACTGAACATATATCTTTCTTTTCAATTGAGTTGTTTGCCTGTGTAAGCTTCATGTGCCAGTTATCAGGATAAGTCATATTTAGGAAATTGCCTGGATGTCCTGATTATAGCAGAATTATTTCAGCTATTGAATGTTTATGATTTTTGTGTTTACAAAACCAAGAGAATATGTTACCAAAAACTAAGTCCTTGGAATATCTAACAAAGTGAAAGGATTTGGGATCAATCCTTTACCCCCCACAGAAAAGTCAGCAGAGTCCTGAAGTATATCATCTAAGCTGTCCTTTTTGGTTTGAGTTTGTTTTGAAGGTATCGAGAGCACAAACTCTAGCATTTCAGCACTTGAAATTCATTTTGCATAATTATACTTTAAACACTAGTGGGCTTGCAAAGATGGGTAAACAACCTAGTTCTCTCTTTAAAAACAAAACAAAGCAAACCAAAACAAATTCCTGTAACACCCTATCTTTCCCTCTTCTTTCCACTCCTCTCCCTTCCTCTGTCCTCCAAGGAACACATGGTAGGTCTGATTAGCCTAAACTCTAGTTTCATCTGTATGCAAATTGAAGGAAACAAACAACAAGCCATCCTGTCTTACAGTTGGTTTCAAAAATGGTAATCATCTATTTTAACTTTCTTCAACAATCAGTCATTTTATTCATTCAAGTTCTTATTTAACATCAGTTCCCTCTCTTTACGCCAATATTTAAAACTTATCACTTCCTCCTGTCCACTACAATTTTTGGATGAATATACTTATGTTAAACACATAGCAATTGTTTACAATCTTTGTGCAGCCCCAGGATTTCTATGCCCACTTCAGGTTTTGAAATGTTTGAGTGCTTCAAAGCTTCTCTGTGATTTTTACCCAGGTCTGTGAGTTGCTTTCTTAAAAGACAATGTCTTTCCTGAAAAATCTTGTGCCACTGCATATTCCTGCATATACTTGACAAAGATTTTAGTATTAAAATCTTCCCGTTGAAAGTAGAAGCATGACAGAAATTGGGCGGGTTTTGTTTGTTTTTGTGTGTAACTGCCATTTTCTTACTTTTCTTACAGAAAAATGACAAATGAAATCTAATTTCTTTTTCTTTTTTAACCTTTTGCCTTGTTGTGGTTTTCACAAAGAAAGAATTGTTACAAATATGAAAGATCTGATTTCAGGTAAGTCTTCCAAACACTTGCAAAGTGGCATTCTGGTAAGTGTGTCTTTGGAGTATATAGTGTTTGGTTTTGTCTTTTAGCAGCTTTTCCAGACTGAGATTTAACTGGAGAAGTTCAAGCATCTATGTTTACCCAGCACTGCTGCCTTCCTGAAAATATGCAAGAATAACATGTAAACATCATGTTTGATGAAGAGCTATGGTAAGTCCTGTGCCTTTGTTTATAGTCATATATTTTAGTTAGTTCTATATTGTAGAAAAACACTTTTTAGACTAATAAAGTAGCAAAAACTGAAATGCTTAGTGAAACACATTTTCCAGTGTCTTGAAGTATACAAATCCCAGGCTTATGTTTTACATACTACCACTTGATGCAGAATTATGTTGATTCATGTCAGTCTTGCGGTGTTTTACAACTTCTTTCATCTGCTCTCAAGTGAACCCATATATGTAAAAGTTTATGAACATAAAATTGGAAAGGAAAGTTAACTTCACACATTTCATCTTTCTTGTGGTTTGATTTTTGAACAAAAAAGTCCCAACAAAATATAATCTGAACTATTCGCCTGTTTGTTTCAGCCCATGATAGCAAAATGCAATTTTGTCAGCAGATATAAACTGTGATGAAAATTCAATCACCAGGATTCTTTTCTTATACATATTTTTTTGCCATTGTGATAAAGAGTGATAGTAATCCTATATATTTTTAAAAGTCTACACTGGAATTCACTATTTGTATTTTACACCTATAATTTTAATTATGTCTTTTTTTTTTCTTCCCCCCTCCCCCCAATACTTCATTTAATAAGATTTCATTTCTTTGTCTTCTTTCTCATGTTGATTAGAGGTGAATTCCAGTATAGAATAAACTCACATCTACATGCCAAGCCTTACTAAGAAGTCTCATGTCATGTTCATCCAAATTTTGAGGCCTTCGTAAATGTTGTGTCAGTACTCAACAGGCAGTGCTGGACAATCTCCTTGGTCTCTTTGCAGACTTCATAGTGACAAAGAGATCAGGGACATAAATGGACATTTAATATTCCCTTGAACTGAACAAGGGACTGCCCATCATACAACTAGCTTAATAAGGTTCTGCTCCCTCAGGTCCCAGTTTGCCTGTATTTCTGGAAAATTGTACTGGAATCTCAAATTTCAGAAGGTATTTGTTCTCTCATGCTTAGGTTATTAGTCCCCCAAGTAGTACCAAAGATATAAAGAAGATCTTGAGGGAAGAGCAGCTCATGTGTGGAGCCAACAGTCAAGTGACCTATTTATATATGCCATGGATGATCCTACAGTAATGAGGATGGAGACTCTAGTTCTAGCCACTGAAGATCTGGCAATACTCTGCCTTCAGGGAAGACAATTTTCCATCTGGAAATGTGGTCCGTAATGTTCATCTTTGGTTATCTGAACTAATAATAACAACAAAAAAAAAAAATGTTCTTGTGCCTTTTAATGACTGATTACACTGAAGATATATGTTCCTATATCTAGAAGAGTGAGCAAGAATACAAAAATAATCAAAGCAATGCAACATCTTAGGTCACTGTGTGTAGGTAGAGTTTTGATCTTTTTTGTCTATTTTTTTCAGAAATACCAGTCATTTGGGAGCTGGAGGGGGTCTCTTCAGCCAGGACTTTTTCTTGCTTTATTATCAGCTGATCCAGCTGCAGTTACTACTAACTGCTGAGATGATCCTTCAGTACAAGACTAACTGGAAGTGAGCACAAGACAATATCCTTAAAGAGGTAAATCTGCTTAAAGGAGGGAGGGGAAAGCCAGCCTCTACAGACAATCTATTGCACTAGCAGCAGCTTGTTTTTTCACTCAACAGCCCCCATTTTATTTTCTCTGTGAGCTGTTTTAAAAAAGGAAGCAGGGGCCCTTCTCAGAACTGCAGTAAATGTAACTGAGTTTCAAATGATGTTTTCAAACAAACAAACCATAGAAAAGTTGAGGATAGGGAAATGCAAGCAAAGTTATCTAAAATGCTGTTGTACAGGCAAACACATGTTTTGAGTTAAGTTGAGCTCATTTCTGGTAACAATATTAACTTTGTGATGGCCATGACCAGCAGGCATATGGAGAATGGAGGGTGGCAGTCTTTATCAAATTAGATCTAAAGAGGAAGAACATGTATTTAGGGGCTTTTTTTTTCCCTTATTATTTTTAGAAGACAATCTGGAAAGGGCAAGTAGAGGCTGGGAGGGCTCATGGAAAGATGGTATTGTTTTGGGGCTGAAAAGCAGCATTCTGCTTTTGTTAAAGAGCATCTTTTCAAAATTATATTTTCTATTTACATCTGTTTAAAATGTGGTACTGGTATAAAAAATCAGGCTTAAAATTTGTATCTGTTTTTCCCGAAAATTTTCTCCTTTGATTTGGTGTTTGTGTATGACAGAATCCCTGCGCATATGAAAGGAAACAAAGTAGTTTTTATGCTGCATAGATATTTCATAACTAGATAGCTATATTCCATGCTTTTACTTTCTGAAATCCAGAGATCCAGAGAATTTCAGCAATCCATGGGTAACTGCAAGGAAATACTGTTTGAGCCAACTGCTTGCCCAATCCCAGTTGCATGCTTACCATAGAAGATGCTTCAGTGATGTGGAGTAGTCATAAAAACCAGTTGCAGAGATTCTAACTAAAAAGGGCTTCCTGGGATCATATACTTACAAGAAGGTGGAATGTCACATCTCTATCAATTTGCACAGCCAATGAAAAGCTAGCAAATCCTAAGAACTTGAAATAAAGACAAGCTTCCACCTCCACTTCTCCTCTACTTCTCTCCTATATAAACCCATTTATGTTGTTTTAATAGTGTCTTTCAGTCTTTCTTATTTCACTTCTGTGACATGAGAACCAAAGCTCAGCTAAGGAACAGTCAGGGTAAATGCTCAGTGCCTTTCAGCACAGGCATTGATTCACTGCTCTTCTTCACAAATGGAAAACAATGCTGTAATGGAATTGCCTTGGTTTTATCTTTCTTTCCCTGGTGCAAATTGTGGCCTTCAGTGTGAGCTTGTAAAGTGGAATCTTTCTGGTTTTCTCCCCATCCTTCAGTTACCAACCATGAAACTATGAAAGACAAGATTTTCCTGTCTCTTTTGCTGAAGGAAGAAGCCCACCTTATGCTGTAAGGAGAGCTCTGCGAGGCTGCAGCCCATCTCTGTCACCCCTCTCACCACAGGTAGTAAATATAGTGTCAATCAGGCTTGTGTTCTGTGCCAGTTCTGTTGAAATACAGATAAATTAGGGAAGAATAAATTCAGATTAGTAGGGATGATAAACAGAACAAATAACAAAAGCGACTAATAAATTATGCTGAAGGCAATGTCACATTAAGAAAGAGAAACAAAGTTTAGTGACAGCTAATACACAGTACTTACAGGGAAAAAACAAACAGATCAAGATAGACCTTCTTTTCTTTTTTTTCTCTTATCTCCAACTTCATTATCTCCTTTATCATGCAGCAAAGCAGAGAAAGCAGAACACTTTGAGCAAGTTTAAAGCTTTGTTTTGAACAAAATAGATTGTCTTTGTTCCACATCCATGCTCAGGCAGCACCTTTGGACAAGCATTTTTCTGTTCAAGGAGGGAGGAAGAAGATGGAGGAGGGAGTCAAAAGGTGAAATGCACCCACCAGTCATAGCTGATGCACCTCTGCATCATATGTGTCCTCATGGAGAGATAGGAGCTGTTGTAGCCAGTTTAGTGCCTGCACCCACAATCCATAGCACTGCCAGGATTAAAAAGGGCCACAGAAGGTCATGCGCTCCTGACCAAAGTCATGGATGGCTGTTCTATAGGACATTGTTACTGTAACAGGTTATATTTTAACTTTGATCTTCATTCTTAGGAACTTTCCATAGCCTTCTAGTGAACAGATTCCAGGAAGAAGATATGCGCCACACCTACTCATACTCTTTTCAAAGGTGATGAGCTTATCTACACTTCAAAAACTATGTATCACCTTCCTATTGACAAAAGGTGCATATGCAAAAAGGTAGGAGCTCAGCTCTGAAACTCCACTGTATTCCCTCCCAGGGAGAGCATGGCTTAATCTCCCAAAATCCCACTCCTCCCAGGCAGTCAGGGCAGCCTTCTAGTCCATCAGTATCCTGTCTGGAAGACCCTATGACAAAGACAATGTCCCAGAACAGGTGAGGAGGGAACCCGGCTCTGCTAAACCAAGCAGTCCTCCAGCTGGCACACCTGGAAAGGCCAAAAGAAAGATGCAAGAAGGGGACAGCTGTAGAATGCTGCCTGCTCCTATGGCTGGTTAAGAAAAAAATTAAACCTAATCCAGTCAAAACCAGGACAGTAGCTCAGTGGCTTCTTGAGACACAGAAGTGTGCTTGATAGTTCTTGATGAATTAAGGGTTACTGTGTGAGATTTTTTCATCACCTTTTGAACACGTTGACCATCAACACTCATAGCACTCCTTGGCAAATATTTTTAATGATTAACAATGCATTTTGTTGGAAGAGAAGTATCATATTTGCTTAGTTTACAGCCAACTGTTTAGTTTATAACCACTATAATCATCCTTCCCATTACATACCTCTGTTCCAGCCTGAAGGACCCTAGATGACCTAGATCTTTCTCAGGTACAAGCTGCTTCACACCTTTTACCTCCGTTGCCTTTCACTATCTAGATATATTGTATTATTTTTAGGTTGGGCAAAGAGACCTGCAGGCAGTTTTTGAGCTGCTGATACACCCTGAATTTTTACAATGTCATTATAATAGATTCTGGTTTGCTCTTCTTTACCTTCTCAGTAATTCAAAAAAATTCTTAAAACCAGTAAATAAAGCATACCCACACACTACATAGGAAAAAACTAGATAGACCATCAGTTTGTCTTGACAGGATGTTTGTGTTATGATCCAACAGATCAAATTGCTGCTTTATATCATTTGGTTTTGGGGAAAAAAAAAAAAAAAAAAGGAAGCAAAACAGAAACAAAACAAAACCCCAGGCAACCCACCCCTGCCAGCTAACCAAAACTAATATACTTCAATCTTTTCTCCTGTTTAGTTTTCCAATACTGAAGTAGCATTTGTTTCAGGAGCTTCAGATTTGTTATAAAATAGTTCCTGCTTGCACAATTATACTGGCTTTTTAAGTCAAGGAAAATATACCCTGATGTGATGCTCAGGTGGCATCTGTCCCTCCCTCCCTCTGTGGATGACACTATTAAGTATGAAACATACCAATCAGCTCATTAGCTGAAGTTCTGTTAATATGTGTGAGACCGATTTACCGATTTAATTGAGTTAAATAAATATATCCAACTTTATTAAAGGTCAGAGCTTGTGCATGGTATACTAGTAGTTTTATAATTTCATTTTTCATAGTAGTATTGTGTCTTCAACAACTTCCAGCTTGATTTATTATGTAAATGAGTAGGACTGATCCTGCTGTGTGTCTATGTGGATCTATGTCTCTGTCACCTCTTTTTGCCTCTTAATACTCCTAGCCAGACTCAGCTAGAGTTTGACTGAAGGTAAAAGACTGATAAATATTCAGTGTTCACAAACATGAAAGAAGTAGTCATCATGCAATAGGGCAGATTCTGTGTCAGGCCAATTCATTCAACCTTCATATCCATGAAACAATCCCCAAAGTGAAGGATATAGAGCTCTTTTGTAATGGTGCTTATTTTTTCTAGTTCAGCATAAAACACCAAATACATCTTTGTATTGCCAGTTTGGAGCAAAAGATCCATGTGATAATTTGGAAGGATATAATTTTTGCATATGACTGTATCTCATAGATGAAATCAGCTTAGTATCACATGCTTCTTGTTCTGAGTTCCTGTTCTTAGTGAGGCAAAGACAGGACTCGTGACACCAGGTCAATCTTAGGCTTCAGGCAGATAAAGAGTTCAGAATTTATCACACTTTTCTGAACTCACTTTAGACAGTCATAAATGGCTATTTCAAGCCATCAGGAGGACATTTTTGATGATGGTTATCAGTCTTGCAAGTCCTTAAAAGAATTATAAAAAGGACAGAACTTTAAAATTAGTGCATACATATAGTCAGAAGACAGGTCTGAAGGCAGAGGATACTGAGAGTAATTTTCTTATTCATCACTATAAAGCTTTCCCCGTCTTTCTATTTTTTACATTTAAACTAAGTTTTCTATTTGTGCTGTTTGATATAACTCATCATTTTCTCTTATGTTCAGCTAACTTCATGGGCTGAACTAGAGCTCTTGCAGTAAGTCTGAGAGTAAGAGGGAGTTCTTGCAAGTCCAGGGAAAAAAGTATAAGGAAAACAGCCATCCTTATGTGACACAAACCATCCCTTGGTGGTGCCTGTCTTCCTCTGTGGGATATGGAGGGGTTCTGGTTTTCAATCAGAGGCACCTTACTTAAGTGGGATGAATCTGGGTATAGGTGTTTGCATGTTACTCCATACGGGACAGCTGCTGTCTTGGTAGAAGGTTGTTGTACAAATATGTCTAGCATTTTGATTTGAGCTGTCATGGCCATCGTGATGATGTGCAGCCGCTAAACTACCCTGAAGTCAAGGGAACAAGAAAGAATGGCCAACAGCAGGAACACAGGCACATAGATGAGGAACACATTCAACGCGTTTTATTTTTTTTTCCCATCAACAGGGAAATAAAAAGAGTTCTAAAGCCCTGATGTGAGATCAAACAAACCAAATAATATTGAAAAGACCCAAAGGTAGTGATCATCTGGACATCAAAAGGACTGGTTCTCCCGTCCCTTCACCTTCTGCAGTGACCTATGCTCAGGCAGATGAGTGAAGAGTGGGTGAAAATGCAACCGCTCTCATGGGGCAGCCCTGCACATGGCTGTATTCTGCCTCACAAAGTACAGAGCACTGAAAAATTCAGCTCTGCTCGTTTAGCCTGAAAGCTGTTACCTGTCTCTTCTAACAACATGGCCTTAGTGGTCCTTCATCCCGTGAACTGACACAGAGAAAGAGCTGCACTAACCCAACCTTTGGTACCCCAGGATCAGACAATCAAGAGCAACATAAGCCTAACAACCTGGGATGTCACAAGTTGAATGAAAATATATTGTATATTATGTGGTCAGCATGTCATAAAAGACATTTCTCCTCTGAGCCTCACAGCAGAGATGCAGTAATTTTAAATATATATCTAAAAGAATAGAGATCAGAATTGTAAAATACATTTCTTCATGCACTCTAGAGTAAGTCTCCATTCAAGTGACACAGTGGCATTGTCTTACAAGCAGTTCAGTATTTGAAATTATACACATGTGATTCTAGGAAAGAAAGACAATCTGAATGTCTTTGAAGTATAGGTAAGAGATTTTTGGATGATTACTGAGATCACTGAATTAAAATGTAGCTAAAGAGAATACTAAAAAACCCTCAGTAACTACAAAGCCAAATTACAGGAACTGGTTAAGTAACCCAGAGGATGTATGGACCCTGATATCTAGTGGAACTGTGGCCATTTGGGACAGGTCCACGATGCAATCCAAAGGGAAAGTCAGGTCCCCAAGTCACACATCAGAGAGATGGCAGGATGACATCCAATGTAGCTGTGCTGGGAGCTCAGTGAGGACATAGGAGTTTTTGAGTGCTGAGGCAGTATGTCTGTAGTCCCACAGCAGTGCTTAAGCAAATAGCTCCTCTTGGATATCATTATTCTATGGAGACAGCTCTGTTATCTGCATCTCTTGAGACACCAGATCGCTAAAAGCCAGATCCACAAAATCAAAGATCATTAGTGCAGAGCTCCCTGAGGGGCCTGACCCACTAAGTCCAGTGACTCTTGCTGCAGAACAGCACCAGGCAACCAGCCTATTTGGAGAACTGGCAAAAGAAGCAATACTCAAGCTATTGTCAACACAAGCATTTTGCTTAAACAGCCCCCAGCTCTCACAACAGCTTGGGTAAAGGCATAAGTTTCTGTATGCCAATGGTGCTCGGTGGGGAGCAACGTCCAAAGGTCAGGATGGGTATCCTTTCTTTTGAAACATAAGTATTTTACACATGCTCCAGAAGCTGGAGTAGAAGGGGTGGAAGAATGAGGAATTTACCAGTCACCTGTAACACTAGACATCACATTAACAAATATTTTTCTGCGACAGTATGAATACTCAACAGAGTGTGTGCAAGGGTCTTTCTACAAAAGGGCTTTCCTGACATTTTCTGGCTCTAGGATCTGTGTGGCTGCTAAACAGCCCTATGGAATTTCACCAGTTTCACCTGGCTTTGGCATGATTGCAATTATTATATAATGCGCACATTATTGTACCTTGCTCTCTTGAAAAGCTTTTGCTGCTAAAGACAAATGTGCTAGGGCTTGAGAGGATGCTTTTGTGAGGTGAGTGACTGACACCTAGTGTTTAAAATCCACCCTTTTTTTTTTTTATCCTAAATAGGTGCATGAAAAATCTAAAAGGCTTATTTCTAGTGAGATGAACTCCCAGTTGTTTCAAAGTACCACCTCGTCAGCAGTGCTCTAAGTTGAGGACTGAAGTGCCCTAGAAAAGCAGCATTTAAAGAGATCACAGGATAGACATACTGGCTTACTAAGTCAATAATTATCATGGCCTGATAATCATCATGTTTCCACTAACTTAATCATGTGAAGTGTGCTGCCTCTACCCCAAATCTTCCTGTGCCAGTACAACTAACCCATTGCTCTAGAGCTGGGAGCGAAGAAACATATCACCCACCAGTGGCCCTGGTAATCCTGTGCTCCACCAAAGTCCAGGAGTGCCCTACCTTCCACTCCTGGAAAGTGATTTCCTCAACACTTTTAGTACAAATCCCTGGGATAGGAATATAGCAGAAGATGAATAAGATAAATTCCTCAAACAGGTTATCTTGAAGCATCTTAGTTTCAAATTACCAAGACTAACCTTCTCACCAAGCACAGCCTTTCCCTATAACATGCACTATCTTCAAATTTAAGGAATCTAAAATATATGCTACATTATGAGGTAAGTATTCTGTTATTTTATTCTTTATTGGTTTTCATGAAGGAACAAATTGAAAGATGTAAGGATGCAAATAATTTACAGTTTTCATATTACCCTGAATACCTCATACTTCACAGAATTCAATCAAGTAGGGCAGGTTTACAATAACTCAAAGCTGACTATATTTACAATATAATGAATATATGTTACTGTAAATTCTCCCCAGCCTGCAGAAAGTGGGCACAATTTTGCTTGTGTCCATCTCTTTCTATTGTTGCCAGATGTTAGAAAAGGCCATGGCATATGCATCGCTATTTCTTTTTATTAAATGTTCAAAAGGGATTGGGGTAAAGCTTTCTCATCATGTGTGTTTTAAATAAAACAGCTTGTTCTATAAAAAACACCCTGTGAATCAAGATGCTACTGAAATTATGTAGGTGGATGAAATCCCTTGCCAAACTGTCACTGAGAGTCTAGGCAAATAAAGTTTGCTTAGAAGATGAAGTTCACTGGTGAAGACGAACTGGGTGACTTTATGAAGCTGCACAGTTCTGATATTTTTGGGGTTTAGGTGTTAGCTGAGCAGCACACATTGCTAGTCTCCTGAAGACAGACGACCCACACTTGGCTTCCACATTAGCTCATTAATTCCTCAGTCAGAAAACACATACAATGACTCAACGATTCCTCCAGCTGCTCTAAAAATATGGATAACCTTGACCAGTGGTCCATTTTCTCTCAAACAGTGCCAGTAGAAGGAGCTCAGAGAGAAAACAACAAGAAGGCAGTATTCGCCCTGTACCTTGCAACTGATAAGACAACCACGAGTCAGAAGAGCTGACTTTGCATCTAAAAAGTCTTTGATAGATATATTTTCATGGTTTTTTCCAGTTTCCTTTTGAGCTTATATACATTTTCAAAATCCTGTAGCAAGCATCTTTATAGTTTAAAAATTAGAAAATTTTTCCTTACGTAGTAGCCTTTGCACAAAATCAAGTATGAAATGAGCAGCTGCCAGCTGTTGTGTCTAGAATATTTACAAAATCATCCCATTTCTCATTTCCTCCATTGGTTAAAAAAACTAAATGACATCCAGAAGCCAAAACAATTATTTTTCATTTCTGTGAATGCAGAGTGTCAACTTGCAGGATCTAAACTAATTTTTTGACGTAATGAAAACAATAATACTGTGTATGGTCTGCAATACTAATTCTTTTCATTCTTTCCCTCCACTTTCATATATTCTTTCCTCTTTCTTAATTGTTCGCTTTGTCTAGCTCTTATATTTTTTTAATGTTTACATGTTTTGAATTCACTGCATTTAGATACGTATAACTGTGGTTTCTTTAGAAGCTTTTACAAAATTAGAGGCTATTAAGAGGAAAGCTGAGTAAAGCTATGGTAGTTTTGACTCAAAGGTGTCAATTGTTTTGATGGTTCTGTGACATTCAAAACTTTCCCTGATATAATTACCAAAATCATATTCTTTAACTATTTATCAAAAGGGCAGGGATTTGATCACCTGCCAGGTTTCAGGAGAACTGGAGCATGGTGGCAGGTTTTATATGCAATTAGCATTCAAAGCTGTGACCTGGACTTTTTCTGAGATTACTGAAAATATGATGATGTGTATATTCTGATGAGATGCAGCTCTAATACAGCTCTAAGTGCAATTCTGTGCTGTATCAGTCATCAAAGCATTTTTATCTCTCAATTTCATCTTTAAAGTTACTTTGTAGGAGCCATCTGGTTCCTTTAGATATAAGTAGACCAAGTTGTACCAGTCAGCTAGCACTGGCTAATCACATGCCAGCAGATAACATGCACATCTGCAATGGAGACATACATACAGTATGTTAAGAACTTGACTTGTACCATATACTTGGCCCTAAGGAATACTGACAGCTTTTTCCACACAGACATCATTTCCCTGACCATGGTCCTTCTACATGCATACATACCTACGCACACACCTCTCCTATGGTTTATCTGTTTGATACATTTCACTTTGGTGAAACTTATGATGGTATACACTTACGTCTAAGTTAGATGCTTGCCTCTCCGCTTCATAGTGAGAAGTAAAAAACTGTGAACTCAGACTTCAGCCTAAGCTCTTTATCAATGCTATTTTTCATCAAAACTGTTGTTGCTGTCTTACTAATGTTGGTCTGAAACATGATGAGACATGAACTGTGACTGCTTTAACTGTGCTGGGAAGACTCTCAAAGATGCTCAAAGACTACACCTGCCAAGCTATTCTTTGGCCAAAATATCTTCTTTCACCTGGGTAGGGAGAGCCAAAATAACTAAGTCAAGAAAATGTGAGCTTCTACTCTGAATCTGATCATCTAGTGTCTAACGAATAAGACATTGTCATCCTGTCTTGGACACCTATTCTAGGTTGAGATTGCTGGAGATCTCTCAATATCCCAGGACCCTGGCCAGCTCTCTTTGATTAGACAACCAAACTTGAGGAAGCTAAAACTAGGGGAGATGTATCTTCCCCCTGATGAAGGCCAGGTCTTCAAGTTAGAGAGGTAGGTGGTCTTCTTTAATTATATCAGTGCAGTTAAAGTGGCAGAGTAGCCCTGAGTTAAACTCATTTGAAAACTCAAGCGATACTTCTCATCGAAGGTAGGTTGGTTGTACGGTAGGTGGCAGCATTGGGCAACCTGATCAGCGTTCATACAGAGCCACAAGTCTGAGGGTTGCTTTTCTGCTTCCCATCATCCTCTTGCAATCATTCTCCTTTAAAAAGAGAAGGAGCTGTTCTTCCTTCAGAAGGTTCAGACAGATTTGTCTGATACCTACATAGTCAATGATATTCAAGAAGAAACACACGCTAAATAATGCTCCTAGCCCTAAATCCCTGTGTGCTATATGTACTTGACAGAAGTAAGGACTTGGAATAGAAAGTATAAAACCTGTAGTCAAGACATATCACAGGGTTTTGCGATCCTGATAAAGAAAGGGACTTTGACTCTAGAGCCCTCTGCAAATGCAAAAGTGGAGAGGACGAGCAACCTCTGTCAGTGTGCAATGCACTGTCTAGGGTCTTACCAGGGTGTGCCACTTCAATATTAGAAGGTGAAATCTTACACACAGGAGTTTCATTCACAAGAAAGGTAAAGGCAAACATTTCATTCACAGGGCCAATCAAGCTGAGCTGTGTAAGATTTTCAGAGGATTATAGAATCATTTGTGTTGGAAGGGACTTTTAAGGACCATCTACTTCCAATCCCTATGAATGGGGACATCTGCCACTAGACCAGGCTGCTCAAATCCCATCCAACCTAGTCTTGAACACTTCCAGGGATGTGGCATCCACAGCTTCTCATGGCAACTTGTTCTGGTGCCTCACCACCCTCACAGTAAAGAATTTCTTCCTAATATCTAATGTAAATCTACCCTCTTTCAGTTTAAAGCCATTTCGCCTTGTCCTGTCACTACATGCTTTCGTAAAAAGTGCCTCCTCAGTTCTCTTGTGAGCCCCCTTTAGGTACTGGAAGGTGCTACAAGGTTTCCTTTGAAGCCTTTTCTTCCCCAGTCTGAACAAGTCAAATTCTCTCAGCCTGTCTTCATGGGAGAAGTGCTTTAGCCCTCTGATCATTTTTGTGGTCCTCCTTTGGGCCCGACCCGGCAGGTCCATGTCTTTTCTGTGCTGAGGACTACAGAGGTGGACACAGTGCTCTAGGTGGGGTCTCAACAGCGTGGAGTAGAGGGTGAGAATCACCTCCCTCGACCTGCTGGCCACTCTGCTTTTGATGCAGCCCAGGACATGACTGGGTTTCTGGGCACGAGTTCATGCTGCTGGCTCATGTCCAGCCTCTCATCCACCAGCACCCACAAGCCCTTTTCGGCAGGGCTGCTCTCAAGTTGTTCACACCTAGTCTCTGTTGATACCAGGGGTTGCCCCAACCCAGGTGCAGCACCTTCTGCTTGGCCTTTTGGAACCTCATGAGATTCCCATGGGCCAGCTCCTATAGCTTGTCCAGGTCCATCTTGTCCCTCAGGCGTGTCAACTGCACCACTTAGGTTGCTGCCATCAGCAAACTCACTGAAGTATTTTCTATATGCTTCAGTGTTTAATGCCATACTGAGTGTGGTATATTTTTGCTTTCAGGTGATTATATTCCTTTATGTATATATTGCACATAAATCCACTATTGAAGAACAGGTCTCAGATAGGTTTAAAATAATATTTTATTTTAAGGAAAAATTATACTGTTTTATAAATACATTGATCAAGTGCTTCCTGGAAGAGTCCAGGCACTGAGTTTTGTATTATCAAATTTGCACTTTAGGATTAATTCTCAATACAACTGATATTAAAGTATTGGTTATGTGATGTGTCTCTGCAGGTTGTCATGTGCATGTGGGTAAACTTTGTGTATTGACCGAAACTCAGGCCTCTTGTAAGAAAACCAATTTTAATCTGAAAAAAAATTCTTCTTTTCCCAGGTAAAATAATAAAATTATTTTAATCTGTATGTTCTCTGTCTTATTTTAAATCCTGGCACTGGTTTCAAGCACTGCAAGCCAAAACGATATAAAATATGTGTATATAAAATATACTTTAAGGAACTATATAATATTCACTGTAGCCTGATTTCACTCTATGAAGACTGGGTTCCAGATGTGAGTGGTCAATGTGTGGTGCTCCTCTACCCCACTTAACTCATGTTCTGACTGTTCTATTTTATTAATTCTATATCCTCATGAAGAAAGGAATCTCTTAGTTCATGATGCTTCTTAAATATCTCCTGTAATGATTTTTATCTGAAAGTAATTATTCTTTCCCCCCTTCTTGAGGAAACATGACTGAACCATGGCCAGAGGTATAAGTTTCATTATCTACCCACGGAAAGAGTGTCTGGCCATCCAAGAGAACAATGAGTATGTTGACTGAGGTTTCCCCATCTACACTTCAGAGATGAAAACATTACAGGAGTTGGCTTTCTGAAACTTGATTCAGTACCTGATAACTAATATTAACCCTCTCCCTGATGATTTGTGCACACAATAGATTCACAGGAATGGAGGGAAGAGCACAGATGTTCAAATGTAAGGACACCCTTACCTTCTGTAAAAGTACAACACAAGAGAAAAGGTAACACTACCTACCAAAGTTGGTTGATTTTTCCTGAGGTCATGAACTCCATCTTATAACAAACAAACTCATTGATAGGCTTTTTGTTGTTCAGACATTTCTAGCTTGAGCTTTTCAGTTGTCACCAATCATCCTAAGTAATAGAGGAGAAATAGTCTTCTCCGTTGCGGTGAGAGGGACTTTTTACCAAAAAAAAAGCACATTCAGGTGAATCAAGGCTGTGCACAGAAGGCCATTTTATAAACTGAATGGTTCAAAACCACAAAAGTTTTATATTGTCCTCTACAATAACACAATATATGTTATTTCAAGCTAATCAATTATTTCCTTCAATCAATATAATTCTGAACATGCAAAAATGTTGCCATTACTGAAAGCAAATCATTTTTAGGTCTTCCAGACCTTCCATAAAATTATGTCCACCACTGATTTGTACTTCCCACCTAGAAAAAAGAAATGTGTTCCTTGCAAAACCAATTCCTTCTTTTCTAGTCAAATAAACACTGTTCCAACTAAGAGTTAAAATAATCTGCTCCGGTTGTGTACCTGAAAATGAACTGATGTGACTCATACCTCATGGAAAGAGTAGGAAAGATTTTTTCAGAAGGACAGGGAAACATAAATAGTGACAGTTAGTCAGTTCTGAACTTTAACTTCCCTGACTTAAACTTATTTAAACAATAGCAATACAGGATAAAATTTTTTCTTTACCTCATCTAAAGTTTATTTTTACTAACTGCAAAGGAATGAATCCACAACATTAAAAGACCTTATGTCTTCACACATGACTTTTCTTTCTGGTTGATGTCTACTTATACAATGCAGGGACTCAGAAATCAATTCTTTTGGAGCTCTAGAGAACTTGTGAGATTCTGCTGCTGTTTCCAGAAACATTCACTGCTTCCACCATTTCTCATGACCACTTCCATCAGATCTTGAATAGATAGTATAAGATTTGTATGCACAGTCAGTCTCCAAAAGTATCGATTTATCAGACAGTACTTGGAAGTTATTGTAGCATTATGGAACAAATTTCATTTTAATCCAAGTGGACCTCAATATTAGATCATATTATCTGAGATGCTGCAGTTTTACTGAGCTGAAGATCAGTTGTTGTGGGAGATAAACTGCAAGATACTGCTTTGTGTTTGTGGTTCAAAGCTCATTTAAAGAGATGTGTAATGTCATGAGTACAAAATACTATAAATTACTTGGCTCAGAAAAACTCATATCAGTTCTTCTTAGATCCATTAGAATATTATCCACCTCACAAAAAGGTACTCTTGAATGCAGATAAAAAAGGCCTATCATCTCTATAGGTCTTCTAATCCAGAGTCCTTCAAACATTTCTGTTGTTGAATATTCTCATCTCTGTTCTCTTCTGGTATTCCCACAGTAAGCTCTGAGTGCATTTCCATCTGCATTGACATATGTTGCTGTTGGGTAAAAATTACATTATGCACAACTTTTACATTTAACGGTATTACAAATTCTGAATATTTTTACAAGCACACTACATATTTGGTATCTCTGGGATTAGTACAGGTTACTTACTTTGTCACAACTGGAATACAGAGATAATATGAGTTACTCTCTCAATCTACAGGTTGCTCACAGGTAAATTTGCTTAGTTGTTCTGAGCCCCACTTTTGTTGCTTGACACCCTCCAGGATGATATGATTACGTACGTAACACTTACATCAAAGTCACAGTCTAGCCTTCAGGGGCTATATTTATTTGTTGGGTAAAACAGATTGTCTTGGCCCCATTCCCCACAGCCATCTTAAATCTTTCAGTGTGTCCAAAGCCAATGTCTTTGCTATTTCAGGTGTCAGCAACATTTGAGATACTGATGTGTTCCATGTGTTTTATTTAATTTATCTTTCCTAGAAGTGCCACCAACAGCCACTTGAGTCACAAGATCACAGTATCATCTCAGTCACTTGTGGCAGTCATCTAGACAGAAATTACACCGCTATGCTGAGGTCTGCCTGTCAAGGGTCTTTTCAGTATTGGTAATAATTTGGGGACAGAAATCACTTCTTTCTCTGTCAGTGATATTAAATACAGTTTTTGTGATGATCATTGATTGTATTAGTATTTTATTCTTGTATGGAATACAAAGACCACCAAATAGCAGTGCATGCAATTCAAGCATATAGGGAGATACAGAATATAGGCTTGATGGTGATGGCTTTTTCTTTACAATCATGTGATGGCCAAAATGCGTATTATCAGTTAATTTTCACACAATCGCTGATAAAAAGCATGAGAAGGATTTTTGCACAGAAAAGGTGGTAAATATGAAACCTTTGGTGTTGAATTTGTTCAAGTTATTTTAACCAGAAGTATCACAGAAATTACTCTGAATCTTGAGAATAAGAGACTTGGTTTCAGGCCAGTTCTGTAGCTCTGGAGCTTGTCTGAGAAGGTGACTACAGAGAAGAAGAGGAGCACAGTCTGCTCTTGGGAGCCAGCACAAGGTTTGTGGAATGATCTTCAGGTGCAAGTTCAAAACACTTCAGCCTTGTAATTTGTAATATGATTATATAGTATATGCATGGTAGTTTGTTTTGCGTTTGTTTTAGTTTGGTTTGGTTTTGTTTTTGTCTTTTTTTTTTAAATACATTTTGAGAAGTAAAATGAAATAACACCACCCATGCTTCTTGCCTCACAATTCAAGTTATGGTTTGTGGATTGAGATGACCTGGTTTCTGTCAGAGTTCGCAATCATGTAGATTACTGTAGTATAAACCTGTATAAACTGTAGCATACATTTTTCCCTTGGGGAAGAAGATAGTATAACACCTCACGTTGGCAATTGTTACTTACACTGCTGAATAGGCTACTAGTAGATATTTTGATGTTACAGTTTGAGTACAAGAATACAGTAGGATAGAGTAAAATTAATAGAAACCTGCAGTCTCTCAAAAAAATATTTTGATCATGTAGAGCAGAGAAAATGCTCATTACAGTTTTTATTTCAATGATATTTTCCCCCAAGTAAACACAGTTTGGGCACACCTGTGCCTTCTCATTGTATGTTCCTGGAGAACAAAGTTATAGGCAATCTTACCATGTCTCCTGGAGCACAGTTCTCTGTATAGCTTCTATAGAGTTACAGGGATCTAAACTACTGCTTGACTAGCAATTTTTTTTTCTGCTGTAACTCACACAGTGACAAACAGAAATAAGAAACATTGAATGTGAGAGCCAAGGATCTCCATTAACAAAAGCCACAGAAAATACTGTAAATATTTTGTTTCTGTTTTGCCTAGTTGACTAAAGACATGTAATTTGCCATAAGGTAAGCAGACCTCTGAACTTAGAGCACATCAGCTCTTCCAAAGTAAACACCTCTGTACATGTCTATGTCCCACAGCAGGTGCACAGCTGGGGTAGGTTATATTGTTTGCATTGTGGTTCCTCCTCCTATTTGGTATAAAAATGTGCACAGTTACTACACTATAGCCAATGACTTGCAGATCTCCACAAAAAAAATTCCTTTTGATAACCAGCCTACATGTTTATACATATCTCATAACTGACTATTCTTCAGGGAGTCAGGGCGATCACTCCTTCCAACTCAGCATATTCTGTGATTCTGTAAAATGCTGGCCCATTCAGAGTGGAGACACCTCAAGGCACACCAGAAATTACAGTCCCCTGAGGATTTTCACCAATCCGTCTACTGAGATAATTTTCCTATACCCTCCACAAATTTTCTATTCTCTTCTGGCTTCACTACAAACAATCTGTATACCTTTTTCCCAGTTTTTCTTAAAAGTTACCTGCTGCTCCAAATGTAATGTACCATTCTGATTGAAAGCAATATCATGCGTGTTGATATAATGAAAGAAAAAAGACAGACACACTACCTGGTGGTGAGTATCATCTGCTAACCAAGTTTTGATATTATCTGAAGGACGTGGAACAGGCATACTCATAAATTCCAGGCATCTATACCTGCAAGACAGTGATACAGGCATGATTATTATTGTCTGCAGGAACAGATCAGTAAACAATGCTTTGTAAAATATATTCCAATTAAACAGGCAACTACCATTTCTAAAGCCACTTCATCATTTTTTTGTTTCACTGCAGACATTTTTCTCAACACTTTCCCTAGCTCTTATTCATCCTGCCTGTTTTTTAGCCTGCCAGAATTTTAGAAGAACTGGATGGATATGCACAGACATATGATTTCCAAGCAAAGTGAGAATTTGTGGCATGCTACTATGTCTATAGATTTAAAAATTACCCCTAAGTCTGCTCTTCATAATTAAAAATTGATAATTTCTTTTACTAAAATTTGGAATAATATTTAGTCATTAATTAGATAATCAATTTACTTTTAACAGAGGTTCCATTTACATACTGCACCTTCCAAATACTAAGATATCCCGAGTTATCATCCTATCCTGAACAAGTTTATTTTTCAGTTCAAGAAAACCTTCACTGCCATGTCAATAGGAAAGCTGTGCAGACATGCAGAAAATACTGACATGGAGAAAGTTGGTTGTATTAACTGTTGATGGGTATAGGACCACTACTATTACTTTCCTTCACTAATAGTATTAATAGTACAGTAATGCAAATTCCTTTCAACATCCTGACTTCCCTTTTTTATTTATTTCTTGTAAACTGTCTAGCTTAGAGTAAAAAACTGCTTTCATAACACCTATGGATTATGAAATTCAACTGGGCAACATGACAAGTGCAATTCAGCTTTGGCATGATTAACATTGGTGGTCTTGAATGCAGAACCTGCAAAAGCATGGGGTGAAGTCACACTGAGGATGGAGAGGCAGCAGTGAATGTAAGATTAAAATATGTCACTTAGTGTGGCAGAAAGACATCTGAGAGTAGGGTGGGAGACTGGAGCTGCCGGTGACCGTGGTGGGAGCTGCGAGATAAGAGTTATAAGGCTCACCATGTCATAACACCCAGCACTCCTTCGTTAGAACTATAGCTGGAATTGCACAATTAACTGCTCACTGGCAAACATAATTTACCTGAGAAGATCTCTGTTTGACTTTTATCTGTTGTATGGTTTACCATCATCCTGACCTCCCTTCCACCAGAAACTGATACAACCTTCCAGAAATGTACACTACCTTCTACATGCATGCAGCAGCAAACCTCCAAGGAAAATCAAAAGACAAAACAATGTGAGACTTAGCAGCAGGCCATCCACTGTCTTTTCTTAAAAAAAGAAGAGGAGAAAGTAGCGTTAATAATATGGGAGAGGCTAGGGTAGTTCATAAATGTTCATAAATATATCGAGTCATAAATATTGCACTATTCCTGAAAGTCACAAAGAAACATTTCCTGGAGGCTTTTTAGGGGAAAGGGCTTTCTGACCTCAGTGCTGTTCCTTCCTTCTCCATTTAGCCCTCAGTCTTGCTGCTGCCTTAGTCCAGCACTCTTCCTTGCTTACTTCCTCTTCAGTAGACTCCACCCCCACTTTTCCTGGAATTCTGCTCTTGTGTGCTGGGCATGGCCTATCAAGTTACTGGATACTGCCATCCAACCTCAATTCCTCTGGATATGAAACCCCTCTGCCTGTCTGCTATTGTTACTCCTGCTGCTGCTCCAAATGCTTTTATATTCCTGCTGTTGTTCCCATCTCCAAACACCATGAGGCCCCTGCTGCTGCCTCTTCACTCCTTCACAGCTGTAACTGATTTAAGGCAAAATGAAAATAAAAGCATTTCGTCAAACAAAATACTTTCTTTGATTCAAGAAGCAGCATTTGGTTTCTATTATACTTACCTTTTTTAACCCTGTTTGGCATAGTCCTAAAGAAATGGCAGCAATACATATTTATACTGTTCAACAGATACTATTGCTCCATACGTTGCATTTCTTCCTCCAAAATACCCCAAATACCAAAATACCTCAAATACCAAAATACCAATGTCTTTGGTTGATTCAAAAGTTTATATCTGGCAAAATTTATTTTTTGTTTAATATCCAGTCTTAGAACCACAACTAGTTTGGATTGCTTTGAACTAAATACTTTGAAGAAAAAGAGACAGGAACAGGTCTTAAAATGTTAATAGTCTGAGGCCATTTAAACCCTGGGTTTAGCATCAATCTGGATCAAAATCAAAAACCAAAAGAATGGAACAAAAGTTCTGAGTTTGAGCTCATTTGTAGTTTAAACCAAGGACGTTACAGATTTCCACAAATTTGATATGAAACCAAGAAAAAACTCAAAAACTTGTGGGCATAACTGTGTATAGGAATAAGCTTTATTTTCTGTAAAGTATGAAATTACTCTTTTTTCACTCTGAGATGAAAAGGGAGCTATTTCCTTCTTGCCTGTTGAGTTGAGGACTCAGAAAACTTATCCTGAACAGTCTGTGTAGATGAAACTCTTTTGTTAGAGGTAATTGCTGTGCATTATTCTGTCCACTGCTATCGTGCACACACCCAGGAGAAGAGGAAGCTCTGGTCTTAGCAGAGGCTGAACCACAAAGAGGTTTGCTTCTCCTGCTTTCCTACTTCTTTCATTTTTTAAAGCAGTAAGAAAAAGAAGCACATATATTCTTTTGGGCAGACCATTGTATGGTGGTTTTTTTCAGATGTAAATGCTTAAACTGTGTCACAAATAGCAGTACTTTGAAACCAAAACAAGTGACTTGGTTTGCAAAAATGCAGAACACCTCTGAATTGCTATTAACTTCAAAGGAAATTATGAATGTTCATCAGCTTTAAAAATTAGACTAATTATTTAAAGTTTTTACATATGAATAAAGCTGATCCAACATTTCTTTTTTTAGCAGAAAGTTTTTATAGTAAACAGCTCAGTTCAGTTTAAATTGCAAGGTGTTTTATCAGGGGCATATGCTAATTCCAATGGAAAATGAATGTGTCTCCCATGAGAAAATTAACAAATTCTTTTCATGTCAAAGGAACATTTCAGAACAAATATTTTAGTTATGTTTTGAATTATGTTATTTCATTTTGATGTTTCAGCTTTTTTAAAATGGAGGCTGAAATGCCTTTTTAAAATGCATTCTTAAAGAAATGTAGCACATTTCCTAGATGAAACACTGAAATGTCATGGAGCAGCAAAGAAAAAGCAGGTCATGGCATGCTTCTTCAAGACTTTCAGCAGAAACAGATCCTGCAGTAGTAGAAAAATTGACATATTTCAAAATAAAAATATTGAATGGATGTTTTTGCTTTCATGTTAGTCCACATAATGTCCACTCATACATGTTCTGAATTAGAAGCAGATAAAATAATTTCAACAGAATACAAAGTAAAATGGACAGAAAAATTTCTCTAGGCATAAAAAAAGATAAAAAGATTAGCCTGAGCACATGACCCTTCAATTCAATATAATGATAGACTGATTTTATAAAAGCCACCAATCCTGCCCCGGGTAGGAAAAGCATGATGTGAACTTGAGCATATGTGCAGGACATGAGTAAAGCATCATGCTGCACTGAACACATGCAGATATTACAGCTCATGTGCAGTGGTGGTCTTGTTCACAAGAAACTTTTCTGAAGTGGAGGAAACATGCAGTGATTTTTTGAACCTCAGCAACAGCTGTATTGGAAGCTGCAAAAGCAACGGTGTTGAGAACAGTTGAAGGAGAGTTGCAGATGCTGAGAGCAAGGTTTGGTAGGCTGGAACCTGAACAGGTAGAAGACTGGCAGGGAGCGAGTAAATCTACATTCCTTCCCCCAGAGAAACCCTTCTGATTTCCACAGTCTACACATCATATGCATCCAGCCTGACACCAAGCAGGCAGAGAAGGCAGAGCCCTCTAGCCCAGGCTAGGGTTAGGGTTAAGGTCCTAGGCTCTGTCTGTCTTCAGTGAGAATAAGGAAGAATGTCTTGAGGACAATTCAAGATTCTGATGACCTTGTCTGCTTAACCACAGTGAGCATGAAGAGGTTTTTCTCTCCAGCTATTTCACAAGTGAAATGTTTTCTAAATGAAATTAATGCATCCAGACCAACAAAGGTTTCAGGAGACCAGTGGGATATAGCAGGGCAACTGACAGAGTAGGCATCCAACATCCAGCAAACCCTGTAACTGAATTTACATTCAATCTATTGTGAGAATAATAATGTTTGGCCTTACATTTCCTGTCTTCAGATAAATATGTACTTGAAACTCAACAGATCAAAAAGACTTATTCCAAAATACACAGTCAGTTGCACTAAATAAAGATAATTGCATTGTACTTTTTCTTTTTTTTTTTTTTTTTTTGCACGCCAAGACACAGACACAAGTTTCTCTCTATAAATATAGTATCACACCATTATACTACTTCCCCTTTACCTAACCTGACATCAGGAAGCTTCTCCATGTGGAGGTATTTTCCTCATCACAGGAAGAACAAGTTTTGTTTGTAAGCACACCAATGTTAAAATCTAGTCATAGGAATTGAAGGAAAAGTATTACAAGACTCTTGTTTACTTTGTACTCAAGTGAGCTGTAGGGACCAGAACACATATATTTAAATGAGAGCTAAACCACTTCCTGCCTTTGTCAGATCAGAAATTATGTAATAAAAAAAAAATCTTAGTCCTTAAATACTATGTGATTTGATGAATATCATGCCTTTTGTGGATTTCTTTGTTTACTAACTCCAGTTGAAAGCAGTTTTAGAGATGCTTGGGCTGTCCTTTGCAGGTCAGCCTGAGGTGTGTTGGGACCTTGTCTCGTCTACTGACCAATTTTTTTTCTAAAGGCTGTCAAGAGTGTAATTTAACTCAGAACAGCCCTGTACTAAACTGCCTTAGGACCAGGGAAGTAGAATTCAGACTAAAGACTCGCCTTCCCTACAGCAGAACTGTGTGAGCCTGGTGAATGCCGTGCACCCTTAGGTACAGTTATGGCCCAATAACACAACCTGAAGAACAGAGGCAGTAATGAAGTAAATATTTTGAATGATAATAACTCATTAAAAGGGTTATGAATAGTAAGTACATGATAACTTACCACTATGAATAAACACTGGCTCGCTCCATTCACTCCAGATCTTGTTCCTTATGCATACATCTTTCTTTGCCCTCACTTGTGCGGCACATTTGTTTGCTGGCTTATGAAATGGATGCTTATAGTTCTCTTCAGTGACATTTACAATCTATCAGGGTAGGTTTAGGGAGTTATTTTAGATGATTTTGCATTGCAGTTCAAACAGATAAAACCCTAAGGATTTCGGATACTATTATTTACATTTCTAACTAGGTAGGAAGAGATTTTCAGAACAAGTTCTTATGTCCAGACACAATCTGACTCTTATCTGACATGTGTTAAAACTCAGAACTTGAAGAGAGATTGCAAATGAGAAGATGGAGGGAGCAAGACAGTAAGAATTTGAAGACACTGATTTCCTTTCCACTTTTTATCACACCACGTTGTAGAACAAACACAGTAACTACAAAACTGCAGGTTTTAAGATTTTGGTGTGGGTAGTGTGCTATACTTTCTTCTCTGGTAGAATAAAATCTTGCATTTTTCAGCTGAAGGATGCTCAGTATTTTTGTGACTATCCTGAAACATTTTAATTGTGCCTATAAAAGAAAGAATATCACTTCAAAAGATCAAGCCCAAACATGGAGTTTAAAGCAAAGGGATCTCTAAATTATCCATCACTTTTGAAAACTGAAGTAATCTTCTATAAATAAACAATGCTAAGAATTTAAGAAGGAATAAAAAAAATAGGAGAGGAAACTTTTGCTTATAAAATTTAAAAGTAATGTTAGAAAGCTGCAAAGTAGAAAGAATGAATCTCAGACAGAGGGAGGCACAGAATCTTTGCTTCTTTGGTGTTAGGAAAATGTGATCTCCTGTTCTCCGCATACTGACTGGTGTGGTGTGGATTTTACCTTGTGTACCATGCCACTTCTTTCTCTTCTCTTTATGACTTTTCCAGTTCTTGTGTCTATTTATGTTGTCCAAAGAACAATATGAAACTTAAGGTGAAACTCAGTAGCTAGAAGGGCAAATTAGTCACAACCTACATCTTACATGTGACATGCCAGTCATATATACTTGGAATAGCATTTGACCTTTGCCTAGAATATGGAATAATTGACTCAGTTTGTGGTTCAGTGCAATCCACAGACCTTGTTTTCTTCTGCATTGCTGCCTATATTTTAATTCCTTATTTTGTGTTGATATGTTTGACCTGTACTTTTTAATAATAGGACTTTTCTTATTATTGAATGTTGTCTTGTTGATTTTGGACTTACCCAACATTTCAAATTCTAATCTTGGTCCCCATGGTACTTTCCAACCCTTCCATGCTTCCAGACACCCTAGCTCCAATCTGTATCACAGTATTATTATTTGTGCTCAGAAGTATTCAACAAGTCATCTTCAGGTATTCAGAATAAATAAACATAGACTTGTATATTTTAATCATTATACTCTTAATTGTTCTTCAACAAATATCTACAAGCCTGCTTGCTTATGGATTTCCTAATACCTCAACTCATTAAGTCTCTGTGATAGTGATTAACACCTTACTATGGTCAGGATACAGAATATAAAGTTTGCTCCATTCTTTTCCCTCTTGTGTCTCTTGCAATACTGCTCCAGTTTTCTCTTTTAACTTTGTCATCCCAGCCCCAGGCATTCCGTTCTCCTTGCACATTTTAATCATTAATCATTACTAGCTGATTATCCTCAAATCTACCTTAAAGCCCCTCTCACTTAGTTGGTGCCCTTTTATGTCTTTTATTTTGTTATTGCTGCAGCTGCCTCTCTTCTGTCTGATGTGATGATTTTCCACTTCTGTAGATGTTTATTCATTCTGTGCCTCAATGATTTTTTTTTGCTTTCCTCTCCTATGTTTATACCCTGCAGATGGGGCTGCAGTGGCTGTGTGAGCACTGCAGATTACAGGATCCCCCTATTCACCTCAGGCACATCCCAGACCTGCAATGAAAGGGGATCTTTTATTCCCACACCTCCCTGCTTCCACCTCCATTGCTCTGAGTCTTGAAACATGAAGCAAATCAGTGTGCACAGGCAGGAAGCCAGAAGGGCTCCAGCACATTGCTGAACAGGATACCAAGGATCCAGCATGAACCACCCTGGCTCCCGGTGCTCATTCCCTTTCACAGTTAGGAGCTTTGTGAGTAGACAGGGACAAACCCCTGCATGTCTCTGGCAGGGGTTTTGAAGTATTAGGCTTGAGAATGGTTTAGGGAATTAAAATTATTTGCAGAGGTGGCTACCTGTCTGTTTGCTGGGAAACCCTGAAGAGAACTGGGAAGGTTTAGCATGTCCATGTACAAATCTGAGCTCTTTTTCTGGATGCCTCCAGACCTTTTTTGGAAGCTGCCTAGCACTATTAGCACTGCACCTGAATTAATAAACCCTGCTGTAATTTATGATGATAACTTTATGTGATTGGTAACATCTACCACATTACATTTCTTCTTTAAACTTTGTCAAACAAAGAGTGGGTACACAACAATTTAGTCATAAATTCTTTCAGGGTGAAATTGTCTTTTAAATGTTTGCTACCAGTTTAGATAAGCCTTTTATTGTTAAGAGTACTGTGCATTGAGGTTTGTGTTAGATGAAATTTAGGTTCTCAAACAAAAATACAGCTTCAATGACAGCTTGAATAAAACCACCAAAGATTCAGAAAATTCACATTCCAATACACATCTGAATTTCATACTTAACCATATTCTGAATTAAGTACTTTGGTTTCTACTCATTGGGAGATCAAATAAAAATCTGAATGAAAACTTCTCTGCTCTTATTTCCATGTAATTTAAAAATGCCGCTGGGCCATTTAGTCACCATATGTCATTATCTAAACTAAAATATTGTTCTACTTCTTACTGCTAAATTAAGAGATGTTATTACAAAACCACAAAAGATTTTTAAATACATATTATGTATCCAAAACCGAGGAATAATCCTTTTAGTGATATATTTAGAAATAAATAATAATCTGTGGGTTTCTTTTTCCTTTAGAAATAAGATCAAAATAGCTGCTAAACCTTTCTTTTTACTAATACTCCTTTTTCTATAACAAAAATAAAATCTATGTGATACTGATGAACAATTAAAATTCAGCATGAGAAGAAAAAAAAATCAATCCACTTCAATGCAAGCCTGACTCTGAAAGATATCATAAAATGTGTCGATTTTCCATTTTTTTACCAGAGAGACAGGCTGTATTGTTCTTTAAAGATCTTGGGGCATCTTTAAACTTTGTTTGACATTAATTGCTGTTAAATTCAAAGGATGCCTAGGTTTTTATGGAAGTTATGTTATACAGACCAAGTGTATTACCAAAAAACTTACTACCTTAAGATCTGTTATTTTCACTTGATACAGAAAGCACTTTTTACTTGCAGAACCAATAGTGGGCGGAGGTTTCCAGTGAATTTTAATACTTCTGTTTTCAAGGGAAACTGAGACGTTGATTGGTGGGTTCAGCTTCTCTGAAAAATACAGAACACAGAGACCTTCTGTGCCTCATGCTCTTTCTCATATTGATGCTGATGCAAAACAAATGCAGTACGTTAGTCCTTAAAACATACAGCTGAGTATTTTGAAGTTTGCCACACCCGGAGGAGACATTCAGTGAGTGACACATTTTCTTTAAAAGGGATGCCCCCTAAGTGTCAAAATAAAGAGAAGGAGTTGTGTTTTTCCACGTATATTTCTAGGGAAGGTAGCAAGAGTGGGCAGGAAGAGCAGGCCCTCTCCAGAATCTGTGCTGGTGTCGAGGAGACCTCCGGTCTGCTACAGGCTCCATACCCTGTAGGATACATGTGTCTTGTGGGATACCCCAAGTGTATTACTTTGAAAAAAATGGAATTTCATTTCTCACAGAGGGGTTACTGAAGGGGCACTAGCACTTGGCAGGTCTTCATAAAATCTTAGAATGGTTTGGTTTGAAAAGGACCTTGCAGATCATCTACTTTCAACCCCTCTGCCATAGGCAGCACCACCTTCTTCCACTAGATCTGATTGCTCAGAGCCCTCTACAACCTGGCCTTGAACACTGCCAGGTATATGGCAGCCACAATTTCTCTGGACAATCTGTTGCCCAGAGACCCTGAGTCAATAAATGAAGTTTTCTACTGATGCTTTAGAAAGCCTTGAATTTAGATAAACATGTCTGCAGTTGTTTTTTAGAATGGCATGTGTTAGAGCACTGCTCCTCAGTGTGTGCTGAAGTACTCAAGCATCTTCAGTCCTCCACAGCTGCAGCAGTATTGCTGTGAAGGGAAGAAGCACAGCTGGAATTCTCTGTAAAAGCCTTTCCAGCAGAGGCAGAAGTTCCTAGCAAGTGTCTGTAGACAGGATCTGTGAGGTCTGAGGCTGACATGACTGCAGTGTCATGCCAGAGAGAAAAAAACCAGAGAGACAAAGAGGATGAGTGGCAGCACCACTGGTCCATGCAGCTGCTGTGCTTGCTCTAGCAACCTTTGAGGGCACATCATGAACCATGAAAGGTGAGTAGAGGAAGCAGCGTGTATTTTGTTTGTTTGTGTAGTCTCTGAAATCCTATTCCCAGACCATCTTTCTCTTCTGTGAGGATACCAGGGATAGGAAAGAATTTTTTCTCCTCCTTTTGTTACGTGTTATCTGGAAATTTCCTCAGCCTCCTCTACCCCCACCCTCACTCTGTCCCCCACACACAGACAGGAGTGAGTTATTTTGGTGCTGGCTACAGTACAGGGCAGACGAGTCCTGTTTTGTCAGACCATAGGTCATATTACGGGAAGGAAGCTTGAATTGCAGGGGTTGGTAACTAGCAGCAGTACAGTGGACCTCCAGGACGGTGCGAGGACTAGGGTTAAGGGCAGATGGAGGCTTTCCTGTTTAAGAATCCTTGAAGAGTTTGAGTTGGAAGGGGCTTTTAAAGATCATCTGGTCCACTCCCCTGCAATAAGTAGGGACATCTGCAAGTGCATCAGGTTGTTCAGAGCTCCATCCAACCTGATCTTGAATTTTTCCAGGGGTGGGGCATCTATCAACTCTCTGAGCAACCTGTTCCAGTGTTTTACCACCCACATTGTGAAATACGTCTTTCTTATATGTATTCTAAATCAATCCTCCTTCAGTTTAAAACCATTGTTGCTTGTCCTAGTGTAACAGGCACTGCTAAAGAAGGGGAACGCAGATACAAGTGGCACTTCTTCATGTGTATGACCTGAAGGGTACACCCTTCCCTGCAGGGAGAGGACAGCCCTGAGTTGCAATGGAGCCTTGCAAATCAGTCCACTGCTCGCACAGTAAAAAAACATCCCCTGAAAGCACACTCAGATTTTCCTGTGCCCTACCAAAGCTTGGCAGTGGGGTTAGAGGCAAGGTGAGCTAACAGAACTTGTGTCCAGAGCTGAGATGTGAGCAGATACTGCTGGCTGAACCACTTGTGACTGATGTGCAGCTCTGACAATGGGTAAAGTCTGCTATGGTGGGAAGAGAAGAAGGGCAGGAAGGAAACACTTGTAGCCTGGCCTCTTCAGATAGGAGGTGGTGGCTGCTCTGAGCAAGGGGAAGGAGACTGATTGGATTGAAAGGGAAGCAGGGAACAGACAGCCTTATCCCTCCTACTTATCCCTCCTTGCTCACTCCTGCCCACCTCAGCCCTGTGGTCCATGGAGAGACAGTCTAGAAGTTAGCATCTTCCCAGTTAGCTATGCCAAC
>JAWWEW010000001.1:83267328-83294083 GCA_035583185.1 Anabacerthia variegaticeps | reverse complement strand
TCACTTCACCCACCCCCCCCCCCCCCGCCCCTTCTTTTATTGTCTTTTCAGGAAAATCTGATTTTCCTGAAAATGGTTTCTTTTCCTGAAACAGTACATGTTGCTTATAACTGGCTCTGATTGCAGTGTAAAGCTTGAGGTAAAGCAAATTATTCTAATTTCTTTGAACAGATTAAATAAGATCTAACTCAGAATAAATTTTGATAGTTTTGAATTATATTTTTGCTATCCCTTGAGTTATGACTGATTCCCATGTTGCAGGTCTGGAATATGATCAATATGTTAATAACTTAAAAGACATTTGAATCTGTAGTCTCTGCTAAAATTCAAGAGAATTTTTGCCCATGAGATTAATTCAAACTTCCCAGAGAAGTAAGGAAAAATAATTTTATATGATCATTCAAAACTGTCAACAGTTAAAAATGAGATATTTTTAACTTAAAAAATAAGCAAAAATGCTACTAATATTTGAGAAAATTCATATTCTTAAATTCAGGTTATAAATGAGATGTGACTATTTATGCTCTTTTTATTTAATTTTTTTTTAATCGCACTTCCTCAGCACTGTAAAAAAGGAATAGGATAAGAAAGAGAAAAAGTAGGGAAAAGCAGGGTATAATGCTTTTAAATATAATTTTCTCACACTTCCCTACTTTATTTTTTTTTAATTACAATTATACATAGATGGTGTTATTACATTGGAGGAAAAAAACCAAACCAAACCAAACAAAACAAAACCAAACAAACAACTTCGAGCAATAATCCATTTTGTTTCATCTTTGTGTAAAATTCCTACAGAGATGAATGCCTAAATAGTTAGAATTAATACTCTGACTTTGTCACACCTCCCGATTTTCTTTTTTTTGTTTTCCATGAAAAAACAATAATTTTTCATAATAGGCAATAATAGACAGTACTTACCTATTTTCTGAGGTGTAAAAGCTTTGTAATAAGATACTTCTGTTGAATTATTTCTCAAAAATCTTGCAGTTATGTTTAAATTGATTTTCCTTGATGGTCGGAAATATATTTCTTTCATATGGCATCCAATATTTTTCTTCCTTGCGTTTTTAATATATTGTTGGCATTCAAAAACTTTTCCTACATGCCTGTGAGAAGGAAAATACTAGTTTTGTAAATCAAACAGTTAGGTACAAAAACACAGCTTCATACTTATTTTGCACAAGACACTTACCTGTAAGAAGAAAAGATCTGGATATCTTCAGGAGCTTCTGTTTTGATATGCCAGGTGCAATTGAAAAAAGAAATGTTATATATGATGCATGAAAGATTCTGAATATAGACTACAACAAAGAAGGGAGAAAAAGAAAGAGTAATGCTTATTTTATATTGATATTCTGATAACAACACAAAGGTTTCTTTGACAAACTCATTAAGTAGCCTTATTTCCAGAAGTATGAATAAGAGCTAGGTGAGAACAAATAGGTCTTTTGGCTTTTTAGGCAATGACAACTGAGAAAGCACATCTGATTCTACCACCAAGGCCTTATTAACAGATTTTTTAAAAAATGTCCAGAGTAGAAGCTGAAAAGCTCTGATCTTTTAAGCTTTCCCAAAACTGTGTGATAGAGGAGGCAATCTTCATGAGACATGAGTTGCTAGGGAAAACAGAGAGAATGAATGGGTTGTTCTGACATCTTGCTCAGAAGCAGAGCTTTCTGAATCCAGACATTTCTACTAAAGAAAATAATTTGGCAATATCCCAAGGTGTTATGGGTCCTATTCTTAACTAATCCATGTGGAAAAACCTAGCAGAAGATAATACTGAGCCTTCAGAAATTATATGTCTCCAGGTAAAACAGGACAGTATTGCGAATGCTTGGATGTTTTTTAACAACACGTAGGAAACAGCTGACCTGGAGGTGCCTTGTAAGTAAATTCTGTCCAGTTGCTCTCCTTAATTACTTCTTCTGTTTCTTTTGCAAAAAGTTGTGTCTTAACCTTGGCATTAAAACCAGAATGTAACTCAAGATGTATTGTCTTTTTCTTCTCCTGCAGCCTTTCCTAAGAGGAGGAAGAAATTGCATGAAGGTGCAAGTATACTAAGTATTGAAAGGGAAATTATGCAAATTTATCTGCTGAATGAAGCAATACATTATTTCACTTTAAACTATGTGTAACCACTGAAGAACTTACTTTCCTTTCCTGAGTGGTATTGAAGAACCTATAACTCAAAATGTACTTCACAGTGTATTTCTCAGTTTCTTCTTTTGTCAGGTTATTGTTCCAGGATAAAATGACTCTTGAGTCGTGCTTGGTAATCCACAGAACATTATGTAGCCCAAGTGCATCTGCAATTACAATGATATTAAACAGAGGAAGAGAGGTCCACCACTGTATACACTGTATACACTGTATACACAAAGGATTTGGCTCTCAGCAAGTCTTGCACACCCAATAGCTCTACCAGGACCTCTGTTCTTACAAGGAGCAGGTGATTTCTGAGCTTTGTTGAACACAATTTTCAGCAGTGAGAATTATGTTTACTTCTATGCAGCTCTCAAAATTAGTTGATTCACTTTTACCTGTCTTGGACACCTCTCCTAGCACAGGACTCTGTTTCTTTCCAGGTGGTGTAGAAAGTGCCTTAATAACAAGTTCAGATTAGACATCTGGGATGGCTAGTGTAGGATGAGTGCCTACTTAATACTTTACTTACCCATTCCTTTGTGTTGTCCACTTGCCAGACTAGTGGAAACCAGTGTCTTACACTGGAAAAACCTTAATATCAGCATGACAGGAACAACTGTAACACGTGCCATAGCTAATGCCTTGGGACACAGGCCTGAAGAAACTGAGACTCCTTAGTTCTGAGTTTGATTGACAAAGCAGTTAGAACATGACGTTTTCATTTTGCATCTGTGAAATAACATAAAAGAGTCACATAACCATTGAAGAGATGTCTAAAGTATAAAAAGTAAATACAAAATGACATAGAAATACAGAATCATAGAATATGCTGAATTGGAAGGGACCCATCAGAATCATTGAGTCCAGCTCCTGGCCCTGTGCAGGACACCCCAAGAATCACACCATCTGCCTGAGAGCATTGTCCAAACCAACACTTCTTGAATCAGACAGACTTAGTGCTATGACCACTTCCTTGGGGAGCCTGTTGCAGAGCTCAACTACCCTCTGAGTTAAAAATCTTCTCCTGATACTCAACTTAAACCTCCCCGACTCAGCTTCTTGCTGTTTCCTTGAGGCCTGTCGCTGGTCACAAGAGCAAAGAGATTGGTAGTTGCCCCTCAGCTTTCCCTCATTTAACATATGTTTACCATATACCTAAGGGGTCTTTTTGAGGTGCCTTCTGTTCCTAAGGTATTTGTGTTCAAGCCCACCCTTTGACTGCCAGGGCCAAGGAGGACATGTGTGCCATACTGCATGTTTTCGAATGGCAGTACTGCTTAGATTGCAAGCCAAGACCACAGATAAAACACTACTGATACTGAAAACAGACGGTTTAAGTAGGACCCGCCTGACATAACTTTGGCTAGACACCAACCCAGTAGTTCTATTTGTATGAGTTATCCAGCCTCTACTGATCATAGAACAACTGATATTTCTAGCAATTAATGTTAGCTGGTTTAGGGGGATATGAACCGTAAGGAGAGATGAATCCTGCTATTTGAAAAAGTGACTATCAGCAAGAGTATTTCAGGTGTTTGGTAAATTTGGGATACAATGAGCAAGCAGATTCCAGGCTGTTCAAAGGTGGTTTCAGAAAGACAGCACTGCTGTTTCTCTGATGGATGAGTATTCATTCCAAGGTTGCTTTAATGTAAGAAAACTTCCGAGACCTTCTGAGTTCTCCACAGAATTCATACACCTTCAGGTTCAGAGTCTTTCACTCACTAACTGATTTGTCTTAACTGAGTGCTTTCAGTTCTAAATCCTCTGACACTCTCTGTCCAGGGACAAGCACCTCGAGCCATATCAAACTGTTCACCATACATTGACTAACAAGTGGCCCTGGTCATGTAGAGGAAAATGTGTGAATGTTCAGTACATCCAAAAAATCTGCAGTGAAGCTTCCTGGAATAAAAATATACATACACATACAGAGAAATTTATAATGTTTTGGCACAATGCAGTGAAAGAGTGATAACTTCTTTAATGATGTAATTGTTTATGAAATGCAGTGAAAAAGTCATAACAAAAAGGCAGAGGTTTTCCAGTTTGGTTCATTCTGGGAGCGATCTCAGCTGTAGCGCCAGCAGCAGCTATCGTGTGCATGCCACACCATGCACATGGCCAAAATTCTCCTGCTTGGTGTAGCCAAGTAAGAAACCAATCTAACTGTCTGGAGAGGGAAGGGGTGGTCTGTGCCATAAATGGTACTTCTGGAATGGTATGGTGCGTGCCAAGAGAAAAAGTCAGGGAAAATATAAAATGAAAACAAAGAGCTTTCAAGGGTTTATAATTCAATATGTAGTGGCTCATCCCTTCCCATGAAATGAAGTAATCAAAACCAGTCCTAGGAGCATGTATATAGATTATTTGAATTAGGAGAAAATAAAAAATGAGGATGGAAAACACTAAGCAAGTTAAAATATTTGTGGCTAATATTAACATTACTTTTTTGGAAAACTCATGTCAAAAAGGGATGTGGAACAGGAAAAGGAACATAATAAATCTTACAGTAGAAACTACTTCTGATGTTAGAAATAGAAATAATCTGCAAGGCAGTATAAACTAATTTGTTTGGGGAGAGGGCAAACAGGGGCATAAGAGGAAGATTTTTAAAGTAGGTCTGAATAAACTTAGACGAAAGTCAACCAACTTGAGCCAGAGAAAGACATTTCATGTGAGACCACTGCTGTTTCCCAGGGGTAAGTTGTTCCAAGGAGTACCTTGTGTACAGGACTGAGAGGCACTTCTCACTCAGTGTGCAATGAACTCTTGCACCTTCTCCCACAGGCGATGTGATGGTGGATGGTGTCAGTGGGCTGTGGATAAGACCAGGCAAATGCATGGAAATCAGGTACATGAAAAGCTACTATAAAGTATCAGAGGTGGATGTAACCTCTTACATCCCTAATTCAGAAACTCTGGATGCTGGGGGAATACTTGGAGAATGGGCTGCAGGAGCTGGGCAGAGTTGTGGATTATATCTGAGTGACATCTCCTGTTGCCACTGCTGCAAGCAAAACAGCTGACCCCAAAGGGTATTTCTTATGGTTATTTACAGTGAATTAGTTTGCAGAAAAGAGCAAAAGTGAAAGCACCGAAGCATAGGGACATCCAAGGTGACCAAGAGAGAAAAAAAGAGTTGTCCATACATAAAAACTTCTGATTCACAACTTGTCAAAGAATACATATTTTCATTTATGTCAGCATAAGTGAGTTGAAAGACAGAACATTTCTTCTCAGACATATGCAGACAGCGATTTGGGGTCCTCATGCTGTGTTAAAAAGTGTTTTGAATTAGCACATGATGCTGAATTCAGTCCAAGAGTTGCAAAATAATATTCACTGCCTCTCAATTTATTTTTTTTTTTTAAAGACTCCCTGGCTCTTTTGTCTCTGTAAAAATGCACACAAGCCAAATATACCTACAGACAGTCCAGATAATCTAATGGGATACAAATAATCTCAAAATCTAAATCATCTTAAAAATAACTATAAAGAGAAATATTTTTAAAAATTTAAAAAATTTCTTTCCAAGCAGTGCACTGTCACCGATGTATTTTTAATTAAAAAAATACCATCTATATTATTTTTTCTTTTGTTTATCCCTTTTTTTAATTTCTGAGATTTAATTACAGCCAATACCTGTTGGTTGCTGCCCAGTAATGTCTGGTTTACAGTAGCATGTTTTTGGAGTAAGGGAGAGTGAAGAGAACTAAGTGGAGTTGCCAGCCCATCCACCACTGCAGCTGCAGAGACTGTAATAGTTTGTGCAAAGCCCACCTGGTGAATCTGGGAAGTCGACAGTAAGAGCAAGAAAAATGAAAGTAGCAAAAACAAGCTTCACAAAAATTAAGAGCTGTTACTTAGAGTTGTAGAAAAATAAATTCTTTCATTTTAAAAGCTCAGGAGACCAGAGAGATCCCTGAGGTGTAAATCCACACTGTTCATGTGTCTGAATAAGGTTAGTTTTGAAAATGTTGTGGGGATGATTATTATATCTTCCTGAATACAAAAGTTAATGATTTAAGAAATATCATATATATATATATATATATTTTCTTTGAAAAAAATAGTAAAAATTGTCCAAAAAGACAATTTCAAGTGCTCTTGAAAATTATATTGTTCCTAATTTTAAAAAAATTCAAACATTAAACACTGAAATCCTTTATTCATGGTTCTAATGCACAGTCTTAGATATAAGGGGAATCACTCAGACTGTTTGTCTGATTAAGACTACCTAAAACTTATGCTTCATTTAAGTTTGTTGGTTCATATTTTTCAACACTTCCACCCCTCCCATCCTATATTTGGTAGTACACAACGTAAAGTTGATCAATGAATGATAAAATAAACAGTATAGGTCAAATAAATGTTTAAATCTCTGGCTAGATGAAGAGTGTAAACAAGAGTACCATTTACATTCTTTTTTTAATAAACTTACCTTAATTTTAAAGCTTGTTAAATCCTGGGTGCCTATGCATTATTTGGATTGAGAAGCAGGTCAGATCAGCAGTGGAGAATGTCTTGATTTAGGAGTATAATGAGAAATTGATTCAAGAGACTTCCTTTTTCACAAGACAGCCTCAGAAAAGTGTGTTGCGTGGGCCACTTCCCACTGAAGGACTGAATCACACCTCTGAATACGAGAACACTAAGTAGAATCTTACCCAAGTTCTTTGAAATACCTTGAAAGAGGCACACCTCTACATGACGAACTCTGAAGTCAGATATGTTAATATTTTTTTCCTTTCTGTATATGGAAGAGAAAGGTTTCAAAACTTTTTTCATATTGTAATGAGTTTTTAGCTTTTAGGAAGTCAGATTACAGAAGAAGTAAAATCACAGAGTTAAAGTGTGGCTGTGATATTAAAATCCCAGAATGATCCCACCCTACTTGCCATTGTTGTCCTGGTTTTTCAGTGCCTAATATGCATCTTTCAGTGTACACCAAATTAAAACAAACAAACACAAACTTTTCAGAAAACCAAAAGTCACAGAACTAATGAGGAAAAGAACAAATAAATCTCACATTTTGAACAGGTATGAATGTTTAATTCTTCATATCTGAAAATTTGCCCAGCCCAAACTCTGAAAAAGTCCTCTTATCTGTTTTACCTTGGAGATGAAGTCGGTTGGCTGTTATCACATGTGAAATTGCAATCAATAACAGCAAGTTATGAATGCCATTCAGGGAGGAGTTGACTGACTTGATAATAAGTGGGTTTGAAATCAACTTACCACTTTATTCACACACTGGTATTTTGCATTCCAACTTTCTACCTTAGGTTGGATTTTTTTTTTTTTTGGTAGTTAGGAACAGATATACGTCTTTGTTCTCATTAAGAAGTTTATTCACTGAGAATCTGACCCCAGGTTTTGGTGCAAAAATGAACCTAGGTGTCAAGAATGCATTATTTATTGCCTTTTCAAAAATTGCCAAATTAGGACAAAATATTACCCTCTTAAATGTCTCCTTTCATAAGCACTGCTATAGAGGGTTGAAGAGATCAAAGAATATATTTTCTATCATTTGCTAACTGGTGTGATCCTCTCCAGAGCATAGAAACTGGCTTTTCTGCTTTGCTTTTGCCCATTTTTAAATACTGGGGTCACAGCAGAGAAATGCTGACAAAGGAAGTATCCCATGGATCCCCCTTGCTTTGATGGCTTATTCAGTGAAGTGGTAGAGATGTAGAGATTTTCACTCTCATCCCATGCAGAGGCTGTTACAGTTATGTATGGAAATAGTTTTATTCTTATATATAAGTTGAAAATACATGTTTTAAAAACCATAAAAGAACAAACAAACAAAATAATCCAATCAAAGAATTGTCATACAGAAGCTCAATAGAATGTTTAGGCTTACTTATATTAAACCCTTAAAAACTGCAGCTTTGTCTTTTGCATGCCTCTTTCTTTCAATAAAATATTTTTGGCTGTGATTACTGTGACTGTTTTATATCTGAATTTCCCTTATACATAAATTCAATAAGTTAATCTTGACTTTGGATTAGAAAATAATGTATTTAGATCCATGTGGGGTTTTTTTGTGGTTTTTTTTTTAAAAAACTAAATAATACAATTATTCAAGATCAGGCTAAACCAGCAGCCTTTGTCTCTAATGTCTTGAATCCAACTGCTTCCTTGTTCTGGTGTTTATCAGATATGAACTTAAGGTGGGGATGTCCAAAATCCACACTTTCCTAAGGAAGAACTATATAAAGGAAGGTAAATGTTTCTTGAGAATTTTGACTATATTTAGAAGTATGTTGTATTTAAGTGAAAAGAAGGTGGCTTGGAATCTCCAATCCAATAGTAATAGTGGCAAACATGACTACAAGCCCAGTACTTCATTTTAAAAATGTAAAAAAGTTATTTTCCCATTGTGTTTTCTGCTTGTTAGAAAAACATGTAAATTTTGTCTGGTTAAGGTGTGGCATATACATGGAATTGATGGTAGCACATTAGCAATTACAGCACGTTTCTTCCTCTTTTTTTATAACAATAACACACTGCCATTGGTGACTTCAGAGAAAAACAATTCATTACCTGGTAGCGTGTTTTCTGGGTTTTCTTATCATTTAAGATCAAAACACCACATCATATAATTAAAAATATCCCTAGAGTTACTTCACCCAGGGTTTAGGTGCCTGTGAAAAAGAATGACTGCTAATACTCCATAAAGCCCATGCTCTAAGCAATGCTTAGTACTTGACAGCCACTTTCGCAGTCATTTGAGGCCTGTGTGGAGCTTGTTCCAAGGACATGGATTTTCCCTTCCCACAGCCCCTCGCAGTCTAGTTTGTTGTGTTAACAGAGCTAGTGTCTGCATTCATGTTCTGAGGACATTTGGGGTGCTCTTCAGTTCCGGCTCTGTTTACATCAAGAGAGGAAGAGGGGAATAATCTCATGTTTTGCTTTGCACTGATGTGAAAATGAAGTTTCAGATATTTGGGCTGTTAATGAAATGTTTCACGGCAAAGAAGTAGTGAGGCAGGCTTGAAGGATAGCAGTAAGGTAAAGGAAATGCCCTGAAAGTTATATGCCCTTGTTAGCAGAAGGGAATTTTAGCACCACAGTTTTCTACTGCTATGACTAAATTGCCATTTGGGTTTCTTAATCCTGTGTTAAAGCTGATTTCACATTCTGTTTCCCATAATAGGGATGGCAGATGTCCATGCAGTCTCCTATTCTGCTTCTGCAGTTTCAAAATGTGGCATTTCTTTTGTCATGGATTACTGTTGCAACACTTTTCAAACTAGATGGATGTGTATGTACATACATCAGTGCAAGGCTTGACAGAGAAAGTAATTTCTTGGAAATTATGTCCCTTTGCTTTCCAGAAATGTTTAGCTACAGCAAATAGCCATCTGTTGATAGTGAAAGTCAACTTTAGCCTCTGTTCTAGTTTCTCTGTTTTTCTTCACTTGTTAAGGCTAGGATCAATTATAGTCAAATCCTACAGGCAGAGATTTATGAGAAAGCAATGTGCAGGTTTGGGGTACACTGTAGGATATGGTGAGTTTGAATCAAGGGTAAGAATGAGCTCTATAAAGGAGTGCAATACTATGTAGGCATGCTTGGTCTCAGCTGGCCAGGAAGAATCAGGGAGAGATTTCAATTATAAAGATAGTGCTGATAGTACTGTGGTTACAAAACCTTTGGACTAAATCGGATTCATTTAACACCTGCCTTAGGATATGCACTGCTTTTAATGGGGGACAGAAAGAGGGGAGTGGTGGTGGAGTGAATGACAAAAACCAGAACCATAATGTTTTCTGAGTGAAAAATTGAGTCACAGAGTTTTCCAAATCACACTGGAAATACTGGAAATGGCTAATTGCTACTATTCTGAAATTTCCATTTTAAACTTAGTGACCTACATAGAAAAAATTCAGAGCACTGGTCAGAAACTGATGTCTCACTGTGCACACGAATTCTCTCTGAGGCGATGGCAAGATTACTAATGAATTGCAACAGTTGTGAGAACAAGCAGTCTAAGAGACTATGGCAAGATTACTAATGAATTGCAACAGTTGTGACAACAAGCAGTCTAAGAGGCTAAGGCTTGAAAGAATGATGTATCTTTTAGCATGAAAATAATAGATATGCATCCTGATTATTTCTAGGAAGAGATCCCTCCCTATTGTTTCAACAGAAATGGTGAAATGTAGCCTAACACAGAGAAAATTCTTAGACACTTAAGAGCATATGTATCAGCATCTGATTGTTAATTTATACAACTATTCCTGATCAGATATTCAAGCACTGGCAAGAGAATACTTTATATATATACTTTATCTGCTAAAAACTCATGGAATCAAACAGAAGACTAACAAAGTGTGTTCTGTTCACTTTTATTTAGACCCAGTTTGAATAATTTGATGGCTGTTGTGCTGCAAGCAGCCACTCGGCATGGTCAGATGTGTGACATGCCTGTGTGCATCAGAACCACCAAAAGCTGTGTATATCTTACCGTATGACTCAAGGAAGCAGAGAATGCTTCCTCTGTAATGGTATTTATAACTCAACTTTCCAAGTTACCAGAATTAAACAGAGCTACTAAACCATTGCATCTTCCCACTAGACCTGTGCTCACAGGACTTTAGCTACCTGGAGTGCATAGTGTGTGGTCAGAGAATGAGAGAACAGTCCCTGAGGAATCAAATAGGAAGGACCTTAAGATAGATGCTCAGGTATTTTTTCAGTTGCAAGTCTGGGAATGGGATTAATACTCTGTTTGGGTTTTTGCAGTCTAGGACTGGGATTCAGACATCTGAAAACTGACATCTACAAGGAGCTGGTTGTCCAGGTTTCCTTCATAGCTTATGGAGATCCAGCTAAAGCAAGGAATCAAGTGAAAACAGACAGAAGGGGAAGGAGGAGAGAGGAGAGTCATCTCACCTTCAGGTAGACCCCTACAATAAATCTGATAAATCACACTGTAAACTGCTTTGATTAAATCTCTGCTCACAAAAATGAACTTCATACAACTAAATGCAGTATCTGTTTCCCTTGTTTGGATAAAACCTTTAAACATTTAAAAATTAGCAGACTGGGAAAAAATAAAACAAACAGCAAAACAAAACAAACAATGGATCTTAACTTTTTCTCCACTCCATTTCTTTCATGGATCACTGTTAATTTCTCTCCATCCTTCCCTTATATACTTAATTTAAGAATATCCCTTAGAATGATTCATTTTATTTTGTTTCCCAGCTGATATGAATAAAACACTATCTACAGGCATTGTTATTTGTCATCAGAAAAAAAAAAATCAGTAAATATTTTTTATAAAGTCTTAAAATATTAAATATTTCATAAATCTGATTTATTCTAAATTTTAGAAAGTTTTGTAGTAAGGTCCTTCTGACATCTGTAACTTTGCCTGAAAATAGTTTGAGAGTTCAGGGTGGATTTTTTTTTTTTTTTTCCAGTTTCCCATTGGAGGATACTTTATTTTCCTGACTGAAAAATTAGGGTTTTTGCTTGAGAATTGATAGAAAGCAATTAAGCTGAAGGAGAAGCTGGGTTTAAATCTATCAGTCAGAAGAGGGCTGCTCTAGTACAGCCCTGTCCTCATTGACAGAGGAGGAAGGGAGGGTTTCTGCCTCTGGGAAGAATTTGAGAGAATAGAATGAACTTTTCCTGACATTTAAAAAGGAATCTTGCTAGGATTTACCTTTGGCAGAGATTCACAGTTGTTGCAGTCCATCCATAACTCACTCCTCAGTCCCACAATCAGAATGCATGCTTTTCTGATGAAGATGAGAGGATACAGCCCTCTATGGTGCTATTTCAAACGCAAAGCTTAGATAATTCCCCATTTAGCATGCTGGGGAGTCCCAATGAGACATACTCCTCATTCTGAGGTGATCTCTTAAAGCTGTATATTCCACTATGGATAAAACTTGCCTAACATTTTCTACTCCTTTCCCGCCCATCATCCATTGCTACTTCCCTTTTATCATAGATCAGCTTATTCACCTCCCTGAGCACAATCAATAAACCAGTCAGATGCCTGTTCAGTCACAGGAGCTACTTTTTTTTTTTTTTTTCCCCTAATCCTTACTAGTGCACTGGATCACGCAAGCCAAATCAGCTCTCTTGACACAAAAAATATGCACATTAGCAAAGCTGACTCAGGGTTGTCATCACTCTGTTAAACTGCTCTCTGCCTTAGGCTGAGTCACAATAATGTAGCCATTTCCATCTCATTTTGTATGACAAGTGTATGTGGCTGAATGTTTTTCTTCCTTTTAAGCAGCTGTTCCTTAGTTTAAAAAGGTTTATTTCTGAAGAACCATGGAATCATAAAATGATTAAGGTTGGAAGGGACCTCAAAGATCATCTCTTCCAACCCCATGCCATGGCCAGGGATGCCACCTACTAGATCAGGTGGCTCAGAACCTTATCCAGTCTAGCTCTGAACACATTTAGGGAAGGGGAATCCACAGTCTCTCTGGGTAACCTGTTCCAGTGCTTCACCACCCTCGCAGTAAAGAATTTCTTCAAATAAATCCATTCTAAAATCTACTGTCTTTCAATTTAAAGCCACCACCTTATCTCATGTAAAGTTACCAACAGCTCTGCAGGGGAAATTGCTGAAGAGGTATTTTTCTTCCAAACCCAGCCCTGCTGCTGGTTGAAAGACTAACATTGATCATTTACTATTAGATCAGACATATGATAACATGGCTGAGATTTTGACGTGTCTTTCGAACAAAAAGATTAGACAAATCAGGGAAACTTGTGATTAACGGGTCAGTAGAGAAGGCTGCTGAATCTAAGACGTGTCAGTATGATGAAGATAGACTGCAGCCAGACATGGGATGTTTTTCAGCTTTCTTTACAGCTAAAAACAGAGTTGCTTTGTCAAAATCACTCCCCTCAGTGTGGGTGGAAAGCATAAGAAGGACTATTTGATACTTAGGGTTTAAAAAGTATTGTATCTTTTCTGAACACCTCATAGGAAAAACTACACGTTTGAAAAATACAAGGCAAATAGTTGTTAAAAAAGCTTGAAAGAAAAACAAAAAAAAAAAGAAAAGGAGAACTCACTTGGATATAAACCAGTACAATTGATCAAAGAATGAGGTATATCTAAGAATAAAATTGCTTGAATGCAAAACTCTACTACTAGAACATGATAAGACCAACTTTGCAAGAAATATAGAAAGGCAGAGGAAGCATATCATTAATTTACTTACCTAATATTTCAGACTTATGAATATTGTATTTCTAGGAATAATCAGGTAATTGTAACTGCAACTGTAAAGGAACTCTAAAATTAGGAATTTTCAGTATTTTCAGTGGAAATATTTTTATCTACACAAATCAGGTTCAACTGTCATCATTTTCAATGAAAATAAATACACTCTGAGAAAACAACATCCCCCTTCACCCTGTCCATTTTCCTCCAGAAAGTATGTATTTCTCTCCAAAGAGTCTGACTCCAGTATGCAGTTTTAATCTACACTTCAGAATTCTATCCTTGAAGTTTAGTTTAACATCCACTGTAAGGAGCTATAATGTATAAAATGGCTGTAAATAAAAGCATAATTTAGTCTGGTTGGTCAATGTGCCTACAAAGTCAGAGTTAATCTGATCCTTGTCAGTATATAAACTCTGTTCACAGAAATTATGTTTTAGTAAAAGGGTTCAAGAGCTTTAATTACAAAAAAAAAATTATTGAATACTTAATTAAAATAAATTAATAAAATAAAACTACCACTAGGAACTAACAATGTCTGTAGTTTTATCTAAACTATCTCAAATTTTCCACTTTTTAAGCAATTTTTTGTACCTGGAGAAAGCCTTGAGATTAGCTCAGTTGGTTGGTTAATAACACCAAGGTCGTGGGTTTGATCCCCATTTGGATTATTCACTTAAAAGTAGGACTCAGTGATTCTTGTGTGGTTCCTTACAACTCAGAATATTTTGTGATTCCGACACAACAGAAAGGCTCAGGTGAAATGTTTACACCACAAGAAACATCATATTTGGCTGGAGACTGGATTTAGATTTCAAATTGTGGTAGACTCCAATTCCAACATAGATAATTTCCAGATGAAGAATTCCAACAAAGAATCCACGTCCATTCCGGAATTAATCTATTAAGCATGTAGTTTCCTTTAAAATAATTTTTCTATTGTTGCATGACTAAAAATTAATCCCATACAAGTGCTTTTACTTGGTGCAAAGTTTTGCTTTCCAGTACAGGCTTGTGTGACCTGGAGATCTCTGTTCCTACCCTGACAGCTGCAAATATATAGAACCAGATGTTTTCATATTTGAGCCACAGTCTTACATAATGTCGCAGAAGTATGAGCTTTGGAGAGTGTTTAACTGCAAAATCACAAAATCACAAAAGGGTTTGGGTTGGAAGGGACCTTTAAACACAACCTAGTCCAACATCCCTGCCATCGGGTTGCTAAGAGTCCCACCCAACGTGGCCCTGAACTCTTCCAGTGAAGGAGCATCCACAGCTTCTCTGGGCAATCTGCTCACAGAGATTGGGGAGTGCCCTAACCCAGGTGCAGGATCTTGCACTTGGCCTCTTTGAACTCTGTGAAGTTTACATAAGCCCACTTCTTAGGCCTGTCAAGTTCCATCTGGATGCCATCCCTTCCTTCTAGTGCATCAACTGCACCACTCAGGTAGATGTCATATACAAACTCTCTGAGGGTGCATCCCATGTCCATGATATTGATGAAGAGGTTAAATAGTGTTCCTCCCAACATGGACCCTTGTGGTCTAGTTACAGATTTCCACTTGGGCATTAAGGCATTGACTGTAAGTTTTTGGATGAGCCCATGAAGCCAGTTCCATATCTGTCTAACAGTCCATCGGTCAAAAGATGTCTCTGATCTAGGGGCAAGAATGTTGTGGGGGACCATATTAAGGTCTTACAGAAGAGATTTAGACAGAGATGGTTTGAAAAAGAGTTTGAAATGTGGGGGCAGAAATTCCCAGTGTAGAGGAACCTGTATTTTAGAGTTTAATGCACGGGGTGACTCAATGCTGCTACTCAGAGAAAACTTTTCTTCTGAATTTAGTGTGTTTCGTCAGTCTTTGAAAGGCAAGCGAGGTAGGGGAAGAATTTAAACAGAACAAAACAGACACAAATCAAAGAACAAAGTGTCTAAGTAAGGAATGACTGAGTGCCATCAAGAAGCAAAATTAAGCCCTCTAAAAGCCTGATGTGGCCATCTTTTAAGCAGGCAGTACCTTGCTGCTTTCCGGGCTGAGTAATCACCCTTTGTTTCTGTTACTTGGGAAGATTCTCAAAGTGGCCACATGATGGTAGCCTAGGATCAGAGACAAGCAAGTCAAATCATGAAAGTAAAGGAATAAGGAGAAAAAAGTACTTCTTGTAAACTGAAATAAAAATATATGTCTGGATGAGTCACCTCCACACCGCAAGGACCTGAGCTGTATTTCAGCTTCCAGGTATTGTAATATTCAGGACAGGACTATCTAGTGTACCAATCACACAGCACTATACTGAGATATGTTACGTGTTTAAAGCTCTCCGCTCTTACAGGCAACTTCATATCTAGCAATATTCTGCTTACACTTTCCTTACCATGTGAGGTCAGCATATCATCAGCTGCAGTCTCCTACAATTTTCCCTTTCCTTCTAAGATGCAAAACAGAAGATTTAAACAAATCTCCTTGCTACAGTCTCAGAGGGTCTTATTCACTAGAGGGAAAAAAAGTAGCTTTTATTGTGTGCCATAAATAAAGGAAAAGGACAGTCTGGGTCAAAATCAGCTGATTTTATAATTTGAGAAGACCTGGTGGTATTTTCAAATTCAGATAATAGATTCTTAGCCCTGTTTCTTGTAAATTAAATTGTTTCTTTACTTAGCCCTGCTTGTAAGATTTGAAGCACAGTTTGGTTTTGTAAAAAGGCAAAGAGAGGGTTTGTGTTCTACAGAAAACATCACTGGTCCTGAAGCCAGCTTGGGTTTGGGCAATTCTACTACACAGACCTGTATACTTATTGGTGGAATTAAATATTATTTTTTTTTTATAAAAATGTAAAACTATTTCTAAGCTATATACAAGCTGTTAATATCACTTGCTTTCCATTTCTGATACCTCACATAAAAAAAATGATTAATTTAAAATAGATTAAGCTGGAGGAAAAAAATTACAAAAATAAATGAAGGATTCTCTTTTTGTTATTATTCTCTTCATTGCTATAAAAACGTTCACTCTTAGCATTATCTATTAATAAGACTAAATGTAAATTGTGGAATTGTTATGTTTTAAATTAAAAGCAACAGAGCTAGTCATATAAAGGTTATATTATTATTCTGGTTTTAGGAAGAATATAGATCAACCCAAAAAGTCTGTGGTAAAATGTGCTGGTCTGGGATGCCTTTGGACTATTCTGGCATGCAACTCCTCTCCCCTTCATAAAGCAAACCAAATCATCTTTCACACTGCACAGCAGCTAAGGAGAACTTCACCATGAGGTTGACTGGTTTGGTGAAAACATCGAGGTCAAACACTGATTATGAGACTTTAATTGGCAAGACTCGTATGCATATGCAGTACCCCAAATCCTCTCCACAGATTATCTTGGGCATTTTGTGATGTCTTACATTCCATACAGTTAGTTGAATTGCCCATACTAAAATTGATAGCATATTGTTTACCCTGTATAAATATTGAAAATTTCAACTTTTCTTATCTCTATGAATATTTTTATTAAATAATGAAAATTGCATGAAAATAAATTGAGGTTTTTAGCTCAGTTTCCTGTGCCCTAATTCTCTGTAACAGTTATGTCATCACTCAGCTTCACTAGTGCTGGGACTCAGGGTTCCAAAAATAATTCTGTTCTTAGAACAGACTGGGGTCCAGTTTCAAGAATTAGAGAAGTTGAGTAGTGACAAAAGTCTCAGCACAGTCTGAGTACTGTAGCAGGGCTCTTTCGATTCCTCTCCAGACCAGCAATCAGAACAACAAACTGCTTCTTCTCTTCCATTTCCTTTTTCATGAAGACAATATTAGTACTGAAGAAATACATTGACCCATAGTCTCTCAACCTTCCAACCATAATAAAATTTACGAAAATAAACTTTTGTTTTAATTGTGGACTTTTATTTACCTGCCATTTATGGACATGCTTGATGCAAATATTATTTTGTGACCTTTAAATAGCCACATAGCATAGCTGTTCTCAGATCAGTCCCACAATGGTTCCACATGTGTGTGCTTCAGCCCCTCACTTTTTCAGGAAGATGTTTCTCTTGCTGAAGGGACTTTTTTAAAGACTAAGTATCAATTTTGAAGGACTAAGCAAATTTTGTGTCTTCTTACTCACACTCACTGCTTTCTCAGCACATTACTTTTCTATCAGGCTCAACAAGGCTCTCTTAGTTTTCTGCTGGAAATCACATTAACCTTTCTTGGTTCCTTTATCCTGTGAAATGTTTTAGGCAATCTTCAGTTCTATCATGAAGCCGTCACTCAGGAAGAAACAAAATCAAAACCATAAAACTCCTCTGATATCTATCTTAGGGGAAACCAAAAGACTAATATACACTTGAAGTGCCAGTTTTCTCTGGGGATTTCACTTTAAATCTGAAAGAAATCAGTTTGCTGACTGATTCTTCACACCTCTGAAAATGAAGCATATGGGGATTTTTGTCTTTGGCTTCTTTCCTTTGTTATATTTTCACCATAATTCTGCATCTATTTTTGGATTTGTTCCCACAAATTTCAAGTAAAAAGTCCCTTGCAGAGTCTTTTATGCAAACTGTACTCTTTAGAAAGAAGGGAATAAAAAAGGTGCAACATTTTCTCTTAATTAAAAGGAAACCAATGACTGTCCACACTCATACCACATTGCATCAGCTGCTTTTAACAGACATGCAATGCGTGCACAAACATCATTTATCTTTTAGCCTTTTCTGTTTCTTGTACAGGAAGATAATCAGAATAAAAAAAGAAAATAATTAGAAGTCTCATTCCTGTGATCGCATTAGAGTAGCTATTGATTATAAATTCACTCTGTTTCCTTTTTTTCTCTCTTTTCTAAACATTTTTATCTGCTTACCAACCAAGCTTCCCCTTTACAGTGAACTTTCACCATTTTGCCGTTCATTATTGCAGGAAAAGTGTGACAGCCAAGGCAGCTTTACAATGCCTTCCAACAGAAGACCAGTTTCATTTTGAGAAATTTATGGATGCATATGAGAATAAATTTTTTAGCATTGAACCTACACAGCATTATTGTCAACTAGCTGTACAGGTTGTGCATACCTTATGGAAAACTAGGTTTCATGTTCACTGAAATAAATCTATCCCAAAACCACAATTTTCTCCAATTTTGTAGAAGTGTCTGAAACAGAAAGTGAGAAAGAGAACAAAAGGCCTTCTGCAGGTCCTGAAATTAAGTGTCTTAGCAAGGGATAGGATAGTGTCCTACTGTTTACTGTATGACTAAAATTGAGGAATTGAGACCTGAAGAAGAGGAAACATCTCAAGAACCATCCCCCACATATTCCTTCTCTGCCCAGAAGAGCAACAAGAACAAGGGTTGATGGGAATGAAGCTGTGCAAGATACAGACAGACAGGACGGATTTAATTTGAATTACCGCTCCTCCACTGAGAAATAGTAAGATTCGTACAGTCAGTGAACACTGTAAGTAATCAGATTTAAATGCTGGTGTCTACTTTAATAGCTTCATTTTCCTGTTCAAAATATTTAAATGTGAGGAAGGCAGAGGGCTCTGTACCCAGACGTGACAAGATAGGTGCAATGTTTCTCAATTCCAGGACACTAGCAGAGACAAGTGACACTGTTGATTTGGTCACTCAGGGCATTTGCACATAAGAAACTTTTCCTGATCTGTGCATTGAACTCGCCCAGCCCAGAAAAATGCATACATTTGTGAAGGAAAGTTGTTGAGATCAATGACACGAGTTTGTTACCCACCTACAGGAAATGAGACTGGCTAGTACAAAGCTGGGAACAGCTGTTTTGAAGGCCACAGCACTGGGCTTATGCTCCTGTACAGGGTGGTGACCCTAAGCAATCAGCAGGGAAGTGGCATGGCTTGAAACAATGGTACCTGACCTATACCTGAGCCATAAGAAAGACTCGTACATTTGTGTTTTTCAGGTGGTGCCCTGTACAAACATCTATATGAAAAATGTGTGACATAAATTAGTGAAAATTATGTGAATGAAGACAGGAAAAAGCTGTCCTTGTATTCTGACCTATTTGTCTCCCTGCTTCTCCCCACTGTTAAAGATGCAACACTATGTGGTAAGGGAAATGAGTAAGATGTAGGCGGGATTTTTGCACCCTGTAACATGAGTTCAGAAGAACTCGATAATGAAATCACACTGTCAAAGCATGTGAGAATATACCACCAAGGCAAATACACAGTTTCTGCCTTTTTCATGCTCTCTTACTATAACAACCTCAGAGAAAAAGTTTTTCAAGGAGGAGGTAGGTTTACTTTTGTCTTTGTTTTTCTTTTCTGTTTTTCTTTTTCTCCAAAGAATCTAGGCAAATAATTACTGAATTTTGTTATTTCTGCTAGTTTTCACATTAAGATAACTGTGAGATGGAGACAGACAATACCTGCAAATGAATGCTTTTGTCTAATCAATGTCTTAGCCAATATTTTGATGATGCATTTTTTTCCCCAGTCTGAAAAAAATTGTGTAAATATATTTTAACATTAGCAGTTTCCACTGTTCCTGGCCTCATCCACATAAGAGTATGTTATGGTAAGACCTGCATTACAGTGTTGAAGAATGCCTAAGTAACTTTCTCATGAAAACTCAGTCAAACTGAAAATGTTTGGATTTTAGGTCTTTATATTCATAGAGTGAAATCACTATGCAGAGTGAATCCCTTTTAGGAGTACTGCATTTAGGCAACAATAGAACAGAAGTATGGCAGTGTCCTTTGTCTTTTATGATTTTAATACTGAAAGAGAAGATTTCACATACACAGAGTTCTCTGAAAATATCACAGGCGTGTAGGCATAATTTTACTTCATTGCACAACCAGCATGTAAGCAGTAATTCCATTTCATATATTCCCACTGAGAGAAATAGCTTTCAAAGTCTTTTAGAGGCAAAACTGGGAAATAATTCTCAGAGGTCTAGTCTTAATTGCTATCCCCAACATGGACTTTGCATTAACAAAAAATAGTGATGTGATAACAAAATGTAAGTTTTGGGTTTTTGGGTTTTTTTTTGTTTCTTTGTTTGGAATTTTTTTGTTTGGGTTTTTTTTTGCTGTTTTGTTTTTTGGGGTTTTTTTGTTACAAACAATGGACACCATGGTGACTGTCTTTGTTATTAGCTTCCACTAAATCACAATGTTTGAGTTTATTAAAGATGATTAAATCTCAGTCACATCTTCAGCATCTGGAACAATGGTAGATAATGCTCATGACTCAACACAACTAAAATCATTGCCCTGTTCAAGCACAAAACTACAAGACCCAAATAATATGCAGTTGGATTTACTAAGTAGGTAGCTAAAAATTACTAAATGAGCTTGCAGAGATGTGCATTACTTGCAGTCTTTCTGAAGAATGGACATGGGATATTGTTTCTATATTTGCAGAAATGAATGGGACAGCCATTGAAAATTTCGTCTGTGTCATTTTTAATGTTTCCTTCATGAATTGCACCTGGCATGTGGGCAGGACTGCTACAAGAGATACCCAGTATTTCCTGTACTGGAGGCCCTCAGAGTAAGTAGGTCTAGGGAATTTTGGTTTCTGGTCCGACATGTGACACTGTCAATATTTAACTGATGCAATATTTCATGTAAAGGAAAGAAGATGTCATAGGGTGCCAGAATTACATCAAAGATAATTGGGGAAGGAACACAGGATGTCGATTCCAAAATGTGACTATAGCATTTAAGTATGCTTATTTCCTGGTAAATGGATCTGGATGTGGAGAAAACATTCAGTCATATGAGGAGAGGATTATGTTATACAAAATTGGTAAGGATTTTTTTTATTATTATTATTATTATTTTATTTCAAGTTTTATGCTAAAGGAATGAAGAATTCATCCCTGTGAAAAAGCATACATTTTTGAAATACTGTTCCTCATAACAATTTTTGTTTGTTTTTTTTTTAATTTCCTTTTCCCCATCCCTGATGTCTGAAAAGTCTAAGAATGAACAAAAACTAATGAGTATAGAGACAATCATAAGTCAGAGAACCATGAACATTTCAGTTAAATATTTATTCTTAAAAAAAAAATGAAAAAGGTGTCATCTTTTAGGATTACCTAGCTAAGGATGCCTGAGTGGGACTATCTAGATGTTGGCTTTATTATCTCTTAATTCTGTTCATCCACATAATAAAAAAGAGCCAATTACCTTTACAGTGTGAGGAAAACCCTTCATTTTTTAAATGGAATAATGTTGTTAATAAAAAAACTGTTTCTATTTAATATGAATACAGTATTTTAAAACAAAATAAACCAAAGAAACCCCAAACATGTGCAGATCATATGTTGAATTCAGTAAAATTTAATAAATGTCTTGTATTTTTTAATTTTACTTACTGTTGCTGCTGGTACTCCAGGCTCCTCAACTGGAGTGCTAAATCAGGGAGTCCTGCTTTAAAATATGGAGAGAATATAGTAATTCTGTTATAGCTGCATTATATCTATTTAGACCAGTTGCTTGAACATCTACCTATATTTTTAAAAAGACAGAGTGAAGAGAGCTATTCTTAATCAATAGTATTTCTGATTATATTATTGTAGAAAAACTCACCCCTCCATTAAATGTCACTGTGAACTGTACAGAAGCTTCTCACAGATGTAATATTCAGTGGCAACCACCTCGCACAACTCACGTGAAAAGCAGTAGCTGTTTCAAATATGAAATAGTCATAGAAAACAAGGTAAGAATAACTATGACTTTTAATAGTATTTTGTATGTCTGTATTGCCACACATACCACCATACAACCAGCACTCTATTCTCTTCACCTACTTAACTAATCTCTCCTTTTTGATATGTAGTGCCCCTCTTGCACATGAGCTGAGGACTGCTGACAGTCAGAAAGAGGGGCAGCAAATAGAGGGAATGCATTCAGTCCACTGCACAGCTGCTACTTAAAGCAACTGGACAAGGGATTCCCCAGATTGCGGGTGAATACCTATTCTAGCACATATAAGAGGATGGAGTCTTTGATATCTCCACCCGGACACCTGTATTTCTCATTCTGTCCTTTTGTGTCCAACCTTTCCTTCTTTTATTGCCTCCATTTACTGATGCCAGCCTGATATTGCAGCATACACAATCAAGAATCAGATGTAAGGGGTAGTCACAGAGCATCTGTTCATTGTGAGGTTTTATTAAATTCTGAGACTTTTACTTTTTTAACTCAAAGTGGTTTTCCAGGTCTCAGCTGTAAACGGTTGTTATTATAAATTTCAGTCACTGCGAGTATTTTGTAGGCTTGGATGAATATATAAAGTAGTATTACAGCCTTCAAAAACAAAGTTAAAAAATATTTGTGGAAATATTTGTGAGTTTGTTGTTCCAACAGTAAAAAAAAAAAAATAAAAAAAAAAAAGTAAAAAAAGACATAACATAGCTAAATTAAATGTTTTAGAGTGAAAAAGAAAAAAAATAAATAAAAATGCTAAAACCAGTCTGAGTTTACTAGTAAGTTTTAGATACTTTGTTTTGTACAAATAAAATATAAAATTTTAACTGGTTCTGAACCTGAGACTTTTTTGGTTAGTGCTTTGATACTCAGTTCTGCAGTCAAATCTATATGGTACAATATTTCAGAACAACAGTAGTGAGGAAAAATCAGTCAGTGGAAGAACAGCTTAAGTTCACAGTCTTTAAGAGAAGGCATTTAAAATATTAGAGACACTTATTTTTTTTTTTCCTGAAAATCAAACATTCATGAGAAAGAACCCTTTATTTTATAGTAACAAAAAGAATAATTCTAAAAATTAAACCTTTTTCTTGTTTCTAGGCTGATCCTGAGAATAACATAAAACCCACATCTAAAACAGTAAGTCTGTATTAATCTTAGATTTATGCTTTACTGACATTTCTTCCATATCAGAGCATCCTCCAAGCAAATTGGTTTGGTTTCACATTATCAGTTTCAATGTAGTAAATATGTTCTTTATTGATAAGTTTTCTAAATCCAAAGTTTTATACTGTTGTTTATAAAACATGGTACAAAAACACCTGCACATGTGGAACTTAATATTACTTCACAAAATCTTCTATTAACAAAATCAGATATATATATGTATAAATATGGATCATAATTCTGTGTAACAGACACACAAAATGTGAATAATTTCTTCTTTATTAATGGTGTCTGGAAGGGGTTGAGATGGAAGAGACCAAAAAAATATCACCTGAAAGATTAAGCCAGTATAAAGATGGAATTAAAAAAAAGATCAAGTTTTCACATCTGTATAATCTGGATGTCAAATTCTACATCAGTTTCGAAAACATCCAAATTAAGGGAATGCCAAATCTCTAAAAAATTTTTTCCCTTAAGTCCCATTGCTTAGCGTAGTCTAAGGAGCCAGGGAAGCATACAGTAATTTTTATCTTCATATTACCAATAACAAAAATATTTAAACACAAGGAATTAGGATGAAACAATCTGATTTACTAAGGATATTTGTTATTTCACTCTAGTCTGCCCACAGAAGTAGATATAAAATTTTCTCATAATAATATAAAAAAAAAAAAAAATTCTGAGTCTAGTTGTTTTGCATTTAGGAAGCAATCGTTGAAAAAAACTTCTACCTATATGAGAGTTTCAACACAGAAAAAAGGTACAGCGTCAAAGTCAGAGCAACTGACACAGGCGTTTGTTTAGTGAGCCCAAGCTGGGGTGAGTGGAGCACACCTGTGGAGTTTGGTAAGAATGAGAATCACTTCCTTGACCAAGTTCAGCTGTTCTTTGTCTGCCTCATTTATTACTTTATCCTTGCAGATGGAAACACTTTGCTAATTGCACATTAGTTTGCTAGGACAAAGGGAGGTGAAGAACTGTCATGTCTCAATATGAGGGAGTTCTCCAAGCATTCTGGTGTGACAGTGCTTCTTGCAAGGGGATAGTGAATAAAGCAGACCTTTTTGAGGTCTGTTGGCACCTCTTTTTCTTTCTCCTTCTCTAATTCTGCCTTTATAAACTCCTTTTTTTCCCCTGATACTCTCTGCCACCTTGGATTTTAAATACTGTGTAGAGCTCAGTTCCTCAGGTCCCAAGTTACTACAGACAGTCCACATACTGTCAGCCATCCTGTTCCTTCACATGCTATGGAGCAATGTGATGCTAAGTTAAGAAGTCATCGTTTCATAAGGTGTTTGACACTCTCACGCAAAGCAGACATAGCTGTGCAATCATTCCTGTCCTGTGATGCTAACCAACACTTTGATGATTGCTTGCATTTCAGGAAAACAACAACTTACATCTACTTCGTCATATATGATATTTCTGATAGCAGGGCTGGCAGCAATTCTCGCACTTTTTCTCCGGACAGTGTAAGCCTTATTTCTTGTGCAAAATTTTAACTCTGTAGTTGAAATAACACCTTTTCCCCCAGTGGAAAATTCCTGGCTTCTTTTTAAATGAAATGAGGGAGGGAAGAAATCAACACTGTACTAGGAATCACGACCTGCTAGATGTTCCTCAAGTGTGCTCTATATTTCTGATTCCCAACATGCTCATCCACTTGATTAATATAAGACAATGCTTTTCAAAACTGGGACAAGGCCTTACATTGGTGTCGCTTTCCTGACATCAGACCTGGCAAAGTAGATGTGTGGTACCTGAAATTGTTTTCATGTTTTGATGATATATCCTTTTCATATACTTAAGAAAGCAACTTCCTGTGAGGTCTTAGTAAGTCATAAATTATTGTCATACAAATTCTGAAAAATGAAATTATAACATTATATTCAGCCTATGGAATGTTTAGATACTTTTGACTTAGAGGAATACTACTTTTCTCTTAGAGGAATAAAATAATATCTCAGGAACATTATTATGTGTTCATATGTTTGCATACTAAGTCTTGTCTTCACCAACCCTTTTTGTCACTGTAGAAGGATTTATTTCAAAAAAACATCTGCTACAGTACCACAGCCAAGAGACCCATTCCGTGATCCCTGCCCAGTAGATTTCCAGGTAAGTTTTCTTTCCATTTGCCTGAAATTTAAAAATTTAGATCAATTTCAGTCTCAAAGGTATGACCTAAGTGACAGAAAGATGCACACAAGCAAGAATCAATTTCATTTCTTTTTGTTGTTCTTGTGGTATTGAAAGACAAGGTCCATATGCAAATAATTCTTCTGGTTTACCTTTCCCATTATGGAAAAATTGTCATTTATCTATCTGGAGCACTGGAGAAAATACAGAATTTCACCCTGCTCTCTCTATAAACCATATGCTATCACTTGATATGTGATGATCATATGGCTGAGCCTAAGCTTCTCAGTACAATAATAATGTAGAATCAGACAGGGAGAGAAGGGACAAAGAAATCTGCAAGAGTTTTGCCATAGCAGATGTTGAGCCCTGTGTTAGTTTCATTCAGCAATGATGCTAGAGGAGGAAAAATTTCTAGGGTATGGTAAGCAAGAAAGTAGAGCAGAGGGTTCAGAGCTGCTAACTTATGTGGAAAGCTAGAATGACTCATGGGAAGGAACAAGCACAAAATCATTGCAGGAACTGCCCATCTAGAGAGCATGTTCCAATTTGCTTTAAGTTGGCTACAGACAGGTATGGAAGCCAAAATTTGTCTGCAGGGACACACTGAAGTATTGGTGAGCCTTTATAAAGCTTTTTGTGTTCTGTTCCTTCATCATGTTAATTCTTCAATATTTTAAAAAATGAGTTTTCTGGCTTTTGAGTTTGCAGTGTGTTGACACTGGCTGGATGCCTGGTACCCACCAAAGCCACTTTCTCACTCTCCTCTGCAACTGGACAGAGAACAGAAAAGATAATGTAAGGTCATGAGTTAAGGACTGGGAAAGATCACTGGTGACCATCACAGGCAAAACAGACCCAGAGGGGGAATATTAATTACATAGAATCAGAGCAAGAGAATTAGAAGTAAAATAAATCTCAAAAAACACCTTTCCCCAGTTGCTCTCTCCTTCCTAAGTTCTCCCTCCTCCTGCCACAGTGGTGCAGGGAGACGAGGAGGCAGGTTGTTTCTGATGCTGCTCAGGGAGAGGAGTCCTTCTCCTGCTCCCTGTGGGTCCCTCCTATGGAAGACAGTTCTTCACAAATAGCTGCAATATGGGTCACTTTTCCATGGAGTGCAGTCCTTCAAGCACAGCCTACTCCAGCTTGGGTCCCTCACAGGGCCACAAGTCCTACCAGGAAAACCTGCTCCAGCATGGGCTCCTCTGCCCACAGGTCAGCAGCTCCCTGACGGGATCCTGCTCCAGCATGGGCCTCCCAGAGGGTCAAAGGGTCACAGCCCTCTTTGGGCATCCACCTGCTCTGGTGTGGGTCTCCTCCACAGGCTGCAGGTGGATCTCTGTACACTGATGGTCCTCCATGGGCTGCAGGGGCACAGCTGCTCCACCATG
>JAWWEW010000001.1:83238236-83260589 GCA_035583185.1 Anabacerthia variegaticeps | reverse complement strand
GGCAGAAATGTGGGATGTAGATTCCAAAACGTGAGGATAGGGACTGAAAAAGCTTACTTCCTGGTGAATGGGTCTAGCAAAGACTCCCTGATCCAGTTCTATGATGAGTACGTTGAACTGTATAAAATTGGTAAGTAAATAATTTATTTTGGTTTTATTTCATTATTGCATAAGAAGAGTAGAACACTTATCCCTGAGAAGGAATCGTGTATCTTGTCTCACCTAGAGCTGAAAGTAAGAGAGTGTGGCATCTTCAAGAAAACCTCTTCCCCAAGCAAAAGAGCAATGAGGGAAATGAAGCAAGAAAACTCCACAGCTGCAATCTGCCTCAGATTCTTTAGCAGTTTACCCTTACTGGTTTTGGGTTTTTCTCAAAGAAGGTTCACAAGAGTTAAAAACTGTACTTTCCCCTGAAGTCCTTTCAGTGATGGCCACATACTTTTCAACAGACGAGACGTTTTAGAAGTTTATCTGAAAATTGATTTCTGCTTTTCATTGCCAGTGGGAATGACTTACAGTGGCACCATCGCCCTGATTAATTGAATTAATATCCATATGAAACAGTTTGTACATGTAACGCTCCACTTGAAAGTATCCTGGGCAATCACTTTTACTGTGGCAAAATTACATTGGCAATGTCACACTGGTTTTGCTATTGTCTTCAAAATGTAATGTCACTCATAGCAGATGAAACAAGACTGTTCATTGACCAAGCAGCCCATCACAAATAGGATAGACCTGCCCCTAAAGCTGAAATTAAGCTTTCCTGTATCAGCCTTTTATCACCCTTTCTGATGTGATTGACTGTTTTTTGTCATTCCAAGAATCAAGTCCTTGGCAAGGATCAAAATATAAAGGTCCTCCTATTTTTGCTTATGTCTATGATGTTAGGGAAGATACATGAAAAAGTTGCCTAAATTATTAAAATTCAAGTGTCTTTCTTAAATTTTTATGTTTTTTTTTTTGTTTGCTTGTTTGTTTGTTTTGGGTTTTTTTGCAAGGGGGGAGTAAACTGCATAGCTTGCAACATCAGGAAAGCAACACCTTTGTGTCACAGAAACATTGTTGAGGAAGCTTAAAGAAAAAAAATGCTTTTGAATTTCTCACTAGCAGCAACTAGTTCATCTGCAGTAATAAACATCCTTTAAAAAATAGGAAGGAAGTACTCTCCTATATTCGTCCAGTAAAGTAAATGGAAGGGGCTTGTATCTTTGCATGCTCTTGTATCATGATCCCTGGCTCAGTCCCTTTTTCTTTTTTCTGATCCTGGGGACACTATTTAGAAAACATTGGTATTTCAACCATTTTTAACAAGTCCTGAGAAAACTAGATACAAATGAGCATCTTTCTTCAAAGAGGTTTTATTTGCAATTGCGCTCTCTTTCATTAAAGCTAAAAGAGATCAAGGGATTTTAATTATTTGGATTCCTGGTTATATCATTTCAGAAAAGCTCATGCCTCCATCAAATATCACTGTCAATTGTGATGAAATTAAAAATGATTGCATAATTCAATGGCAACGACCCCAAATAAGTCACTCTAACAAAGACAAGTGTTTTAAATATGAAATCAACATAAAGTACAAGGTAAGAGGAATTTCTTCACCTACATTTAACATTAATTTGTATATTTGTATTTACCAGTACACACGGGTGAAAAGAAAATGAGTCTGTCTTCTATGGTGCAGTCTTCCTCATATGCATCACCCTATTCCTTTGGGGCTGTGCCTTTCAGCCATCCTTTTATGCCATAGTGCCCCATTTTTAAATATTTTTATTTATTCCTGTTCTCTTGAGTGAGATATTGCTGTAGATACACTCGATGACTGGGAGGCATGGTTAATCAAGATTTTGACATATCACAGGTTTGGCTGTGGTAAGATCGAGAAAAAGCATTTCCTTCACTAACACCTGTTGTAGTTTCCCTGGGTTGGAGTCCTTCCAGTTGTGATTGCATGGCTGTGAAAGGGCAGAGCTAGGCTTTAAGTAGCAAAACTAGAAATGTGCATTGACTTAACAAGTTTGAGTTGATGGAAGTGAATGATATTTCTCTGAATATGAAATGCAAGTAGCTTACCCAGATATAAGCAACACACCTGTTGGTTCAAAAGCTGGAGATTCATAATGTTAAATAAAAGGAAAATAATTGTGAAGAAATCAGACAGGCAGTGTGATTAAGCACAGATTACTGAGAGAATGCTTTTAGCTACAGAAAGTCAAGACCTTGACTTTACAAGTCTTTTTGCAGTAACAGGGAAGGAAAAAGTTTGCTGTGTTTCCCTGCAAGATCAGATGTAAACCGCTGTAACTGTGGCAGAATTTCACCAAAAGACCACAGGGTGGCAGATAATGACTACAACCAGATCTGGGCGTTTAGTGGCTCCTTGAAAGCATTCCCTAGATTACTAAACTTTGGAATTTCTTAGTCTGGATTGGGTTTGCTATTTCGTGAGTTTTCTTACAAGCTCAACTAACTGCTACAAAACAGCATTAATCCTCCGAATTACTTGGCTGTTGCAACAAACCAACCTTATTGAAAACTCCATATGATATTGGAATAAAAGTCTATTTAAATAAAGCAATGCAGTGGAGCAACACATATTTTTTAGTCTTTTAATATGACTCATATTAATTTTATAAAAAATTTGGAATTCACACCTTGTCTGAATTTCCTTTTTTTAATACTAAGTATCAGTTTTCAATTTATTAATTATGTCAAGGTCCAGAAAACACTCCAGAAATTGAGCAGAGTAGACTCCCTTGAGACTTTTTATTTAAGATGCAGCTATATTCATGTATTTGGAGGATTTATCTGTAAAAAATGCTTCCACAAAATTTATTGCTTTACCACTGCCAGGTCTAAGCTTGTATTTTTTTTACCAATACACTATGACCAATGAATGTTGCATTACAGTCAGCCTTTAAACTTTATTTTTCACAATTGAAGTTACATGCATTGGGAGCAAAGAAACACACATACAAAAGGATAACACCATGAGTAACATAATTTCAATCATATTTTTTCATGTCCGAAGAGATGTTTCTTCTTCACTGATTTTTTTTAAGGCTCTATAGATCAGGATATATGGGAAACCCAAAGGCAAACCTTACCAGTGAACCAAGCTAAAAAGGCACCAAATACCTTCTCCTTCCTCATGTCCTTTGCCACCAGGTTCCCCCAACTCCATAAAAAACAGTCCTGCTTTCTTCTTAACCTCTCTTGATGTTAATGAACACATAAAAAACTTTCTTGTGTTCACGTTCCTCACTATGCTCAAATCCAGCTGAGCTTTTTCTTTCCTGACTCCATTCCTACATGCGCAAATGATGTCTTTGTCTTCCTCCCAAATCCATTCTTCTACATTTTTTATAAGTCCTTTTTGTCTCTGAGCTGACTTAAGATTCAAGTCCTGCCCTGCTCACCTGACACACTTGCCTGACTTTCTGCACACCTGAGTGGACCATTCATGTGTGTTCAGAGAAGGGCAGTGAAGCTGGTGAAGGGTCTGGATCACAAGCCTTATGAGGAGCAGGTGATGGAACTGTAAGTTGTTTAGCCTGGAGAAAAGGAGGCTCAGGGGGAAGACCTTAATGGCCTCTACATCTGCCTGTAAAGAGGTTGTAGCAGGGTGGGAGTTGGTCTCTTCTCACAAGGAACAAGCAGCAGGACAAGAGGAAATTGCAAGTTGCTCTAGAGGAGGTTTAGATTGGATATTAGGAAAAATGCCTTCACTGAAAGGGTGGTCAGGCATTTGAGCAAGCTGTTCAGGAAATTGATGGGATCACCATCCCTGGAAGCATTCAAAAACATGTGGCTATGTGTTTGGTCCAGATGGCAGGATGGAACTGACCTCTCTGCCAGTTGCGATGCCTGCCCAGATTCAAGCAGGGTCAGATACGCCAGCCTAAAGTACACAGAAATAGTCAGAAGACTTTTATTACCTCAGCATTCCAACAGGGGTTCCTCAGCAGTTTCCTGAATGAGGTAAGAAGCAAACAGGGAGATCCCTGGCATCATGGAGAGACGGCCTAAGTCAGAGCACAGTGAGTGTGAGTTTATGAAATAGTACATGAGCACCAAGTGTGATGCCTTCATGAATAAAATTGGTTGTACTCAAAGATCTTAGAGGTCTTTTCCAAGCTACACAATTCTATGATTCTATGATTCTTGTGCTCTGGTGATATTGTCCTTGTGGATCAACCAGTAGCTTTGCCCTTCAGGGCACTTTACCTTCAGCACCAAGGCCTGTGGCTGTATTTTCCTCAAGCTGCCTGAAGAGGGCCTCATCTCCTTTTCTTGATCGGGAGATTTGGAACAAACACCGGCTACATTAATATCCGTGCTGGTCTGTGCTCTGATGCCTGCTCACGAGTTCTCTTACTGGTTCATCATTCACCGCCAGGCAGAGGTCTATGCATACAAGGCACTCCTTTATACACAGCAGAAGGACCAGGTTACCAAGCCTGTTTGCAAGGACACTGTCACCCCCCTTGGTGAGATGCGCCGTATGCCTGCTCAGTAGCACCCGTTGCTCAAAAAGGCTCCAAGCCCTGCCTGTGACACCAGTTACTCAGCCAGGTGTTGACCTGCTGGATAACTACAATTCTGCTCAAGCCTTTCCATTTCACTGGAAGGACTGAGGAGACACCATCTGGACTTTCTGCTCTTCACTATCCCTCCAGTGGTCTGCAATCACCCGTGAAACCTTCCAGCTTACCCTCGGGGCTATCATTGTTGCCCACAGAGAAGACCAGCAAGGGGTTCAATGGCCAGACAAGTCTGGCTGTCCTTCTGAAGCATCCTGGATCCTGGCCCCTGGCAAGCAATAAACCTCTATCAGGTCAGGTCAGTAGATCAGTGGCATCATTCCCTGCACGAGTCCCTTTTAATTATCATACACATTTTCTCCTTTCTTTTTTTTTTTTTTTTTTTTTAATTTGGGCGCCTCTTTTCTAAAGTTTGGGAAAGACCAGCTGATGTTCTGGAACTGCATTTTGTTGTTCTTTCACCTAGACTGACCCCTGTCCATAAGTTACCTTGTTTGTAAATACTAGAAGCTGTCATGGACAGCAGCTTGCCTTATAAAATCATAGAATGGTCAGAGTTGGAAGAGATCTAAAATATCATCTAGTTCCAACCCCCTGCCATGGGTAGGGACTCAGTTCCAACCCCTGGCCATGGGTAGGGACTCCTTCCACAAGATCAGGTTGCTCAGAGTTCCATTCAGCCTAGCCTTGAACCCTTCCAGAGATGGGGCATCCACAACTTCTCTGGGCAACAGGTTCCAGTGCCTCGTCACCCTCACAATAGAGACTTTCTTCCTAATATCTAATCTAAATCTACTCTCCTTCAGCTTAAGGCCAAACCCCCACATGCTATCACTACATATCCTTGTGAAAAGTCCCTCTCCAACCTTCCTGTAGGACCCTTTAGGTACTGGTGCTGTAAGATCTCCCTGGAGCCTTCTCTTCTCCAGGCTGAACAGCCTCATGTTGAGATGTCACAGGAGCAGGCATGCAATTATTTGATAAAATAGAAGTCTGGATAAAATTAATTTTGCTTTAAAATGAAGTATTGCAAAATAATTACAAAAATATGTAACTCTGGTAGTGTAATGGAGATTATTTAGTCTGCAGTCAGTTGTGTGTGATCACTACATTATATGGTAGTTATTATGGCTATTCAGAAAAGATGAGTGAATTTTCCTCTACCTTTCAAAATGTAATTGTAGGGCAGCTTATGGTAATGTGAATTCATGTCAGTTCCAAAATATTTTCATCTAAAAGAAAAGTAAACAATATTTACATAATATTTGCAATTATAGTGACATTTATTGTAAAATTAAAAAATTTGATTTAAACTAAAAAGTTTATTTCACAGATTTTTATCTATCTTTTTTTTTTTCCCCCTGATGTATGCAAGAATAAAGTTACAGTTTTCATTCCGGTCTAATTTGCTTGTGTTTGAATTTAATCACCCATCTGAAATAAAATTTATATATCAACTGCAATGACAAGGAAAACAAATATTTTTTCATAGCAGAATTAGTTACTATACAAACTTGGCATTGTAGATTAATTAGATATTCGATATTAAATGTTAGATAAATTACCAGTTCTGAACAAACTGTCAAGTAGACAAGAGAATGCAGAAAAATGGGACAATAGATAAAAATTACTTGTTATCAAAACACAAAATAAGCAATGATAATTTTTTTGCCTTTTTTTCTAAATTTGCAGGATAATCCTGAGGGAACGCCCAAATATACTTCTATACAAGTGAGTCTGCTTATCCCATTAATCAGCAATACATGTTTGTTTCATCATCAAATGGGAAAAGTAAATACTATGTAGATGCCTTTAAATCAGTATGTGTTCAGTGCCCTATGCGTTTGAGATCCTTATTTATAGATTTCATGAATGTGTCAAACTGCTAAATCATCATAACATATGTAATTTTTTATACATTCAAGGACAGAACTTTATTGTTTTTCTGTAAGTATTTTGAGTAATCTTCCATTTTACATTATATTTTCTACTCTCTCTCTCAAATATTCAGAACAAAATTTGAAGTTGCACGTCACTGACAGCAGAGAAAACAGAAAACAGCTCCTAGGGATTTAATTTTGTTTATGAAAAGCATAATGACATCCCTTTGGGATGGAGGCTGTTCTGCAGGTATGCTGCACCTCCTGCTAGTCAGTGCATCTTGAATATCCCACCTCTGTGCTGAAAGTCTCCAAGATCGAGAGCATTTCAGTAAATTCTAGTAACAAGTATTGCAGTCTTCTACTTATTTTACAGGTTTGGCAGGAAAGTTATGCTTTTCCTGAAAAGTCATAATGCAAAAACTGAGGCAAGTGAGGTACATGCAGACAGCTTATTCCTCTGAACACTCAGTTCTAGCAGTATTGAAATGAGACAGTTCAAGATGGTTTTCCTCCTCTGCCTATGTGCTCAGGGAAATTATCAATAAATCAAAGCATATCATAAGAAATCACAGTATATACTTTTACGGTGTAAAAGACGAAAAGGTTCTAAACATAAAAAGTTTAGTGAGTGTCAGGTTGTTTTTGAGATACACAGTTGCACACATATATACATAATAAACGTGAATACATTTATTTTTTGTTCTCAAACAGCAGTCTACTTTTTACAAGCAATGCTCTCATAGCCTCTCAAAAGGTTCACTGGCGAAGGGAAGGTCAAGTGCATGTTGTCAACTCCTAGGCATGGAACAAAGAAAAACAACTTGGTTTTATTTTGTTTTTAGGAAGGGGGAAATAGTCACATATTTCCAAGATCCAATACAAGAAAGAAGTATCTCTTGAAAATGAGAACATCTGGCAGTGCCTGCTTCGTGAACCCAGCCTGGGGGGAATGGAGTGCACCTGTTGAGTTTGGTAAGAACAAATCCATGCCCTGGCCTGCTGTTCCTTCAGTGATACCCTGCCTACCTCACATTGCTGTGCAACTATGGACACACAAATGTTGAAAGGATTGGTTAATATTTTGCTTCAATCCATGCTATAGAGAAGAGTAGGAGGAAGCCTAATAGACCTCTCAACATTCTAACATAGGAAATAGTACAAAAAATTTACACACTTGCAGCTGAAGTGTGCACCTGCTTACTTCAGGGGACAAACAAATGGGCTTAATGTTAATTGCTCCCAGTAGACGTATTAAATTACAGAGTTCATTTTTATACCAAGTGAAACCTTTCAGACTTGCATTCACCTGTCAGTCAACACAGGAGATGTTTGACACTACTGGTCAACATGAAGTTCAACAAGACCAAGTGTAAGGTGCTGTACCTGCATTGGAGCAATCCCTGGTATCAGTACACACTGGAGGACAAAGGAATTGACAGCAGCCTTGCTGAGAAGGACTTGGGGATGCTGGTGGGTGAAAAGCTGGACATGAGTTGGCAACATGTGCTTGTAGCCCAGAAATCCAATTGTACCCTGGGCTGCATCCCAAGCAGCATGGGCAGCAGGTCGAAGGAGGTGTTTCTGCCCTCTACTCCACTCTCATGAAACCCCAGCTGGAGTGCTGTATCCAGCTCTGTGGGCCCCAGCATAAGAAGTATGTGAACTTGTTGGAGTCAGTCCAGAGGACAGTCACAAGAAGGATCAGAGGGTTGGAGCACAGTCTGAGAGAGTTCGGGTTGTTCAGCCTGGAAAACAGAAGACTCCTGGGAGACCTCGCTGCAGCCTTCCAGCACCTAAAGGGCCTACAAGAGAGCTGAGGAGGGACTTTGTGCAAGGACATGTAGTAACAGTTCAAGGGGCAATGGCTTCAAACTGATAGAGGGTGGATTTAGATTAGATATTAGGAAGTAATTCTTCACTGTGAGGGTGATGAGGCACTTGGAATAGGTTGCCCAGAGAAGCTATGGAAGTGTTGAAGGCCAGGATGGGGCTTTGAGTAACTTGGTCTAGTGAAAAGTGTCCCTGGCCTGTGCCAGAGAGGTTGGAACTAGACGGTCTCCAAAGGTCACTTCCAACCCAAACTGTTCTATGATTCTGTGATTCTAAGATCTATTCCTCTTTATTAATAATAATTATTAATATTATTAATAATAATATTGTTAATAATATTATTAATAATAATTAATAATAGTTAATAATATTAATTATTATTAATAATAATAGTTTAATGACTGTTTCTCTCTCAGGAAATGAGGAAATTATTTCTTCTTCTGTATGGATTTTACTTGTGGTAGCCATTTCAACACTCTTAGCGGCAATCATCTCAATTTTGTTCTGCAAAAGGTAAACTTAACCTATGCATTTATTTTATTTTATACGGATGTGTGGAACATCTGTAGTTTTTAAACATTTAAGGTAGAGATGTCTCTTTAATATAGGTAAACCAGTTTTCACTCCTAAAGATCAATCCAAATGAGTGATCCTGAGGCAAGTGCTACTGTGGTGATGCCTAAAGGCTCTCTCCAGTTGATCCACACAGCTTTTTCTGGGGCACATTTTGTCAATGTGGCAAGGAAAGCAATTGTATGCAATTACTTATATTAAGGTTACAGATGCTATCAACAATTGCAGTGTAGACTGTACACCATATGTTTTTTGATTTCTTGAACTGATTATTTTATTGCAAACACACAGGTTACTTGTACTTACTAGGAAAGGTTTTGCACTGTTCACTAAAATTGCCATAGCAAACTGAATGTGTCTTAAGGCACATAAGCTAAGCAGACTGCTTCTTTAAATAAACCACTTAAGTGAAAGAAAAAGAATATTCTGCTGTATGATGGGCTATGTATAGAAATATACAGCAATTCAGAGAAGATACTGCTCTCCCAACTTGTTAAAATTTTTACACACAATTTTCACTGTTTGTAGTAACTTAAATAGTAGGGCAAATTCCTTTTTCTTTCAAAGAAGAAAATAAGTACTAGTAAATCTTTAATAAAAAATGAGTCATTTAATAAAAAATTAATCCCATCCAAATTATTAATGTTTTCCTGGTACGTGTTCATTCTGTGCTGAGATTATGGATATTTTTCAGTTCATTTCTAAGACAGGAGAGGGAGATAAGAACTGGGTCAGGGGTACAATGGTTTTGTCACATCATGGTTATTTAATTTTTCTGTTCTATTCAATACCTTTGGATTTCTAGGACTGGCTGTTGGAAAGCAGCATTTCCACAAATCCCAGGGCCGGAAAATGCTTTTTTTGGACTGCCTGAGACAAATTCAGAGGTATGTTTTATTTTTATATTTAAGTGTGTAAATTACATACAAAACTCTACTGAATGAATGCTTAAATGATAAAGAACTTATTACAGAGAATAACTCTTTTCTTTGCCATGTTCTGAAGAATTGCAAGAGAAAATCAGCAGACAAGTTTGTTAAGGGAAGTCAAATGCAGTGCTGTTCCAGAACCACAGGGTTTCTCCCATTCCAGTCTCACAGGTGCAGAGGCTGATGCTTCCATTGGTAGATCCAGACAGCAGGAAGGGCTGTGCATTTTCCCAGCATGAAGCACACACATGTACAATGACACAACAGAGCACAGTAATGCAGCCAGCCACAAAGACCAACAGAGGTGCCTCTACCAGCACCACATCAACACAACCAGCACTCTCATAAATAAGGACCCAGGCATCACAGTCCTCCTGCTACTCTCCAGCTGAGGAGGGCTGGCATATATCCTCTCTCTCTTCATTTATAAGCTCCATAAATTTGAAAGTGTCTGAGCCCTGTGTTTCCCCACCAGGTCACCAGCTGTCACCTTGAATCTCTCCAGGTGTGCATCTCTCCTACTTACCACTAGCAAGTTAGACATGCAGGATAGAAAGTAAAGTGCCAAAGAAAATAGTTTAAAATAGGGTTTCCTAAAAAAACAGGGCAGACTGTGGTGGTCACACAGAGCATTTGACGACACTAGAACACTGACCAGCAGTTCATTTTGCATTCTTATCTTGTCCAGCATTTTATCATGTTATGTTCAGTAACTACTCATGCTCTGTTCAATTAGCTAAACTTCAGGTCATGTGTGCCCATCTGCTTCCACACTTGAGTGAAGTCAATCCTTTTGTATTAATTCATGGAATGAGTCAGCTTGGAAAAGACCTTTAGGATCATCAAGTTCAACCATTATTCCAACATTGCCAAGCCCACCACCAAACCATGTCCCCAGGTGCCACATCTACATGCCTTCTAAATACCTCCAGGGAGGATGACTCCACCACTTCCCTGGACAGCCTGTTCCAATGCCTGGCAACTATTTCAGTGAAGAATTCTTTTCTTAATACCCAATCTAAACCTCCCCTGCCACAATTTGTGGCCATTTCCTCTTGTCCTATCTCTTGTTACTTGGAAGAAGAGAACAGCCACCACTCCACTGCTCCTTTCATGTTGTGGACAGTGAATATGTTTGAGATTGATAATATCCATGGTGCATTATAGAAAAGCATGTTCTCCCCATCCACTTCCAGGCCAGCAAAAAATTATGTGTCAGTGTTACAAAGTTGCTGAAATTTTAGTGTTATGTCTGGCTAAGGAGAGCTTTTTGACTAAGAAACAAAGAAGTAAAATATTTTGTAGAAATAAGCAAAAACAGTTGAAATACTCTCAGATTTGAACGTGAGTAGAGGCTAACCTAACCTTATGTATAAAACTGATGGAAGTTTTTATTTTCCTTTCAGCTGATGGAGAGCAAAATTCAGTCAACATCTGAATATGAAGAGATAATATTAGTTGCTGACATAGTAAGATAACCAAGAAAAAAGGAAGAGTCTGAAAGTGCATTTCTTAGACAACTGTATATTCCTGTGCAAAGTTTGGAATAATATATAGGCTTTCTTCACTTTCTTCTTTTGCTTGTATAAAACAGTGATGCAGCCATGAGAGAGTGATACCTTACAAGCAATCTTTTTTAAATGCCGTTGTATTTGCTTTTAATTTTGGCTAACTTTAACTGTTTGAGTAAATTGTCCTTATTGGATATCCTCCATTTTGTGAGTATGATTGAAATATTTCCGTCAACAAGTTTTGGAAGCTTTTTAATTTTTAAGGAAAAATAATTGGTTTGTCTCATATTAAAAAGATTAAGAATTAATTTATTGAGATGAATACAATTTAAGAAGAAAAAATCTGATACCTGAATGCCATCATTCTACTGTCAAAAATGGCCTAATTCATACTTGAAGTTTCCTTGGAGCTCTTGAAGTATATGCGGGCAACTAGAAAAAAGAAATTGGGATTGAAAAGAAGCTGACATATTGAGTAGTGGCCTGTAATCAATGGGAATCTCAAAGGACAGGATTATGTCTAAAATCATATGTATCCTTAGAGCTTGAGTATGTGACTTACAAGTTAAGAGATCAGCCACCTACTTCTGTAGATATCTAGCTTTTCATGTTCTTACTGCTCACTTTCTTTTTTACTATAATTTCTTATTTTAACATTGGGTGCATGACTCTGTTAATCTCTGTTTTCTTTTGTTCAAATTGAAAGCTTTACTATTAAGCCAAACATGAGGTTTTCAGAGACACAGGGTTAGAAAAAGGGATTGGGAAAACAGCCCATGCTGTTGTTGCATGCAGTGACTGATCATGAGTGAGGCTCCTAAAGGATCAATCATAGTGTTTGGTACTAGTTTTATCCTCTTAAAACATGAAAGACATTGACAAGCTCTGTAAGTTCAGCAGCAGAGCACCAGGACAATGATGGGTATCTGAAGGAAGGGGGATTTTTCAGGCTGGAGAACGGAAGCTCAGGGGTCTAACAGTGTCTTTCACTGTGTGTATAGAAAACAGCACAGGCTTGTCTGGGAGTTGCACCGTATGAGGATGAGAGGGAGCAATCAAAAGATGCAGCAAGAGAAAGTTGAATTTGATATAAGGAAAAAGAATTATTTACATGTGAGAGCTGGATGGTCTCTGGAATGAGTGCCTGAAGAGGCTGTGAAATCTTCATCCTTCAATATATTCAAAACACAACTGGACAATTTCTGACAAGCTTCCTTAATGGGGAAATGATTTATTATTAGATTTCTTTTATTCCTTTTACAGATTGTTCCATAAAAATCTTTTTTTGGGCCTTACTTACTGTGGTCTTGTATTTGTCCTGTCAGAATCCACATGCTTTCCTGTTTTTTTTTCTTTTTTTCCTTTGGCTTCAACTTCTAGAGAAATGCCTTCTTATTTTGTACAAAGCCCTGCTCACACTGTTACTTTTCTGAGGATTGAGAAGATTTTTCTTTTTAAAGAGGCAAAACCCCCTAGTATTTAATCTGTATTATGAATGAGGCACATAATTAAACATTTGATTAACTGTGCAGGAAGATACTGGAGAAGGCATAGACATTTCTTCGTCACAGTAGTGACTTCACATATGATACTCAGGGTCCATATCACTGCTTTTGTAGAAGCAAAGAATATTAGGTAACATTTGTGTTGGAATAACATCCTATTGGCACCTATTGAAAATCTAATTTCTGCATTTCCTATGAAGCATAGCAATGGACAGGCAACATAGTCCCTTGTAAGCATTAAGTAGTCAATACAGACCATGAGGTCAGCACAGAAGACAAGAAACAAATATTCTCACTTCCTGGTGTGTCTGCGGATACCCTTGTCAGAGATCAGGAGCATAGCAATAAACTCTATTTTACTGGCATATTTGACTTGTGGGCTTGTTTATTTGAGAAAGAAGCATATTCCAGCAAAGAAGTCAGAATCTGCCCAGGCAATATCGGAGCACAGACAAAACTTCCATTTTCAGTTAAAGTCTAATTCCATATGAGGCTCAGCCCCATACAAGGCTCAGCCTTGATCTGGAGCTATACCAAAAGTGTCTTTATTGTCTGACTCCCCACTTTGGATGGCTGGACAATGAACTATCTACTTGTTCCTACATGAGGATGTAATGCTGGAAGCTCACCATGATTTCTAAGGAGGTCTTAACACACAAAGAGAGAATGCTCAGTGATTTGCCCCCTTAAATGAATTAACCTTTGAGCACTTTCATTCAGAAGAAAAACAACTTTATCCTCTGAGTAGCCTTACTGGTTTTGGTAACATATATCTTGATGCTTCATTTAGTCTCTGAAATTCAGGTATTGGAGGTCTGTACCAGAATGCTCTTCCTGGAATGGGGTAAAACAACTTGAACAATACCCTATTTGCAAAGCTATCGGTGGTGAATGGAGAAGGGGGTGTCATGCTGCTTTTGGTGTTGAATAATGCTGAAACTTTTCTAACTCGTCATTTTCATAACTGGGTGAGAAATCACTGACAATCATTTTTATGCTTTGATGCATAATTGCTTTGAGAATCAAAGGCTTAGATTTTTATACTATATCTTTAAACCTTGCTGTTTGATTATTAGACTGGTTTTATAATGATACTAGACATTTGATTATTAGACTAAACACTCCTAGTACTACTTTCTTGCACAGAAGCCAATTGCCATGTAAGAGTCCAGATACATTTTATTAAACCTCTAAATAAGGTGGACACTTGCAAACTACCTTTAGAAATTAGCCCTGGCCTGAGCTAACCTCTGGACTATGTCCAGAAGTTGTTCAGGACATTGCTTGCAAATCCTGGACAAACTAATGCTGGGAACAGTTGTTCTTGGACATGTTCCAGTGCTGGGGAGCCTTCCAGTTACCAGTGCAGCCAGGGACTGTGCTCTCTCCTGCTCACACTGCAGCTGAACACAAACACCTCTTGGCACACCTACTGCCTTTGACACAGTTAATGGTTACCTTTTGGTCAAAGACTCACCTGGGAAGGTTTTTTTCACCAGATCAGAACAACAAAGCAAATTTCTTAAGGAGGTTGCTGGACACACTTGTAAACCAGCTTCATATTTCTCTCAGTATGCAGCAGTGGTCAGCATGGAAATGATCACAATAACTTGTTAAAAGAGTGGTGAGGTTGTTATAGACTGCACTAGTTTATATAACCTTTCTCAATACCTTTCCTCTTGGGCAAAATTGCCAGAGTGCAGCATAGTTTGGCTCCAGTCCACCAAAACCTAGACATGAGCTATGAACAACCACTCACTGGCTCTCTGCATGGAAGGGAATAGTAAACTACAATAAAGACAGTATCCACACACTCAGGAGATGGCATTATGGTGTTGTTAAATAGAACCTAAACAAACTCCTCATTTGCTTCCTGGTTTCTCCTGAAAAAGGATAACATACTTAACTAATTCTGGAAAAGTATTACACCCACGTTCAAAAAAAAGGCCAGAAGTTCAACCCAGGGAACTGCATGCCTATCAACCTGGAAAACTCATGGCTTGAGTACTCTTGGAGCACGTTTCTGGAACATTAAGAAGCAGATGGTCTCTGGGAATAGTCAGCATGATTTTATCAAGGGTAAATGCCTGTAAAAAAAGTGGGTTACTACAGGGATCTATGCTGGGACCTATCTGGTTTAATGTGTTTATCAGTAACCTGGAGGAGGTAATGGAGTGCATTGCCATTATGTTTGCAGATAACACCAAATTGGGGTAACCAGCTGATTTCCTCGGGATGAGGGCTGCCATTCAGAGGGACACAGACAGACTGATGGAATAGTCCAAAAGCAACCTTGAAATCACTTACTGCTCACTTGAAATTAATTTGTCTGGAAGAGGAAAAACTTAAAAAATATAACATTATTTTAAAATAGGTTTTCAAAAACAATGTTTTGAAAAATTGTGGTGTACATTTCCTAAAACTCTGTGCTTTACACCAACCCTTGTTTCTTATAAAACAGCTTCACATAATATTTGTCAACTTCTTGAAGGATATGAACGCAACCATTTCATCTAATGCTTTCTTATGAAAGTTGGTAACATTTCTGAAGATTTTGTTGCCCTGGTGTTTTTCTCAAACTTCCACCAAATGTTGCAAATGTTAATGCTAGACTGAGACATTAAGAGATTTTTCATACCATGTAGAGCAAAAGATGTGCCTTTCACTTATGACAAGCTATTTGTGAACTGGCTAGCAACATCTACATAAGCAGCACGGAGCACGAACTGCAAGAGATCCCAGCAGATCACTCTACACCAATGGACCAAGACCTCTGGTGTCCAAAGGGGCTATCTTGGAGAAATGGAGAGGTGTCTGTACCCCAAAAAAGATTCTAGGGGGAGTCTTAACATATTGACAATGGTGACCTAGAATAAAACACAGAACAACATATTAAACAAAACCAAAATAATTGCTGGTTCATCATAAACACCAGACTTCAGACTGTGGCCGTTCACACCCTCTTGAGACAACTCTTCCCAGAAGAAGATGGGACCTATTATTCCCAAAGGAAGCTGGTACCCAGGAGGGTCAGAGCCAGGACCTGAGGGCAGTCATGGGTCCAGCAGGGTTGTGCCCTCCCTGACAAGGGCCCATCCACACCACCCCATGAGCAAGAGCACAGGCAGCCAAACCCTGGGAAGAAAGAAAGAGTGGGTCTCAATACACAGAGAGCCCTAATGAGTAAGTCCAGGCTAGAGTCCAAAATCACAGGATCACAGAATGATTGAAAAAGACCTCCAAGATCACCGAGTCCAACCCTTGATCAGACACCACCTTGTCAACTAAACCATGGTACTAAATGCCACATCCAGTAATTTCTTGAACACTCCCAGGAATAGCGCCGCTACCACTTTCCTGGGTGATTCATTCCAATTCTTGAAAAGTCTTTCCGTTAAAGAAATTTTTCCTGATGTCAAACCTGAACCTTCCGTAGTGCAGCTTGAGGCTATGTCCTCTGTCCTGTAGTTGTCTAGAAGAAGAGACTGACCCCAGCCTTGCTATAACCTCCTTTCAGGTAGTTGCAGAGAGCAACAAGGTCTTCCTTCAAGCCTCCTCTTCTTTAGGTTAAACAACCCCAGCTCCCTCAGCTGCTCCTCATATGGCTTACAACTGGATCAGTTAAAACTAACTCAGCCACTGTTTGGGCAGCCTGAAGGTATGGATCAGATGGTACTGTAATACCACCCTCACATTACCTAGAATCTCTCCAAACATGCCACCACAATAGCAAGCAAATCCTTTCATCAAAATTAATCAGGCATACTGATACACACTTTGCATCACAAATATGTGTGGCATGGAAGGATGGTGCTTTAGAAAAGTTGCTCAAGGTGGTAGCAGTCACTGAGGTAGCTGGTGGTACCCAAGTAGAGCATATTTGATAAGCAGGCAGTTTCAGATCACAGTAAAGTGTGACTACACTGTGTTCTTTTTAGGCTACACAAAACAAGTAAATTAAATTCTTTGATTTAGTAGAATTATTTAATTTGAGTAGAAGATTTGAAACATGCCTGTCCTGTTCTAAAGTACTGAAAGAGGTGGCAAGGTCTGAGTCAATGATAATATGTGGTTCTAGATAGAAAATTCTGCCGCTGAGCCCTGCCTCACATGTGCTCTGTCTAAAGTGTTACTCATTTCGCTTATCGTGTTTTTTTCATTCATAACCTCAAGGTTTTAAGATAGAAAATAATATTAATATGCCCTTTTGGTGGGAATCACTGGGTAAAGGTGGGCAAGACCCAGCAGTGTGGACTGAAAAGCAAAGACATTTAAAATTTGAAAAGTCTGTGAAGTAGTTTGCTATTGGTGTATCTGAGCAGATACATTAGCAAAAAACCCCAAACCAAACCAACCAACCAACCAACCAACCAAAACAAAATAAAACAAACAAAAAAAAAACCCAAAAAAACAACTCACCTTACAATTTTCATTCAATGATAGCAGGGTTAAGAATAGTTCTTCCTCTAACAGACTAAGGAGCCTCACTCCCAAAAAGCCTAGGGAATTCTTCACCTTCCTGTTACTGCTTCTGTATTTGGGAGTGGAAAGTAGGAGTTAACTCAAGTCATTCTTGCATCTGAGAGCATCTGATCTTCTGAGAAGAGAAAGAAGTCAAAATAATCTATTACATGAAGATTACATAACTGGATATCAGATACCATGTAAAACAAATGGAGAAGTGGCTAACTCCCAGCATGACTCAGAGCCACATCTAAAGTTGCTGGAAGTTAAAGCGAAAAATGTGGCTTAGACTCTCATATTTATGTGACTGTAAAGTCTTTTTCAAACTTGACATTACATTATTTAGTAAATGCTTTTGATATTTTCTTTTAATATCTGCAGTCAGACACTTTTGCACATAACTCATGATGTTGTAGCCTAAGCTGAAACAAACAAAACCAACCCATAATCAGTCAGTGAGAAAGTTTGGCAAACTGGATCTGGCATTTTCCTTGCCATTTCTTTGCCTACAAATGCACAAGACAGAACTTGGCTGTTTGTACATACGTGTTAAGGATTGATCTTCCTCAAAGGAGAACCCAGGCTAGTGCAGGGGCCATAATAAACATATATAGACAACAGGGTCCTAACAGAAATAAGTGACCATGTTATAAGCACTTTAAACACAGACTAGTCACACAACACTGCTGTTGTTTCCAGAAGATATTATTCATGAAAATGTATTTATTTGTAGAAGTGGAATTTCTAGGAGCACATTAATATACTATGATTCTACTGAGTATGTATTTTTGTATAATGGCTTTACATATTGTGACTATTAATACTTAGTTCATCTGACATAGCAGGAAGGAAGTTTGTTGCATGATCAGTATATGTGACATCTGCAAAACAGGAAATTTAAGGAAGCTCAAAAGCAGTTAGAGAAATTACAAACTCAGTCACTTTCTAACTTGCAGCATTTTCTACTTAATAGTGCCATACAGTAAAAAAATATAACTGGCAGAGCAAAACATCGATTCCTGCATGTGACTACAACTTCAAATTTAGGCATCCTTGTTGCTGTGAACTGAAGTCAAACAAGATAAATAAGGAGAGTTTTTTTCAAGAGCAGGTATGTCTCTATGTTGTCTATTGAATATTTTCTTGTGCCCCAGACGATTTTGTGCAAATGTTTGGCAAGAATTAACTCAGGTACAATCATATTAGCACAAGTACAAAATCTGGATTAGCTTCCTTCCTGCTTGAGAAAGCCTATGGAAAATTTGGGGGATGCTTCAGCCTATTTGATGTGTATATATAAAATTTCTAAAGATTGCTTCAAGATTCATGGAAGACTATGAAATGTCTGTGATATCTGTTGCACTACTGGACATTTTTTTATCTGACATCTATTTTTTAATAACTGAAAGAAATGCTATTTTTTGTATCCCTTCTATAAATTAATGTAACTAGAAATATGTGGATTTCTATTTCCTGGGAAAAAAATAAAAGTAAATCACAGAACCTAGGGATGGCTGAGGCTGGAAGGCACTTCTAGAGATTGTTCTGTCCCATCCTTGCTCAGAGCAGGGTGAGCTACCTAAGGTTATTCAGGGCTTTGTTCAGTCAGTATCCCCAACACTGGAGAGTCCAAAACTTCCCTGGAAAACCTGTTCAAGTGGTTGACCACCCCCACAGGAAAAAGTGCTTTCTTGTGTGTAAATCAAATTTCCATTATTTAAGTTTTTGCCCATTGCTTCTTGTCCTGTTTCTCGGCACCACTGAGCAGAGTCTGGCTCCATTTTCCTCATTCCTCCCACCTGGGTATTGGTACCTATGGGTAACATATCCTTGAGCCCTTAATCATCTTTGTGGCTCTTTGTTGGACTCCCTCCAGGAGCTCTGTATCTTTCTTCTGCTGGGAATCCCAGAACAAGACCAGGTACTCTAGGATCATCTCCCTTGACCTGCTGGCAACACTCTGCTTCATGCAGCCCAGGGTGCCTTTGGTCTTCCGTTCTGCAATGGCATGTTGTTGGCTCACAGTCAGCTTGTGCTGTCCCTGAAAAGCTGCTTTCCAGCAGGTTGTCCTCAGGCTGTGCTAGTGCCAGGGGTTGTACCTCCCCAAGTGTAGGACTCAGGGCTTTCCTCTGCTGAATTTTATGACATTCGTGTCATCCCATTTTGCCAGTTTGTCCAGGCCCCTCTGAAGCAAAATAGTGGTATATTACCCACTTCTTCCAGTTTTGTATCATCTACAAACTGAACTAGTCATATTTAGACAGCAATTTGATAGTAATATTTCATGACTTGGTATGCACTGTAAGGTTTTTATTCCTATTTCCATGCCTCCTGGTAGGCTTAGCAAGTGTATGGTACCCTCCATATGTCTGTAATGTGTAAGTATCAGTTTATCCTCACATCACCCTGTGACTAAAATTCAAAGTTTTATTTCTGGAACTGTGTCATGGGCAGTAGTAATTTTTCCAGAGCAACTCAATCAAATTAGTCACTGGTCTCAGGTGACATTTTCTGGTAGCATTCTACACTTACAGCCTGTGAGCAAAGAATACAAACTGTACAGCCTAAAAGAGTAAGAACTGATAATGTTTAAGTCAGTATTTCATGGATGCTTTCTATAAAAACTACTATATACTATGTGACTGTGTTTTCCTTCTGACACATTGATTAGGTGGATAGATTAGGTTTATAGCAAACCTCTCGGAGAGAGCTAGGGAGTCAGCTGAGTTGAGGAGTATGGAAACCAGGTGCTTGAGTCTTCTCTAAGGCCCTTCCCTATGTAGCATCATGGACACATGCTTGTGAGGCTGGCCAGGGGAGAAAAAGGAAAGAAGCAAACAAAAAAGAGCATGCAGTTTGGGGGTTTTCATCCAAATAGAATCTATTTTACCTCCTATTTTAATGAAATATGAGGAAATTCTGCTTACACAAGAATATATATGTTTCTTCTGGTCTGATCCTCCAAGTAACACTCACAATCAGTTTGAAATAAGTATGGGTTCCTTTTAGCACCTTCAATCCTGAGGTCTGTTCAGATCAGAGAGAGTCTTACCATACCTGTCTGCAGAAGACCAGTCTGGAAAAGAGGGTGGAGGTCCTGGTAGTACAAAGTAGCTACAGGTGCAGTGCTGGAGACACTAGCTTGGCCATTGTGCAGAAGGTATGGATTGGTCAGGCAAATGGCTTAGGGCTCACCAAAACTCCTATATCTCTTATCCTGCCTGGAGGCAGAGAAAAGTCAGAGGACCTGGCTATGTGTGGGTGCATTCAGCTGGAGTGATAGAGAGAACCTAGGTGCAACCCAACACTAATCCTTTCCTGTGTGATTTAAAATTATGTCAAATGTGAAACACAAATCCTTTGTGAAGCAAACCCCTTTAGTGCTATGATCAATGGAAATGATAATTTCTTATGACAAAAGTGAATGCTTACAGGCCCTGCTATTCCCACTGCAAGTCCAATGAAATGTCCAGAGCGTGGAGACAACAGTGCTCGCAAACACTCCTCTAAGCAGACAGGACTGCATATGATTCCTGTGGCAGTGCCCTAGACGAGGGTTTCCATGAGAAAGGATGAAGAGTTCTCAGAGCATGGCACTGTTGTCATGTGTAGGAGAGAGGGAGACTTTGAAAGCAGAGTAATGAGAGCAGAGAGAGGGAGACAACAAGAAGAATGAAGCAAGGAAAATAAAGGAAAGGTGAGCAGACAGTTGACAGGGAATAGGAAAACTTTAAAAAGAATGTAAGATGATGAAAGGAAGGAGAAAAGGTTGAGTGACTGAACAGATGGGCCAAAATGGAGAAAAACATGGTTAAGGGGCAGACTAGAGGGATGGCAGGTCTTGAGTTTCCCACGGGCATTAGTGGGGAGGTCCCTGAGAACATGTGAAAGTGGAAATAACTATTGAGACCAATATCTCAGATAGCATGTCACGGCCAGTCCTCTATACTGTTTGTACTTAAGATTCTTCAGTATCACTTCCCAGCAGCCATGGCCACATCCTTACTATAGTATGATGATTTTCAAATGTTGATGTAGCAAAAGATAAGGGGAGAAGAATCAGGTTACAGTGATACAGAGTGCTATCTCTGTTGCAACACCAACACAATGTCTTGGCCTGGTTTGAATCCTAGAGACCATGACGGACATGTTCTATTAAGCCAATTCCAGGAAATGTGACATGGCTCCTGGAAATATTCAGGACTCTAGGACAACTTCCTTGGAGTGTCTGGATGGGGTTTTGCTTTCTCCACAGGCGGAATTGGTCTGAAATCATCAATCTGAAATTGCCAAAAAAATTAACATATAAGAGCACACTAGTAATGAAATAGTACCATGTTTCTCTTTTTCCTTAATTTGTAAGAATTTACCTCACAGTTTTAGACTCATCCTTAGTAATAACTGTAATCAAGAAAATTGCTACTAGGAAGTTTCACTAATAGGCAATGCTAAAACAAACAAACAAACAATTAACCACAGTTGCTTCTTCATGTAGGAGAAAAAAAAATAAAAACGCTGACAATTGAGACATCTCTAAAGAATTTTGACCCCCTCTAAAAAGAGGAAAATAATGCATAAGATGCGAAATATTTGACTAGCCTTGCTCAGGTCTCCATACGACATGAATGAATGTGGAATTGCCCTTTGCAGATATTCATATTTCCTTAGTAGATTAAATTACCTACAGTGATCTGTATCACCTGACTCGTGGGGTTCTGACACAAGCAAAAATTTCAAGTAGACTGTGTGAAAAAACATAATTCTAAGTTATGGTCTCTGCATTGAATACAGTGAACGTATGTATCATCATGAAAGTCTGGCCTTTCCATCTAAAACCACTGTGTTGTTATAGGCAATACTGAGCCTATTCAGTTCTTTCAAAGAAGAGGTGCCTGCCAGACATGCTGAAGCATACCATCTGCTTGTCTTTTCTAAAGAATATTTTCTCAGGGTGAATTAGACAGCATCTTTGACTCTTCCCATGGGGGAAAAAAAAAAAAAAGTTTTGCAGAAACCAAAGTACACTTCATCATAATTTTCCCTTCCCTTCCCTTCCCTTCCCTTCCCTTCCCTTCCCTTCCCTTCCCTTCCCTTCCCTTCCCTTCCCTTCC
>JAWWEW010000001.1:83220006-83234801 GCA_035583185.1 Anabacerthia variegaticeps | reverse complement strand
GGCAGAAATGTGGGATGTAGATTCCAAAACGTGAGGATAGGGACTGAAAAAGCTTACTTCCTGGTGAATGGGTCTAGTAAAGACTCCTTGATCCAGTTCTATGATGAGTACATTAAACTGTATAAAATTGGTAAGTAATTGAACATTTTTATTTTATTACTGTTCCATAAAATAAGGAAGTGGTGAATTTTTGTCTGAAAAGAAAATTAAAACAAAGTCTGTAGGCCATTGTGGGATCCTGCACTGCAGGACAGACTTTGCTCCCAATAGGAGACAGAATATAGTTCCAAAAATTAACTAAAACGAGCAAAGGCAGATGCAGCCTGAAACAACTGGTCAGAGAAGTGGTGTGAATACATCCATGGAATCCAATTAATGAAACAAAATGGTTAGACTTTCAAGGCCACCATTCTGATGGGCTTATTTTGCCATCCTTTAATCCCACACCTCCCTGAGAGCCACGACAGCTACATGTTCTAAAACCAGAGTGAGGGTTCACCTTGCAAATTAAAGCTGTGTTAGATAAATACATGAGTACCTCTGCGTGAGCTAAGGTGTTTAAGCTCCAACAGAGATCTGGAGTGGGATTTAGCTGCCTAACAACATACTTCTAGTGCCATTTGAGATACTCAGATACTTGAAGCATCCATCAAGCTCGCAGATGTGGCCTGAGACCTATGAGATACCAGGGTCTTCCTGATTGTTCTATGTGGTCTGAAATGCACAGCATGAGTGATTCCTGCCTGTAGCTGATGCAGGCTGTGAAGCTCAGGGCTATCTAGACAAGCACACCTGCTCCATGGTGTGCCAAAGAGCTTTGCAGACATCAGGCCTTTGCTGACTATAGTGGTGAGACACTTAGGTCACACTGAGTCTATAGGCACTCAAATTCCAATACCTTGGTCTTCCACATGAAAAATACTACATGTACAAAAACTTCCATCCTTTTTCCTATGGAAACTTGCATTGTCTATGTGAAATTGGAAAATAGATGTGGAAGAAAATGGCACTCTGCTGTTGGCACTACTGAATTACAAAAAATCCTTCATACTGTTTTTAACACTTATTTCAGTTACTTCAGATGTCCAGCAACTGCAGTAAGTAATTCCTAAGTTTTTGTATGGTATTTTCCTACTGTTTCCCAGGTAACTTTTGTTAGTATCAGTAGCACACAGTTGTACATCTTTTGCTTTATCTTCACACGTATTTTGCTATGAAGGTATGAGTTGTAGCTGACTACTGACTATGCCTACATTAATTATTCCATTTTTTTCCCCCAGAAATACTCGCTCCTCCATTAAATGTCACTGCCCATTGTACTAGAGATTCAGCAGGCTGCATAATTACATGGAATCCACCCCTTACAAGTCATACGAAAGATGCAAAGTGTTTTCAGTATGAAATTAACATACAAAATAAGGTAAAAACAATTCCTTAGTTTTTCTGTACCACTGTACCTACACACATGTATCTATAATGTGCAAACTTCTGGTTCCTTTATTTATTAACTCCTCTCTCGTAAGCTGTGGTGTCCTCTTGCTCCAGTGCTGCTGGTCTCACATCCCATCTCTCATGATCTTATTTCAGACGCCTCAGAGATGCAAAGTAGAAAAGCAGAGGAAAGCAGGGAAATGTTATGAGGGACCTCTGTCCAAACACTGTGAGAATACCTGTGATGCTTTCCTATATAGGCACATCTCACAGGAGGTGACCATGTGACCTGCAACAAGGGCACTGGCTTGGTGGCAGCGTCCAACCTGGGCATGGACATGAGCTTCTCATGCTCACCCTGCTTCATAGAATCATTAAAGTCAGAAAAGACCTTCAAGATCATCAATCACTAACATAGCACCACCATAATCACCACTACACCGTATCTCCAAGTGCTATATCCATCTGCCTTTTGAACACTTCCAGGGATGGTGACTCAACCACTTCCCTGGGCAGCCTGTTCCAGTGCCTGACCACCCTTTCACGGAAGAATATTTTCCTAATATCCAATCTCATCCTCCCCTAGTGCAACTTGAGGCTGTTTCTTCTCCTCCTAATGCTTATTACTAGGGAGAAGAGATCAATCCCCACCCTGCCACAAGCAGCTGTAGAGAGAGATAAGGCCTCCTCTGAGCCCCTTTTCTGCAGACTGAAGTATGTCTGGTTTCCACCAAGTTCAAGAGAGTAGAAAGGCTGAGGTGTCAGATCTTTCTCCACAAATCTCAGTGACTAAAGACCTGATATTAACATCACTAAGGACAAAGGCCAGGAAATTTCTTTGAGCCCAGGAGTTTGACAAGGAGGCAAAAAATACCACTCTTCCTTCCCCTCTCTGGGATACCTGTTTTATCATTAATTGATTTCCACAATTTCTACATTTGGGTGTGAAATTGATCTTGCAGACTGAGATATCTTAATGCAAGTGTCTGCAATATCCACTAAGAAACAATGCACTGGTAGAGCTCTGTGCTGCAGAGGGGCTCATTCCCCTTGAGATGCTAGAAGTACTGAAGGTACAGAAGTACTTATATGGAGGTAGCAGATAGAACTCACATGTTTCAGGAGGGGCCAACAGAGGTAAGACAGCTAAAATGGCACTAAATTAAAGCTTAAGTTAGTTGTTTACACTATGCCTTTTCACAGCACAAGCTGATGGCTTCCATTATGTTCTGAGATGAAAGAGCTCAGCTGACAGTGAATAATGGGGAAATACTAGTCTGTTTTATAATGTGAGACTCAAAGTGGGTGTGTTTTCTGTAATGAGGCATTCCTTCCAGTTACACCTGACTTTTTCATAGTTAGCTATCCTCCTGATATTACACGTGATAGTTGTTGCCAGGATCTCAACCTTTCAGTGTTTTCTGGGATCATTGCTAAAAATCACTGCTGTTCACTCATTTTTGAATCTTTTTTTTTTTTTTTTCCCCAAAATTGTCAGTTTCTTTGATCCAGGTCAATATTTGAGTCCAGTTAATTAAATTTTGATTGTATAGGATGTGTAAAAACCTCCTCACAGTAACTTGCGGAAAGCCTTTGACCATGGATAACAGAGACTTTGACAGGAAGGAGGGTAAATTTGCTATTCACATAATTTTTCTGCTCCAGGTTATCAAACTCTTGTGAAATCACAGATTCCAGATCTGCTGTGTTTGTAGGATGATGTGATTGCTTGCGTCATTTGGATATACTTCTGCTGGATGAGAATGCATGGTGTAAATATGCCCTTAGTGGCAGATAGCTTCTCACATCTAGGGATAAATAATTTATGTTTCCTTCCTTTTCTAAAAGGAAATGTAGGAAGCCAAATTCTGAAGAAAGTGCTATTTTTCTGGGACATTACTGGAGAAGAATATCCAGTTTTTCAGTTTAAAATTACTTATGTTCTTTAAAGGCTAGAAAATGAGAACCAGAGAAAAATATTTGATTATCTGATAACAAAATAATAAAAATTGTGATTCATTTTGCAGGATGATACTAAAGAAGAGAAAAACATTGTAAGTATTCTTGTCACATACAAATTTGTGGTTTTGCACACTTAAGCATATAAATTCCATTACAGAAAAAATACTAACTTCTAGAACTATAGGTTTTGTATCAATGTAGCAATGAGAATTCAGAAAAATATGTTCCTATGGTATCTTTATGTGTAAACTTAATACATCCCTTTTGGATGGGGTAGGCAGAATGGAGTATGAATTTTGCAAAAGTTCACAAATTCCATTTATTGCACAAATAACTTTTTCTCAAGACAGATGTGACATTTTTGTTTACTGAAAATTTGAAACATACTCTTTCTCATTGGTGGGAAAATGCCACTGTATCTCAGGACAGCTGGGTAAAGGGAGTATAAAAATCTTAAAATCCTATGGAAGTTAATACATACTGTCAATCTTCCCCTGACAAATGGAGTGGTCCTCTGAGCCTTGGAAAGGCTTGACAGATTCCAGACTTTGTATAAAGTACCATGAGGCCAGATAATACATATCTGTTATTGTATTTTCTCAGAAATATTAAGTCTTGTTTAGCAAAGACAGACACCATCCAGGGAATATTTGCATGTTTAATCACCATGAAGGTCACAAAGGGAGTTTACAGGGTACTTCTTTAGTTTCTGCTTTGTGTCTTTCTGATTTTTTAGGATCCATAAATAAGAATGGGGTGGGGGTAGTGTGCTTAAAGCATAATAAAATAAATCAAAGACAAAATAAATTAAAAAATCTAACTTCAACCTTCAAAAGCCAGAATGTTTTGGTGGCAGGATAAATATTTAACTAGCACATACCTAAAAAATCATAAAAATTATTTTTTTTCTAGAAACTGTATCATGAAAATAAACCCCAAATTTTGTTAGTATTTTATTATAACATGAAATGCACAATCTGATTGCTTTGCTTTTAGGTAAGGACTGACAGATATGAATTCCAAAATTACATTGAGAAAAAAAGATACATCCTGAAAATCAGAGCACGTGGAAAATCATGTCATGTAAGCTCAAAGTGGGGGGAATGGAGTGAACCGATTGAGTTTGGTAAGATTATGAATTTTTTTTTTTTTTTTGGGTATTACCATCTTTGTTTCCCTTTCTCTGTCACAGTCAAAGAAATTAATAAAATCTTAATTCTTATCCAATTACGTAAAGGGAACTGGGTGGAAATTATTAATGTGGAAGAGAAGCTCCAGTACTCTGGCAGCAGAGCCTTTGGTTAGCTGGGATTGTGAAGGCAGCAGTTACTCAGATGCCAGGGCTACAAGAACAGGCTAAGACAGACCCACTCTTGTCTTCAGCCTGAAGCGATGAGGCTGCCTCTCAGTTATTTTTTACCATGAATATCATACCCTTCCTTCTGCTTCTTTCTTTTCACACTTTCCAATAATTTGGCTCAGTTATTTGTTCCGTAAATGTTTATTTTTCTCCTTTTCTGGAATTTTTTAATTCTCCAGATTTTAAATATTTGAAATGGTCTAAAGTAAACCAAGTCTACCTGAAATTCTGACAAAGTTCTGTAAGAAAATCAAGTTGAAGTCCTTCTGAGTCATTAAAAAAACAAACAAACAAAAAAAATTGTAAAATTTGCATTCATTACTGACAGTCTTATGGGCAGATTTTTGGTATGCTGAGGTATTTCTCTCTTGGATGTTCCAGGTCAAGGGAGAGATTACTTTATTTTTGTGATTTTATTTCTGATAGCACTTGGAACAATCTCAGTGACACTGCTCCTGTATTGTTTTTTCAAAAGGTAAACCAATCTTTTTTTTCTGTAAACACTATTGATATTCTCTCTAAGAAACACATTCCTCCAAACTCCTACTTTCCTACCTGCAAACTTAAATAATCTGATTATCAGTGTCACAACGTATCAGTGTCACAATGCTTTTGTGTTCTTCATTTTAAGCATTTAACAATCAGGTTGCTTTGAAGCCATTGACTGCACAGTACCAGACGAGAAGAAATCTGGACAAAATATTGTTATTTTGATAAAACTTCTCATTTGGTGATTAAAGAAAGTTATGTCATGTGATTTATTCAAAGTCATTGATGCAATAAAGTATTTGCTGTGACTCTCATCACAAAATAAATTTTCATTACCTAACGGATAAGTGTAATAATAGTTACCCACCAATTACCACACTCAAAATAGTCTTCTTCTCATTTAATTTGCAGAGCAATAGCTATTCAATCTTGAAAGCAAAGAATGTCCTTAAGTTATAACACAAAATGTTCATGTAAGTTATATTACCAGTATTTTAAATTTCTCCACGATCCCATTTTCTACCCAAAGGTATTGCAACATGAAGAGTGTACTTCCTCCTATACCACAACCAAGAGACAAATTTAATGCATTAATGGATGAAGATATCCAGGTATGCTTTCTTTTCAATTCGGTCAAATTTGTTAACTATGATACACCATAGGCCAAAGACTAGAACTGACATGTAAAGATAAGTGTTACATTTGGTCCAATAAAGACCAATTTCTGTCATGCAAGGTACACTGCCTTGAAACCTGAACAGCTCTATGCCAGTGCTGAGACAACTGATTGTCCTGTAGGTATTTGCAGCCATATTTTAAGACCAGAGTTTTCACTTTTACTGAGACCCGTAATTTCTGTGTGCACCAGTTTTGCAAGGTTGTTGTTCATACTTTGAAAATTACCTAAGAAAGCTTTTTTCATTAGCATTTTCAAACATCAATGGTCATAATATAATGTGAATATGTATTTTATAAGCCTGACCTATCCCCATGTAAAATCCTTTCACATTGAATAATGAAAATCAACAGGGCTGGAAAGACTCTACAGCTTAACTAACCTTCCTCTTGCATGAGCATAGGATCAGCGTTTTCAGTGCTTTGTGCAAATTGTATTTGACCAATATACTGTAGGATCCATACGCAGCCTCTTCTATATGTTTAATTATCCTTATTTTTAAAAAGCTTTTTTAATAGCCTATTTCACTGAACTTAAAATCCATTACTTTTTAGCTTTATTCCTTTCCTGTTTACAGTATCTTGCACACCAGCAACAGCAAGTAAATCTTCCTGTCTTTCTACACATCATGACAACCAGGTTTCAAACCACTCATGCTTCTCAAATCTGTCCATTTAACCACTGATTTGTATGGTGACTGCGTAGTGAGGGAATGTTTTGTATCAGCTGGCTAAAGCAAAGACATAGTTGAAGTCAATAAATCAGGCTAGCTATTTATTGTCTACAATGATTCAGTGGCAACATCATGCTTTCCAATGAAGCTTTCAAAAGTGGCACAGAAGTATTCCTCAATTGTTTACAAAGAAGCCACAAAGCTCTCACTACTGAAACTCTAGTTCTGGTAACTACATACCAGCACATTGTCCTAATTTATTTGTCTTTAGTTCTACCACCTTTGTTTTCATAGGAAGAAGGTAGGAATGTAACATGGATAAGTTTCTTCATACACCTCAAGTCATAAATGAGCTAAGGCTGCAGAGCAGCAGCAGTCCACAGTACATCATATTAAGTAATAATTGCTAGCAAAGTAATAAACAGTCAGATATTGCAGACTCTCCATATTGCTTGTTTTCCTAAACTTGAGTGGCTTCCACATTCCTGTGCATATACTACCAGACTTACTCAAATCACTCCATTACAGCCCAGAGGCCTTTGTGGATGTGGTTTTTAAGTGGTAGCACAGGCACTTCCACACAGGCACCAAGTTAGCAGCAGCAGTTGCCAGAGTCCAAGTGAAGCCCTCAGGACTCCTCTTTGCCCATTTTGATGGTACTGAAATCTAATTTTACCTCTTCTCTCCAAACTCAGATCTATCTTTTTAACACTGATTGAATGCTGCAATTCTTCAAAGCAGATAATAAAGTACAAAAAGGATATTTTCAAGATCTCTCCTCTGCTGAACACAACACTCTCTCCCTGGCATTCAGTGTTAATGGATTTACAAATTATTTTAAAACCTGTAACTTGCTAATCACACCTTTTTTAAGCTTGCATTTCTTCTTTTTGCCCCTACTTATTCAATGATCTTTCGCATTATCTCTTTTTTTTTTCTCCCGTTTCACTATACTTTTCCCTAGATCATGGAAAAATCTTGATTTATAAAATCCGATCTTTTCAGTGGTGTTTGCACTTGTATTCTTATTAAAGACCTGCCAGTTTTCTTATTCGTTGTAAGATCCTACCAACCACTCAGTGCACCAGACACCTTGCATTTCTCTAATCCATTTCATTTCTCATCTTGCTACCAAAGCCTGATGGTATTTTAGTCACCCTCCAAGGACACTTTCTTCACTCTCCCTCAGAAGTCTAACACTTAGTTTTCCTCTCTTCGTGAATCAAATGCATTCCAAGAACTTGAAAGACACACTCTTTATGCATTTTCCTCAGAGAGTGGCCAAGTAGCACAAAACACCATGACTCCCTGCAGTGCTCTACCAATCCTTCAGATTTCCTAGAAAAAAATTCTTCACCAAGACATCCTGGTTTGATGTCATCACAAAAAAACAAAACAAAAAACCAAACCAAACCAAACAAAACAAAAAAAAACACACAAAAAAAAAAGCTTGCTTTTTCTAACTTTTCCCCCCAGTACTATCCCTCCTACTTTTTGTTAAATCATACTTATCTCCCTTAAATACTTTAAGCTCCAACTGCTGTATCAGTACTCTGATCTTATGTAGCAACATCCACTCTCCTAGAACCAAAATATTTTCTCTGTAAGTTTAGCTAATGCCTACATATGGAAAATGCAGGCAATACTCACTGAATAAATTCCTTCTATTGTCTCAGTTAAGGTTGTCCAGCATTTAAATCAAATTCTGTTTGCCTTCAGCTGACAAACAGCTAATATTGATTTTACATATTAGAACAATCCTTAACTGTCCTTAAAACCATTTTCTCCTGCTTTGGAAGCATCTCAAGTATTAAAAGAGCAAGATGAGGTGCTTTTGGTACTGGTATATCTAATGTTCTCTGATTATTGCTAGTGATTCTGTAGCTTACTACGTAACAGGAATTTCTTTTTCTTTAGACAGAAAATGTAAATCTACAATCAAAAAGTCATTCTGAGAAAATAACTATAGTTGAAGAGATGACCCGACTTTCTATACAGAAAACACTGATTCCCCAACACAAAAGAAAATCATGAATCCTGCTGACAAGTACTTCAAACCAGCCTATAAAAAAAAAATCTAATCACCTATAAAAATGTCTGCCACATAAAAATCCACATAAAACTGGAGGTGAAAGAAAGTGGAGAAAAATCTGCAAAATTAGTCCTTTTCCCTTTGTTTAAAACCACAATGCCTGGCAGCTACCCTTTTCTGCAAGCACCTACTTTGAAGATACGCTAAAACCTTGCTGGGATGTTCTTCACAATGTGACCACGAGTCTTCTCCAGAAGAAACTTGTTATTTCCTGTCTTCATTGCTATGAAGCTTCTTTCCTCTAACTATGATTTCCTACTGGATGACAGGCCTGCTTATGAACACCACAGTAATTTTACGATTTTTTTTTATATAGTTATTTTCTAAAGCAGGATCTAGCTATTCAAAATGTGTTTAAAATTACCCTTTAATCTTTCAACAGCAGTATCATACTGTATATACAATAAACCTTATGCAAGACAAAAATGAGAAATAAATTACACTTGTCAAATACTGGTCTGCCAGTCAGCCATTTCATGAGCTTAGTAGTGCCACTGCAAATACATACCTCTGCAACACTGACCCTCTGCAGTATTAGTATATACTTAAACTACACACATAGCATTTAAAGCCTTTAAAAACTTCTAGTCTAACAGTTGAGAATTGAAATAAAATCTGAAATGGAGATGTAATAGCTGGATGTTAAGTGTAAAATTACCTCACAAAAATGCATTTTAGTTATTCCCTTCAAAGGGTGCAAATTCTATTTCCAATACTTTTAAAAATAATACAGGCTTTAGTTGCCAGTACTTTGTTTTACAAATTCTTGTTACTCTTTTTCAAAATTAATACATTGCACAGTATTTCAATAAGGCAGAAAACAAATGCTTTTTTTTAAAGTCTCATTTATTGTTTGCCTCTTATGTTCCTAAAGTTCATCGCACATTGGAAATTGCTGCTGCATGACTAAGGGAAGTCATGTATTTAAAATAAAACAAAGCAGCGCAAACTAGTACATGCTGAATGCACAGCACAGGGAAATTGCGGTTCCACTGAAAAAACCACCTACACTTGCATTTTTATTTTCCTATTTCTTCTGGTTAAAATCTGAGGGTTCTGGAGAAGAGAGGGGGTGAAAAAGTCCTGTCCCTTTAAGGGGCTGCTCAAGTAACTGCCACGTTTGGTTCCTCTCACAAAGCTTGGGCCACCATGAACTCAAGTCAGGCTACATGAGACATCCATCATTATCTACTCTTTTAAGCCACTGATACAGAAAATAAACCTGAGCAGTGTGGTTATGTAGATATAATGTCTTCCCCTGCCCCCACAATCAATATAATTACAAGTGAAACAGCAACCTCATTGGCAAGGTCAATATGAAATGACCTGCCTGCACCACAGGGAGCTACCATTACTAAACGAAATGAGAAACCCACTTGCAGCAGGTACATAGTCTGCCATCGGCCTGTACACAAAGGAGCTGTGTAATGTCCTTCCATTCATAGAGATGTTGAAAGCACCGCTTGTGCAATAGTGAAAGGAGAAAGGTAAAGTACATTTGAGAGGAAGGTAATAACCAGCCAAAGCCAAGTAGTTAATTTAAAGACTTCATCTTGAATAGCAATCTCAGAAGGCACACAAAAAACTCAAGACAGCTCAATCAGCCTTCAATGACTCATACAATGATAGGCTTTTTCCTTTCTCAAGATATAGGGAGAGTTCTTAAAACACAAAGATTAACGCCTTGTTTTCCTTTACTGGTCCCCCTATTGTGTCTTTGCAGATTACAAAGTACAAAAGATCATATACATATGAAGAACGGCACATAGGTATTACATTATCTCAAATAGCAGTATGAGAAATTGCTCAGTCTGGTTTTGGTCTTCTGACCATCCCAAGACATCAGTAAATACTACTGAAGGCTGACCTACCTTGACCTATTATTTTACAGCTACATAGAAGCACAGATTTCCTCCCACACACCCCATCAATCTCATTTCTTAGAATGAGACTCATTTCAGGTTAAATTCAACCTTCCACAGAGGTACTGACCACTGCTACAGATGAGGCCAAACAGTATCTTGAATGGCACAATCAACATTTTCAAACAGCAACAACAATACAATACACAGGTCGCTCAGAAGTTGAAGGCATTTACTGGGTTCCTGGGTTTTTGCATGAATGCCATGTCGCTTTCCAATGCTGATTTACAAAAAAAAAGGTAATTTTATTGTAATCTGTTTTACCAAGGGCAAGAGCGTTACTTTTTGACAGTCCTCAGGACTCTGGGTTTTGTGAGCACAACTGAACCGCCCCCCACTTTAAATCATGAGAAATTGCAAATCAATTTCTAAAAATCATGCAAAAAGCCACTTGCATCAGCCCATTGTACACTATCAGGCACAAAGAATGGGAGTGGTGTTAGTACAACCCATGCGTCCCCACCCCAGCCCCAAAGTTCTCATATTCAATTTTTTTTAAAAGCTTAATTCTGTTACAGAGCGCAGTGTAAATGTATCAGAAGAACCATTACCTGAAACAAGTTTTCAAACAAAAAAGGCTTTCCCAAAGCTTTTATGTAATAATTTCAACACAGACAGAGTAAGTATGTTTATTGTTTTACAGCAAAATGCCCCAATTTAAGAACAAAATTGCTAGATGTTCAGCTGTGCAAAATGGTACATAGTGCTTCAGTACAAGTGGAAAAGAACATGATTTATTAGCAAATGCTTTCAAATACAATTTTATGGTCCTAGAAGATAGGACTTGAAACTGGAGACTGATCCGCAGGCAAACAAATTTTCTCCGTCTAAATTGGACCTTGCCACTTTGGACCCAGAACCAACACCTCTCATTCCTCACTGCTGAAAAGAAAAATTAGCACACTGAATTGCCAGATTCAGTGTCTTCATGCATGTTAGAAAGAAATGGATCAGTCCTCTATGTCAGTTTCTAGCCCCATCTACAAGTATCATCTGGCTCCGATAAATAAGACTCACAGGAATTTCTTGAAGGTCAATGGTCCATAATGGTAGTTATTCTACATGATCTGCTCAACTTGATTTCCAATTCTAGTTAGGCTGTTTAAATGACTTTTTTGAATTCATCGTACAGCACAAGCACAAAAGCACCCCCCATGCCTCTGAGAACATTGGACCATGCACCCTTGAAGAACGCCTTTCCTCCCTCATCCCTTGCAATCTTCCGCCAGCAGTCAATTGTTCCAGAGTACATGATATCAGCTGCAGGAAAAGAGCAAAGAGTTATTCTTAACTCCTATAATTTTATCTCAGGTGTTTTTAACAACTGTCCTGTTTCATCTAACTACTTTGTGATGTCCCAAAATACATTTTAATACTGTTACACAATTCTTAGCACAGCCAATAGCAGAGCTTCCTATTTGCTTGCCTAGTTAATAAAAGCTGTCACAACGTAAAAATGTTAAGCTTTCTTTTTGGCAATCATACCATCCCCTAATTACCTTCATTTAATCTGTTAACACAAACAGGCAGTCCATTTGCCTATTTCATATTCTATAAAGAGAAGTCCTCAGCATAATTCATGACAAACACCACAAGCTGAACCTTACTGCATTTCCTCATTTCATGTAAGTGCAATATAACAATCAGAGTTATGGATGGCTGTAAGTAAAAAGGAAGTCCATCTTGCTAATGCTGCTTGAACAGCTACAAGGATTTACAGCCTACCTCCTTTGCGTCCTGACTGCATCATCATTCTACGCCGCACTGTGTCAAAAGGATAAGAGACCACACCGGCCACAGCAGTCACCGTCTGGGCAATCATCCAACTGATAACAATGTGAGTATTTCTGGGATCTGGGAGCATGCCTGTAATAAAAAAAAAAAAGGTAATTAGCTTTTCATCTTGCACATCCTCGTTTGGTTCACTCGCTACGTGACAGCTACTTTACTAGATGAACTAGTATGAAACTAGATGCCCTAGTTATGAAACATTGTAGAGCCACACTTGAAAATTGCAACAAAACACTTCATAAACTTTAAACATACTGAAGCAATACAGAGAACATCTAAAGAAATTCAGAGAACTTTCAGTTATCAAAACAGGTTAATATTTACACACAAAGAATCTTTTAGACTGACATGAGGAAGAGTCTTGACTATTCAGTGTTTCTGAAAAGAAATGTCGCTGAATTAAGTCACTGTCTCTGTGAACTACATTACTACAAGCATCAAAGGCCTACATGCCCAAATGTCAAACCTAACAAGTGCTTTGCAAAAGCATTGCTCAATCCCATTCTGATAAACACTTCTGAACTGGACCAATATAACTGCAGTAATGCACTGAAAAAAAAGAACTTATTCTAATTGTGTATCAGTACCAACGTACTTTGCTAGCGTTAGAAGCAACTCCTCACAAAACCAGTAACTTAAAGTAGGCTGCTACCACCAACACATGCCCAAGTTGTGCCTTCAACACTGCAGTGTCACTTATGCTGGCACTGATAGCCCCTTCTACCTTCACAGTGTAACATCCCAGAACAGACAATACCATTGTTAAAACACGTTTATCAGATCCCCTCTGAAATATTACCTTTTGCTGTATCATAGATCCCGAAGTAGGCAGCTCTATAGATGATGATGCCTTGGACAGAGACATTGAACCCTTGGTACAAGCCTCGCACACCATCAGACTTGGTAATTTTGACTAGACAGTCCCCGAGACCAGAGAATTCTCTGTCTGCACCAGCTTTTCCAACATCAGCAGCCAAACGGGTTCTTGCAAAATCCAGCGGGTAGACAAAGCAGAGGGAAGTGGCTCCAGCTGCACCACCAGATGCCAGGTTACCAGCAAAATATCTCCAGAACTGAGTGTGCTTGTCTACACCTCCCAAGAACACCTGCTTATACTTATCCTTGAAGGCAAAGTTGAGAGCTTGAGTCGGGAAGTATCTGATGACATTAGCCAAGTTTCCTCGCCAGAAAGACAGCACTCCTTGTTCCTTTGGAATACGCACTACACAATCGATGATACCCTTGTACTGCTTATCGGCAGCAATCTGTTTACTTGCGTGTTGCACCTGCAAATAAAAATATGTATACTGACCTCAGGCCTTGACTGGCCTATGCTACGGCTAGGGAGCTGTTAATTCTGAACGGCTTAAGGTGGTACTATTATTAAGAGAAAGGCTTGAAATTGCTTCCCAGCTTCCTCAGAGCTCAGGACTTGCCAAAATACTGATAGCTGTAGGGGTCAGCCTCTTATCCTAGCAAGAAGCAACAGGACAAGAGGACATAGTCTTAAGCTGTGCCGGGGAGGTTTAGATTGGACATTAGCAGGAAATTCTTCACAGAAAGAGTGATTAGACTTTGGAATTGACTGCCCGGCGAAGCGATGGAGTTACCACTCCCGGAGGTTTGTAAGAAAATACTGGACGTGGCATTTAATGCCATGGCCTAGTTGAGATGGTTATGTTATGTTGGGCTCGATAACCTCAGAGGTCTATTCTAACCCAACCGACTCTGTGATTCTGTGAGGAACAAGACCACGCATAAGACAAATTCCTCAAGATCAGGCCTGCCTAGAGGCGAGAGCCCTTACTGACAGAGGCAGCGCTGGCGGCGCCGCGAAGGTCACTCGAGTCACCTTGGGCGCCGCCGGGCCACGCCGGGCCCCGCGCGCCGGCCCCGCCCCGCGCGCGGGCCAATGCGCTGCGCGGGCGCGCGCCACGTGAGGGCCGCCAAGATGGCGGCGGGGGCGGCCGCCCTGCCCTCCCCTCCCCTGCCCCGCCGTGCCCTCGGCGCCGGGAGCGGGGCCGGCAGGAAGTGACACCTCCGGCGGCCGCCCCCCAGCACCGGCCCGGCCCGCCGAGCCCCCCACGGAAGAGCCAGCTTCGGCTTCCCCGCCGCCGTCCCACGTGACCTTCCCGCCAGCCGCCACCGCCGCGCCCTTTGTCCCGCGGCCCCCGCCCGATCCCGTGTTGTCCCCGCCCGGCCCGCTGCCTGCGGGCGGCGGTAACGGGCTCTGACCGCCCTGCGCACTGCGCTCACCTGGAGCAAGAGCTTGACCCGCTCAATGGGCGCCACAGCGGTCTTGCTGATGGCGGCGGCGACGCCGCCCGCCAGGAAGTCCTTGAGGAAGGAGATGGCCTGGTCCGCCATGTTCACGCCGTGCGGAGCCGCCGAGACTCAGC